>OY856409.1:1102117383-1103317383 GCA_963693085.1 Alisma plantago-aquatica
ATTTATATAAGATGTCACATAAAAAGGAACCTGTTATATTGTGATATTCATTCATGATGTTCTCATATTAGATCTTAAAATTCTAAATATTTAACAATCACAACAAATATATATTTATTTGAGATAATTAAAAAGACGTAATACTTTATTCACACTCTGCTCAAATTCGTGGTAATCATATTACTAGTGATGTTGATAATAAAGTGATTCCATAAACAATATCTATATGTTTGAAACAAATAATAACATGATAGCTCAATTTGTCTCAGCCACATCTCTAAAAATTCTAAAAATGTCATAGTATTTCTGTATCCATTCTGGACTTCAACATTAGAACATGATGTGTTTTGAGAATCTGACGACATTGTATCACAGTAGCAGTAACTACAACAATGTTGTATGATATTTTAGTCTCTTTCAGATCTTGAATCCTGAGGTCTTTACTTTCTTCCCAAACATATTGTGTAATTGTCATATTCCTATAAAAACAAAATATTCAAGTCAAACATACATGACAACAAAATATATTTCTCAACATTCATTTATATAGATAACTTAATGATAATTTTATAATCACAAACAACAAGTCATTATTTTTGCACATGTTATTATTTCATGACAAAACAATATAATACAAATATGGCTGTATCATGTACAATATATTCAAATATGTATGTATCTATATTAATTGAATGACACATTAAACATGACATTTCATTTAGTAAGTAACAAGAAAATATACACCAATAACACATTAACTAAACAAAAATATCACTTGTTATGCTTAAAGAAAAAGTAAATCTTACCCAAATGAGGAGAATCAATATTCTCTCCTTCCTGTATCAATGATTGAAAAACAACATCAAAATATTATTCTAGAGTGATATAAAAATAGAAAAATAAGATAGCTAGCATACTGAAGATTCTAATGCATCCTCAAAACTAGATTCAAAAGTTGTTATCTTATCCTGCAATACCTATGTATAAATAATTTTTATTTTAACAAATCTAAATATTTAATATAATTATACAAGATTCTAAATATTAAACAATACATGTGACTCTAATATCTTCAACCGAGCTCGTAAATCCTCAATTTCACTTTCTTTTTCTTTAATATGGCAATATTGTTCTTTGATCTGATGGTCTTTCTCTTGCAACTGGGATTCCCAAGCTTTAGTCACACTTCTATTTGAATTTTCTACCAGCCTCTTCTTCTTTAAATTTCTTCTAGTAATACCTCTGCTTATTCCTCTCACATACCCTCCATGATGGGACCCATACACAGAGTCCACAACAGGACCAAACTTCAATGGATCATTTGTATTCTCCAGTCCTAATTCTATACATCTTTCTATTACCTTTTCCTATAAGGTAAATTCACATATCGAGTTATTTTTCTTAATTTAGAAGAATATAGATGATGATATAAAGACTTACACAAATCACTCTTATTTTTTCATCTATATATTCGCCATTCTTTTTATGACCATCAACCCAAGTTTGCAGGAGTGTCTCTTTCCCACCATTTTTCTCCTAAAAAACATATACATATGTAACATATGAAAAAGTATAAGTTATTTCAACTATTCTAAATTATATTAAAAATCTTACCACATTCAAATGTTTTTTTGCATAAGATATCGGTCCAGTTGTGTGTGTAGCTTGTAAAATACTTCGATTGTGTTTATTAATTCTCGCTTCTTGCTACTCAATGATCAAGTGAATTTATGAGTTGGATATAAGTATGAATGGTAAAACATAGTAAGACAATGCAATACATTTTTTGAATTTTACATGTTTTGATTGACTATTCCAAAGATCTATAAGTAATACCCAACTTTCTTATGGAACTCGATCATCTATAGTTTCCATTCGTTCAACAATGGGAATATTAGGATTTAACCTACGTTTTAGATCCTTACGAAAATCACGGAATTGTTGATTGATCGTCTTTTGGACAAAAGTAGTTACTTCATCATAAGAAGTCACTTTTGTATCATCCATATTGAAAAATTCAAAGTCACGCTGCATCGATAAAATGTAATATATATGTAAACAATAAGATTAAAAGTATTTTGCTATTTTAGTTGGATAAAAATAAAAATAGAAAAGCATCTTGAGGTAGAACACTTACTAGAACATTAGTCATAACCATTTCAATTTCTGATTCATGATCTTGTCCCCACTCCTTATGTATCGGAAATAAAGAGGAATTACGAGCTAATATTCCTAAAAAGTTACTCAAACTGCGTCTTCCTGGTCCAGCAATTCTACCATCATTGAGAACAATGCATTTATGCTTCTGACCAGATGTTGGAGCCACTGCCTTTAAACTGATTCTACCTCGTGTCCTTCTCTTATTAACATTTGGTATAATAACATCTAAAAATATTTAGAAAATGTGATTTAACTTTTATTTTGATAATGAAAAATATTCATAGAAAAATACAACACATGTGGCATCATGCTCAATTGATTCTATTAAATTTGTATGAACTACATCTTGGCTTTGATCATCCACTCCTGGTATAGTTGAAAAATAAGAATATATATACTCAACATAATAAAAGAAAATAAACATTAACATCAATATTACTTTATCACAAATATTGTACCTCCCATATGTTGTCTATCATTTTCATTTTCTAGAGTTGTCGTACGCATTTTCCTCTGTTCATTTCCTAGAATTGCATAGTAAAAGTAAATAAACATCAACATCAATTATTTGATAACAAATCTAACTTTATCATAAAATAGTATACCTCCCATGTGTTGTCTACCATTGTCATTTCCCAAAGTTGTGGTACCCGCGTGTCTTTGTTCATTCCCTGCTAGAGTTGAGGTACGTACTTTTCTCTTTTCATTCACTAGAACTTATATAAGATAGGTAAATAAACATCAATATGAATTATTTGATAAGAATCACATCATTATTGATAAAGTTTATACCTCCATTGTGATGTCTAATATGCTCATTCTCGGTAACCGCAATTGAGATAGGCACTTTTCTCTTTTTATTCACTATAATTCATATAATGTGAGTAAATGAACATCAATATGAATTAATTGATATAATGTGAGTCCATATAATGACTATATCAATATTAATAAGTCTTGTACCTCCATTGTGATGTCAAATATTCTCAACACCTATATGAAGGATAAATACAAGCCTTTAACACTCGTCTAGATCAGGGCATATGTGAAGTCATACATGAAAATTGATCAATAAGTATTAGCACCTTATAACAGTCAACGATGGTGAAATTTAAAATGATTATTGTAGTTGATGTTAGTTGTATATTGGAAGAAGAAAAGTTAGAGCACTTACAGGAAGATGAAGTACGCGTCGGGACGTATGCGCCTATGACAAGATTCTTCTCAAAAGTACACCAAGAACAAATCTGTTCCAATCAACACCCTGTTGTGAGTATACATAGTTAATAACTTATCAAGTTTACACCAATTAAATTGTGAAGATTTTGTACTAGTGGACACAATGGAGGCATTAGGAGCTTCTTGATAAAAATATAGAGTAACAATAACAGTAAGTGGACGTAAGTGTCTTGATGTCAGTCCAACTTTATCAAGTGGCCTAAAGAGTGTCATCGTATGGGTAGACCATAAAGGATGTCACATAAGAAGAACTTGAGTTGATGTGCAAAAATATAACTCAAACAAGTAGTAGCAAAATTGATCGTAGTAGGACCTAGAGTGTGATTGTATATTTTTCACAACAACTAATAAAGGTAGAGAAGGTAAAGAAGATAGCTACATGTAGAAGGGGATTTCACACGTTTGTAAATATTTATAGATGCCCATCTTGCATTGTGGAAGGGGGAATAGAGAGGGATGTCAGATCCGTGGAAGCATACAAACTAAATTTTGATGTTTCTCAATAAGTTGACTTTTACTTGGTGCTGGCCTACTGACGAGACTTTCTCCAAAGCAGCCGTCTACTGCAAACCGAATAGGAGGCAAGGGAGGAGGCGGCGCCTAGGGCAGATCTTCTGAGATGGAAGCGCTGAGCGCTCTGCAATTAACGGACTAGGAAAAGTGGACGGACTGGGAATAGCAGACTATAGCGGACTAGAAGTTTTAGCAGACTGGGAACCGAAACAAGTAACCATGGTCTATTAAATTGGAATTAATTAATGTAAAATTGTGATCTGAAATAACCGTGGATTATTAGAAGACCGTGGACTAAGCCACGCTATGTGCTAGTGATTTTTTCATACAACGATAAAGTACATCGCTTTAAACAAAATTATTCAACAATGAAAAAAGTTCAACATCATCCTAACCACTCCGGTCGCTTAGTTGAATGATTGGAGCAGATAATTGAATATCATGAGCAGTTCTTGATATCGAAATGTAAAAGAAATTAATTTTACCCAATACTAGTCAATAGAGATCAATAATAGATAATATTATTGAACATGTACTCACAGCAAGAAGAAACTTCTGAAACAACAATTTTTGTGGGTGACATTGGTGTTCTTCACGGAAGGCACAAGTGATCTTGATATTAAATTGATTTTCCCTGCAAGCGGCACAGAGGTCCTCTGCAATCTCCGTTCTGTCGAAAGACTCTAGCAGCGCGATGGTCGTTGCAGACAGTAGGTGCGAGAAATCTTTCTTTAACACGGTCCTCCAACGGTAGCCGCCTGGTGCAAGAGGCAATGCGGCACACGGTTAAGAACGGGTATCATCGGAAGGGTAAAACGTAGACAGTAATCATGTTATTCTATACCGAATGAGGCTTTAAATAGAAAACTTACAGACAAGAAAAATTGGAAGCGATGGATGCACTCCTGGTATTGTTGCGCCGACTCTTCCCTCGTATCTTAGTTTTATAGGTTTGAACAATCACAACTTATCCTGCAATACCCACGATGCGATTAGGATAGATGTCCTGCACCGCCGGTAGCAGATGGAAGTTTTCTTCTGCTCTATTGTGGTTGGCCTTCCCGAGGTTAGTGGTCTTTACGGTGCTGGCTAAGAGCGCGCTGGAACCATTCGGCGAGAGAACTGGATGGCTAGACAAAACTGACGCTGCGGTTTTGGAAGAAAACGAACCGGCGCAAGGTTCTCGACGGAAATCTAATCAGCGCAAACGAATTTGTAGCGGGAATTAGTGGGGGGAATTAGCGGGATATGAGGGGGAATTAATGTCAACCGTGGACTATAAAATTCAAGTTACATTTTTGAAAATTGGGCAAGTAATAACCGTGGACTGTTTTAAGAACCGTGGAGTAAAAGTACTTTTGTGCTAGTTAGTAAACGTGCTAATATATGAGCACCCAACCTAATTATGTTATAATTTAATTTTGTGGGAACTTTCCTTTGAACTCGATTGACGTAGTTATGGACGATGTGGCCCTTTAATATATTAGAGCAGATCACCTCAAATAGTTGCATTCAATAGCAGTTACATCCTTTCGAATAGGTAATGGATAGCCAAAAATAGTTGCATTTCATTGCTTATGGCGTACACGTACAACAAGCCTTGCCACACAGGCAAGATTGTATGATTGCTACTGTGACACTGATGGCGGTCAGTTCCATTAACAAAAGAAGTTATTATATTTGTTCAAAAACATGTTATATGAAAAGTATCTGTTTATACAAAAACTAATTTGTGGTCAAAAAAAGGTAACATTTGATCATATATAAAGTAACTATTCGGTGGTATGCAGTTTGAAAGATGATTGACTTTGCGGTGACAATCAACACTGTCATCCTACAAAAACGAATAGACTAGAGCTGCGAGACATAGTAAGATCCACAAGGTTGTGGTGGTCGGATGTAAAAATAATATTATAGAGTATGTAATATGAAAAATAACTATTTGACACATACGTAGCATCTGGTCATGCGAACTAGTTGACACATAAAGTAAAATTTAGTCATGAAAATTAATTATTTGACACGTAAGGTAACATTCATTCGTATAAAGTAACTATTTGATGTATAAAATAACATTCGGTAATGAAAAGTAACTATGTGACACAGAAAGTAACATTCAGTCTTAATAAGTAATTATTTGACACATTAAGTAACATCCAATCATAAAAAGTAACTATTTGACATATTAAGTAACACCCAGTCATTGAAAAGTAATTATTCGACAAATATAACAACATTCGGTCATAAAAAATAACTATTTGACATATGAAATAACAACATGCTTTCAAAATATAAAAAATAAAGTTTTATACTTTTAGTAACACACAAAGACCATGTTTACATGACATTTTTTGCGGTCCAGAGACGTTACAATAACTATGCACTTCTTCCCAAAGAGACGTTACAGTAACTATGCTCTTCTTCCCAAATGAATTGAATTTTGATTCTCTGTCTTTCTAAACTTTGACAACAAACAAATCCGTTCAACCCCAAGGAAAAAACAAGACAAGGAAAGAAAATAAAGGAGCGATCAAAATCAGTGATGACAACCAGTTTCGTAGCAGACTAGCGGTGGTACAATAAAGCACTATTGGAGTTATGATTTTGCAGGATCTTAGTGGGATAAAAATAAAGGAGCTCTCTGTTTGCCCATTCTCCAATTCTAGTATTTGTCCTTGGGAACTGTTCACCCTTGCTCCAGCGGGAAGTGGACTCCACATGCCTCATGGTTGATTGACCTTACAAACGATGACGTGAAGGGACGATTAGAATATAGGTGGCGTATGCGTTGTTGTTAATGTTGGTTATTATCGTTCATACAACAGCGACAAGTGCAATATAATTAACAGTCGAGGCAGATCCGAAATAAGAAGCGAAGAACAAACAAAACAGGAGAACAGAAAATAGGAGTTAGATTCACAAACCAGATCGTTCGTTGAGAAACGAAAGTGTTACTTAAAGAAATCAGTGCCCGACAATCCTCGCGGATAGACACCGTTCTCCCAGTCTTAATCCGGCACGAACCTGGATTGTTGCACGTCTTGCTCGCACACGTTGCACTGCTACCAGTGCAGCACAGCAACTGCAGGTACCACCGCCTGACAACTACGTCTCAGAGACAGGAAGGATGAATCACGCTTCGCACAGGAGGACAACTCCGCAAACCGACTCCAGGGACGACAACTCTCGCACACAGGATTAGGGCTCTCAAAACACACGGCGGCAGAAGACTGTTTTCAGTGTGTTTAACCCTAATGACCGGATGCGCATATATAGCCATGCACGTCCCTAATCCTATTCCTAGTAAGACGCAAACACTCGGTTGCTCTTGTACACAATATAGAATAATCTACAAAAGAGAAACACTTTCTAATTAGGATTAAGAAATCCGAATATGAAAGCAACAATTAATTACACGAGTAATTAATTACTTAGTTGTATCCTAGTGCATAAAGAAGACGGAAGATATTCTCCACAATCCACAAGCCCGAGCCCGGCCCGGCCAGGTCAGGCGAGACGTGGCGTGGCACACACGCGTGCGTGCGTGTGTTGTGATGTGGCAATCCCACCCACCAAGGAGGTGAGCATACCTCCCTCCTAGGACTCCTTTGGACACTAGTGCCCCATGTGATCCTACATATGAGGACCACAAAAGTTCTAGGTGTGAACAATATGGGATAAAACTTCTTTGCCATTTGCACGAGAAACAACACTACATTCTCACATGTACTTGCTGCACTACATTGGGCTTAACCCATGCTAAATAAGTGATTTGCTACAGTAATGACACTACAGTAATTACATGTTGCTACAGTAATAACAATCATTTATGTAACAATCTCCCACAAAGTCCAATGTGTAGTGTGCTCTACCATTCATTCCTCCATACTGTGCTTTCAGCAGATACCTTTCGGTTTGAATCTACCTGAGTTATCCAACTGTGACTCCTGTAGGAACTAGGTGAATAAAAGTCTTGAACCTGAACCTTGGGTACAAGAGTATAGGTTGATAACAACACAATAAAGACATGGTAGAAAAGGAAAACAATGCATTATAGCCATGCATACAAAATTTTATATCATGATTGATAACAGAGAACAACCCAATTCTCCTATTGCGGTCTACACAACATCAATCACTTAGCTGGAGTCTCCAAGGATGTACTGCTAACATCCTGTCCTAAGACTTGACACCATTAAGAGACTATTCTCTTACTAACTTGCAGTCATGACACTAACAGGTTTCCAGGAGATAGACACACAGATGCTAGAAGCATCAAACAAGAAAACATAGTGTCATCCTATTTACCCGACAGCTTGTTATTACCACATTGAACCCAATTTGTGGGATCTCCACTCTTTTGGGTTGGGTTGCTACTTCCTGCAAATCTATAGGGGTTTCAGTCCCATCCCCAACCTAGATTTTTCCACTAAAGCTAAGGTAAGACCTTTAGTGAAAGGATCAGCTGTATTATCTTTGGTACCGACGTAGTCCACAACCACGACCCCATTAGACACTAACTCCCTTACAGATTTCAATCTGACTTGGATGTGTTTACGCTGTTTTTGATTGTACTTGGAACTCTTTATCTTAGCAATAGTTGTAGTGTTGTCACAGTGAACTGAAATTGCAGGAAGCGGCTTCATTACCATAGGTAAACTAGACATAAGTCAATGTAGCCATTCAGCTTCCAATCCAGTTTCATCTAAAGTACACAACTCTGCTTCAAAAGTAGACCGAGACAATATGGTCTGTTTCTTAGACCTCCAGGAAACAGCTCCTCCTCCCAACAGGAATACATATCTTGAGACACCATTACTCCTAGAATTCACGGCAATCCAGCTTGCACCACTATATCCTTCGACTACGGAAGGATGTTTACCATAATGCAGCCCAAGGGAATGTGTTCCCTTGATATACCTCAGAACTCTGTCAAGAGCTTCCCAATGGGTCTTGTCGGGACAACTAGTGTATCTACTTAACTTGTTCACGGTAAACGCAATGTTTGGACGTGTACAATTCATAAGATAAATCAAACTTCTGATAATCTGAGAGTATCATAATTGAGACACTGGAACCCTAGTCTCATTCTTGAACAAGGGCTTGGATGAATCATATGGAGTCTTAACAGGTTTACGTGATGTGTACTCAAACCTCTCCAGTATCTTCTCAACATAGTGAGACTGAGAGAGAGTTATACCATCAGTAGACCTTATGATTTTAAGCCCTAAAATCACATCAGCGACACCCATATCCTTCATCTCAAACTTGCTACACAAGAATGACATTGTCTCTTTTACTACTTTCATATCGGAACCAAAAAGCAGGATATCATCGACGTATAAGCATAACAAAATGAATCTATTATTAACAATCTTGCAGTAGAGACACTTATCAAATTCATTAGAAATAAAGCCAAATGATGATATCACATAATCAAACTTCTCATGCCATTGCTTAGGGGCTTGTTTCAAGCCATATCATGACTTAACAAGTTTACACACTTTGGACTCATTCCCACGACCCACAAATCCCTCAGGTTGTTCCATATATATCTCTTCCTGAAGATCACCGTGTAAGAACGCGGTCTTCACGTCCATCTGATGGATATAGAGATTATAAATGGAAGCCAATGCTAAAAGCACTCGGATTGTGGTCATACGGGAAACAGGTGAATATGTATCAAAATAATCTATTCCTTCCCTTTGTGTGTAACCCTTAGCAACTAACCTAGCCTTATACCTATTGATTGTCCCGTCTGCATTAAGTTTCTTCTTAACAATCCATTTGCAACCAACTGTAGAACAACCAGGAGGCAAATCCACCAATTCCCAAGTTCCATTCGAGAGAATTGATTGGATTTCATCATTAACGGCTTCTTTCCAAAACTTAGCTTCTGGAGATTCCATTGCTTGTTTGAAAGTAACAAGATCATCCTCAACATTGTAAGTGAGAAACTCACTTCCAAAGTCCTTTGATGTCCTAGGCCGTTTACTTCTCCTTGGTTCAACTATTTCTTCAGAATCATCAGATTCAGAAATGGCATGTTCTGAGTCGCCCCCCACATTTGTCATCCTTTCCACGTGCTCGGGAATGGAACCTGTGGTGAATGAATCTTCTTGAGAAACTTCATTGGGCACACTAGTTTTCATAGGAAACATATCCTCAAAGAATGTAGCATCACATAATTCCACAATTGTATTGACCTCAATGCCAGAGATATCTGATTTTACAATCAGGAATATGTAAGCATAGCTTGTCTCTACATAACCCAAGAATATGGCATCAACCATTTTCGGTCTTAATTTCTTCCTTTTGTGTTCAGGGACAAGTACCTTTGCAAGGCACCCCCGCACTCGAAGATATTTAAGACTCGTTTTCCTTCCTTTCCACAACTCAAACAGACTACTTTGTGAATGTTTATGGGGAACTCTATTCAGAATATGACAAGCCATATTCAAAGCTTCCCCCCACATAAAGTTGGGTAATCCAGATGTCTGGAGTAAGGTATTTACCATATCTATTAAGGTTTGGTTTTTACGTTCAGCTATCCCATTTGATTGTGGTGAATAATGAGCAGTTACCTCATGAACTATACCATGTGATTGGCAAAATTCCAAAAACAAATTCAAGGTATACTCTCCTCCCCTATCAGACCTTAATCGCTTAAGTACTTTACCGGTTTGAGTTTCATCTTCTTTCTTATAAATTTGAAATTTATCCAATGCCTCATATTTACTTCTAAGTAAAAAGACATAACAATATCTACTCGCATCGTCAATAAAAGTTATAAAATAACTCTTTTGATCTCTCGTAGCAACACCATTAAATTCACAGATATCTGTATGAACTAAATCCAAAATTTCTGAATTCCTATTCATAGAATGAAAAGGCTTCCTAGGCAATTTAGCTTGTACACAGATTTCACATTTATTGTTGCTAATTTCATATTTAGGGATCAAATCTAGATTAATCATACGCTTCATTGAGGCAACATTAACATGTCCCAAACGTGAATGCCATACATCGAATGAAACAAGATTCATGCAAACAGAACTATAATCATTCAAATTTAAAACGGAATTTGAAACAGGTTCAACATGAATCTTAAACAAGTTCTCCACATCACATAAGTACCCCTTGCCAAAAAACAAAGAATGGTTGGAACATGTCTGACCCTGTTAAGAGTCAAAACCTTCTCTGAAGGGAACTTCAAGTCCACCCGTCCTTTGCCTTTGACTTCTGCAGAGATGGAACCGCCCAAAGTCACGGACCGACCTCAAGAGGCCTGATAAGACACTGATTCAGCCCTATTTTAGGGCTTCATCTTGTGTCATTTTGCATTTCAGCCACATCTATACTTGTTAGATTACATGTTATTTCCCCCAATATGCTTATTTCTATCAAATGCACTTATGGAGGCTTTTTGCATGTTTTATAGGTACTTTGTACACTACTTGATGGCATGGAAAGAGGATGGTCCAATCTAGGGTTTCCGTAGGCTTGGAGGAGCTCAAAATGAAGCCAAAACCACTTCCAACCTACCCCAAGTGGTCAAAGAAAGTTTTGAAGCAATACCCTCCATGGATGATCAAGTTCAAGGCTCAAAAGCATGGGAGAGACACCACCACGACCGTGGTACACCCCCCACGGTCGTGGTGGACATGCCCCAAGCACAAAAAATGGCTAAAACCCCCAGAAATTGATGAAAATGGCCAAAACGACCGTGGTTTTCAACACGACCGTGGCCAAAGGTCCCCACCACGACCGTGGTGACTTCCCCACGGCCGTGGCCATCCATGAACCTATCCCTGTGATATCCACAATCTAATAAACCCACGACCGTGCCCATCCACCACGGTCGTGGTCTACCCTACCCACCACGACCGTGGTGACCTACCACGGCCGTGTTACTCACAAAATCCACCAATTTTTCACTGCTTTACCAATTTTGCCCCTAACTTAACCCTAGACCCCCTAGATACCTATATATGCCCTAGTGGCGGTTGAGGGTCGAAGGTTGGCTGCTTAGAACCCCATTTTCGCCCCTTTGTCACCTCCACTCCATTCCCCTTCACCTCCACCTCAAATCCACTCCATTTCACCATTTCCACCACATAACCCCCCATATCTAAGCCTTCCATCCACTTCCCACCACCTTTTCACTCCATTCCATCCAAGAAGAAGGAGGAGGTCGACTTGCTGCTGCTGGAGAGAGGATTGACAACCACTACTTCGAGCTCCATGGCCACCTCTATCTTCTTCTCTTCGCTTTTTGCTTTTTCCATTTGTATGTGTAGCTAGGCCCCCTTGGGTGGGCTGTTTGGGGGATTTTATGTTACTTTGATACCATGTTGGGGGAAAATGACATGTAAACTTTATAATTCCATTTGTGAATGATTATGTTCTATTTATATCTCACTCTCCATTAATTTCTTGTTGGTTTGTGTGTGAAATCACTTAGGAATTTAGGCAAATTGCTTATATGTGTGAATTTTGGGATTTGCCCCTAGGTCCAATTCTTGGATCCCTAGGTTGCCTCCCATCTTCCTACATCCTAATCAATCTCCCTAAACCTAAGTGAGAGATCTAAGTAGCTAGATTGGATAATTCTAGTGCAATTAGCATGGAGCCTTCTCAAGGCTAGAATGTGGGGGAATTGGGGCCCAAAACCCTAATTTCACCCCCCATTACTACCCTCGGCCCCTAATTGCCCTAGGAATGTCTAATCTAGAAACCTAGACTTGATTAGACTCTAATTGGATTGAACCTAACCCCTAACCCAATTGAGCCTCGTAAGGGTAGTAGGGGGTGTTAGGGACTAGTTCCCCTATACACAACCTAGCATATCCATGGCCAGTTAGTAGCTTAGGTTAATCCATTAGACTCTAACTTGTTGTTTGGTTTGGATGATCTAAATGGAATCATAATGTTCACATGTCACCCCCAACTTAAGTGATAAGTTCATACCCTTAAACAGCCCACACATCTCTTTACTACTTAAAACCCTAGTTTTGTGCTCGCTTAGCTTAGTTAGTTCTTGCTTAGTTAGATTTTTGCCTTGCTCTTGCCTTGTTTATGCTAATTTAGTTCTTTAATTGTTCTTTTGCTTTTCTCTTGCTTGCCTTAGCATAATTTGTCCTTTCATATCTAGTTTAGTCCTTTCTTGCCTGCTTAGTCTTAATCTAGCCTAGGGTTAACTTAGATTTCATTCTTGCCTTTAAACTGCTTGTTTGTCCATAGTAGTTAACAATCAAAATCAACCTTCAAACCCTTAACCCTAGTCTCCGCAGTAGGAACCTAGCAAAACTAAACCTAGCTCTAGTGCCCCCTCTTTTCCCTGTGGATCGACCCTATACTTGCCACCTTCCTATACTACAACACGACCCCGTGCGCTTGCGGGTGTAGTGTTTTAGTAGACGTAGGTAGCTAGTTTAGGTTTATAAATTTTGAAAGCAATCCTCCATCATCCCGTGCATTCCGACCTCGTGGGGCGCATCTATTCAATTGAGTAGTGTGTTAGCACCACTAGCGGAATCGCACCAAGCTTTCTGGCGCCGTTGCCGGGGATTAGAGGCGCTCGGCCTAGCTAATTAGTTTTTCTTTGACTTTTCCTACTGCCCTCATCATTGCTATTCTTTATTCATTTTTCTTTGCATTTCTTGTGTATATTGGTTTACTAACTTGCTTTCTTTTGTTTGGTTGTGCTTTGTGCATGTGACAAGCCATTCGGGAGGAAACAAGATGGAAGGCCAAAATGCACCTCACAAGCCGCTTCAAGACTACTTCATGCCTAGCAACTATAAATCGCCAATTGCTAGCAGGGTTGATCAAATGCCAGGGGAGCAATTCTCTATTCCTCCAGGTCTTCTTGGGCTCCTTCCCATCTTCTACGGCTCGGAGAGTGAGAACCCCTACAAGCACTTGGATTCCTTTCTTGAAGTATGCTCCACCTTCAGGACGCCGACGGCCAGTGATGATACAATCCGGTTGACCTTGTTCTCTTTCTCCCTCAAAGATAGAGCTAAAGATTGGTATGACTCAAGAAAGGACATCATGAGTTGGGAAACAATGAAGAATGCTTTCTTGAGACAATTCTACTCTATAGCAAGGTTGACACAAATGCGGCGTGCCGTGACCAGTTTTAGTCAAATGGGAAATGAGCAGTTTCACACTGCATGGGAGAGATTTAAGAAGCTTTTGAGAGAGTGTCCTCACCATGAGATCCCTTTGTGGCAGCTAGTTCAATCATTCTACTCTGGTTTGTCTCTAAAGGACCAAGACACAGTTGACTCTTCTTGTGGGGGAGTTTTCATGGCTAGGCCACCTGAGGAAATATGGCCTTTGTTTGAGCAGTTGGCTGAAGGATCAAGAATTCGAGCTTCTAGCATGATGAATGAAAGAGGGTATGCCTTTGGTGTGACACCCCCTACTCATGAGGAATCAAGCCCACAAGTGATGAAGATTCTTGGTGACATGGTGAGCTTCATGAAGAACCAAGTGACAAATGCTCCTTGCCACCCGGTCAATTCGATTGAGTTCTATGGGGAAGAAAAGAAGACACCTCACTCCTATAGTTACCAGGAACCACAAAGTCCCACATACAGCTCAAGGTTTGAGGAAGAGGTTCTTTCTAGATTGAAAGTGTTTGAAGATGTTCAAAGAGATGTTGCAAGGTTAGAAGAGAGAATAGAGCAGCTATCTTCCGCACTTGCTCTTCAAGAAGAAAAATTGGCTTCAAAACCCACCTTGAGTTACAATGAAGCAAGTGGACCCATGCCCTCTTCTCAAATTTTCTATAATCCACCCCCCATGCAAGTTCATCCCATTCACTCCTTCCAAGGCTATCCCCAGCCTTACACTCCTCCACCACCTTCACCACCTCAATTTTCCCAAAACTTCACTTTCCAACCCCAATTCTCTCCTCCCCCTCAATTCCCTTCCCCACCTCAATTTCAACCCCAAGTACCACCTCCACCTCCTCCACAGCCACAACATGCTCCCCCTCTCCACCATGAGCAAGGTAGTGCTGTGACAGTTCTAAGGAGCGGGAAAAACCTTGAGCAGCCCGCAAGTCAAAGAAAGGTTGATAAAGCAAAGCAAAGGCAGCCAAGTGGTGATACTGTGATTGATATTGCTGAAGATGATGTTGCGATGCCGCATGCTGAGTTTGGGATTCCATGTGATCCACCACATATCAGTTTTGTAGGTCCCACTATCCCTAGTGTTCCGCCTCATGTTCATGCAAGTATGGCAAAAGCTAATGATCCTCCGTTCGTAGAAGCACTAGATGAGCCACCGAAATTGAAAAGGAGGCAAAAGCACAATGTTGATATTCTTGAGGTGTTTCGCCAAGTGAAAGTGAACATTCCACTCTTGGATGCAATCAAGCAAATTCCATCTTATGCCAAGTGTCTCAAAGACCTATGCACTATGAAAAGAAGGTCAACGGGGAGGATTCCAAAGAAAGTGAGATTGACCGAACAAGTGAGCTCCATCATACAACACTCACTTCCCGTGAAGAGAAAGGACCCAGGAGCACCACTCATACCTAGTTACATAGGGGGACATCGCATAGACAGATCCTTGCTTGATTTGGGATCTAGTGTGAATTTGATGCCATACCATGTCTATGTCGAGCTGGGCTTAGGCAAGTTGAAGCCGGCACATTGCACTCTCCAGTTGGCGGATAGATCCATAAAAGTGCCTAGAGGTAGAGTGGATGATGTATTGGTGATGATTGATAAAGAAAAAGGCGCAGTGTTCCCGGCAGATTTCATTGTACTTGACATGGAGCCGGAGGATAGGAAGATTCCCATCATCTTGGGAAGGCCGTTCTTATCTACAGCTGATGCCGACATTCATGTGCGCAGTGGCACCATGACAGTCTCATTCATGGACATGAAGATTAACATCAACATGTACAAGACCCCAACCCGGCGAGTCCGAGATAGGGATGTTGGACATGATCGCTTCACAAGTCCAAATGGGCATTTGAGAGAAGGACAACAGGGTGAAGACATTGATGATGATTATTGTGATCAAAGAGATGAGGGACCGAGGTTAAGTGCAAAGGAAGGATGCATGTTTTGCAAGAATGGGCACATGAGGATTCCAAATGGTTGAATTTTGAAGAATCACCATGAAGCCTAGCTGAAGGCAAGAAACTCAGCGCTTGTGGGAGGCAACCCACCTAGGTTTGGGAATTTTTGACCCAATCTACACTTTTTGATACTTTTGCTTTTTGTTTTACACTTTCCAAGAAAACACACACACACTTGTGTTTAATAGCTTTCTTTGAGTTTTGATGATATGGCAGGTGCTAGACAATAGAGAGAGAGGGTATAGAAGCACATCATGGTCTTTAAATCAAATATGCGGCTGAATAACAAATAAAAGTGAAGTTCAATTTCTTGAAGTGAGAAAACTGAAGAAGCACCCTCACCACGACCGTGGCACATGTGGCCAAGCACGACCGTGGCACCCAGCCATGGCCGTGGGAATTAATGCATCAATTTGGCCAAAGCTACAGGGTTTTTGCAAGATCCGCCACGACCATGGCGAGAAGACAAGGCCACGACCGTGGTATCACACCACGGCCGTGGGAATTATTGCATCAAGTTGGCCAAAGTTACAGTGTTTTTAGAAGATCGACCACGACCGTGACGAGGGTCAACCACAAGCCACGATTGGGTGACCTACATTTTGACACTCCGCACCAGCCATGATCTTCACCCTACTATCCCTAAGCTCTAGTTTCATGCTGAGGACAACATGATTCAAAAGTTTGGGGTGGTAGGGCGGTATGCACCACCCTATCTCTCTCTTTTAGTCATTTTGTTCCACCTTTGCCTTTCAGTTCAGTTTTATTGTTCCTGCTCTTTTCACTGCATCCTTGCATGCCATGTAGTTTACATTCTTGCCATTTTTGCGTAATTTTTAAAAATTTTCTCTTTTTGCCATGCATTGCATATCATGTAGATTTTTAGTAATTCTTGCATGTTATAGCTAGTATTTGCTTGTTTACTGTTTTAAGTTCAATAATATAGAGTTTAGAAGTGATTGAAGGCAACTTGGCACCATTTTGGCCAATTTTGCCCAAATTTGAGATTTCTTGCCTAAAAGTATGTTTTGACCCAATCTCTACTATTTTGAGTAAAAATGATGACCTTTGACAAATGCAAGTGACTTATCATTGTTTATTGCTAAATGGTATCAACTCTTGACTTTTTACATGTGCATCACCTCTCTTATGATTGTGAATGATTTGGTTGAATTATGAATTCGAGCAAGCTTTGAATGCTTAGTGTTTGTGGAATCACTTGAATTGATATATCGATTTCATCTTGTTCATTCATGTGGTGTGATATCTAGGATGAAGTATTGGATTAATGTTCATGCAAGACGTCTTATGTGGAAGATAATGCCAAGTGACCCCCCTTTGACCCGACCACTCTTTCATCATCTTCATACCTCTCCGCCTCATAAAAGGATGCCAAAAGTGCACACATTAGCCGTGGCCACCTCCAAAAGTTTGGGGTGACCACATCTCTATCTCCCCGCTTCACTCTATCCACCCTGTGCCCTACCTACACCAAGGGCAAAGAAAAAGAAAAGAAAAACAAAATGAAAATAAAAGGATGCTCCTGTTTAAAAGCATTCAAATAAAGAAAAGATGAGTGTGTAAAAACACTCCAAAAATCTTACCACAACCCTTTCTTCCACTTTCATACCCATTGAGCTAGGAAACATCAAACTTAGCTCATTTTACCCTTTTCCGCAGCCACGTGGGTCATTTGGTGTGATTTGCGATATAAGATTGAATGCATGAATGTGAAACAACACTCCTAGTCATTCTTGATTAACGCCACCATGAAACGGTTTACCCGGAACTTAATGGAAGAAATATGGATAACTTGTGTATTCTATGCGCTATATTTGAAGTTCATATGCTTTGTGCTCTTTTCATGATTGGATTGTGAAAGAAGGAGAGGAGAGAGGTGAAATGCATGTACTTAGTCATCTTTGATCCCATTCAGCAACAATCGTCTTTTATATTGCATTTGTCATTTCTTTTTGTGAAAGTTTTTAGAGAGATTGAGTTGGAGCATACTTGAGGACAAGTATGTTTCAAGTTTGGGGTGGTGATTCAGCCCTATTCCAGGGCTTCATCTTGTGTCATTTTGCATTTCAGCCACATCTATACTTGTTAGATTACATGTTATTTCCCCCAATATGCTTATTTCTATCAAATGCACTTATGGAGGCTTTTTGCATGTTTTATAGGTACTTTGTACACTACTTGATGGCATGGAAAGAGGATGGTCCAATCTAGGGTTTCCGTAGGCTTGGAGGAGCTCAAAATGAAGCCAAAACCACTTCCAACCTACCCCAAGTGGTCAAAGAAAGTTTTGAAGCAATACCCTCCATGGATGATCAAGTTCAAGGCTCAAAAGCATGGGAGAGACACCACCACGACCGTGGTACACCCCCCACGGTCGTGGTGGACATGCCCCAAGCACAAAAAATGGCTAAAACCCCCAGAAATTGATGAAAATGGCCAAAACGACCGTGGTTTTCAACACGACCGTGGCCAAAGGTCCCCACCACGACCGTGGTGACTTCCCCACGGCCGTGGCCATCCATGAACCTATCCCTGTGATATCCACAATCTAATAAACCCACGACCGTGCCCATCCACCACGGCCGTGGTCTACCCTACCCACCACGACCGTGGTGACCTACCACGGCCGTGTTACTCACAAAATCCACCAATTTTTCACTGCTTTACCAATTTTGCCCCTAACTTAACCCTAGACCCCCTAGATACCTATATATGCCCTAGTGGCGGTTGAGGGTCGAAGGTTGGCTGCTTAGAACCCCATTTTCTCCCCTTTGTCACCTCCACTCCATTCCCCTTCACCTCCACCTCAAATCCACTCCATTTCACCATTTCCACCACATAACCCCCCATATCTAAGCCTTCCATCCACTTCCCACCACCTTTTCACTCCATTCCATCCAAGAAGAAGGAGGAGGTCGACTTGCTGCTGCTGGAGAGAGGATTGACAACCACTACTTCGAGCTCCATGGCCACCTCTATCTTCTTCTCTTCGCTTTTTGCTTTTTCCATTTGTATGTGTAGCTAGGCCCCCTTGGGTGGGCTGTTTGGGGGATTTTATGTTACTTTGATACCATGTTGGGGGAAAATGACATGTAAACTTTGTAATTCCATTTGTGAATGATTATGTTCTATTTATATCTCACTCTCCATTAATTTCTTGTTGGTTTGTGTGTGAAATCACTTAGGAATTTAGGAAAATTGCTTATATGTGTGAATTTTGGGATTTGCCCCTAGGTCCAATTCTTGGATCCCTAGGTTGCCTCCCATCTTCCTACATCCTAATCAATCTCCCTAAACCTAAGTGAGAGATCTAAGTAGCTAGATTGGATAATTCTAGTGCAATTAGCATGGAGCCTTCTCAAGGCTAGAATGTGGGGGAATTGGGGCCCAAAACCCTAATTTCACCCCCCATTACTACCCTCGGCCCCTAATTGCCCTAGGAATGTCTAATCTAGAAACCTAGACTTGATTAGACTCTAATTGGATTGAACCTAACCCCTAACCCAATTGAGCCTCGTAAGGGTAGTAGGGGGTGTTAGGGACTAGTTCCCCTATACACAACCTAGCATATCCATGGCCAGTTAGTAGCTTAGGTTAATCCATTAGACTCTAACTTGTTGTTTGGTTTGGATGATCTAAATGGAATCATAATGTTCACATGTCACCCACAACTTAAGTGATAAGTTCATACCCTTAAACAGCCCACACATCTCTTTACTACTTAAAACCCTAGTTTTGTGCTCGCTTAGCTTAGTTAGTTCTTGCTTAGTTAGATTTTTGCCTTGCTCTTGCCTTGTTTATGCTAATTTAGTTCTTTAATTGTTCTTTTGCTTTTCTCTTGCTTGCCTTAGCATAATTTGTCCTTTCATATCTAGTTTAGTCCTTTCTTGCCTGCTTAGTCTTAATCTAGCCTAGGGTTAACTTAGATTTCATTCTTGCCTTTAAACTGCTTGTTTGTCCATAGTAGTTAACAATCAAAATCAACCTTCAAACCCTTAACCCTAGTCTCCGCAGTAGGAACCTAGCAAAACTAAACCTAGCTCTAGTGCCCCCTCTTTTCCCTGTGGATCGACCCTATACTTGCCACCTTCCTATACTACAACACGACCCCGTGCGCTTGCGGGTGTAGTGTTTTAGTAGACGTAGGTAGCTAGTTTAGGTTTATAAATTTTGAAAGCAATCCTCCATCATCCCGTGCATTCCGACCTCGTGGGGCGCATCTATTCAATTGAGTAGTGTGTTAGCACTACTAGCGGAATCGCACCAAGCTTTCTGTTTCACACCACATTATCCGTCCCATCCCACACCCCATCACCTACCACTTCCGCCCACCATTCCCTCCGCCGGTCGCAATCGGTGAGCGGATCACACTCCCGCTCATCCGACAGCCACCACATCACAGACGCCACCTACGAGGGGGAGGACGAGGAAGAAGAGGAGTCTATGGGGGTCGACTTGGACCACCTCATAGATGAGATCGAGCCGAATAGAGGAGAGATCTGCGATGACTCCCTGATTAGAAATAGGATGGGATTTCATCGAGGTCGTAAGTGTATGATCCGCGAGGGGACGGTCCGCCTAACCTTCGGTGACACTTCTGTGCGCCTAACGCCCGTAAGGGGGGTTCACAGCTTCCGGTACCATCCCAAGACCGTTTGGTCCCATGCGGTCCCAAGACCGTTTGGGACCGCATGGGACCAAACGGTCTTGAGACCGCATGGGACCAAACGGTCTTGAGACCGCATGGGACCAAACGGTCTTGGGACCGCATGGGACCAAACGGTCTTGGGACCGCATGGGACCAAACGGTCTTGGGACCGCATGGGACCAAACGGTCTTGGGACCGCATGGGACCAAACGGTCTTGGGACCGCATGGGACCAAACGGTCTTGAGACCGCATGGGACCAAACGGTCTTGAGACCGCATGGGACCAAACGGTCTTGAGACCGCATGGACTTCTTGGGCAACTGGTTTCGTCTTGTTTCTTTGTGTATTCCAGCAAACGATCTTGAGACCGCATGGATCCAAACGATCTTGAGACCGTTTGCATGGAGTTGCCTGCTGTACCTGCATAAAATGAAAGATATTTAGTTAAAACCTTGATTATTGAATTACTTAGTAGTTTTGTGCATTATGATTCATATTAGGGTGAAAAGATGTGGAAAAGATATTAAATTGTTCCAAAAAGGTAATTGAAAATTATGATGAGTATGCACTCATCAAAACACCCCGAACTTAAATCGTTGCTCGTCCTCGAGTAACATAAAATTTGAAACTGTTGCCTAATGAAATACTTTCGATCCATGTGATTTCTTCATCTTCACATCACAAGTGTTTTCTCTCTGCTCAGTATGAATGAGTACCTCAACTTCCTGGGACCACTAAACACGTCTTTCCATAGCTTCGTTCCTGAGTTCGTTTCCCAACAACGCTTCCTCCCCGCCTTTTCTAACACCAAGCATGTCAAAGAGTGTCGTAGGAGTTCTGAGATACCCGCAGAATCAACAAGTATGCATTTGATCTGACACTGGTATTGTTAAGGATGGTAGGGCATGTATTGTGCCCTTAGGTAGAAAAATGAGTGAAAGGTGGTATGAAAGGAAGAAGAAAATCTCTCCTCTATTCGACTCGAGATTTTTATTTGTTTTGCAATTTCATTTATTGCATATATATTTTTTTTGTGTGCGCTATGGCATCTTTTGTTGCAGATCTCTCCTCTATTAGACTCGAGATTGCAGACACAAACAGGGATTTATCAGCACACACATGTACATTAGCCCCAGTGTCAATTATCCAATAAAGTGGTTCAAAAATAGAAAGAATTCCAGGTTTAATAGACACGTACCCATCATTGAGGTTCAAGGATGTAGTCATCATATTGACCACAACCTCCTCAGTTGCAGATGCGGTAGCTTTTTTTGCCTTCTTAGTAGGACAATCCTTGTTCCAGTGGCCAACCTGTCCACAAGTCCAACAAGGTTTGTTCTTCAGTTTCTTTTGGATCTTTGCCTTGGGTTTATGTGCATTCTTAGATTTCTTATCTTTGGTGTTTTTCATAGAAGTAAGATTAACAGTTGGATTTGCATCAGTAGGCACCTTGACCCCTTTCTCCTTTAAGTGTTCTTCTTGTATATTAATATCCATCATTAATTCATCCATGGTTTGTGTCCCTTTGCGATGCTTCAGAGACATACCAAATGACTCCCAGGACTTAGGGAATTTTTCTATGATAGACATAACAACAAACTTCTCAGGCAACACCATCTTGGCATTTGAGAGTTCATGAACTAGGATTTGTAGATCGTGTGTTTGATCAGAAACTGACTTACCCTCAACCATCTGAAACTTAAGAAATTTTGACACGCAATATTTTTCAACATCTTGATTTTCAGTGCTAAAATTCTTAATTAACAATTCTCATAAAACCTTGGACGTAGTGATTGGAGGCTTTGAGTAAGAATCATACATTTTGTTATTTAAACCAAACAGAATCAAACTGCGACACGTTTTATCACCCTTCTTCCAATTAGCAATAATGTTTGCATTATCAGGAATTGTTTCATCAGATACAGGTTCAGTTTCAATTAAATACTGATCATATACACAATATTCAGCCAAATTTCCATACGACTTTGCCAACGGGCAAAGTTCGTACCAGTAAACTTTTCAGGCATATTAGTTGTATCAATTTTACATCCTGAACCACCCTGACCGAACATTATTAATTAACGACAGAAATATTGATTTCTTTAAGACTGTTGTTAATGTTGGTTATTGCCGTTCATGCAACAGCGACAGGTGCAATATAATTAACAGTCCAGGCAGATCCGAAATAAGAAGCAAAGAACAAACAAAGCAGGAGAACAGAAAACAGGAGTTAGATTCGCAAACCAGATCGTTCGTTGAGAAATGAACGTGTTACTTAAAGAAATCAGTGCCCGACAATCCTCGCGGATAGGCATCGTTCTCCCAGTCTTGATCCGACACGAACCTGGATTATTGCACGTCTTGCTCGCACCACCTGCAGGTACCACCGCCTGACAGCTACGTCTCGGAGATAGGAAGGATGATTCGCGCTTCGCACAGGAGGACAACTCCGCAAAGTGACTCCAGGGATGACAACTCTCGTACTCGGGATTAGGGCTCTCATAGCCACACACGTCCCTAATCCTATTCCTAGTATGACGCAAACACTCGGTTGCTCTTGTACACAATACGGAATAATCCGCAAAAGAGAAACACAAGCCACAAGCCCGGCCTAGCCCGACCCGGTGAGGCATGGCGTCACGCGCGTGCGTGCGTGCGTTGTGATGTGGCAATCCCACCCACCAAGGAGGTGAGCATACCTCCCTCCTAGAACTCCTTTGGACACTAGTGCCCCATGTGATCCTACATATGAGGACGACAAAAGTTCTAGGTGTGAGCAATATGGGATAAAACTTCTTTGCCATTTGCACCAGAAACAACACTACATTCTCACATGTACTTGCTGCACTACATTGGGCTTAACCCATGCTAAATAAGTGAATTGCTACAGTAACGAACCTACAGTAATTACGTGTTGCTACAGTAACAACAATCATTTATCTAACATGCCTCAGGTGCCTCTTGGAGCATGGTGACGGCCCAGCTCCGAAACGTTTCAGTCTTCGTAGTTGGCAGATTCATCATCAGGATCAAATTGACAGTATCATCGGCAGTCAGTGGGAAAAAAAGATCCCGTGGAGATGACTCGAACCAGCAACACTGGGAACAAGAGCTTGAGTAGAGACCAAGACTCACGACACTGAGTAAAAACATTGCTGGTTTAGATCTGAGGGTATAGAGATTAACGGCTGGATGGGGGCAAGACGGAAGTCAGGTGCCTACTTCCGCTCGGCGGAGACATGGAAGTCCAGGCGGCTAGCGCTTGTATGGAGTCTATAATTACAAAGTATGCCACTGTGTTTTTTAGGACACGGTTAGTATACCAAGATACCCGGGCATTCAATAAACTATATATATATATATATATATATAGTCAGGATAAAATACACTCGAGTATACAAATTATGTAGTACACCTTAATGGTATTTGTCTATCTAGACCATGTTTTTCTAAAATCTAATCATTGATCTTAATGGTTACAATAATAATAGGCCACATACAAAAGTTGAGCTCATTTAGATGAGTGTAAGTCACTCATCCAAAGACAACAAAATCGACGCACAAAACTAATTTGAAATGCTTGGTTTTTGCATCCTTTAGATGCACGACCTATAAGTGTCAAAATGAGCTAAAATTTATTATATAGTATGTTCTTAAGATATTTAAGAAGATCAAAGGTTTAGATTTTTCAAAAAATTATTGCATTTTAAAAAATGACTGAGGTGTACGGTGACTCACACTCGAGTGTACACTAGCCTCTCTCTCTCTCTCTCTCTCTCTCTCTCTCTCTATATATATATATATATATATATATATATATATATATATATATAGTCAGTCTAGAATACACTCGAGTTTACAGATCACGTCGTACACCCCAATAGTGTTTGTCTACATAGACCATATTTTTCCAAAATCTAATCCATTGATCTTCATGGTTACAACAATAATAGGTCACATACAAAATTTGAACTCATTTGGATGAGTGTAAGTCATTCATCCAAGGACAACAAGATCGACGTACAAAACTAATTTGAAATATATGATTTTTGCCTCCTTTAGATGCATGACCTATAAGTGTCCAAATGAGCTAAAATTTATTATATAGTATGTTCTTATGATAATTAAGAAGATCAACAGTTTAGATTTTTCAAAAATTTATTGCATCTTCAAAAATGACTGAGGTGTACAGTGTCTCCGGTACACTCGAGTGTACACTAGCCTGACTCTCTCTCTCTCTCTCTATCTCTCTCTCTCTCTATATATATATATATAATTTTGAATTTATTACTTGTGTTTGTAATATTTTGGACTGACAGGTTCTCACGAGGGTTTTCATGATGCAATGGTCTAATTTTACTATCAGACTTATTAGGCTCATACCACGGTGGAACAAGCCTATAGATTTTTTCTTTAAGTTCTTTGATATAATAATTTTTATACCATTCAAAGAAATATATATTTTTTCAATGGTATTGCATTTGTGAATACCATTTTTATCTAATGTAATCTCTTTCTTTTCTATCAATTTTTCATAAAATTATTTTGTCTTGAACTGATTTCTATTAGATAAAAATTCTTCTCTTAGCTTTTCTTTATCGATGATGAAATTATTTTTATTTTCCATTGAATTACTTTCATTTATGTTTTGAAGGGTATTTACTATTTCATTGACGCATGTTAATTAGTTAAGCTTTTTATTCAACATATTTTGTTTAATTTCTATTGAGAAATTTTTTAAATAGCCTTATGAAGATACAGTTGTCAAAAATAAAGAGATCTAAGGTTTAAATCTTAAATTTTTTTAAACCAAAGGAGCTT
Source organism: Alisma plantago-aquatica (assembly GCA_963693085.1). Lineage (NCBI taxonomy): Eukaryota > Viridiplantae > Streptophyta > Magnoliopsida > Alismatales > Alismataceae > Alisma > Alisma plantago-aquatica. Next base: position 1,102,142,889 of record OY856409.1, read on the forward strand.
GATATAAATAATGATTTTATTGAGAAATCTTCTTCTCTTTTCAATTAGTTGATTCCTAGTGGCCTGTCAACAGTTGAACTACTGCGACAAGGAGGCCTCAGACCTAGTTATTTCTTAAAGAAAATTGAATATGATACACTCAAAAAGGTTTGTGGGTGAGAGATTGAAATTATCAACCAAGGGATTACTAAGTGTCCTGTCAATAGCTAAACCTAGCCCTATAAAACCCTAAACGCCTACCACGGTTAAAGCGGGTGCAACGGGCTACCACTACGACAAGGAGGCATCGGACCCTAGAACCCTAAGAAGGAAGACCCCGAACACTCACCCCTTCAGAGAAAGAGAAAGAGACACATGTATATCCCAACCGCCCCTAACTTGGCTCTGATACCATTTTTGGGGTGGAAGCTAGAATTTTCGTGGTTGGTCGGTAGAGAGTTGGTGGAATTTTACCAAAACTTTTGTCCAGTAACTATTTTTTCACTTTTTTTCCTTTTTTCCATCTTCTTCGATTTCAGATTTATTTGAGTCTTCTGGACTATTTTCATCCATAACTTTTGACATTTCTTCAAAGGCCATCAATTGTAGTTGATTATCTTCAATATTTGGATTTTCAATTTGATTTTTTCTTGTCAACTCTTGCTTTAGTTGACTAAATGAAAACATTCTATTTTTTTTAGTTTCTGGGTTATGTTGGGATCCAGAAACTAGTATTGGAATCAATTTTCCCTTTAAAATTTGGTGGTTGATCAGTAGAGAGTTGGTGGAATGCGGTGTTGGAGTATTGGTGGAGTTTCAGAATAACTAGTGGAGTAGGAATGGATGATTTGTGTTTGGATAATTGATAGAAGTGAGTGATTAGAGGTGGATTAAGGTTTTGATTAAGGTGATTAGAGGTAGATTAGGGTTTGTGATTTAGGGAATAATGTGTATATAATTTTCTTTAGGATGAACGAAGAATGCTTGTGTAAAATTAATTAAATAATGTTAGAGAACCTACAGTTGGCGCAGAGCACATCGTTGAACTCACGAAGAGACCGTCGAGAACGTCACTGATGATTAGGAATCTCCTTGATCTTTCTTTTAATCAAAAAAAGGATCTTTGATTATGATTCAAAGAGTAAAAACATGCACACATAATTGATCTCAACAAAACACAAATGAAAATTTTATTGGCAACTGGAGTGTTTACACTCAGAAAATATGTGGAAACTAAGAACACATGACTATATAGACAAAATTACAATATAAGTGAAGTGGAGGAAGGATTACAAGACTTCGAAATTCTCTAAGGAGGAGAATTTCGAGCTAAGACACTTCATACTATAATAACTAAGATCAATAAGCAAGGGGAGCTCTTTGGGTGGAAGAGTGTTGTGGTTATCACAAATCTTGCTTTCTTCTTCAACTTCTTTGCCTTTTATAGGCACTTTGGATGGAGTGGATGAAGTTCCTTGACTTGCCATTTGCTCTCTTCTATTTTTGTCTTTGACAAGTGTTTGTTGATGATGCAGTGGCCAAATTTGGTGTGTTTGCCACTTGTTCATTCAACCTTGTGCCCTAGACAAGTGTTTGATGCCTTTCTTGTTGTATGCATGCAATATAATATTTTTTCCTCTTCTCCATTGGTTTTTTATGGAGATGTCACTTCCATGTTTGAGTGACTTCATTTTTTATAGATGGAATCTTAAGCAAAATGTATCAAATATTTTGCTTTTACTTTTACCACATCATTGTTTTTATTCATCTTTTATCTTTTACCAAATGTTATTTTTATTTACTTTTACCTTTTACCCATTATTTTTTTACCAAAACTTTTTTACTGTCCGGTAACTATTTTTTCACTTTCTTCCTTTTTCCCATATTCTTCGATTTCAGATTAATTTGAGTCCTCTGGACTATTTTCATCCATAACTTTTGACATTTCTTCAAAGACCATCAATTGTAGTGGATTATCTTCAATATTTTGATCTTCAATTTGAATTTTTCTTATCAATTCTTGCTTTAGTTGACTAAATGAAAACATTCTATTTGTTTTAGTTTTTGGGTTATGTTGGGATCCAGAAACTAGAATTGTAATCTATTTTCCCTTTAAAATGGGATCAATATTAAACTTGTCCCACCATTTGACATATATTTGTCTTTCTAGAATTGGTGGTAATTCGATTATTTCTTTCTCCCATTTCTATTGTATAATCCATGGTATTCCATTTCATCATGTTTAGATCTTCCTCAATAAGATCGTTGCCCATAATATTTTTCTTTAATATTGTGGGGAGTATTTCTTTGATTGCTTCAAAATTTTGCCAGAATTTATAGAAAAACCAATTTGGCAATTTGGTTTGTAATGACCATTTTACTGACCATGTGTGACTCATTAGTGTATTCTGAACATATAAAACATTTTCCCACACATTTTGATAATCCCAATAGTTGTAATATTGGGGTTGATAGAATGTTTTGAATCATCTTGGAATATTAGAGTTTCTTTCTTTATTCCATTCAGATAACATGATTATCTTTAAAAATTTTAGTTGAGAAAACTTCAAGTTTCTTTTTGTGAATTTATCTCTATAATTATGAAATACTTTTGCACTTCCTATTTCTAAAAGTATTTTTTCATAGTATATTTGGTTTTTCCCAGTTAGGGTGGGAATATGATTGTATCCTTAAGGAAAATATTTATTTATTATATATTCAATTTCTTTTGAGAGATCCTCATTTTCAAGAATAAATACCTCTTCAGATGATTTTAGAATAAATTCAGAGGATGTTTTAGTTGATGAATCAACTTCTATGTTTTCTATATTTTCCTTCTCCCTCCTTGTCTGTGTTATTGCGAGAGGACTTTGTTTAGTAGCCAGAATTGATGTCATCATACTAGACTTTTTTAAAACAATTTCCCTACAAAAATTCTCTCGATAAGAAATCAGTTAAAAAATTATTTTCTCCTTTTATGAATTCTATATCAAAATCAAATACTTGAGTGGAAAAAATTATTTTCTCCTTTTCTAAGACAAATTTCATAAAAGGAGAAAATATTTTTTTACTTGATTTCTTATCGAGAGAATTTTGTAGGGAAATTGTCTTCAAAAAGACCAGCATGACGACATCAATTATGGCTACTAAATAAAGTCCTCCCGCAATAACACAGACAGGGAGGGAAAAGGAGGGAGGGAGAAGGAAAATATAGAAAATATGGAAGTTGATTCATCAACTAAAACATCCTATGAATTTATCCTAAAATCATCTAAAGAGGTACTTATTCTTGAAAATGAGGATCTCTCAAAAGAAATTGAATATATAATAAATAAATATTTTCCTGAAGGATACAATCATATTCCCACCCTACCTGGGAAAACCAAATATACTATGAAAAAATATTTTTAGAAATGGGAAGTGTAAAAGTTTTTCATAATTATAGAGATAAATCCATAAAAAGAAACTTGCAGTTTTCTCAACTAAAAATTCAAAAAATAATCAAGTTATATGAATGGAATAAAGAAGGAAATCCTAAATTCTGAGACGATTCAAAACATTCTATCAACCCCAATATTACAACTATTGGGATTATCAAAATGCGTGGGAAAAGGTTTTATATGTTCAGAATACACTAATGAATCACACATGGTCAGTAAAATGGTCATTACAAACCAAATTGCCGGATTGGTTTTTCTATAAATCTGGAAAAATTTTGGGGCAATAAGAGAAATACTCCCCACAATATTAAGGAAAAATATTATGGGCAACGATCTTATTGAGGAAGATCTAAACATGATGAAATATTTCTCTTCTCATGGAATACCATGGATTATATAATGGAAATGAGAGAAAGAAATAATCAAATTACCGCCAATTCTAGAAAGACAAATTGTCAAATGGTGGGACAAGTTTAATATTGATCCCATTTTAAAGGAAAAATTGATTCCAATACTAGTTTCTAGATCCCAACATAACCCAGAAACTAAAACAAATAGAATTTTTTCATTTAGTCAACTAAAGCAAGAGTTGATAAGAAAAATTCAAATTGAAAATCCAAATATTGAAGATAATCAACTACAATTGATGATCTTTGAAGAAATGTTAAAAGTTATGGATGAAAATAGTCCAGAGGACTCAAATAAATCTGAAATCAAAGAAGATTAAAAAAAGGAATAAAGTGAAAAAATAGTTACCGGACAGTAAAAAAGTTTTAGTAAATAAGTAATGAGTAAAAGATAAAAGTAAATAAAAATAACAGTCTGATAAAAGATAAAAGGTGAATAGAAATAATGATGTGGTAAAAGTAACACTACTACAGAAAATGCTTTTTACAACGGGAGATAGACAACAGTTCTGATGATTGTGTGTTGTAGTTAGCATACTTATCACACCAAGCATGTTTTTGTGTTATATATTGTATATTTTATACAACACAAGTCATTTACAACATACCAAACCCATTGTAGTATAGGGGGATACTACAACAAGTGCTAAAGTGTTGTAATAGGTTGTAGTATCACAACATATTCAAACCCATTGTAAAAGATGTTAATTACACAACATATTTTGACCCGTTGTAATAGACCATCATTACACAACACAGACTCACCCATTGTAGTATGTATTAATTATACAATGGGCCTTTACATGTTGTATTTGGTACATGTTGTAATAGACCACCATAATACAACATATTGAAACTCGTTGTTATATCCCGAAATGAGATAACAGACTCCAACCTGTTGTTATAAATTATAATTACACAACATATTGTGACCTGTTGTAATATCCACACATAACAAATCATTGTAATAGACTGCCATTACACAACTTAAATTAAACCATTGTAATATACCATTATTACACAACATAATATCACCTGTTGTACTAGCTACATGTTGTAAAAGACCATTATCACACAACACGCTATACCTTACTGGCAATATAGGTGGATTTTTGTTTGAGTAGTAGGTTGAACAAAATTCTATTTTGTGTGGTCATGTGAATGACAGTTTTTCACTATGGGTAGATATTTTGACCTGGAACCGACCCAATCCCAATATATGCACATACTAAAATACATATGGAATAATTACCCCCTCACTATAAAAAAATCCACTATAAGTCAGGGCTACCTGGTCAGTAATAAAAGTCCTGAACAAACTAGGACTGGTTCCCAAGGCTAATCCCTGACCAGTGGCAGCGGGAGGGGGGCATGCAGGGGCAAGTGCCGCCTTCCAATTTTAATTTTTCTTAACATATATATGTTTTATATATGTAGAATGGTATCAAAATTAATTTTTCTTTTTATATTTTATCTGCTTCACACGCTTATTAACCTATTTTCAAATTATGTAAACGTTATTTATAAATCACATTATTATCAATATGATTTTAAATAAGAATTAGAAATATAAACACATTAAATTAGGGTAAACATTATAAAATAAGTGACGTTTCTTTATTTTTATAAATACATCTCATTGTTACATAATTAACAAGTAATGTGTTTTTATTAAACATATTAACAACAATATCAAATATACATCCATTAATGTTAATTGGCGAACTATTAGTTTACATCAATTTTATAATGATTAAATAAGAAACTGATATCTATGAGTAACAAAATACTTTATGATCTATAATTAATAGTATACTTTGTTACATGTTAAATAATTTTATATAATTTATAAACAATTACTTAAATGTATTATAAATATTACAAGTACATAGGTGTATGGTTAATGAGGAAAAGTAAACTAGTATCTATAATTTTTTTGTATACTTTATGGAATACCAAATACTTTATAAAGTATATATAAATAATTAAGTATGTACCAAATATAGCAAGTACATAGGTAATATTAAAACAAAAAACTAATATCTATAATTAATAATATACTCCATGGGATATCAGATAGTATTATATTATGTATAAATAACTAAATGTATAATGTATATAGCAACAACATAGTCTATAGTTGTATATGTTATGTGTGCGGATTTATGCTGATTCTTTTCTATTATGAGTGTAATGTATGTTAGGAAAAATAACTTCAAATGAAATATGATAGTCTTAGTAGTACATGGTTTCACAATAAATTAATTAATAACATTTTTAATATATTTGTATTGTTTTGAATTTTTATACATCAATCAATATTTATTAAAATAATGTAATTGCATGTATCTTATGATATTAATTATTTAAATTATACTTCTATTCGCAAGTTGTGCAAATATTACTTCTCTAAATTATACATATTTTTTTCATCATGATGTCAAAGATAACATAATTTTTTTATTTAAATTTCCAACACTACATAGAAATAACAATCATAATAATCTAGTGAGCAATATATTGTGACAACATTTATTGAGTTTATTAGGTAAAATTAATAAATAGGTTTAACACCATCATAAATATCTTTATTTAAAAATAAATTGCTATAATGTTGTTTTTTATTTTTGAATAATAATAGTAATTTTCACATTGTACTATTTATATATTTAATTTTCTTAGTTTTATGTTACTTTTTAATTACTTGAGTTGTCAAGCTCATCAAGTAGGAAATTATTTGTTTGATTAAAAAATATAATAATCCACACAATCAAATTTGAACACTAAATTGATGTATTTTTTTTAAACGACCTATATTTATGAAAAAATAATTTAATAGAATAGTTGGTCTTATAAAAAAGAATAAATCTTTTCAATACCAGATGTCACCATTTCAAGCACATCTTTAATGTAAGAAAATCATAAATGTATGTAGCATATTATAATATACATATACAATAATCCATATACATAAATCTAAAATTAAGTACTCCACTATGTAATGAGTTATGTCTTCAACTTCTTTTTTTATTTGTGTAAGATACATCTATTTTTTTGCCTCGATCCAAGTAAATAGGTCGATTGAGACATATTGACACTCAATATTAATTCCACATATGTACTTAACATAATTTTTATATGTACCCCCCTCCATGAGGGGGCTGGCTTCGCCACTGTGGACCCTGACTATTGTAATTTTACTCCTTGACTAAATTTCATTTTTTCTTTTTAATATTTTCCCAGACCTAATAGCATGTTTAAGTTTAACCCTGGGGAGAGTATGACGGTTGGTATGCTACGCAACCCAGCGCCTGCTTGCACCCCCACCCCCGAAGTCCCCCTTCCGGTTTCCCTCTCTCACGCGACGATTGTGGGCAGTGGCGGAGCCAGAAAATCTGACCAAGGGAGGCACCACTAGTGTAGAGCCTAAATTGGAGATATTGGGTGGGGCACAATATGCATTTTTCCATTAAAATCAAGCCTATTTATGACTGATTATTAGTAAATTTGGAAACCTCGGTAGGGCATGTGCCCACCCCGGCCTCCATGTGGCTACGCCACTGATTGTGGGGGCTCCATCTTCCGCCGGTTTTTCTCTCAAGCGACGGACGCTGGCGCTCCATCCTTCCACCGGTTTCTTCTTGCACCCGACGGCGGCAGGTGCTCCATCCTTCCGGCGGTTTCTTCTCTACGCTCCCCTTCCGGCGGTTTTTTCTCTGCGCTCCATCCTTCCGTTAACTTCACCGGTTCTGCAGCACGTTGTGCCGTAACCACCGTCCACAGGCCGAGAACATACGCCCGTGGCTACAGGTGGTCGTTCGCTAACACAAATCATCCATGTTCTTCGCTCCGCACAAAGCACGGACGGCTGGCTCTCCTGTTGGCCGTCATCTTCCAGCCGCCAAAGCTTTTGATCGTTCCGGTTCTATTCTGTTCTTAGGTTTCTTTCTCGAATGTATCTCTCCTTCAACCCTTGTTTCATTTTCTGCAATCATCCACATTATCAAAGGACTGTTGATTGCTCCCGTTATGTATTATCTGGTGTACAACTTGCTACTTGCTGCTCTGCAAATACTGTATTGGAGTTCCCGTCTAGACTTGTTGTCTGATCATCGTTTCCGGACTTACTGTTCAATCATTTGCTTCTGAACTTGCTGTCTGGTGGTTTAATTTTGGACTGTGCAAGTACAAATATAAAGTTATTTCATTCTTGACCTGCTGAGCTAAAGGAAGAAGATCAGACTGACATGGTATGCATTACCAACGGAACAACTTTTCATCATTTTTATTAGAAATATAGCATTTTTTTTTTTATATAAAATCACTATATAAGAAATTATTTAATTTTTGGTGACCATAGTTGTAGCCCAAACAAGTTCATTCTCAATTAGTCACATTAATAAATGAATATATATGGCAAATTTAAGTCATGTGAAGATTAAATCTTTGTTGTTTGTGACCGGTTATCCTTGACATGAGAAAGATAGAAGTGAAAGTGGCAATCCTTCAACAAGTTTTGTTCAAGTTCTACTTTTAATTGTTTTCCTACATAATAAAATATAAAGAAAAAATATTCATATTTGTTTCATTGATTACTTTGGAATTATATGCATAGAACAAGCTACGATGTTCCTAGTAATAAATATTTTCTTGCATTTGTAATACTAGTTAGAATGTCATTATAGTTAAGAAAATGTCTAAATATTAGCATCGAGTTCCCTTATTTATTTATAAAAGTGAATTTGGCAGAATACTTCTTAATCAGTCTTATATTTTGTATCTTTATCGAAATCTTTGTTAATATTTATTCTTTTTAAATTTGTGTCATCTCTCTTTTCTACTATGCTTATGCTATATCAATTTAGTAGAAAAAAACTCAAGACTAAAACTGTAAAATTGCATATTGTGTTCAAAATTAATATTTTATTCCATCATGTTTATTTAGTATTTTTATCCAATAGATCAGAAATTTAATAAAAAAATAATCTCCATGACAAGTTGCTAGTATAATTGCAAACATTACTTGTTTATGCGAGGATTTCAAATTTTGTTCAAAACTTATCAATTATTTGTGTAGGAAAATTATTTGGATTAATTTTAATGGTTAGGGTGTATTTCCATACTCTAATGCCTTTTTTCTCTCACCTACCAACAATTAAACACATTTAACGACGTGCCCACTTTTATTGGATTTTTTTTCACCTTTGTAAAATTTGAATGAAGAATCGCACATAGTGGTAGGAAACTTTAAAACATTAATGTTTCCAGTGGCGGAGCCAATCCCCTAATGGAGGGGGCACATATAAAATTATGTTAAGTACATATGTGGAATTCATATTGAGTGTCAATATGTCTCAATCGACCTATTTACTTATATTGAGGCAAGAAAATAGATGTATCTTACACAAATAAAAAAAGAAGTTGAAGACATAACTCATTGCTTAGTGGAGTACTAAATTTTAGATCTATGTATATTGATTATTGTATATATATATTATAATATGCTACATACATTTCTGATTTTCTTACATTAAAGATGAGCTTGAAATGGTGACATCTGATATTGAAAAGCTTTAATCTTTTTTATAAGACCAACTATTCTATTAAATTATTTTTTCATAAATATAGGTCGTTTAAAAAGCACATCAATTTAGTGTTTAATATTGATTGTGTGGATAATTATATATTTTAATCAGACAAATAATTTCCTACTTGATGAGGTTGACAACTCAAGTAATTAAAAAGTAACATAAAGCTAAGAAAATTGAATATATAAGTAGTACAATGTGAAAATTACTATTATTATTTAAAAATAAAAAACAACACTATAGCAAAATATTTTTAAATAAAGATACTTATGATGGTGTTAAACCTATTTATTAATTTTACCTAATAAACTCAATAAATGTTGTGACAATATATTGTTCACTAGATTATTATGATTGTTATTTCTATGTAGCGTTGGAAATTTAAATATAAAAATTATGTTATCTTTGACATCATGATGAAAAAAAATGTATAATTCAGAGGAGTAATATTTGCACAACTTGCGAATAGAAGTATAATTTAAAGAATTAATATCATAATATACATGTAATTACATTATTTTAACAAATATTGATTGATGTATAAAAATTTGAAACAATACAAATATATTAGAAATGTTATTAATTAATTTATTGTGAAACCATGTACTACTAAGACTATCATATTTCATTTGAAGTTATTTTTCCTAACATACATTACACTCATAATAGAAAAGAATCAGCATAAATCCGCACACATAACATATACATCTATGGACTATTGTGTTGCTATATACATTATACATTTAGTTATTTATACATAATATAATACTATTTGATATCCCATGGAGTATATTATTAATTATAGATATTGGTTTTTTGTTTTAATATTACCAATGTACTTTCTATATTTATTACATATTTAATTATTTATATATACTTTATAAAATATTTGGTATTCCATAAAGTATACAAAAATTATAGATACTGGTTTACTTTTCCTCATTAACCATACAACTATGTACTTGTTATATTTATAATACATTTAAGTAATTGTTTATATATTATATAAAATTATTTAACATGTCACAAAGTATACTATTAATTATAGATCATAAAGTATTTTGTTACTCATAGATATCAGTTTCCTATTTAATCATTATAAAATTGGTGTAAACTAATATTTCGCCAATTAACATTAATGGATGTATTTGGTATTGTTGTTAATATCTTTAATAAATTATATTCTTAATAGTGCAACTTGTCAAAGTTGTTTCTCTTGTCTGATTTAACATGTTACTCCTTGTATTTTCCCCTTTGTCCTCAAGCATTATATCTCTTATATATATATATATATATATATATATATATATATATATATATATATATAGCATCATGAATTAACATCAAGCAGCAATTTACCCTTTTTTTAATTTGATTTTGTATACACATACGTTGTATTAGTTTTTTTTTATACTTCCATCCTCTTATTTTCTTACAAGTTCTCACAATTATTTGGATAATAAATTCATATTTTTATACAGTGTCCAAAGCAGCCGAACAACACAGATTGCGGGTATTATATGTTGAAGTACATGAGAGACATTATTGATGTAAGAATTAGAAATATTCCTGAATGTGGAAGCTACTTATTATTATATTATGTTAATTCGTTCAAATTTCTAAATAATTTGAAAATGACAATATGTTGATATATTCGTCATATGATTGTAGTATTATTCGAAGTATATTGGTAGTTGCTTCAACCAAGAAGAAATCGACGAGGTCTGAAATGAGTGGGCGACGTGTTCTTGAGCACACATAAGATTACGTGACATGAGGGGGAGACATTTATTCTTTAGCACAGACTAATGTGAAATTTTGTTTGTTTGTTTTCAGTTCGATTCTAGAGTGGATACTCAGTACTTTGTATTATTCAATCTTTGTATGGATGATAGAATATTTATTAAATTCAGTACAAGTTTCTCTCAAGGTTTGATGGAAAATTTATTCAATTATTTGCTTGTTTGTGAAATGAAAAAATATAATTTCATATTTATTATAATTTATTAATAATATAGTTAATTTGATTAATAAAATTGGTTCAATATAAGACCTGTCAAACTCTAATCAAAGACAACAATTAATGATATGTTGTAAAATGTATGATACTACAACAAACAACACATATTGTGTTATCCATGCCTATTACAACAGGTGCGTCTGGAAAAACACACATATTACTTACAACAGGTGTTTCTAGTGAACTACAACATGTATAACATGTTGTATAAAATGTGTATATTACAACAGACACACAACATGTTGTATAAACAATCATGTTACAACAGTTGAATGTATGGAAAGACAACATACTGTTATACTTCTTTGTTGTATTTCAAACGAAAAGGCAAAAGGTTTAGTCCCATATTGCTTGTGTTGGAGACTTCCCTCCTCCTTATATATGGACCCTTGTCCATAGTACAATTGAGGAATGAAAGTGAATAGGCCCTACACACGCGCATGGTGGGCCTTGCCAATGGGGTTTGGGCCGATCCGGTCCGGAAACCCTTTAATCGGGCGCGTCGGCGCACGTCGCATCCCGCGCGCAGGGGGGGTGCAAATCCGGCCTCCCGGAGCCCCTTGTGCGGGCGCGGCCCCGGCTTGGTTTTGCCCTTCGGTTCATTGAACCATTTTTTAACCTGGGCCGCTGCAATGTATCTGTTTGTTTGGCGGTTCCAAACCGCACCGCATTTGTAACCGAACGCATCCTTTCACGCTTCCTTTCCTGGTTATTTATGTTTGTTTTCCGCTATCGTTCGGAACATACGAAAAACTTCTCTCGTTTCTTCTTCCTCTCTTCTCCTCCGCCTGCAGTCTGTCCACTGGAAGAACTATCATTTTACCTTTCGTCCGTCACCGTGACTGTGTGTGCATGCTTCACGTCGACACACGCTGTTGGATCCTGGGAGAGTACCGCGCATGATACTACTGCACATACGTTTGTCGTCGAGTACCGTGGAGATACTCTTAAGGGCAGTGCATCTCGCACACCTCAGCGATACTCTGGTATACTCTTTTATGTTTACGTCTTTTCATCGTGGTTTGTACCCTTATACGATCAACAATCTTAAGAGTAATCTATTTTTCTGATGGGTACTAATATGGAAAGTTTTGAAACCCCCTTTACGCCTGTGATGCCATCAACTAATAACAACCAAATTGTCACTGTTTCTACTGTTTCGCAAACACCTATCCCTGATGTTACGAAAATTGAACAGTTTAATGGACAACATTATAGGCGTTGGCAAGAAAAAATTATTACTGCTTTAGAAGTTTCTAATGTGTCGTTTGCTTTAACTGAACCCAAACCTAAAAATGATTATGTTGATTGAGAAAAAGCAAATCGCATTTGCCGATATGTGATTTGAAGTACATTATCTAATCAACTGTTTGACGCCTACTTTCCAATTAAAACTGCATCCGAAATTTGGGAAAGTCTGAATAAGAAATATATTCCGGAAGAGGCTTCTACCCAAAAATGTACTGTTGAGAATTTTCTAAATTTTCATATGACTGAAGATAAAGATATAACAACTCAAATTCATAAATTTCAGATTTTACTTGATGATTTGAAAAATGAAAAAATTGATCTTCCTGAGTCTTTCGTTGTGGGTTCTTTAATTGGAAAATTGCCTGGTTCTTGGAAACATTACAAGAACAATTTAAAGCACAAAAGAAAGACAATGTCACTAGATGATGTAATAATACATATCCGAGTTGAAGATCAAAACCGTACTAGAGAAAAATCTGAACTGAATAAGGAGTTTTCATGTACTGCTAACTTTGTTAATAATGAAGTTAAAGAAAATAAAGTTTCTACTGATTAGTCTAAAAATAAGTGGAAAAATAAGAAAGGGAAAGGAAATAAGAATAAATATAAAGGAAACAAAGATATTAATAAAAAGAATGTTTTTTGCTATGTTTGTGGCAAACCTGGTCATACTTCTCCTAAATGCAGGCATAGGAAGAAACAAGCAGTGGATTCGAAGGAACCTTCAACCAACCTTGTTACTGAGGACGTATTTGTAGCATTTGTCAGCATTGTCAGCATGGGATCATTCCACCAGAATGATTGGATCATTGACTCGGGGGCTAGTCGCCACATCAGTGGCAACAGAGATGCCTTTGTGACCTACACTGAAGTAGGACAGGAGGAACATCGGGTTGTCATGAGCAACTCAACTGCTTCTCCTGTGACCGGAAATGGCAACGTCATGATCAAGATGACTTCTGGAAAAATTATGCTGATCAAAGATGTGCTGTTTGTCCCAGATATCCGTGTTAATTTAATTTCTGTTTCTCAACTTGTTAAGTTTGGGGTGAAAGTGTCCTTTGAATCAAACAAGGTCATTCTCACCAAGTCTGGGGACTATTTAGGCATGGGTTACTGCTCAAATGGTCTCTTTCTGTTGAATGTACCAAACTCTTCTGCTAATGAAATAAGTCCTTCTGCTTATATCGTTGATTCTTTTGATGTATGACACAGTAGATTAGGACATGTTAATTTTAAATATTTACAATGCATGAAATCTTTAGTTTTACTAAAGGATATTGATGGTGTTGTTAATTTAAATAATAAATGTCAAATATGTGCTGAAACTAAATCTACCAAGAAATTGTGTCCTCAAATTTCACATAGAAATTATGAATTGCTCGATTTAATTCACACTGATCTTGGAGATTTAAAAGGAAATCTATCTAGAGGTGGGAAACATTTCTACATTATTTTTGTAGATGATTTCTCACGATATACAAAATTATATTTACTACATTCAAAGGATGAAGCCTTTGGAATGTTTGTTAATTATAAAACAGAAGTAGAAAATCAACTCAATAAGAAAATAAAACGTCTTCGCTCAGATAGGGGTGGTGAATATGATTGTTCTCCCTTTAATGAATTTTTTGTGAACCATGGTATTATACATGAATACACACCTCCATATTCGCCTCAATCTAATGGTATTGCTGAACGTAAAAATAGAACTCTAAAGGAGATGATGAATTCTATTTTAATCAATTCAAGAGCACCCAACAACTTGTGGGGGGAAGCGATTTTGTCATCTTGTTTTCTTCAAAATCGCATCCCTAGTAGGAAGACAAATAAGACACCATATGAATTATGGAAAGGATATCTTCCTAATTTGAAATATCTCAAAGTGTCAGGGTGTCTAGCTAAAGTCTTATTAACTGAGCCTAAGAAATGAAAATTGGGATCTAGAACCCTAGATGGTGTTTATATAGGTTATGCTCAGAATAGTGCTGCATATAGATTCTTGGTTGTTAGAAGTGGAAACAATGTTGTAGAACCTAATACAATTGTTGAATCTGAAAATGCTGAATTTTTTGAGCATATTTTTCCTATGAAAACTCCCTTAGAAAACTTAGCTAATCCTTCAAATGAAATTTTAGAGAATGTCCCAAGTACATCCAATTCTAATGATGTTTTAGAATCAGATGATATAGAACCTAGAAGATCCACTAGGATGAGGAAGGAAACGAATCTTGGTGATGATTTCTATTCCTTTATAGTGGATAATGACCCTCAATCTTACAATGAAGCTATTAATTCAACTGATTCCTCTTTATGGAAGGAAACAATTAATAGTGAGATTGAATCTATATTATCTAATCATACATGGGAACTAGTGGAACTTCCACCAGGGTGTAAATGGATATTTAAAAGAAAATTGAAAACAAATGGGACTGTAGATAAATACAAAGCTCGTTTGGTTGCCAAGGGATATAAACAACTAAAGGATATTGACTATTTTGATTCCTTTGCTCCTGTTACTAGAATCTCTTCAATCAGGATTTTAATTGCTTTGGCATCTATTAAGAAATTAATTATACACCAAATGGATGTTAAAACTGCTTTCTTGAATGAAGATTTAGATGAGGAAATTTATATGGATCAACCCGAAGGGTATGTAGTTTCGGGAAAAGAACATATGGTATGCAGACTAATCAAATCTCTCTATGGTTTGAAACAAGCACCTAAACAGTGGCATGAGAAATTTGATAAGGTCGTTGTATCATATGGATTCCATATAAATGAAGGAGACAAATGTATATATTCTAAAGTCGATAACCAAGGTTGTGTTATAATATGTCTCTATGTAGATGACATGCTTATTTTTGGCACTAATATTGATATAATAAATAATACAAAAGGCTTCTTGGCTTCTAATTTTGACATGAAAGATATGGGTGAGGCAGATGTAATTTTAGGAATTAAACTTCTTAAAAATGATGATTGCATCATGTTATCCCAAGAACACTATGTTGAGAAAATTCTCAATAAGTTTTCAATTTTTTATTGTAAGCCGATAAGTACACCTTTTAATTCTAATTGCAATCTCAAGAAAAATAAAAGTAATAGTATTCAACAAGTCAAATATGCACAAGTAATTGGAAGCTTGATGTACTTAATGAAATGTACTCGTCCAGATCTAGCATATGCAGTGGGGAGATTAAGTAGATATACTCAAAATCCTAATAAGGATCACTGGGATGCTCTACATAGGGTTTTAAGATACCTTAAAGGCACAATTAATCATGGATTGATTTTTTGTGGATCTCCAACTGTGCTAGAAGGATATTGTGATGCCAATTGGATTTCTGATTCAGATGAATTGAAATCTACAAGTGGTTACATCTTCACTATGGGTGGAGGTGCTGTGTCTTAGAAATCCTCCAAGCAAACATGTATATCTCATTCCACTATGGAATCTGAATTTATTGCCTTAGAAAAGGCTGGAACTGAAACCGAATGGCTAAGACATGTTCTAATAGATCTTCCCATTTGGGAGAAACCTTCTCCACCAGTGTTTATACACTGTGATAATCAAGCTGCCAAAGCAAGAGCTAAAACAAAGTTTACAATGGGAAGAGTAGACATATTCGTCTACGTCACAATATTGTGAGGCAGCTTGTATGTGATAGCATAATCTCTATGGTTTATGTAAAGTCAGAATTAAATTTGGCCGATCCTATGACAAAGCCATTAGGTCAAAGACTAGTGAGAGATACATCAAGGAGAATGGGATTATGCCCTTACCAAATGTCTAAGTGATGGATACTGACCGGCCTAAATCGCGCGTCCTAAAATTGGAGGCAGATTTGAGGTAGTCGAGCTTTTACATTTATAAACCTGAATCCTTCTAGGCCCCCGCAACTTTGTTTACGGGGTCGAAGTAGATATACGGGGTCGAACACAGGGACAAGGGGGGTAGTGTTGAGAACCCAGAATCGACACGCTACACTCCGACAGGTATAAAGAGATGATAAATTCCCTAGGAGGGAAGCATAAAGATGTCACAAACAAAACGAGAAAACTATCTCCAAGTGGAGTTACTAGAAAGATTTAAGGTTTTGAGCATTTAGCAGTTTTTAGGGGTTTTCATGCAACAGAAACAGAAGGATACACTCGGAGCTAAGGCGAGGTACGAAGGATAAAACTACGGTATCGGTTCCACTCTAGGGTCACTGGACTCAAATTAGAGTGTAAAGGTTACTAAAGCAACTCCGTTCCGGGCACTCTCGTACTCCAGAATCGGACCAAACACTAGAGCCGCAACACAACTCTCGAAGTTGTTGCGACGGGAAAACACGATTCGATAGCTAAGCGAAACGCGATCCAAAACATGCAAGCTAGAGTTCAGATACCAAACATAGCAGTCATCCAACATATTCCACCAAGCATAGAGCAGCAAGTAAGTAAACATTTCTATTTCTATAAGCATTAAAGGTCTTAGTTACAATGCATGAGTAAAGAATTAAATAACAGAATTAAAGATATGTGTCGCCTTCTTGATGTAGAAGGACGACAAGCTACAGTAACCATCCCGCCCGATATCGGACAAAGGGGCCTAGCCCGATACAACCGTGTCGGGCGGCACGCTCTTTCAAGCGGCATACCGCGACGGGCGACTGTATCGCTCAAGGACATAGCCAATACGCTCCAGTTGGGCGGCACACCCTCTCGGGCGACACGCCTGACGGGTGGAGCATATCGGGTTCGTTATCGTGTCGGGCATGGAGCTGCGTATCCTACTGCCGGGCACTGGTGTCGGGCACTTGTGTCACGTATCTACATCGGCCGATATCGGCTCCCAGTGTCGCCCGGTACAGTCCTAGGTGAACCAATCCCCTCCCTCTCGGGATGAGGAAGAGCTCACCTAGTGTCGCCCGGTACGAACACTAGAGCTCGATACGCCTACTCTCGCAGCCACCTCCGAAGATCACTCGACTATCTGAAACCTAAAGTGACCAAGCTTGTCCAAATTGTCTAAGCTGTCTTTTCGGCTCCCTATAGCTGCTATTTATAGGCAGCTGGTCGTGAGAAGATATGGTGCTCGAAGCGCCACGTGTCCTCCTTTCCGCCGTTCAGTTGGTGGTCGGCTGACGCGGGTATCGCCCGGTATCGCCCGGCACAAGGAGGTCGGATCTCGAGCGTCGTGGCGAGGGACGCCTGCCGGTGGGTGGCCGATATCGCGCGGCACATGGAGTAGTTGCGGCGCGCTTGGCTCTCTGTTGGGTAAAGAGGCGTTTCGTCCATCGGTACCTTCTCGCGCGGCATCCTTACGTCGCGCATCGTCGTATCGCGCAGCCTTGCCAGTCAGCGTGTGTATCGGGCATCAGGGGACCGAGACAGTCTTGGACTTATTTGCGGGCCAGAACGGCCTTATTGGTGCTAAATAGGCCAAAATAGGAGGAAACTCTGCAAAAGATAGAAATGTTGAACTGAGAGCATTTCTTGGCTAATTATTGTGGAAATGCATATAAAAGAGAGGAAAAAGGCACAAAAGGGCAGTTTTGATAACAAGATAAAGGCCAAAAAATCTCAAAATTTGGTGTTATCAACTCCCCCAAACTTAGCGTTTTGATTGTCCTCAATCAATATTTGAACTTTATTTAGCGATGCTTCTTCTTGCGTAGTATGCTTCTCAGGCTAAGATGTAAAACAAGTATTGTAATGCCTTTAGAGATAATGCTGTCTCATTACGAACAAAAGACTTCGTCTTTCTTGCCTTATTGTTTAAGTAAGATTATTCTCTACAGCTTCGGCGAGACGTTGTTGTATGATTCTGAAGTTAGCTTCCACACCAAACAGCTTTATTTTCGGGGCAGAAAGTTGTGTATAGGGTAGGCTAAGGCTTTTTGGGTTTTCTTCTTGTTCCCCATCAGTCCATCTAGGCAAGGGTCCGTTAACGGGCAAGTGTGTATATATATATATATTTTTTTTTATTGGGCACAACTCTCATGCTTTTATCACTCTCATAAGGTCTCTCTCTCTCTTTTCAGGATTTTTGTCGGGTAAGGGAAACCAAGAGATTCTTGCTGTTTGGGCAGCTTTTTCCTTCTCCATACTCGTCTCTTAGCTGTCTGCGAGATTATTGTATTTTCAAAATTTTTGACATGGAAAAACGTAATCTTCTGTTTGTTCGAAGCAGCATTATCAGAAAGATATAAAGAAACTTGCATCACATTAAGCACAAATAAAACGAACTTTGCAAGCATTTGCATTAGGTTTTTATTATTATTACAACAACTTTGTACATATACATAGGGACAGAAATTTGAAAGGGGTAGATTTTTGAAAATTTTTATATGGCATACATGCGTAGATCAGATATACAGGAAGATATAAGACCACATCAGATAAAAAAAAGGAACCCTAAGCGTAGAAAGCTTGAAGAGTTAAAAATTTTATACCTCCCTCACTGGCACACGGGTAACCCCCCCCAACTTACTCCACACTCTGTCCCAGAGTGGTGAAGAAGGCAGGGTAAGGTAATGTTTAGCCAGTGAGGGTTAGCTCACTGATGTGCTGCAATGTGCTCCTATGAAGTTGCAGCATGCCATTGGGAGGTTGTCTAGCGGGTTCGTTGCGGCCAATGAGAGGTTGAGCAGGAGCGTAAACCCTCAAAATTCACTTCTGGCCCACCTTTTCTCCAGATCTCCGTTGTGAACATGAACAAAAGGACTGATTATCAGTCCCAGTTCAGTCCCAGGAGTGTGTAGTCAGGGTGGGCCCTCTCCCTTAGGAGGACAGGACCGGAATGCCCCGAACTTGTTCAGAGGCCTTGGTCGCCGTACTCGTGCTGTCTCTGGAGATGGTCCTAAACCACCGTAGAGACAGGCTGATAACAAGGTGACCCTCCATTTGAGCTATCACATGAAGAAGAATCCATCCCTTTCTTGTTGGTGCCATTTCTGTCCGACAGTTGTTGCTGATCCCCGCGCTGTGCTTGCTGGCGCGGCCGGTGGTTTGCTCCGTACGAGCCATACCTGTCATTCAAATTTTAAATTTATTTACATGCTAGGCAGATAAAAAGAAAAATTGTTAAAACTTGTCTCGCGGTATAACCCCGGGTAGATCCAGGGCGATACGAGATCGGACGATACGAGGTGACCGCACGATACGACTTGCCGCGCGAAACTGGTGTATCGGGCGACAAGCATGTCGGGCGACAAGGTCACATGAAACAAAAACCCGACAGCAAGACGTGAAAAGCATGCCGCCCGATATGGGTATATCGGCCGTTATGTCGCTCTTAACTGCGTCGGGCGATACAAAATTGACGGCGCGTGATAGGAAAAACCCATGTCGGACGATAAGCTTGTCGGCCGATAAGTCTGGCGAGCGATAAGCATGTCGGTCGAGAGGTCTGTCAGTCGATAAGCTTATCGGGCTATACCTTTACTCATGGGAGCCATCGCCCGATACCACGGTGAAGGCAACTGGCCGACACGGGAGCAAAAGGGTAGACTACTGCATGCGTTACAGGTGGCTATAATGAGTAAAGTGTGACAGCCCGACACGGTGAAACCTCCGTTCTTATTTATAACCGGCTCGGCCGGGTGCGAAACGGACATCTCTGAGGCGTGCGTCGGCCAACGGGTCAGGCGGTTCCCGAGACGATGGTCATATCAGTCTCATTAAGGGCATTTATTCCCATGCACGATAGGGTGCATTCCGCCCGGGAATGCCAACCGTCACGGCCGTTGCGATGCCCGAGAGACCAAAACCCGGTACGGGCGGTCCTACGCGCCAGCTGAGCGGCTGCCCGACACGGTTAAAACAGGCGGGCGTAAAAACCTAAGAGCAGAAACAACGATCAAAGGGTAAAACATCATCGACCAAGGGTTAAGCCCCTGACCTCAGAGTGCAATACTCTTCAAACCTTCAGAGAATTCCGCGATGACCCATAAATCAGAAGAGCCAGCATGCTCGACGCATGCTCTGACTTGGGCCTTATTACAATTTATAAAGTTTGTTTTTGCTGGTTATAAGAAAAATGCAACCTATTCTATGAAAGGAAAGAGAACTCAGGCTGCCTCCCGAGGAGTGCTGGGGTTTGCGTCGCCAGCTCGACCGGTGTAATATCATCTTGATCAACCCTCAACTATACCCATATCTTGCAGACTGATCTCTTCTCTCCTGACAAATGCTTCATCTTCGTACCCTGTACCAGTTTGTTGATAATGGTGTCCTGTCTTTTTATGTAGGCGGAAAGCTGACCAACCAAGCTGGGCTGGCTCGCCCTCTCACCTCGGCCCTGACATTCACCTTCAGGAAGAGACTGCTTACAACGAGACATGGTATCGAAACTCGGTGGAGCAGGTCAGCTTTCAGGGTTCCTGCAAGAGCATGTAAAATCGAGTTTAGAAAATTGAATTATTTAGCTTAGGCAAAGAATTAGTAGCATCAAAAGAAAAGAAAAGAAAAGAAAAAGGAGGGCTATCAAGCTCATTTCTAAGCTTGAGGCACAGGAGTGTAGTTAGTGGATTCGGATTCGTCTACAGTACTGTTTTCACCTTGTCCCCGGCAACGGCGCCAAAAAGTGGACCGGCCTAAATCGTGCGTCCTAAAATTGGAGGCGGATTTGAGGTAGTCGAGCTTTTACATTTATAAACCCGAATCCTTCTAGGCCCCCGCAACTTTGTTTATGGGGTCGAACACAGGGACAAGGGGGGTAGTGTTGAGAACCCAGAATCGACACGCTACACTCCGACAGGTATAAAGAGATGATAAATTCCCTAGGAGGGAAGCATAAAGATGTCATGAACAAAATGAGAAAACTATCTCCAAGTGGAGTTACTAGAAAGATTTAAGGTTTTGAGCATTTAGCAGTTTTTAGGGGTTTTCATGCAACAGAAACAGAAGGATACACTCGGAGCTAAGGTGAGGTACGAAGGATAAAACTGCGGTAAAGCAAGCGGCGGTAAGACCAATCATGTACCCCTTCTCTCGAAGCGGGCACCTCTAACAAGGCATCGGTTCCACTCTAGGGGTCACCAGACTCAAATTAGAGTGGAAAGGTTACTAAAACAGCTCCGTTCCGGGCACTCTCGTACTCCAGAATCGGACCAAACACTAGAGCCGCAACACAACTCTCAAAGTTGTTGCGACGAGAAAACACGATTCGATAGCTAAGCGAAACGCGATCCAAAACATGCAATCTAGAGTTCAGATACCAAACATAGTAGTCATCCAACATATTGCACCAAGCATAGAGCAGCAAGTAAGTAAGCATTTCTATTTCTATAAGCATTAAAGGTCTTAGTTACAATGCATGAGTAAAGAATTAAATAACAGAATTAAAGATATGTGTCGCCTTCTTGATGTAGAAGGATGACAAGCTACAGTAACCATCCCGCCCGATATCGGACAAAGGGGCCTAGCCCGATACAGCCGTGTCGTGCGGCACGCTCTCTCAAGCGGCATACCGTGACGGGCGACTGTATCGCTCAAGGACCTGGCCGATACGCTCCAGTCGGGCGGCACACCCTCTCGGGCGACACGCCTGACGGGCGGAGCGTATCAGGTTCGTTATCGTGTCGGGCATGGAGCTGCGTATCCTACTGCCGGGAACTGGTGTCGGGCACTCGTGTCGCGTATCTACATCGGCTGATATCAGCTCCCAGTGTCGCCCGATACAGTCCTAGGTGAACCAATCCCCTCCCTCTCGGGATGAGGAAGAGCTCACCTTGTGTCGCCCAGTACGAACACTGGAGCACGATACGCCTGCTCTCGCAGCCACCTCTGAAGATCACTCGACTATCCGAAACCTGAAGTGACCAAGCTTGTCCGAATTGTCTAAGCTGTCTTTTCGGCTCCCTGTAGCTGCTATTTATAGGCAGCTGGTTGTGAGAAGATATGGTGCTCGAAGCGCCACGTGTCCTCCTTTCCGCCGTTCAGTTGGTGGTCGGATGACGTGGGTATCACCCGGTATCGCCCGGCACAAGGAGGTCGGCTGTCATACGTCGTGGCGAGGGACGCCTGCTGGTGGGTGGCCGATATCACGCGGCACATGGAGTAGTTGCGTCACGCTTGGCTCCCTGTCGGGTCAAGAGGTGTGTCGTCCATCGATACCTTCTCACGCGGCATCCTTGCGTCACGCGTCGTTGTATCGCGCAGCCTTGCCGGTCAGCGTGTGTATCGGGCGTCAGGGGACCGAGACAGTCTTGGACTTATTTGTGGGCCGGAACGGCCTTATTGATGCTAAATGGGCCAAAATAGGAGGAAACTCTGCAAAAGATAGAAATGTTGGATTGAGAGCATTGCTTGGCTAATTATTGCGGAAATGCATATAAAAGAGAGGAAAAAGGCAGAAAAGGGCAGTTTTGATAACAGGATAAAGGCCAAAAACATCTCAAAATTTGGTGTTATCAGATACCCAACCTTCATGAACGGTGATCCCGGGAAGAAGGTTCAATGAGAAAAATGAAGTCACTGGATGACTCAATGTGTTGTAATAAATGTATCTCATTCTTATGATGTAAACAACAATTTGCAATGATTCAGTTAAATATATTTCTTAATGGATTTCATAGCCATTAATGGTGGTGTATATTCTGCAATATATGTTTGATGAAAGTCCAACTATATGAGTGTGGAGTGGGGCCGATCCTGTTGTGATTTGGGTAGATCTCTAGAGCATTCATGGATTTTCCCAGTAGGCGCATGGCCTAAAGGCGCCAATCCGTAAGAAAGGTAATTGATTTTATGAATGTCATGTGAGTAATGTGCCACTAATCAGACAAAGGAGGAATTGGTTCAAGAACATAGTTCCACTAATCTTCTACAGATTACGTACATCTACTCTATGCTTTAGTTCAAAGAACTTAGTTCTACCAAAGCTTATGCATGTCATTTGTTTAAGTTCTTCCAGTGGTCAACTCAGTTGTTATATTGTTTGTTTTGAAACAGTGGGGGATTGTTATACTTCTTTGTTGTATTTCAAACCAAAAGGCAAAAGGTTTAGTCCCATATTTCTTGTATTGGAGACTTCCCTCCTCCTTATATATGGACCCTTGTCCATAGTACAATTGAGGAATGAAAGGGAATAGGCCCTACGCACGCGCATGGTGGGCCTTGCCAATGGGGTTTAGGCCGACCCAGTCCGGAAACCCTTTAATCGGTCATGTCGGCGCACGTCGCATCCCACGCACAGGGGGGGGTGCAAATCCGACCTCCCGGAGCCCCTTGTGCGGGTGCGGCCCCGGCTTGGTTTTTTTCTTCGGTTCATTGAACCATTTTTTAACATGGGCCGCTGCAATGCATCTGTTCATTTGGCGGTTCCAAACCGCACCGCGTTTGCAACCGAACGCATCCTTTCACACTTCCTTTCCTGGTTATTTATGTTTGTTTTCCGTTGTCATTCGGAACATACGAAAAACTTCTCTCGTTTCTTCTTCCTCTCTTCTCCTCTGCCTGTAGTCTGTCCACTGGAAGAACTATCATTTTACCTTTCATCTGTCGTTGTGACTGTGTGTGCACGCTTCACGTCGACACATGCTGTTGGATCCTGGGAGAGTACCGTACATGATACTACTGCACAGACATTCGCTGTCGAGTACTGCGGAGATACTCTTAAGGACAGTGCATCTCGCACGCCTCAGTGATACTCTGGTATACTCTTTTATGTTTACGCCTTTTCATCGTGGTTTGTACCCTTATACGATCAACACATACTTCAACTGTTGTATAAACCTACCTATTACAACGGGTGCACTGCATGTTGTATAAACCTACCTATTACAACATGTGTGTTTAGTGAGACAACATGCTTCAACTGTTGTATAATATATATTACAACGGATAAACCACATGTTGTAAAAAACACTCATATTACAACGTGTGTGTATAGCAAAAGACAACATGGTTTAACTATTGTAGTATATATAGTACAACGGGTGCACCACATGTTGTGTAAAATACCCATATTACAATAGGCCATTCATCAAAAGACAACATGTTTTAACGGTTGTATAAAATACATCTATTACAACATGTGATCACATGTTGTATAAAGCACCCCCCATAAGACCACGCGATCTAATACAACGGTTAACACCAGTTGTAAAATGGAAAAATGAACTGTTGTAAAAAGCATTTTCTGTAGTAGTGTAAAAGTAAAATATTTGATACATTTTTCTTAAAATTCCATCTATAAAAAATGAAGTCACTCAAACATGGAAGTGACATCACCATAAAAAAAATGGAGAAGAGGACAAGAATATTTTATTGCATGCATACAACAAGAAAGGCATCAAACACTTGTCTAGGGCACAAGGTTGAATGAACAAGTGGCAAACACATCAAATTTGGCCACTACATCCTCAACAAACACTTGTCAAAGACAAAAATGGAAGAGAGAAAATGGCAAGTCAAGGAACTTCATCCACTCCATCCAAAGTGCCTGTAAAAGGCAAAGAAGTTGAAGAAGAAAGCAAGAGTTTTGATAGTCACAACACTCTTCCACCCAAAGTGCTCTCCTTGCTTATGAAGCTTAGTTATTGTAGTAGGAAGTGTCTTAGCTCGAAATTCTCCTCCTTAGAGAATTTCCAAGTCTTGTAATCCTTCTTCCACTTCACTTATATCGTAATTTCATCTATATTGTCATGTGTTCTTAGTTTTCACATATTTTCCGAGTGTAAACCCTCCAGTTGCCAATAAAATTTTCATTTGTGTTTTGTTGAGATCAATTGTGTGTGCATGTTTTTCTTCTTTGAATCATAATCAAAGATCATTTCTTTGATTAAAAGCAAGATCAAGGAGATTCCTAAGCATCAATGACGTTCTCGACGGTCACTCGGTGAGGTCGATGACGTGCTCTGCGCCAACTGTAAGTTCCCTAACGTTATGTAATTAATTTTACGCAAGCATTTTCTGTTCATCCTAAAGAAAATTATATACACATTATTCCTTAAATCATAAATCCTAATCTACCTCTAATCACCTTAATCACAAACCCTAATCCACCTCTAATGACTCACTTCTATCAATTATCCAAATGCAAATCAACCCTTCCTACTCCACCAATTATTCTGAAACTCCATCAATACTCCAACACCGCATTCCACCAACTCTCTATCGACCAACCACCAAAATCCTGAAAAGAGAATAAGATTGCTCAATAAAATCATTATTTATATCAAGCTCCTTTGGTTTTAAAATTTTTAAGATTTATGCCTTAGATCTCTTTATTTTGGACAACTATATCTTCATAAGGTTATTTAAAAGTTTTCTCAATAGATATTAAAAAATGTTGAGAAAAACACTTAACACACACACACACACACACACACACACACACACACACACACACACACACACATATATATATATATATATATATATATATATATATATATATATATATATATATATATATATATTCTAGAATACACTCGAGTGTATTCAGAGCAGAATACACTCAAGCAGTTTTTCATGATGTAATATTTTTTTTCAAAAATCTAATCTGTCGATCTTCTTAAACATGTTGTGAATAACTTATACGCAAAATTTGAGCACATTTGGACATTTATAGGTCATGTTTTAAAGATCATAAAAATTATACATTTCAAATTAGTTTCACGCGTCAATTTTGTTGCTCTTAGATGAGTGACTTACACTCACCTAAATGGGCTCAAAATTTGTATGTAGCCTAGTTATAGTATGATGGTGAAGATCAATGGTTTATATTTTACAAAAATAGTCTTGATATGCAAACACACTTGAGTGTATTCGTGTGATATGTACACTCGAGTGTATTCTAGCCTGACTCTCTCTCTCTCTCTCTCTCTATATATATATATATATATATATATATATATATATACAGAGAGAGAGAGTCAGGCTTGTGTACACTCGAGTGTACCAGAGGCACCGTACACCTCAGTCATTTTTAAAGATGCAGTAATTTTTTGAAAATTCTAAATTGTTGAACTTCTTAAATATCTTAAGAACATACTATATAATAAATTTTAGCTCATTTGGATACTTATAGATAGTGCATCTAAAGGGGGCAAGAATTATACATTTCAAATTAATTTTGTGCGTCGATTTTATTGTTTTTGGATGAGTGACTTACACTCATCCAAATGAGCTCACATTTTGTATGTGGCCTATTATTATTGTAACCATGAAGATCAATGGATGGGATTTTAAAAAAATAAGGTCTAGATAGGCAAACACCATTGAGGTGTACGACGTAATATATATACTCGAGTGTATTCTAGCCTCTCTCTCTCTCTCTCTCTCTCTCTCTCTATATATATATATATATATATATATATATATATATATATATATATATATATATATATATATATATATATATATATATATATATATATATATATATATATAGGCAAACACCATTGTGTGTGTGTGTGTTATGACATCAATTCTCGTTCAAGTTTGGGTACAAATAGTAATTTTCAATTTACGTTTGAGTTATCACGACAAGTTAGATAAAAAATGATAATAATTATGTGGTGTCATGTGGAAGGGGAGAGGTTCAATCCTATCACAATTGTGAAAGAGAGTCTTAGATCAAAACAAATCATGTCATGTCAAAGATGTGACAACAAATTGGTAGAAGTAACGATATACGACTGAGAGGTAGTAGGCTTGAAACCCCCAACCGAATGAATGACCATTTTTTTACAAAAAAATAAATAAATTATGTCATGTTACCTTGAGGTCTTCCCTTGCAAAATTATAACACAAAGTGGCCATTTGCACCGGGTACCAAAAGGAATTCCAATACTTTCACATTAGACTGTAAAGTACGAGTACGGATCCATTATTAGTAAAATATATCCATATACCCAAACATAATTACAATTTCTGGACCATTGAAACATGTGAAAAATGATGGATACTTTCTCAAATTAATTTACTATGAACCAAAAGATAAACCCAATTAGTGCTCCTTTCCATTTTATTCATTGTGATTCTTTGGCTTCATTCCAGTAACAACCCAAAAATGTTATCGATAAATTAAACACCACATGTATTCATAAACCGCTCATAGCATATGCCAACAAAAATCTGGCCTCCAGTCTAGATATCTGACGATGAAGGAATGTGATTTTTCTGGTTAGTTGATTGTCCATTATATCAGAATTCCGAAAAGCCCGAACTTTTCTAAACTCGAGAGCATCATTCACTGTTTTCACATCCGCCTGAAGAAAGATAGCCGGCTACGGCGCCGTCACCAGTATTGTCTTGGAAAGGGGAAATAGTACTGTAATACGATACTTTATCGTTGTGCTGGTGTTTCAACGATGTCGACGCTGGCTGCAGAACTTGTTGTTGCTGCTCCCAACAACTTCGTTGCGTTCTCAGGAAAGTTGAGCTTGGCCTTGCTTCGACGAAACCTTAGCGCTGCGTCATCATACGCCCTGGCGGCGTCCTCGGCTGTGTCGAAGGTGCCCAGCCACACGCGCGCCGCCTTCTCGGGGTCGCGGATTTCAGCCGCCCACTTGCCCCAGGGGCGCTGGCGGACGCCGCGGTACTTGGTGATATTGGCCGTTGGAGCAGCTTGAGAAGGAGTATCCGTTGTGTGGGACGTTGAATATGGGATCGTGATCGAGTTGGGAGTCGGTTGGGAAATGGACGACGACGGTGATGAGTACCGCAAGGAGGTTCTATTTACTGCGCCAGAGGAAGTCGTTGTGAACTGCTGGGTACCATCCTGGACATTCCCCTGGCTCTGGTGCTGGTACTCGTGCTCCTCGCCATTAATGCTGAAGTGGACCTGGTGCCCGGCCACTTCGCCATGTAGGACCAACGTGAGTGCGGAGACGATGGCAGAGTCTTCCCAGCTGCTAAAACCCTCGGTGGAGGGATACGGACGTGAATAAGAGCGATAAGATCCAATGGCTGCACCGCCGTAGTCCGAAGCCGCCTCGCAACTGTTTGACAAGTGGTGGCCGTAGTGATCGTCGTCGGTCCGTCCATGGGGAGGTGGTGACATCGGTGCATCCACCACTGTGAGGCACATGTACGTCCACGTCGTCCGGCCGGCACAGAGCTGGGTTGGGAGTTGTGTGATGCAGGTGCAACAGAAGCTAGCTCCTGTTGTATGGGGCTGGAAGATGATGGTCAAATCAGAAGCTGCGGATGTGAACGTATATATCAACGATGATAGACTACCTGAACCGCGACCCTGACAACAAGAATATACAAACATGGGCCATTTTTTCGTTCTTATGTGGGATCTGGACCTTTCACACACTATCGGCCGACTACACCGAAACTTGCTGACCCAACTACTGGTTAGTATAACTTGTCGTAGATCTCGTCAGAAGAAATGAAATGGCGTCGGCAGTTTGTACACTGCTGCGATTTTCGGTCAAGTGGGTCATGCTTTGTTCTCACTATCCTCACTACGCGTCCAGTGCGATGGATCAATGACGAATTCTTATTTATTCTTATAGACGAAGCGACCGATCAATAATTAATCTACTAGTAAATGCACGTGCATTACACGTGGACATGACAACTAATATGCTAATAGAATATTAGTCCAAAAGTATCTTACGTTTATGTAGTGCATAATATATTAAGTATGATGAATGAGGCACTTTCTTTTGTAATAACAATGAAAAAAACCCGTACATGGTAATTAATTGTTAGAGTATGCATTGATGAAGCACTTGTATAGAGTGACCCCTACATTGTACCAATGTGTACCAACTCATGATGCATGATTGGACGTAAATAAAGAGTGATTGGGATCTAAAATTGGTTCACTTCGTTGGTGGCCCTTATGTTGAACAATTCAGTCACATTTATCTAACTAATTTAAATATATTAGATGCATCTACTTCAAGTATCACAACAAAGATACTCATAATGTGACAACTTCAAATGAAAGGCATGCATTTAGTAAGAATCTTTTTATAATCTAGAATGTGTCAGACATTTCGTTTTAAGAATCTATACACTAAAATATATATTATAATTGAAAAAACACTAGAGGGGGGGGTGAATAGAGTTTTTAAAGATATTTTAACAATTATTTAACTCAAGCAACCAACCACAAGAATATTGGACAAGGGGACAAGGATTTAGAGTGGTTCCTACCTTAGCAAATACTAAGGTAGTCAGTCCACTACCCGGTTGCTTACCCAACCGGGATTTGGAAAGAATTTAATTTTATTACCTCGCAAGGACTTTACATAAAATTACAATTCTCTCCCTAAATCCTTCAAGCAGCCTTCACCTTGAAGTAATTGCACCACCTTTAAGAGCCTTCACCTAGAAGTAATTGCACCAACTTTGAAGCAGCCTTCCTTCTGAAGTAGCTTCCCGTTGCAATAGCCTTCTTGAAGTAGCTTCCCGTTGCAATAGCCTTCTTGAAGTAGCTTGAAGTCCACCTTCTCCTCCGAGAAGAACCTTCTCCAATCCGCAGCCTCCAACCCTAGGAGTAGCAAGGAGAATACAAAGAATAAAAAGAACAAGAAGGAAAATAGAAAGTACAACTTATCCTTTGAAGCACAAGGCTTGATTTGCCTATATCAAGCGTATTGATCTCCTAACCAATGAGTGTAAAAGTGTAAGTGCTGTGGAAAGGAGATGCTAGCCTAAAGGACACGAAATATGAGCAATGGGAATGAATAGCCAATGTTGGAATTGCTCTATTGCTCAAAACAGATTGCCAATGAATATTCAATCTCAAGTGTAGCACAAGTGTAGCTTGGGTGTTTTTAGGTGTCCTAAGGCATGTCCTATTTATAGGAATGACCTACAAGTGCTTAAGTACGTTCTAGACACTTTCTAGGGGGTTCTAAGTGCTTAACTAGCCGTTAGATATAAGTTAGTTGCTTTAACAACGGCTAATTAATTAATTCTGCAGTTGTTGTCAGAGACCATCTCGGTCGACAATTTCTCGACCGAGATACCTACTCGGTCGAAGTTTTGTCGACCGACAGGCTCTCTGGATCAACATTCATTTCCAACTGCCAACTACTTTGTCAGATGTGTCTAACGACTACTTGGGTCATTCTCGGTCGAGAAGTTTGTCGACCGAGGGTGTCTCGGTCGAGTAGTTTGTCGACCGAGATTGACCCTGTTTCAATCTTTCAATTTAAGGCACTAAGTGTGTGTATGAGTGTGCATATGTGACACTATTGAAGGGGATGACCTATCTAAGTGTGGTGTTTAGCTAGGGAAGATCTAACGCTTGATTTACATGAAGTCTAAGTACTTGTACATTATATATTTGTACAAGTTTACAATTGATTACATTTCATGATATTTACAATCATTCAAGCATATAGATTCCCTAGAGCTTTGTCATCCACCCTATTCCTGCAACACTCAAATAGCACGTTAGATCAACAAGAATGAAATGTTTGTCATCATCGAAACAAAGGGATTTATCATAATGTCCAATTTATCCAACAATCTCCCCCTTTTTGAAGATGACAAACATTTCCTAAATATAAAATAAGGAAATATAAAGCATGTGAGTTTCATACCTGAAGATTACCTTTTGTAGCCATTCTTGTTTTGCAAGTGAGTGCTGGTCAAGATGTTATGAAACTCATTGACTCATTTATATTTTTGATTTTATATTCTGTCTCCCCCTTTGTCATTTCAAAAAGATATCCAAGTTGAATATTTTATATATTTTTTTTCTCCCCCTTAATTTTATACTATGCTCCCCCTTAGATAGATATTCTATTAGGAACATGGATTTAATATCATTTTTGTCTAATTTAGCCACAATTTGTTTCTCAATCATTTGCAAAGGATGTTAAGCCTTGAAATGATATGAGATTCCCTTAAGCTTATGATGAATGTATATTGATTTCTCATCTATCAAGGGATGTTAAGCCCTGAAAATCAAATGAGAATCCTTTAATCTTAGAGTATATAAAAATGTCTCCATCCAAATGCAAGGGATGTTAAGCCCTGATTTGTTTAGAGAGTTCCTTTAAGTACAAGATATATCATTTTTATGAAATTCATAGATTTCTTCATAACCAAGAGTAAAAATACTAAGGTCGTAACAAGCTCCAAATGATGTTTACAATGTTTTTGTAAGCTTCTTAATCAAATAATCAAATTTGTTTGTATGAGCTCCCCCTTAATCTTACAATTAAAGCAATTTAAAGCTTATAAGGTCACAGATGATTTTAAATTTTGATTTTGACCTTTATCAAAAGTATACTAATAAAATGATGTCCAAATAAGAATTTTGTCAAAGCTTATTTTAGGTCATCCTTGACTTCGACCATAGCGCCCCTTGGTCAAATTTCATTTCAGCCAAGAGGCAATTTTGCAGATTTCCAAATTGAACACTCATATATGAAGTATAATATCTGCATGTAATTTGATTAGATATCAATTTGAAGCATTTTGAATGATACTCAATATGAAAACATTTGTCCTTAATTTTCCTAGAATATTTATATGTTGTAGGTACATGAATATCAAATTCCATTTCTTCTTGTACCCTCATAAGATTCTTAAAAATGAAAACACGATTAATATCTCAAGTCTTTAAAGATACCAATTGAAAATTTTTTATCTTATGTGTTGCAAGCATTAAAACAACATATCACCAAGAAATCATTTTGCTTGCCTATGTATCATCAAGGATCATTCATGCAATAATCATTATTCATGCAACAAGCATCAACTTTATATATATAGAAAGTTGAATAATGAAGTGTTGAAAGCATATCCATGATGAAATGAAATTCAACATATGGTTTCTATGTGAATAAATCAAAGAATACTTAGAATAGACCATGAAGACAGTAATTTGACTTAAATCAACATGATTCATAATTTTCAATTTTAACTTAAATCATTTAGAGAATAAACCAAATTAATCTCATATAAGTTTTCAAGGATGATTTCCAGAATTTTCAACAGTCATTAACCACAAATAGATAGCAATTTGATCAATTAAAAAAAATTCAGCAATTTTACAGCAGACTGAAATCAGTGACCTGTTCGGTCGACAATTTCTCGACCGAGGTTCACTCGGTCGACAGATTGTCGACCGACAAAGTTTCTGGAATATTTTCAGAACTGTTAATTTATTCCAAGCAAAATAAGATTATGCAATTTAGAGCTCAATTGTGTTGAGATATGACATTTGTATATCAAGAATCAGTTTAGGTCAAATCTCAGCTAGTTAAATTTAGACTTCTAAGTTTTAGGAAACCAAACTAAATCATCATTCTTTTTCTTATATGGGCATAAAAATGAAATAATGTCCAAGGCGAATGCAATAATGACAACTAATGGAGTCAACTTCATTTCTCTTTCTAGGAATTGTGTTCTTAGGTACAAACACCATCTTAGACTTGGATGCTTTAGCTCTTGTAGGTTGATTTTTCTTTGGATCATATACTATTCCTCTTCTTCCATTATAACTAGAGGAAATTTTTAGAATATTCTCAAGGATATCATTTCCTCTTAACTCCTTTATTTTTCTTTGTAACTTAACAATATCATCCATCTTCCTGTTTATATCTTTCTTTGCTTGATCTAAATCAGATACTAGAGAGTTTCTTTCGTTTACAACCTCATCATAATCTAAGTGTGAACATAAGATAGGTTGTTTCTGAAGATCATTCAGTTGAGTTTGTAAGTTTAACTTCTCTAAGGAAAGAAGATTGCAATTAGCTTCTACAGATTTTAACTTAAGATCATAATCTTCATTTGCCTTTTTGAGATCCTCATTTTCAGATGCAAGAGCAAGAAGTTTAACATTTAAATCATTATTTACTTTATTTGATTTCTTAAGTTTCTTCTTGCACTCAATATATTTCTCATGAGTATCTTGAAGACTAGCAATTAGATCTTCTTTTGGTAGATCAAAAAGACTTACCTCTTCTTCTTCTTCTTCATTTGTTGTAGCAATGAGGCATTCTACTTCTTCTTTTCCATCATCACTATCATCACTTGAATCATCCCATGCAGCTTTATATGCTCTTTCTTTCTTTTTGTGAGATGATTTCTTCCCTTTCTTGAGTTTTGGACAATCACCTTTCATGTGTCTCTTCTTGCCACATTCAAAGCACCTGGAAGAAGAAATACTAGAAGTTTTATTAGTTTTAAAACTTTTATACAGCTTACCATTTACAATGAGAGTTTCTTCTTCACTATCATCTTCACTTGTATCATGATTGTTCTTGGTTGATGCTTTGAATGCAATGTCCTTCTTCCTCCCTTGTTGAAGTTCATGTTCTCTTCTTTCTTCCTCTTCTAACGTTGCCTCATGAGCTTCTAGGTTTCCAATGAGTTGTTCCATCTTTAGTCGGGTGAGGTCATTTGCTTCTTCAATGGCTGTCACCTTGGGCTTGTATTTGGGAGGAAGTGATCTAAGAATCTTTGATACCTGATCTTCCTCAAGAACAACTTTACCTAAGGCATTTAAACCATTTACAATAGAAGAGAATTTTGCATACATTTCACTAATAGATTCATTTGGATCCATACGGAAATGTTCAAACTTTTGTTTAAGCATACTAACTTTGGAATTCTTAACTTGAACTGTCCCTTCATAAGTTATAGAAAGTCTATGCCATATTTCATAGGTTGTTTCACAGTTTGATATTCTATTAAATTCTCCTACTGAAATTGAACAATAAAGAATACTTACAACCTTTGCATTCATTTGAGCTGATTTTACCGTATTGGTGTCCCAAGCTGCATATTCCATTTGAGGTAGCTCATAGGGGGTTGACACCATTCTCCATAGATTCCAACTGATGCCTTGGAAGTAGAACTTCATCCTTCTCTTCCAATATGTGTAGTTTGTTCCATCAAACGCTGGAGGCCTAGAAACAAGTGTCCCTTCAAGGTTAAGGTTGTTGAGCACCCCATCACCCATTCTTGAAGACCTTGTTAGGGTTCCTTGAAGCCTGCTCTGATACCAGTTGAAAAAACACTAGAGGGGGGGGTGAATAGAGTTTTTAAAGATATTTTAACAATTATTTAACTCAAGCAACTAACCACAAGAATATTGGACAAGGGGACAAGGATTTAGAGTGGTTCCTACCTTAGCAAATACTAAGGTAGTCAGTCCACTACCCGGTTGCTTACCCAACTGAGATTTGGAAATAATTTAATTTTATTACCTCGCAAGGACTTTACATAAAATTACAATTCTCTCCCTAAACCCTTCAAGCAGCCTTCACCTTGAAGTAATTGCACCACCTTGAAGCAGCCTTCACCTAGAAGTAATTGCACCAACTTTGAAGCAGCCTTCCTTCTGAAGTAGCTTCCCGTTGCAATAGCCTTCTTGAAGTAGCTTCCCGTTGTAATAGCCTTCTTGAAGTAGCTTGAAGTCCACCTTCTCCTCCGAGAAGAACCTTCTCCAATCCGCAACCTCCAACCCTAGGAGTAGCAAGGAGAATACAAAGAATAAAAAGAATAAGAAGGAAAATAGAAAGAACAACTTATCCTTTGAAGCACAAGGCTTGATTTGCCTATATCAAGCGTATTGATCTCCTAACCAATGAGTGTAAAAGTGTAAGTGTTGTGGAAAGGAGATGCTAGCCTAAAGGACACGAAATATGAGCCATGGGAATGAATAGCCAATGTTGGAATTGCTCTATTGCTCAAAACAGATTGCCAATGAATACTCAATCTCAAGTGTAGCACAAGTGTAGCTTGGGTGTTTTTAGGTGTCCTAAGGCATGTCCTATTTATAGGAATGACCTACAAGTGCTTAAGGACGTTCTAGACACTTTCTAGGGGGTTCTAAGTGCTTAACTAGCCGTTAGATATAAGTTAGTTGCTTTAACAACGACTGATTAATTAATTCTGCAGTTGCTGTCAGAGACCATCTCGGTCGACAATTTCTCGACCGAGATACCTACTCGGTCGAAGTTTTGTCGACCGACAAGCTCTCTGGATCAACGTTCATTTCCAACTGCCAACTACTTTGTCAGCTGTGTCTAACGGCTACTTGGGTCATTCTCGGTCGAGAAGTTTGTCGACCGAGGGTGTCTCGGTCGAGTAGTTTGTCGACCGATATTGACCCTGTTTCAATCTTTCAATTTAAGGCACTAAGTGTGTGTATGAGTGTGCATATGTGACACTATTGAAGGGGATGACCCATCTAAGTGTGGTGTTTAGCTAGGGAAGATCTAACGCTTGATTTACATGAAGTCTAAGTACTTGTACATTATATATTTGTACAAGTTTACAATTGATTACATTTCATGATATTTACAATCATTCAAGCATATAGATTCCCTAGAGCTTTGTCATCCACCCTATTCCTGCAACACTCAAATAGCACGTTAGATCAACAAGAATGAAATGTTTGTCATCATCGAAACAAAGGGATTTATCATAATGTCCAATTTATCCAAAATAATGCCAAGTGTAAAAGGCTCATAGAGGGTATATTAAATGTCTTCCCCCCCACACTAAATTGAATTGTGACTTATACAAATAAATAATATATCATCTGATTAAATAATAAAAAGAGTAAAGAATTTTAATTATATACTGAGAGATTAACAAAATCAAACATTGATGCCATACACATGAATTTTTATATGCAGTACATTTATGTCAATAGTTAAACTGATCATACAAATGTAGTTCAAACAAATGTATAAAAAACATTTAGATAGATAAAGAGGAAATAAATTAAATACTATATATATATATATATATAAATATATATATATATATGTTTATCTATGTGTGTGTGTGTTTACTTGTATACATGGAAACTGTTACAACCCCAGTTTTGGGTTCATTGGATGAGAAATGTAATTTCTCATATTAATGATATTTGGACAAATAATGATACAATTTGTTTTGAATAAATGGATTTCGTTTACAATAGCCTTGATGATTGTGTTGTGGGCTTCATTGGCTATTGGGCCCAATAACAAGGAAATTCAATTAATAAATGAATAATTGAGTTTTTGAGAAAAGAGAGATGTGGAAACCTCTAGAAGGCAAAATAATGTAATCCAAAGGTGGATTTCGTACCTCTTGGGTTCCTTGGGTCCTAAGAAGTCTAAAGTTGCAAATAAAATACAATAAGAAAAGAAAAGATCAATTAATTAATTCTTTATTAAGAAAGAAATTGAAAACGATGATAAAATGTAGAAAATAAGTGAAAAGAAGTATAATTGAGTTATCCTTGATGGATTTTCGTATCCAAAGAATTCCTAATGTTAAATGGAATGCCAATGAGGAAATAAAAAGAAAAGATAAAGATAAATCCTCAAAAAGAGATATTTTAATAAAGAAATAAGAAGATAATGCAAGAAATAAAGAGAGAAGTGAGGGTTTGGTCATAATGAGAAATATTTCGAACCCCACTTGCCTTCTTGGTCTGTAAGGAATAGAGATAAAGGAAAATAAGAAAGTAAGAAAAAGAAATATGAGAAAAATATGCATATTTGAGCAATGATTTTCTCCTAAAGAATATGGCATTATTTCTTTTGAATTTTGAGACCAAACTTGGTAGGAAGGTAGATTAGGTCTTTGGCAAGTCTCCCTCAAAATTTGGGAATAATTGGATAATTGGTTTGAGAGCTATGATTTTTAGAAGTTCCCTAAAGCGTTGAGCTTTCATTTAATGTCACAATATACTGATTAAAAGAAAAAGAATAGGAAAAGGATGGGACTGACGACAGCCGTCGGATCCCCGCATGGTCCAAGGGACCACAGATCTGACGCCAGTTGTGCGTCGTCTTCCCTAGTCGCAAAAGGAAAGGAGGGGGCTTTTTCCAATCCTTTTCCCTGACGATATACAACATGAGAAAGCAAGGCAAAGACATAGGAGGGTTCGTGAGATGATTTCGCACCCAACTGACCTAACTTGTTGGGTGTTTTGAGGATTCTAGAAGAAAAACCCAATTCGCCCAAAGGCTTGGGCGGCGGCAAGGTTATGAAACCCTAGAATTGACCCTCGATCCTATAAATAGGACCCTGATCGGCTTTGGAAGGATCTCACGATCGCAACCGGCCTTTTTCCCTCTTCCCTTGTATCCCAGAACCTCGGCTTGGCTATGCTCCGATGAGCTTCAGGCTGCAGCGCCACCACGGGAGGCTCTGCTGAATCAGGAGGGGACGAAGAGCAGTTGCCCTTCGATCAGAATTCACCGTGCACCCAAGGCAAGGATCAACGACCCTGGTTTCTTCGCGACTTCAGTAAGTCATTAGTGGGCGCGAGTGTTGTGAGTCGTACGATCGTGTGCAGACAATGGAGCCCCGTGATCCGACGGATGCCAATTTCGAAAAAACTCAGGTAATTCCCCTCTCTAACTAGAAAATCTAGGAAATGCCTTTTTCTTGCAAAAAGCATAGTAATTAGTAGGAGGGTCAGATGAAGGAATTTAATCATGAAAGTAGATCAAAAAAATAAGAGGAATGCAATAAAAATATAGTTGAAGCCTTTGTATGCTTGCAATTCAAAAAGTGTGTAAAAATACTATCTTTTATAGTTTAACTAATGAAAAACCCTAATCTTTGTTGAATAATGATTAGGGAATGGTTATATGAATGATGATAGTTGATATTAGTCTATTAATCATGAAAAGATACATTAAGATAAAAAAGAATGAACTTTGCACATAATTGGTTTAATTTAGAAATTCATGTGCATAAATATGCTTTAATGGGCCATGAAACCCTAATATTAGTAAATGTGACTCTTAATGGTTTTAATTATTCAAAATTGTGAATAAAGTTAAGATACAATGACTCTTAGCTATTTCAAGCATTAAAGTTCCTAATTTGTGGATAAATGCCCTTAATGTAGTAATTAGGATTTTCTAATGAATAAAAGGTAGAATTAATGATAAATAGAGTTCATATGTGAATTAGACCATAATGAACTATGAATTGATGATGAATGCACATACTGATCTTGTCATGGATTAAAAGGATAAAAATAGTAGCTTTAATGTAAAAGAAGATTAATGAAATTAATTGATGGTTAATGGTGCCTTTAAATCCGAAAATAGGGTTATATGTTGTTAAGATAACCTTAATATTGAAGAATAGATAAGATAATAAGGGTTTATGAGTAATGGTATAAAATTAGGGTTTAAAATAGTAAAAGATGAAGGGAAACCCTAATTGCAATGGAAACCCTAAAAGTGAACTAGAAACCCTAGGAAGCGAGCTAGGTTTAATAGATCTTGATGACCTGAGTAATAAAAGGAAATTGTATGGTTATTTCAGGATCTTGTATGTGTGCTTGTTGGATTTCTTACTTGCATTGATTATTCTATCTCAGATTATCCTGACAGGTATGTGGTTACGCTTATGAATAATTGCTTTAGTTTCACGGTGATTCCCGAACGTTTTATCGGTCTTGTAAAAATAACTGTTGGATGCCTATTTATTTCATACAACTATAAAGTGACTATGATTATCACTATATATATATATATATATATACATATATATATATATATATATATATATATAGAGAGAGAGAGAGAGAGAGAGAGTCAGGCTAGAATACACTCGAGTGTACGGATCGCACGAATACACTCAAGTGTGTTTGCATATCAAGACTATTTTTTGCAAAATGTAAACCATTGATCTTCGTTGTCATACTATAACTAGGCTACATACAAATTTTGAGCCCATTTTGATGAGTGTAAGTCACTCATCCAAGGGCAACAAAATCAACGCGCGAAACTAATTTGAAATGCATAATTTTTGCAGTCTTCATAATATGAGCTATACATATCCAAATGTGCTCAAATTTTGCGTATGCGTTGTTTACAAGATGTTTAAGAAGATCAACGGATTAGATTTTCAAAAAAAAATTGCATCATGAAAAACTACTTGAGTGTATTCCGCTCCGGATACACTCGAGTGTATTCTAGCCTGACTCTCTCTCTCTCTCTCTCTATATATATATATATATATATATATATATATATATATATAACTGGATTAGATCCGAGTCCTCCTATGAGGCTTTGCAAAGGCTAAAAAGGGGTAACCTAGAGCAAGGTCTAAGTTATCGTGAGTTAGAAATTGGGCTACCCACGTGTAGTGCCATGAGACTCTTTAGCATACCATGAGTTAAGGGGTGGGCTACCTATGGGTAGTGCCATGTGACTCAACCCTAGAAATTGATTCACCTGTTAGGTGGGATCATGAGGGGTTTAATGACGGTCTACCATAAGGAAGGTAGCATCCAGGCCCACTACAGGGACATCGCAGAGGATAGGGAACACATGGATCACATAGTTATATTTAAAACGTAAAGTTGCTTGTTAAACTGTAATTGACTGATTACATTGTTATCATAGTTGCATGATTATTGTTCCCCCACATACCATCTTGATGCTGACCGACGTTTTTTTTGTCGGCATTTTAGGTACAAAACAAAAAGTACAAATAGTAAATCGTCATATTGTAAAATACATGAATTAAAGTACAAGGGGGATTAGTTAGAATAGAATTCATATGTGGATAAATGTTTAGAGATCCAAGTTTTCAAAAGGTATGTAAAATTTTTATTTCATCACAACTTTTCAATATAGTCTGGTAGAATTTGATAATTATTATTGATTATTTGTCTAACTTTTGATTCGGAAATTGGGATAACGGCTCTGACCTCTTGGTCTCCCTTAATTGGGGGTTAACGGGAGGCGGGTTCGTTACATTTGGTATCAAAGGATAGGTTCCTCATTTAATCTTTAATAATTATTACATTTTACAAACTCCACAGAACCCAAGGGAGTTGTTAGAGGATTTTTCGAAAGACAGAGGTGTCTAGAAAAGGATCACTCCCGGGGGCTGGCAAGATTTTCCTCCGTACCGCTAGTCAGAATATGAGGACTCCCGGATCTGTGTGACTGCCTGGCCGAAGTCTCAGGATTTGACTCAAAATAAGATACCTTTAGGACTCTCTCATCTTGTTCATCCCTTCTCAACTCAAATGTTATTAAGGATTATAAGGATTAGGGCTTTCTCTCTTTTCCTCACCCTCTTGAGGTATGGATAACGTTGATAAGGTTTAAAGAATCCTCCACCAAATTAATGAAAAACATGTAAATAAGATGTCATGGACATAAGCTTAATAAGACTAAGCAAAAATTAAAGAATAGATACATGCTTAGGTCGTATGACATGAGTTGCCATTGCCCTCAGGAGAGACATGAGGCTAGACCTTCTTATCAGGAGGATAAGTAAAGAGAGTTAGTCTTGGAGGTAGAGATCTCCATTGCAAGTAGAGACATGGCACATCCTCTAAGCATGATGTTAACCCTAACCCTAAGTGAAGGTTAGAAAGAGAGATGACATGATGAGTTAGATGTCATGGTAAACCAGG
Organism: Alisma plantago-aquatica; assembly: GCA_963693085.1. Classification (NCBI taxonomy): domain Eukaryota; kingdom Viridiplantae; phylum Streptophyta; class Magnoliopsida; order Alismatales; family Alismataceae; genus Alisma; species Alisma plantago-aquatica. The sequence continues at coordinate 1,102,183,901 of OY856409.1, forward strand.
CATTTGGATAGACATGCCTAGGACACCATATGAGCCATGAGAGGTTGGATGACCAAGTACCTTTGGCGACCCAAACCTGGGAAGGGTGGTGCATGTTAGAGTGAAGGATAGCTCCTTCATCGATGAGGTCAGAGAAGAACCTATGGAAACCCCATGAGCTTATATGAGCATAGCATAGTAGGCACCCAGGATACGTCAGCAGTGCAAGATGTAAGTTGAAACTCTGGCCAAGGGAATATGGAGGATAGCTGATGAGATAAGCATAAAGGGTTAGGGATAACCTCGAGAAAACATAAGTTTGAACATAAGTATCACCCATGTAGGAGTATGTTTGGGAGCTTGGTCCACCTTCATGGAGAGAGGACCTCTAGTAGTGAGGCTATTTGTAGGGTTAGCTCTAGAGAGAGAGCAAGAACCACGCAAGAAGGTCGGAAGCCTAGACTCTAAGATATGAGGAAAAGTGGGAAGTTGAGAATGATGCAACCTAAGTGGATGTTTGTGGTTGCATCATGCTTGATCCCTAGAGGTTGATGATATATTGGTTGCCATGAGAGAGAGGATGAGACTGTGGGTACCTCTGTATCTATGGTATAGATGGGGAAGATGAGTTTCTTAAACCATGAAGAGGTTTAGTAATAGGTTGTAAGGCTTATACCTTATTGGTTGTCCTTGAGGAGGACTCCACCCTGAAGTGTTGCTTGAGTAGAAGGATGATAGGAAGTGCATGCCATGCCTTGTACATGCTTGATTCATGGTTAAGAGATTGGGCATGTAGTTGGACACCCAAAAGTGAACCTAGGGTTCCTAGGCCTAAGAGGGGAAGTGGTGTACCTGATGGTCCTGATAAGATTTGAGTTTCTATAGTTTCAAGCATGATACTCCTCATTTTTAGAGGAAAAGGAAACCCATTAAGTTAAAGGCATGTTTGATTAACCCCCACAACTAAGTTATGACATGGGAAGGTATGATCTTGATCCAATGTTGAGGATAAGAACAAGTATGACCTAGCATGGTTTAGTAGGTGGTCTGCTTGTGACTTATTGACTGCTGGGTTAAGAATGCTCATGTGAATATAAACCCTAAGGATGTTTGTGACCTTGTTGTCAAGAGTTGTAGTTTCCTCCCATCCTAGGAGAGGAACCCTTTGGTAGGGTGTGTACAAGTTTGTGGGTTTTGTGGAAACCTAAAGAGGTCTCATAAGAACGTAAGAAGCTAAGTGAAAAGTACATGGTATGAGAATGAACATGTAGACCCATAGATAACCACCTCTAAGTGCATGTGGATGTGTTACCATGAAAGTAACAGGTATGGGACTTGTCCATGGTAGGCAGGTTGCCATTACCCCTATGAAAGGATGAAAGTCAACCCATGAATGCAGAGAGAGAGATGATGAAGGCTTGGGTAAGGTTCTAAGCTAGACATGTACTATAATAGAATCCTAAGTCTATCCTAGGGTCAGGTAGGGATAAGACCAATGGAAGTAGGAGTTGCCTAATTCCCTAGTTGCACATGACCATAGGGTCAGGAGGTAACATCTATCATTGTCTGAGGGCCATGGGTTAGGAGATTGATCACCTTCATGAACTCATGGGACCCAAATGGCAGATGAGTAGGGCACTCTCTGGATGCATGAGGGAAGAGGGATGACCCCAAAAGTGCCGACACCCTATAGACCTAGAGGAGATGACAAAGGATTGTGTATGGACCCAGGTAAGATCGAGACTAATTTTCCATGGAAGTAACCTTGAGATCGAGATGATTGTGATGTAGAGACATATGTGCAATGTTTCAATTTAGATTTAAAGGTGTATTGGCAAGATGGGATGTACCATCTCTACTCTTGGAACAGGAAGAACTATGTATTTGGACTGCAGCCAAATGCTTATTTCCTCTTGTTATGGGAGTGAGAGATAGGACAGTACGCATGCCATACACCAAGGATAAAAGATGATGTGAGTTAGAACATTTCTATGAGGTATGAGGACAGAGGTGATAACCTATCCTAGTAGAGTGAATGATACAGGGATGGTTTACAAACACTAAGAGGAATAATATATTCATCTTATGAGGATGTTGTTATCATGAGCTATGAAGGTTGAGTTCGTTAAACCAAGAGAATAAGCTCAGAATTTTCTTGATGAAGATAGACCTAGAGCTGAGATGAGATAATAAGTGGAATACATGGAGGTGTATGTCTTCAACTTTACCTAACATCTAAGTATGTGTAGTGGTAATGGATGCTCTGGATGAGATACAACTACCTAGTTTAGATGGAGGCTACAGGAGGTTGATAGGATAACCCCCAGTTGAAAAAAGAGATAAGTTTGTCTAACACTCAAATGTAACAATAACGGTTGATTAAGTTAATGGTTGTTTGGTTAGACAACTTAGTCCCTGATGCAATGAAAGGATGGTAGTAGAACCTCATATGCACTTCTATGAAAAGGAAGGTGATGAAACCCCGATTAGAGTGGTTTAGGGTTTTTGAGGAATCAATCTTAAGGAATCATGACAATATAGGAGATCATGATTTAAGGTTACCATATACCATGGTACTATCAAGATAATAAGTGACAATATTACTTTGGATGCTTAAGATGATGTTGCATGGGGTAAGTTGCCATGCAAGCTAGGAGGTGAAGGATGAACACCAGTAACCCAGTGTATCGACATAGAGGATAAAAGAGTCCCTGAGAAGGAATGGGAGTTCATCACTATGGATGTTGTGATAAGTCTCCCCTAGACCAAGGAAGGTCAAGAAGGCAATATGGGTTATGGTAGACCGCCTTACCTAGATGACATGTGAAAGAAGGAGTACCGTCAAGGTACAGATCCAGTTAAACTACATATGAGAAGGGATGGTTCAACTACACCATAATGCGAGTTCAAAAGTTATAGAGTATGACATAAAGGTTCACTTCCATAAGTGGGAGTAGGTACATGAAGAACTCGATGTTAGTACAGATTGTCACCCTAGCTAATGGTTAGTATGATCCAGACTAGAGGGTCTGATGAGAGCATGTGTGCTCGTTCAGGGTGATATATAGAGACAGTTTTTGTCCTCAATAAGATGTGATGATAACCACCATAGTCAGTATCGAGATGTAAATAAGCTCTACAAGGGAGGTTGCATCGGTCACCACTTCATTAAGATGATGTTGGTAAAGGGACCTCGCGAAGGTCAAGAAAGGACCACAATGTTGCAGATGAAGTCACTTGGATCATGCAATGGCTGAAAGGAGCCCAGAGACGACATGACTTGTAAGTTGATGCAAAGTAGACTGACATGCAGTTCACTGTGGGGGAATCAGTGACATGAAAATCTGACCCCTCTAAGTTATAGCTAAGAGAGCTGAGTCCCTGATGCATGGGTTCTTTTGACATGGTTTGGTAGAGAAGGTTAAGTTTGACCTTACCCCTCAGGATGAAGTAATGTGTGATGAGTTTCATGTGTCCAAATTTGAGCACTATGTGAGGTACCCGGACCATGTGCAGAGCAATGAATCTAGTGAGCCCCAAGGGAGGCTGTAATGACCTGAGTCACCTATGAGGTTTATAGACGCCAAGGTGAAAGAACTCAGAGAAAGGATTATGTGATGATAATGGTTCTTTGGAAGCACCATGGATAGGGAAAAGCCACATAGGGGCCAATGATGGACATGTAAAAGTCTTATCCTAAATTGTTTGTTCACTTGATGAAATTTTGAGGACAAAATTTCCTATAAGAGGGGAAGGATGTTACAACCCCAGTTTTGGGTTCATTGGGTGAGAAATGTAATTTCTCATATTAAAGATATTTGGACAAATAATGATACAATTTGTTTCAAATAAATGGATTTCGTTTACAATAGCCATGATGATTGTGTTGTGGGCTTCATTGGCTATTGGGCCCAATAACAAGGAAATTCAATTAATAAACGAATAATTGAGTTTTTCAGAAAAGAGAGATGTGGAAACCTCTAGAAGGCAAAAGAATGTAATCCAAAGGTGTATTTCATGCCTCTTGGGTTCCTTGGGTCCCAAGGAGTCCAAAGTTGCAGATAAAATACAATAAGAAAAGAAAAGATCAATTAAGTATTTCTTTATTAAGAAAGAAATTGAAAATGATGATAAAATGTGGAAAATAAGTGAAAAGAATTATAATTGAGTTATCCTTGAAGGATTTTTGTATCCGAAGAATTCCTAATGTTAAATGGAATGCCAATGAGGAAATAAAAAGAAAAGATAAAGATAAATCCTCAAAAAGAGATATTTTAATAAAGAAATAAGAAGATAATGCAAGAAATAAAGAGAGAAGTGAGGGTTTGGCCATAATGAGAAATATTTTGAACCCCACTTGCCTTCTTGGTCTGCAAGGAATAGAGATAAAGGAAAATAAGAAAGTAAGAAAAAGAAATATGAGAGAGATATGCATATTTGAGCAATGATTTGATCCTAAAGAATATGGCACGATTTCTTTTGAATTTTGAGCCCAAACTTGGTAGGGAGGTAGATTAAGTCTTTGGTAAGTCTCCCTCAAAATTTGGAATTAATTGGATAAGATATGATTTTTAGAAGTTCCCTAAAGTGTTGAGCTTTCATTTAATGTCACAATAATACCGGTTAAAAGAAAAAGAATAGGAAAAGGACGGGACTGACGACAGCCGTCGAATCCCTGCATGGTCCCAGGGACCACAGATCTGACACCAGTTGTGTGTCGTCTTCCCTAGTCGCAAAAGGAAAGGAGGGGACTTTTTCCAATCCTTTTCCCTGACGATATACAACATGAGAAAGCAAGGAAAAGACACAGGAGGGTTCGTGAGATGATTTTGCACCCAACTGACCTAATTTGTTGGGTTTTTCGAGGATTCTAGAAGAAAAATCCAATTCACCCAAAGGCTTGGGCGGAGGCAAGGTTATGAAACCCTAGAATCGACCCTCGATCCTATAAATAGGACCCCGATCGGATTTGGAAGGATCTCGCGATTGCAACCGGCCTTTTCCCCTCTTCCCTTGTGTCCCAGAACCACGGCTTTGCTATGCTCCGATGAGCTTCAGGATGCAGCACCACCGCGGGATGCTCTGCTGAATCAGGAGGGGACGAAAAGCAGTTGCCCTTCGATCAGAATCCACCGTGGACCCAAGGCAAGGATCAACGACCCGGGTTTCTTTGTGACTTCAGTAAGTCGTTAGTGGGCACGAGTGTTGTGAGTCATGCAATCGTGTGTAGACAATGGAGCCTTGCAATCCGATGGATGCCAATTTCTAAAAAACTCATGTAATTTGCCTCTCTAAATAGAAAATCCAAGAAATGCCTTTTTCTTGCAAAAAGCGTAGTAATTAGGAGGAAGGTCAGATGAAGGAACTTAATACATGAAAATTGACCAGAAAAACAAGAGGAATCCAACAAAAATATAGTTGAAGCCTTTTTATGCTTGCAATTCAAAAAGTGTGTAAAAATACTATCTTTAATAGTTTAACTAATGAAAAATCCTAATCTTTGTTGAATAATGATTTGGGAAGGGTTATATGAATGATCAGAATTGATATTAGCCTGTTAATAATGAAAAATACATTAAGATAAAAAAGAATGAACTTTTCAAATAATTGGTTTAATTTAGAAATTCATGTGCATAAATATGCATTAATGGGCCTTGAAACCCTAATATTAGTAAATGTGTCTCTTAATGGTCTTAATTACTCAAAATCATGAATAAAGTTAAGATATAATGACTTTAAGCTATTTCAAGCATTAAAGTTCCTAATTTGTGGATAAATGCCCTTAATGTAGTAATTAGGGTTTTCTAATGAATAAAAGGTAGAATTAATGAAAAATAGAGTTCATATGTGAATTAGACCATAATGAACTATGAATTGATGGTGAATGCACATAATGATCTTGTCATGGATTAAAAGGATAAAAATAGTAGCTTTAATGTAAAAGAAGCTTAATGAAATTAATTGATGGTTAATGGTGCCTTTAAATCTGAAAATAGGGTTATATGTTGTTTAGATAACCTTAATGTTGAAGAATAGATAAGATAATAAGGGTTTATGAGTAATGGTATAAAATTAGGGTTTAAAATAGTAAAAGATGAAGGGAAACCCTAATTGCAATGGAAACCCTAAAAGTGAACTAGAAACCCTAGGAAGCGAGCTAGGTTTAATAGATCTTGATGACCTGAGTAATAAAAGGAAATTGTATGGTTATTTCAGGATCTTGTATGTGTGCTTTCTTGGATTTCTTACTTGCATGGATTATTCTATCTCAGATCAGCCTGACAGGTATGTGGTTACGCTTATGAATAATCGCTTTAGTTTCACGGTGATTCCCGAACATTTTATCGGTCGCTTGAAAATAACTGTTGGATGCCTATTTATTTCATGCAACTATAAAGTGACTATGATTATCACTATAAATATATATAAATAAATAAATAAATAAATATATATATATATATATATATAACTGGCTTAGATCCAGGTCCTCCTATGAGGCTTTGCAAAGGCTAAAAAGCGGTAACCTAGAGCAAGGTCTAGGTTATTGTGAGTTAGAAATTGGGCTACCCACGTGTAGTGCCATGAGACTCTTTAGCATGCCATGCGTTAAGGGGTGGGCTACCTATGGGTAGTGCCGTGTGACTCAACCCTAGAAACTAATTCACCTATTAGGTGGGATCATGAGGGGTTTAATGAGGGTCTACCATAAGGAAGGTAGCATCCAGGTCCACTGTAGGGACAACACAGTGGATAGGGAACACATGGATCGTGCAGTTATATTTAAAACGTAAAGTTGCTTGTTAAACTATAATTGACTGATTACATTGTTATCATAGTTGCATGATTATTGTTTCCCCCACATACTAGCTTGATGCTAACCAACGTTTTGTTTGTCGGCGTTTTAGGTACAAAATAAAAAGTACAAACAGTAAATCGTCATATTGTGAAATACATGAATTAAAGTACAAGGAGGATTAGTTAGAATAGAATTCATATGTGGATAGAAGTTTAGAGATCCAAGTTTTCAAAAGGTATGTAAATTTTTTATTTCATCACAACTTTTCAATATAGTCTGGTAGAATTTGATAATTATTATTGATTATTTGTCAAACCTTTGATCTGGAAATTGGGATAACGACTCTGACCTCTTGGTCTCCCTTAATTGGGGTTATCAAAATGCGGGGTCGTTACATAAACATTAATTTGTAATAAATTATGGGCTTTTTTTGTTATGATTATGTCACATAAAATGATCATCGTCGTGTATGTTATCCAAATATACCAACAAAAAGAAATAATGAAATAAGTATGGTCTAATGTCTCCATCATTTTAAGCATGCCCTTACAAGCATCATAGTCAAGTTGAGAATAATATTTTACCAACATGTTACAGTTCTTAAAAACTATAAAATAAATGTAACATAGAACTTTATCCTACACGAATGTCATTTTGATTCATTCATTAAAACCTTTTTTAAAAAAAAATAAAAATTCTCTGGGCTTGACATCTTTTGTTATGTTCCATATGACCTTAATTTGTCTTAGGTTGTAACTATAGTATATTCTACCAAGAAAGAGTTTTCGAAAACATATTTTTGTATGACAATACTAATATATAAATAGGTAGCATAGGGTTAGTTCCATTCATTTAGTTGGAAAGAATTTTATAACCCTTCAATATGTATTCTTTCTTATTGAACTTCATTCTATGATTTAAATATATTGTTTATAAGGCCTATGACACAAAGATAAACCATGTTGATTGATAAAATTAAGAATTGTGTTTACATTCTACCTTTTTATATGAAAATTATTATTAAATAATTTAAATGTAATGATATATTTCTCATCACTGATCCCATCTATGCATAAGTATAAACTAGCAATCAATGATCATTTTTTAAACAAGCTTCACTATATTACATGCTTTAAGATAGTTTTTGTAGTAATATGACATAAATTTTATTATATTTAGTAGATGTAGATAAAAACTATGGTCACCCAAAGCATATACACTATGAGGAGATAGTGAAAATATCAAGAACACAATGGTTTCATGAAGTTTAAGACTATTATCCTCTCTATATAGATTTTATGATTTTCTATTTACATAAGCATGAATTGCAATTCTTTTTATAGAGTCATATAGAGGGTAGAGAGACATTTATGCAACATTTTGATTATCTTCAAATGAAGGTATGAAGATGATAATCAAATTTAGTTGTGATAAGAATATTGTTCTCTAAAGATGTGAAAAGGGGATTCATAAGCCAAATTGTGTTGTAGGAGCATATATTATTGACTTCTAATAAGTTGTAAGGTCATATATATTGAAATAACTTTTTATAATGACATATGCTAGGCATGGCTGATATGTTGATGTTTTTATTCTAAGTATTTAAAAAATGTATCATTTGCAAAATATTGAATAAGAAATTATAGATAACTTACAGCTAGTGTTGAGGTATTACAAGTGGGTTATTGAAAAGGGACACACATTTCCATTGGCATATAGGTGTATCTAGTTGTATTTTGAGGAAGGGAAGACAAACACCAATAGACACTAATCTAAAGATTGTAGGTCTATATTCTGAACATCTAGGATGAAATTTAAATTATTGTTAAACTTCTAGTTTGTTGCATGGATTGAGACTACCTAAAACAACAACATTAAAAATAGTGAGTTGGACGATAAGTTGTTCTAGGTTCCAAATGAAAGTGATGCTTTCTTAGTGGATTCAAATCAAAGAAAGTTGTATATTGGTGCTCATGGAACATTAATTGTTCTCCTTTTAACATGTGATCTCTGTATAATATTTTGGAAAATGATGTAATTTGGATGATCATGAATCTAGCCTTACATACATAACTTAAAGAAATATATCAAAACATAAAAATGTGGATGATACAATGTAGTTTTTGAGATGGAAATATTGATCACATTCTCGTGTGAAGGTAGTATGCTAAATAGATATGAAGAAGAGTGAAATAGATTTATTTCTCATTTGAAGAGAATGTTTTAACCTAATTAGTCTACCAATATGGTACTTTTACTCTACAAGTTTGATTAGCATAACAACATAGCAACCACATATCAATATGGTGATTGTTGTGTGGAAAGAAGTATGTGATTTTCATAACTTTCTGTAGGAAATATATTAGAATAAGGTTCCTTAATATGAGCATATGAAGCATCATTATGGTAAAGGACAATCATTATATAATGGAAAGGTACATAGAAATTTAGAATATGTTGTCAAGTCATCCAATTGTAGAAGGAACACACCAAAGGATACTGAGATGGAATGTAGTTATGTCAAGGACTCAACGGAAGCATATTTTGATTCTCCAAGACACATAAGTTATTTTGTTTTCTATCCATGCAAAACTAATAATAATACCCACTTATAAAAACAATGAACAAATACTAACCTCACAATCAAATTAATATGATGTCTCCGATTTTGTTCTTTCTTGCATTTTGTAGCATGATCCAATATGCAAAAAATAATGTAAACATAACTTTTCCTAAATTTCCTACAATTGGAAGTATTAATATGCATTTGTGTTTCCCATAATGTCTTTAAAGACATCTCCAATCAAGAATTTAAGGATTTTGAATTCTAATCCAAGTTGCATATAGAGTCTCATTATTTTAGAAAAGCATAATCATTATAGGAAGCCTAGGACCACATTTTGCTCAAATACAGATAAGAAGTTGGAAGGAACATTATCAACCATTTGGTTACTTATATATGTATAGTGACACAAATTAGAATAGAATTTCTATCATGTCTAAGAGAGATTTTCATTATAAAATTTGTCCAATAGAAAAACTCTATAAAATGTTTTGAGAACAATGCAATATGTATAGAGTAAGCCAAGTCACATTCATTTTTGCCTTGTATGGGGAGCATTGATACCAATCTTGTATTTAAAAGAAGTGGTTCAGACGACAATAGAAATGCATGACAAATAATAAAAAGGTTTAGAATACAAGAAGTAGTTTCAAAAGCAATAAAATGTGACCTGCCATGCAACAATGCAACTTATAGAGAATCACAATGAACAAGATATATGCTTCAAATCACTCAAATTAAAATGATCTAAGCATCCATGCACCCGTATAAAAGGAGATGTATATATCTATTAGAAAATATTTTTAGCTATGGATCTATCAATATTTCATTTCAATTATTTAGGGTATGATATGAGATGGATTCCTGATGCAAAAAGAAACAATATGCAAGTAGTTGGAAACCCGATTTTGAATTCATTAAAACAATTGAGGATAGTAGGAAAAGAATGATTTTACTTGATGGATACTCCATCTGTAGCAACACAAAAAAATCAAGTCAACGTCAATATTGATTTTATATTTAACTCACTTGAAGCTGAGGGCGTCATCTTAATTGTTGAGTTTTAAGCATACTAAGACATCAAATTTGTTTTTGATGGAGGAAATAGAGTTTCCTTCCTATTTGGCATTTAGGTTGACCGGTTGCCTTGGTTCTTGCTCTTACGGACATCAACAACACATCCTTTCATCAGAAAGATAGCAATTGCTCTTATGGACATCAACAACACATCATTTCATCAGATAGAAATTGATTATCCCTTGGCCTAGACACACCCTTTTCCGTCATGAGTGTACCGCAACTTGGGTTGCTGGGCAAGGTGGTCTATGTGATGTAGATGGATAGAAAGTGCATCCACAAGGTAGACTATATCCATGCACCCGAACCACCCTAGTCAAAAATATGATGAGCGTTCAAAAAAAGGAAGCAAGCTTGTGGTGAAGAATTTAAACATGTAAAAGTTGCATATCTTGTCTAGCGTGAAGGGTGAAGGTTATTACAGCAAAGGCAATTAATATATTGAATATCGAACTAGCATATTGCATCCATAGTGGGCAGTGTCGCACTCATGTTTTTCATAAACTGATAAAATAGGTTACCAATGGGTATTTATTTCATGAATAGTTTTAGAAGGGAAACAAAATACAAAACTTTGATCTAAAATAATTAAACTGGTCAGGGATACAAAATACAAGATGTATGATTAACCATGCTATATTTTAAGAAAGAACACAAACAAAATCTTGGAATATGTTAGTCTTAACCAAGGCTTCCGGTAAGTGCCTAAGATGTACCTAAAGACCAAAGGAATGATAATTGTGTTGCCACTAAGAGAAAACCTCCAAATAGAGTTGAATCTTCTTATCATAGTGATGACCACTTGAAATTCGGTCATAGTACCAGAAGACATGATATTTGTCATAGTAATTCATGGTCATCGGCCCTTGTCCTAGTCAACATCTGGAAAAATCATTTTTTTGTAGAATCACTGCCATAGAACAACATCCCTATAGGAATGAGATTGGAAGAAGCCATCGGGAAGTAGGGGTGAAGAGCAATGTTTCTAATACAACCGCACATTCTCAAACGAAGAATCCATATATTTGATCGGTCTACACCAGAACTGTAAAGTAGTCGTCTCTTCTAGATGCAGACTCAATGAGGCAATGCAATTGTCACACCAATCATGTTGTTGCGGCTAGCCCCTAGTAGCAGTTGAGAAGATGACGTTGTGATGGAGATCGTGGTTCCTCATAACAGCTGAGAAGATGACGGCGCGGAGCATCGGCTCCCTTTGATAGTCAAGTTTTCCACCTACAACATTCCTGGTGTTGTAGCTAAAGTACTCAAGATCCAGGAAGTCGTGGGTTGTTTTGGCGCCGACATATCAGGTGTGGCAGCTCCTTGTTCCTAATGGTTACCAAACGTTATACTTACTGCATGCATATATATAATGCCCACCAAAAATACGATTACAATTCCAAATTTGTTGAGGAACAGGAAGGACGGAGATGAAGCGAGAGGGGAGAAAAAATGAGGAGTCTGGCTTTATTAGGGAATAGGGAAGACGGAAATGAGTGGTGATGTTTAGTTTGGTAGAATAGTAGATATATACTCAACTGGCTACGAAAGAAATAATGATATACTATGCTATCTCGCTACCACCACATTTTCTGTTCTTTTTAAAACTTAGAGATATTGTTACTAAAGAACGGCGGACCAAATATTAGTTATTATCTTGAGCTATAAGCGACTATATAGGCACATGTATGATATTTTAAAGAAAACACGTCGAGTCTTTTAAGACAATAGTGCATTTTTAACTTTTCGTATTAGATTTCTTAATCGATTTAAAAAGAAAATTGACAATACAGCCCTATATCGCTGGTTGGTAAAATGCAAACATCACTATTGGTTAAGTCTTGTTCAATTAAGAAAAAATATGAGTATTGTTTTTATTATAATGTTGATTTCTTGGAGTAGAATCGGCGTCACAGACAACCTCCAAAATTCAATTTTTTTAGGAGGGGGATTTGATATAGACGTTTAGCATCGGTGGTACAAAAACCAACGATGTAGCCCTTCCAACGAAATAAAGTTTTCCTTTAAAAAACATATGTCGTCAATTTTTCTCTAGAAAAACGGATGTCGTAGGTTCCATCCAACAAAAAAAAAATTACCTTAAAAAAGATTGTGGTGTATCTTTCTTCTTATAGAATTGACGATAAAAGGTTCTCACCACATGCCCCCAAATTAGATTATATCATCAGTTTTTTCTGAATACCGATGGCATGGGGTCTTAGTGAGGTTGGCATTTTTAATAGGAATAAGTACATATGTTGTCTGTTTTTTATTGGCAAACCGACATCGAATAATCAGCTATGTCATCCATTTTTCCACTAGTTTATCTCTCCATTGAATTAAATTAGCCAAAGGTGTGTGTTCATGAGCCCACGCTAAAGCTTCAATCAATTCCTACCAATACCCACACTGGGAAATTAAAAACATAAATCTAGTAACCCAAACAATATGTCCAAATAAGAACCACCACAAACAGACCAATAAGATACTCATACCAAAAGAATTATAGTCATTGATAAGTTGTAAAGAGTTTAACCATAGATAATATCTTAACCATCCCATCAATTAAGTAGAGGATTCATTAAATTGTGAAACGTCACCGTGTCATAATGTGACGTATTTCCACTACCAATAAAAAATAACTCATTCAATAGTATTTAATATCTAGAAAATTGTCAAATAAAATGTGTCCCAAGCCAAAATATCACAAGTACCGCCCGCAAGGAAAACTATAACCAAAGTCCTTTTTATCTAGCATTAGCTTAGAACGACATGTATCTAAAGCACCTATTACTAAAATTAATGTAGTTGATGCAATCCTAGGACAATAGCACGATGAACCAAGAAATCCCCATGACCTATTGTTAAGAAGAGTGATTTACTATTCTCATTAACAACACTCAACCGCCCAGATAACTAGATGTTTCGACCTGCATTGAATGTTGGTCCACTTGTTGAAAATAAGAGTACATCAAATCCATATGATGTCTTATCATGTGAGGATTGTATCCATTGTGTGAAGATTGGTTCAATCAAGATTTGTTATTCAGGAGTACCAAATGCAAGCATAACATCGTTATGAACGTAAAGTCGTAAGATATGGAACACCAAAAAAAGGTTTGCTGAACTTAAATGAGATATGATAGCTTCCTTATGTTCTAAAATTAATGACAATTCATTATCTTCAATATGTTCTAGATTGTAATCTTTAATGAAAAATATAGCTCCTTGAGGAAATGATCTTGCCATGATGAACCTTGTGATGTATTGGTGATGAGTATATAACACAGCTTAGGTAGTAAAATCATGTGGTATGAATGCATAAGCAGGTGAAGAATACATATGTTGAGCCACTAAAGAAGTAATAACTGCTAAAGAAGATAAAGCAAGACCTAACTAAAAATGAATCGAATTATTGATTGTGTCATAAAGACCCTTATGCCCCATCCTAGTCGATCCCCTAAAGGAGTATGCACTTCTAAAAGATCCTTTATACAATGCCCAATCCCAAAGTTACTTCTATACATATAACTGACTATCTGGAAAATAAATGCAATAGCTAAATGATGATGAACCCTATCAGTTAACCATGAACTTTATATTTGTGGATGGAACCCCCCATAAGGATTAAAGTATCAATTCCCACCCCTTTAGAGGTGTCAAATAAATGATTACTAGAATCTAGGTTTTGTGCATAAAGATTCCACTGACCTGTAAAAAGTAGACCCAACCCTTGAGGATACATTATTACATATAAACATATATTCCATCTAACATACTCTCCCCCTAGATGCGGGAATAACGAAATGAACCAATTGTCCTATCCAAGCTAAATAACTTACTCCAAAAAGTCCTAACAAATTGTGATTTAAACAAGATTCAACATTTTAGAACCATGAAATGCTTGGTTTCTATTTTGGTTGTAGGTGTAAACAACCTGCTACTAAAGATATAGTAAAAAAACAATATAAATGATATCCAGTATAAATATATTCATTGGTGCATAATATGATTGTATACCACCAATGATAAACATCGAAATAAGTGATATTCATAGGTTTGACAGCGCCCCCTCGAGTAAAGGCTTCTACAGTGGGTTGACAAAAATGAGGATTCCAAATTGCATGAGCTGTAGGTATTACTTGTAAGGGGTCATGCGTTCATGACTCAAAATTTTCTTGTTAAGCTATAAGGAAAAGGCATCTGAACATCCACAAAAAATGATTCCTATCTTCCCAAAGTGAGAAGAAAAAAAATTCTGATAAAGATGTTCCTCAGTAATTTCATCATGACTTTCGAAGTCATGCGTGGCAGCAATACCAAACCAAATACGATGAGTATTGGGGTCCTGAGCTAAGATTTGGAAATATCTTGGAAATCTTAATGGCATAATTATTTTCAAATCCTCCTAGCCATTATCATATTGCAATAATTCTTATTGAGAAAAATTTCCATGTTTTGGCAATTCCACCCAAAAGGTAATGGGTTACTCCTACAACATGTCCTTGTATAATGCTCAAGGACCTAAGTTGAGTAGTAGGAGCAACTTTTAATTTGTTATGAGCCCAAAAAATGGATTCAATAAGTTCTTTCTGATAACCACGTATGTTGAATAGAAACATTAAACTGAAAGCCCATACAAAATAAGCACCTAAGAAACAAAGACCATACATAGATAATGAAGAACCATAAGATTCAATTACCTGAGAGGCATGTACTCATGAGAAATCCTAAATCCACACATTAATTATAATTGAACTTTGTGTAAAGCTTCCTCCTGTGATATGAGTTACTACCCCTTGATCACTTAAAGTGCTCCAAACATCTGATTGCATTTTTCAATTGAAATGGAATATTACTACCAAAATTACATTATACATCCATAATAGACCTGATAAGACATGATCTCAGGCAAATACTTGGCATGTTCCTCCTCTTCAATGTCCATCCCAAGGAAAACGAAAATTAATATATTCTTTATCAGGCATCAAACACGAGTTGTGAGCAAATAGGACTCCTTTCGCTAGTATCAAGACAGTCACATGGATTGTAAATGCATGAATGTGATGTATTAAAGTGTTTATAGTTCCTAATGGGATAGGTAACAAAGCTACTTTGCACCTAATGCAACTAATTCACCACCTCCCCAAGTTAATCTAGTTCTTTCTGTTGCACCTAGAGATATAGTACCGAGTGTGCATAGTGTTTTGTACATATTGAGAAAAGACGGGTTGTAAATATATAGTGGTATCTGGAAATATATCTTGATGGCATCCTAAAGCGCTCATGATATCATTATGAATATACAAGACAAAACTATGAAAACCATGAAATATACATGCCCAATTGAGATGTAATATGATTGCATCACGATGCCTAAGAATGTGGTCCAAAAGATTATTGTATGGAGTAGTTGGATCATAGTCTCTTACCATAAAAATGGTTGCATGTGCAATAGCACCAACAATGAGGAATACACTGATCCATATGTGATTTGTGAATAAGGAAAGTTGTGTACAATATAGTCAATAGCTAGGTATGAATATGGGGGCATCAAATACATATGGTGACCTACTATAATGGTTAAAGAACCTAACATATCCAAGTTATGAGATAATTGAGCATGCCATGACAAAGTTAGGATTTCATAAAGTCTTTATGACCCTGATCTATAAATGGACCTTTGTGAGCCTCTAAAATGTATTTTAGACCATGATCAATACTCCTGTTGGTCCTATACATATGACTGGATATTAAGAAAAGAATTGTAATAGCTAAATGATGATGGGAAATATTGCTCAGCCATAGACCACCTAGTATTAGATCTAATACCCCACAAAAAGTAAGAAAATCTGTGTATGTTGACCAATTAAAGGTAAAAACGGTGTCGCTCCCTTGGCAAAACTTGGATAAAGTTGAGCCAGAAGATCCCAATTTAAGATAAATTCATGAGGAAGTGATATCTCTTTTGGGTCCACTCCAACATTGAGAAATTGGTTAATCGATAAAGATACGTGAATTTGGTGTCCTACCCAAGAAAGAGATTCAAGTTGTAGTATCATGACTCTTAGCTATTATTCTTGAGGAATGGCCCAATTTGTCCCATTCCTCGAAAGACATTTTTATAGGATCCCCATCCACCACCATTTCTACTTTTTCTTCCAGAAAACTAACATTCAATTCACTGAGTCCTTCTCTTTCCAAACAACACATACAAATAGACCCACCAATATTTAAATTTTTAATGAACCTCTAAGAGATAGATATTTATGATTGGTTCCTTTCTTTCCTATCTCCCATCTAGGTTTTTTAGTTATTCACTAGAGCAATTATCAGATTTAAGTAGATTTGGGGAAAGTGTTCAAATCTATTATGACATAACGATTAGGTGCTCAACGGACCTTATTTCTATCACTTAAACCCTTTCATGGCATGACGAGAAAATAATTTTCTTGGAAAACTTACTAGATTCTATTCATAAATATATGTATAAGTTACTAGTTATATGAATAAATTTCCTTACAATATAATACCTTATTAGTCCATTGAAAATGATAAGATCCATTTTCATTAGTAATTCATAAGGTTACATTAAGATATCAATATTTAGCCATTACATTAAAAGGAATGTGTGTTTCAATAGAAATATTCATTTCAAATCGTACCCCAATGATTTATAAGGTACTCCACAAAAAAAGAATGATTTGGAAAGGGATGTAATGAAATTTTGATTAGATCTTCTCAAGGAAATGATCCTTTTTATTTAATTGATATATCCAATAACCAAATTAACAAACAAACGGTCTCACTCAAATCATCTTGTAATCTTCAACCAATTATGTGCTTCAATTTAATTACTTGGAGTAAGCGCTATAGCTTGTTTCCAATACTCGACAGCTTGATTGAACCAAGCCTCCTCTATTTTAAAATCACCCTATCGAATGGCATGTTCTCCCCTATTGGAATTGTTGAGTAAATTCCTTTCCTTAGAATCATACGTGAGGGTTTCCTATCTCATATGCCTCATCAATCAGTTCGTTTGGTTTACAAACCCTAATTATCACTTTTAATGCCCTTTTGTTTTACAAACCCTAATTTTTATCATCATATGAATTTTAACTCAAGAAACCCTAATTTGTCAACTGATGAATTATTAATCTCAAATTAGATCCAAGATACCCTTTTTATCCAAAAAGATCAGTCTTTGACTATTAATATTAATTAAACATATTATGATCATCAAAACCTAGAAATTAGGATTTAACACATTACACACATTAAAGTTACTATCTTTTAGACACTTTTAGAATTTGAGACTGAACTAGGTCTTAGAATATATTTTTTGCATTCCTTGCATTTTCCTGATCAATTTTAATATATCATTCATCTTAATCCTATTATCCTAGTAATTATTACAATTTTTACAAATAAACTACTTATCAACCAATCAAATCATGCCAACTCATGGCTGACTAGAATTTCGGCTGTGCCACTGGGCCGAGGTGATCCAATGGTTTCTCATCATCTCAATGCCTCTTGGTCACATGTATGGGGTTTAAAAAAAAGCAAAGGACCTCGATGCCCCTTAGCTTATCACAATAAGGCAAGGGCAGAAGAGATATTCCCCCCCAAGAATCATCTCCCTCCTTCGTTCATAGGCTCATGAGCAAAGCCAGAGAGGCCTAGTCGGTTCTAGAGTTGACTCTAGGTGTCGGGGCCTATGAGATGCGGCGTACCCGTGAGTTGGTAGTGGTCTTTGATTGCTTGGAGTGAGACAAAAGTAGGGTGGATAATGAAGGGGTATCTCTGTTTATAACACAAAGAGGAAATATAGGGAGGAAGCATGGTTTGGATAACAATCGGAGGAAGGGGAGTGGCCATCAAGATGAGTTGAACTTTGCCCATGAGTCAGTGCTCTTGCTCGTGGGGCTTCTTCCCCTTTTATAGCTCTGGTTTCAAGGGTCGAGTGTTGTTCATGGATGCAATTGGGGAAACCCTGGATTGCCTTCCAAAGTAGGTAAATCCTAGGTTAGGTAGGTGTCGTTTATCCTTTCCAATATGTTGGGAACATTTCTAGAGTCGCTCATGGATTAGGATTGAATAGAATTGAAAAAGGAAATACATGAAAACTATTCTTCAGTTTCACTTTTCGTCTCAAACTAAACAATGAGTAGGTGCCCTTAGATCTGAGATCCATGACTCAGATTACATGTGAAAACTAAAGGGGCCAGATCATTATAAATATTTCCCACAATGATCAAATCGTGAAATTTATTGAATATATCCATTAGTCCAATCACTTTAGGATTTCTTGAAAAATCTATATCTCTTACTTTGTTAATCCTTTTAAACCTAAAATTTTAGGGGAAAGTCTTAAATGAATTTATCTAAGTGTGTGTGAGGTTTGAGACCAAAACTCAAAAATAAAAGATACTTTTCTCAGTCTACAAGTTTCTTCATTTATCTCTTTATTCAAAGTATCAAAGTGACCTTTTTCTCTTTCTATCTTTCTCATGTTTTTTTATTTTAATTACTTTTCTTATTAGGATCATGTGAAAATTAAACCAAATCATTTGTGGCCTTTAACAACACTTCTCTAGAGTATTGCAAATAATTCCAAAAGTACATTATTGTTTATCCATTACCTTTTATATTTCCCTTAACATTGGATTTTCTTTCTTCCTTTTTCCCCATATTCATTATAGTTTTATTAAAAACATTGAAAACCACAAAATAAATAGCAAGGGGAAATTTGCAAAAGAAAACCATACTTTTACAAACAAGGCATATAAGGTACTTATTATTTCAGATGTGTAAAACTATATGAAAAAACTAAGTTATAAGGCCCTCTCCATTTTATAAGAGTTTTGTCATTAAAATTAAACTAATCATGCAAAAAGTTCAGGATGAGACTTTTCAATTTTCGTCTTCAGTTCCCATGTGGCTTCATCCCCTGCATGGTGCTTCCAGAGAACCTTTACCATCTCAATATTTTTTTTCTGAGTTCTTTCACCTTGGTATTGAGTACCTTCACAAGTGACTCTGGATATGTTTGTCTCCTTTGGAGTTCTGTAGGTTTAGTATTCACCACGTGGGCAGGATCCTTCACATAGCGCTTTAGATTGGACACGTGGAATGCATCATGCATCATATTATATTGTTGTTGTAAGGCTAATTGATAAGAGACTCTGCAAATCCACTTTGAAATCTAAAAGAAACCCACACATCAGGGACTCAATTTTCCTCCATTCTTAACTATAGCACGGTGGGGTTGGATTTTCATAAACACATGTTCACCTAAAATGAAGTGCAAATAATTCCTCTTTGCATTAACATATGACTTATGTCAATCGTGGGCTCTCTTTAGCCTTTTCTTGATCAAAGAGACTTTATCAACATATAACTATAGTTCTTCTTACCTGAGCAAGGCTCTTTCACTGACATCATAAGCGATGACCAACACGAACTCCATAAAGAGGTTCATAGGAAGGCATCACGATACTGGATTGATAGCTATTATTATAAGCAAACTCAACTAAGGGTAGGTATTGATCCCATTATCCACCCCAATCGAGTGCATATGCTCTCAATAGATCTTCTAACATCTAAATTGTTTGTTCTGACTGGCCATCGGTCTGGGGGTGATAGGTTGTACTGAACTTCAGTCTCATACTGAGTTCCTCTTGAACTTGTTTCCACAACTTTGAAGTGAACTTAGGGTCATGATCAGAAATAATCAAACTCAGAACACCATGTAAAATGACTATTTCTTTGATATACAACTTAACTAGGTTTGACACCTTGATAGTAACTTTTACGGCTAGGAAGTGTGCTAACTTTGTTGGCTAAATTGGACATTACTAAGACCTTTGTTTTGATTATGACAAACATTTTAGCCTTGTAGATCTAACTTGTTATTTAAGTATTTTAGGGATAAACATAAAAGGAAGTGGATAGTTGAAGATCAATGCAAATTGGAGATCCATATGCTTAGATTTCTTTTACTTTCATGATTGTACTCAATATAAAAATTTGTACAAGTATATAATGTACAAGTACATAGATATCATGTAAATCAAGTGTTAGATCTTCCCTATACACTCACAACACTTAGATAGATCCTCCCCTAAGATAAAATTACAATTACACATTGATACACATAGTAGATAATTCAACATATTGACACACAAACATTCTCGGTCGACAAACTTCTCGACCGAGACAACCTCGATTGATAAAATCCTCGACCAAGAACCACCTTAGTCTAACTCATGAACACTTATTGTTGACCTACTCATGTAACCCTAGAATAGCCCTTGATCGACAACATTCTCGATCGAGATAAACCTTCGAGTAGGTTCCATAGTCATTAGACTGAGAGTATTTGGTAGTTGGAAAGTCACAATAGACGTTGAATGATTTTACTCCAAACCAACTCTCAGTCAAAGAATTGCTCAACCGAGACAATATCGGTCGACAAACTTATCGACCGAGATAAGTTCTAGACTACACTTTTTAACACTAAACAACCAGTTGTTGCAATGCAATTTATGGACACCTAATGGCTAGTTGAGCACTAAGAACACTCTAGAAAGTGTCTAGAGCGTCTCTATGCACTAGTAAGCCATTCCTATAAATAGGAAATACCTTAGGACACCCAAAACACACATCACTACTTGAGAATCAATCCTAGTGAGAAACAAGCAAATTGATACTTGCAATCTGGTTTCCTTGAGCTCTAATTTCATGTCCTATAGCTAAGAATCTCCTAGCCACCACATAACCACATTCATCTATAGTGGATAGGAGATCTATACGCTTGATATAGGATCAAAGCGATGTACTCATTGGTAAAGATATTTCTTTCTTCCAATCTTGTTCCTTTGTTATTGTATTTTGTTCTCCTTGACTACTCCTAGGTTGGAGGCTGTTGAAAGGAGGTTCTTGGAGCTACTTCTAGATTGAGAAGGCTACTTCAAGGGGTGGAGCTACTTCAGGGAGGTGAAGGCTGCTCTGTGGACTTGAAGTTACTTTAGAGGGCTTCTTCAAGGAGGTTGAGGCTACTTCAGATGAGGGCTACTTCAAGGGTGTAGATAGGAAGCAATTGTATTTTGTGTAACATCCTCGAGAGGTAATAAAATAAATTGCTTTCAAAATCCCAGTTGGAAACAATCGGGTAGTGGACTGACTACCTTAGATTTCTAAGGTAGGAACCACTCTACATCCTTGTGTCTTCCTTCTTCCCCCTACTTCTTGTTTAAGTATTGTTTAATTGCCTTAAAAACTCCAAAAAGCTCTATTCACCCCCCTCTAGATCTTTCAATTGGTATTAGAGCAGGTCTTCAAGGAGCTTTAACAAGTCATGAAGGATGGGGGTGTTGGGTTTTAGGGGAGGCAGAGAAGGTAGCAGTAAAAAAAAAATTCTTCTCCCCAAACCCAGAATAAATGAATCGCGTCAACGCCTATACAATAGGAAGGATGGTTTATAGAGACATACATTGTCCCGAGGCTAGCTCAGCGACATTACCTCACGGCTTGCATGGTCTTCACCTTCAGTTTTAGACGGTGTCTGTGCAGCTCCTGGTCTCACCGGGACTATCGGGATTGACAGTTGTCCTCCGAGCGGCAAAAGTCTCCCGCCTCTACAATCGTCCACACAGACTGCTTGGAACTCCGATCGCCTTGTCCCACAAGGCACCGAAAGGAGTTGTACCCTTCTATCAGTGTACTAGTTACCAACACACTCTCCTACCACCAGTTTCCTTTAGGCAGTTGTCTTTCCCTTACTGTTCCTCCCTTATCAGGTAGCACTTGCTCGGGCTCTCCTGGTTACCACAACCAGAGAGAACGACAACTTTATAGAGAAACTGGTGTTCTGAGTTGTACTTGAGAAGCCCCCAATACCCCTATATATATAGGAGGGTCATGGGATAGGGTCCTCTATCCTGGGCAATGTGGGATTAAAGAAAGAGTAGAAAGGTTCAGGATTTTCTACTAAACAACCAACTGCGCCAGCTGAACCGATCGTTTCATACATGAACAGGTCGGTTGGGGACCTGAGTCGATCAGTTCACACCTGAACTGGTTGGTTGGGACACCTGAGTCGATCGATTCACTTCTAAACCGATCGGTTCACTACCCTAGTCAGTTCCCGATTGACTTTTCCACTTTTGTTTTGAATTGATTCAAATACCAATCCTTTTTCCAATCAAATTGGATAAGTGAAACGAAGAGAAATTTTTCACCAACCTGACTTTCCCAACTCACTCGTTTGGACCAGTTGAGCCGATCGGTTCAACCCTTGAACCGGTCGATTCAGCCTGTCCTGAGCTGATCGGTTCATCACATGAGCCGATCAGTTCACCAACCTAAGCCGATCGGTTCATCATATGAGTCGATCAGTTGGGAGTGCAGACTACACCAAAGAGTCAATTGCAGTTCTAATCAATATGATACTCTTAATCATCTGGTCCAACACCTTGAACACTATGATTTTGAGCTATCAATTAATTGAGTGTTTAATTGAACTACTAAACTCCTTTAGAAATCAATCCAAACATCGTTTGTGGATAAACTCCTCTTCCAGGTTAAATCCTATGTGTGTGACCCTGCAAGCCCATTTCACGTTGGCAGTGAAAGTCCATAACACTTATGACTTCACAAGAAAAGAGCGGTGCCTAGTCGCACATTAGTGCTACCCAAGTGAAATAGAAAGTTGGTGAACAAATTTCAATCCTACAATCTGTGAATGGTGTTACAGTGAATGTATAATTCCTTTGTCACTGATATGCCGAATGAACTCAAGGCATGGAACAGTCATCCTGTCAACGTTCATTCACTTTCTTGATCTCAGAGTATATTGGAGGAGATATGTATGACATCAATATCACATACTGATTCACACATTCGTGCACACGCCTATCTCAATCGTACTCATCAAGTGGCCATGGATATCAAAATCCCTCAGGAGGGACAAATCCCATATCTATCACTCATCCCTCAAAAGCCCCATGTGTCAAAGCCATCCAATCATCACCTTTATAACAACCCATGTTTCAGGACTGCATTTGATGATGTCAAAGTGTACCCAACGGCATGTGTTGAGTGTAGTGATTTCAGGTCAAAGAATCACACTCACCACCATCACTGTGAGAACTAACTGTGACTACCATGTCATGGTTCCATGTGTCAAACTCACGGTGGGTCTGTCCAGTACACTTGTTCTCTAACAAGTACCTATGTGTTTGGTTTGATATCTCCATATCATGACTAATGAGATTTTGTCATCAACTAACACCACAATCTAGTCTTCTATGTCATTGTTGTCGATCTACCTTCCACAATGACATTCGACTAGGGACATAATAAGAATGTACAAACTCTTAGCATCCGTATGATCTCATCGTTCAGGTCCTCAACCTAAAAGCATACATCAATGAGTATTGTCATTCTATATACATTCAATCCATTCTATCATTATCTCATATGACTGAACCAGAAAGAATTGGAAGCTTTCCTTTGATGTTTATCAAATCAATCTTAATGTATCCTACCAATCATCCCATGATTGTCTCTCAGGGCATACATACCAACAGACTCCCACTTGCACTGCGAGCCAATCACCCTTGAAACATATTCTTAGTGATCTTCAAACATGTCCCACATGTTACTGTGCTCTAGTGCTAACATAGTGAGTTATGGAAACACCTTACCAAAGTCGGTATTAACTGCATGTCTCTCATCTCTTCGTTGTACGTCACACGTATGAGATGGAGTTCCTGTAATATGAAATCTAGTATTCCTTTGCTAACCTTTAGCCATATTGCATGACCAAGCACTCCTAACTTGTCATCAATGACCAGAATATCTATAAGTTCATCTCTTTGAACTTCCAGATCCATATAGTATCCACTAATGTTCTCTAACACACGGATACTCGGCTTTTCCTTTTAAATGACTTTATTGGAACTTTTCCATTTATTAAAAAGCATTCACTTTTATATATCCCATATATATTTTGTGAATATTTTTTTGTCCTTTTCGGAAGTTTGCATCAGTGCAACTCTTAACAGTGAACCCTTCCTTATTTCCATAGAACTAGTACTTCTCAAGTACTTATCCCATATATATTTTGCGAATAATTTTCTATCCTTTTCGGAAGTTCGCATCAGTGTAACTCTTAACAGTGAACCCTTCCTTATTTCCATAGAACTAGTACTTCTCAAGTACTTATCAAGTTCTTATGGTATTCTAGTAACCCTTACTGGAACTAGACAGACATCCACTCATCATGTCCCACATATGAGTTATCAGGATGAGCACATCATATTGTCATGTCCTACATACAAGATGATGAATGCATTTTATTCTTGCTATGTCCATATATGCAAGATAATGGGATGATTACATACATGATAGATCCATATTTATTCTTAGTATTCCCATTTTTCATAAGAATTGGACACTTGACCTTGGGATACTAACTCCATGTAACATGGATAAATTTTCTCCCACTGAATCTTTGCACACTGAACCCTTCAATATAGATTGCCAATGTATGCTCTGTCTTTTCAGGTTAAGAGGTTTTTGAGAACTATCTCTATAGATCTTTATTACTATTACATAGGAAACAGCTCTATCCTCCCTAAAGATAATTTCCACTTCGAATTTCCATTCTAGAACATTTCATTCCTCATCAATATGTGGAATGCAAATACACTCCCATGAAATCACAAATCCCTTCTTTATCTTTGTCATATCAGTCAAAACCTTTGACTATATTATCAAAGTAAAGATCACAGTTCTAAGTTGCTTTTACTCAATTAATCACATTGATTAGTCCATTGCAACTTATAGAATTTATTTGCATTAACGGATTCATAAACCTAATAGGTTGTGTCACATACACATCCTTATTTTATTCCTCATAGGAATGCGATTTTAGTATCCATATGCCAAATATCTTAGTCATTAAGTTGTAATCAAGCATCATCCTTCTCAAAATGTTATCCATGTGTCTTAACACTTAAGACTCATTCACACTTATGGATTTCATCCCAATGGGTGCTACCATCAAGGTCATACCTTATGGTTCACATGGAAGTCATTTAGGATGTAATGGTCATAAACCATAACTCAAAATCTGGTTCCTCATATTCATCTAGATAGTTGATTCATCACATGACCAACTCATCACATAGATAATCAAGGTGTATCTGTCAAGGATATAAGAACTCACAACTCCTTGTGATTCTTAATGTCCTTTATTAGTGTGGGGTATTCTTTATTTAAGAAGAAATTAGTTATTTGATAATCATCCTCAAATTCCTTAGAGTATGACTCCTTTTGATTTAGACATCACCATGCCTTAATCATGAGATCACTATGATACATTATCATAATCACTCATAAGGATCTCAAACATTTGGTTCAAGTATTTCATTCATTGATCTCATCAAGAATTAGCACTTTACCAAGTTCTATATTCTTGAACACTTCAAGATATTCATATTGGTATTTCTCTAAATACCATTTGAAGTACTAGCATTAAGTCCAATAGGTATGTAAATACATCACATGTATTATACCTAATAGGATAATCAATCTCCCACTATGACTAGTGAATATTGATCTTGTCCAAGAGATTCATGTCTCTTACTAGCTCTCTAACCAAAAAGAGTATAGACTTATCCATCATATGGAAACTAGAAATGAATTTCTCATGATTTATGATAATTTGATTATTTGAGTTATCAATAACTTTTAGGTATCATTTTACCTTATGCATATCAAGTACCACAAGATAAACAAGGCATTTCCACAAAGATTGAAACATCAACTTTATTAATTGCCATCATTGTCATACAATACGCAAAAAATTAAGGTGTTTCTATCCATTGATAAATATGAAATAGCAGTTCATAACTCTATTACATGCCTTCAAGGATGAAAATAAACTAAAGTACTCTTATCTATGGAGGAAATGATTGCCCCATTTATTGGGTGCTTTACACTTTATATCTGGGTATCATATACCTCAAAAGTGTTATAAGTTTATTTCATGACACCTTCAGGTGGAGACACTCGTCTCCTCCTTCTTCTTTAGTTCTTCCAGATAGAGAGGACAATTCCTTTTCCAATGTCTTGGCTTTTGACAATGGTGGAAATTTCCTCTCTTGGTCACGCCTCCCTTGGCCTTGAGAGTTGAAGACGACTTGGGTTGCAGGCTAGCATCAGAACCTTTCTTAGCCTTTCCCTTGCCCTTGCGCTTGGACTTGCCTTTCTTGTTGTAGATCATCATCACAAATTTAGGCTTGTCCTTCTTCATTTGTGCCTTGGTTGTCCTCAACATGCCCAACAACTCTATCAATGGTCTGTCAAAGTTGTTCATGTTGTAGTTCATCACAAACTGATTGTAGGATTCTGGCAATGATTGCAGTATCACGTCAGTAGCCAACTCTTGGCTCAGGGGAAATCCCAGTCTTGTCAGGTTCTCTACATACCCAATCATTTTGAGTGAGTGTGGACCAACTGTATCTCCTTCTGTCATGACACACTTGAACAGTACCCTGGAGACATCATACCTCTCTTGTCGTGCTTGATCTTCATACATGTTCTTGAGATGCTGAATCATCTCAATGACACCCATGTTCTCATGTTGTCTCTACAACTCGTAGTTCATGGAGCATAACATCAAGCACTTTGAATCAATGGCATCTTCAGAATGTTTCTTATAAGCATCCCTTTCTGCATTTGGTGCGATAGGAGCAGGTTCCTCTGGAGCTGGAATATCCAGGACATAGAGCTTTCACTCTTAAGTGAGAACAATTCTCAATGTCCTAAACCAGTCGTGGAAGTTAGTCCCATTCAGCTTGTCCTTTTCAAGGACCGGTTGCAATGAAAAGTGATTGTTGTTTGTTGTCATTTGTACTACAAAAGGAAATATATGCAATTTAGTCCAAGACTCAATTTTGACTTATTTGATTGATTTGAAGGGTTGACGATATAATTAGGACTTTAATTGATTATTGTTCCCACTATTTTTGTTCAAATTGATAGCCCTCACCATCAATTCAGAAGATTGTAGTGTACAATCTTCTAGTGGGTCAAGATCCTGAAATCCTCTGAGTCATAGACCAGCTTGGGCTGTCACCCACAACTTAGATCTTCCAGGTAGGCAACTTTTGCCAATTGCATCATATGCAACTCTTGAAAGATGTCATATGCAACTCCTTGCCATGATCACCTCCATGCCTCAAGGTGCTAGATCCTATCTAGGTCACCTTGTTAAGTCTGACCTAAAGCCAACATGATGAATATGCACCCTACTAGGGCAGACCCACATATCCATCCTTCAGGCTTCCATGAGATAGACGGTGCATCACGCTAGGGCGTGCCCACACTTGGCTGATCAATCTTTTCACATGTGTTGCAATTGGAAGGCATCTAATACTTTAATATTTAATGAGGGATTTGGTTTTATAGGTACCTATACATATCCAATCACCACTATATATAGTACGTATCATATACATGTTATATCCCACAGAAAACATGTGAAATGATAAAAGCGATGATTATGGCCATCCTAATGTGATTCCTCGAGCCAAGAGGAATCACGGCCATCTAGGTCTACATCACATGCAACCTTTACAAGATGAACTCTGCACTTTGCCGTTTTGGGTTTGATCAACTCATCTCAATGATTGATTGGCTCACCATCAGGCCGTTCGTTTGGGTGCCACTAGCTGATCGATTGGCTCCTCCAACTGATCGGTTCACTGGTCATCGTGCATCTCCTCAGGTTGCCACCCGCTCATCTTGCTCCTTGAACTGGTCGTCTAGAATGCCAACCGATCGATTCACGCCTTGAACTGATCATCTCAGACGTTGTTAGTTTGTCTGCCATTCTTTGACATAACCGGAAATAAAAGTTCGATCCTATTTACATTTGAATTGAGAAACCCCAAGTTACATTTGGGGGGAGCAAAGGTAGGAAATAAATCTCGAGTTATCTCAAGTTACATCAGGAATAAGAGATAGGGAATCGGTGCGCAGACCAAGATGCAAGCAACCACATTCAACCATACACATACATAGGGTTTATTGGCCATAACCACGCTATACATCCACCAAAAAACTCATTTAAGGGCGATGTGTATCGAGTGCATTTATATTACTAATCATATATGTATATTGGGATTTGTGGATTTAGGATTGGACATGCATAAAGCCAATTTTATTTGCATCATATACAATAAATAAAGGCGACAAACCAAAATCGATCACATCGATAATCCTAAAGTATAGAGTAGTTGACGTGGCTCTGATACCACTGTTGGGTTTTAGGGGAGGCAGAGAAGGCAGTAGAAACAAAAAAAAAATCTTCTCCCCAAACCCAGAATAAAAGAATCGCGTCAACATCTATACAATAGGAATGATGGTTTGTAGAGACATACCTTGTCCCGAGGCTTGCTCGGCGACGTTACCTTGCGGCTTGCGCAGTCTTCACCTCCGGTCTTGGATGGTGTCTATGTAGCTCCTGGTCTCACCGGAACTATCAGGATTGACAGCTGTCCTCTGAGTGGCAGAAGTCTCCCACCTCTACAGTCGTCTATACAGACAACCTAGAACTCCGATCGCCTTGTCCCACAAGGAACTGGAAGGATTCGTACCCTCCTGTCGGCGTACTAGTCACTGACACACTCTCCTTCTACCAGTCGCCTTTCTGTAGTTGTCTTTCCCTTGTTGTGCCTCCCTTATCAAGTAGCACTTGCTCGGGCTCTCCTGGTTACCACAACTAGAGAGAATGACAACTTTGCAGAGCAACTGGTGTTCTGAGTTGTACTTGAGAAGCCCCCAATACCCCTATATGTAGGAGGGTCATGGGACAGGGTCCTCTGTCCTGGGCAATGCGGGATTAAAGCAGGAGTAGAAGGGTTCAAGATTTTCCACAAAACAACCAACTGTGCCAGCTGAACTGATTGTTTCATACATGAACTGGTCGGTTGGGGACCTGAGCTGATCGGTTCACACCGGAACCAGTTGGTTGGGATACCTGAGCCGATCAGTTCACTTCTGAACTGGTCGGTTCACTGCCCTGGTCAGTTCCTGATTAACTTTTCCTCTTTTATTTCAAATTGATTCAAATACCAATCCTTGTTCCAATCAAATTGGACAAGTGAAGCAAAGAGAAATTTCTCACCAACCTGACTTTCCCAACTCGCTCATTTGGACCAGTTGAGCCGATCGGTTCAACCCTTGAATCGGTCGATTCAGCCTGTCCTGAGTCGATCGGTTCATCACATGAGCCGATCGATTCACCAACCTGAGCCGATTGATTCATCATATGAGCTGATCTGTTGGGAGTGCAGACTGCACAAAAGAGTCAATTGTAGTTCCAATCAATCTGATACTCTTAATCATCTGGTCCAACACCTTGAACACTATGATTTTGAGCTATCAATTAATTGAGTGTATAATTGAACTACTAAACTCCTTTAGCAATCAATCTAAAAATTGTTTTTGGATAAACTCCTATTCTAGGTTAAATCCTATGTGTGTGACCCTGTAGGCCCATTTCACGTTGGCAGTGAATGTCCATAACACTTATGACTTCACAAGTAAAGAGCGGTGCCTAGTCGCACATCAGTGCTACCCAAGTGAAATAGAAAGTGGGAGAACAACTTTCAATCCTACAATCCATGAATGGTGTTACAATGAATGTATAATTCATTTGTCATTGATATCCCGAATGAACTCAAGGCATGGAACAATCATCCTATCAACGTTCATTCACTTTCTTGATCTCAGAGTAGATTGGAGGAGATATGTATGACATCAATATCACATACTGATTCACACACATGTGTGCATGCTTATCTCAATCCTACTCATCAAGTGGCCATGGATATCAAACTCCCTCAGGAGGGACAAATCCCATATCTATCACTGATCCCTAAAAAGCCCCATGTGTTAAAGCCATCCAATCATCATCTTTATAACAACCCATGTTTCAGGACTGCGTTTGATGATGTCAAAGTGTACCCAACGACATGTGTTGAGTGTAGTGATTTCAAGTCAAAGAATCACACTCACCACCATCACTATGAGAACTGACTGTGACTACCATGTCATGGTTCCATGTGTCAAACTCACGGTGGGTCTGTTCGGTAAACTTGTTCTCTAACAAGTATATATGTGTTTGGTTTGATATCTCTATATCATGACTAATGAGATTTTGTCATCAACCAACACCACAATCTAGTCATGTGTGTCATTGTTGTCTATCTACCTTCCACAATGACATCCGACTAGGGACATAATAAGAATGTACAAGCTCTTAGCATCTATATGATCTCATCATTCAGGTCCTCAACCTGAAAGCATACGTCATTGAGTACTGTCATTCTCTAGACATTCAATATGTTCTATCATTATCTCATATGACTGAACCAGAAAGAATTGGAAGCTTTTCTTTGATGTTTATCAAATCAATCTTAATGTATCCTACCAATCATCCCATGATTGGCTCTTAGGGCATACATACCAATAGGGGGATGGTGTGCTCAACAACTTGAACTTGGAGGGAACTCACGTATTTCATCCACCACCATTCGATGGAAGCAACAACAACTATTGGAAGAGAAGGATGCAGTTTTACTTCCAAGGCGTTAGTTGGGAGCTTTGTAGGATGGTGTGGACTC
Source organism: Alisma plantago-aquatica (assembly GCA_963693085.1). Taxonomy (NCBI): domain Eukaryota; kingdom Viridiplantae; phylum Streptophyta; class Magnoliopsida; order Alismatales; family Alismataceae; genus Alisma; species Alisma plantago-aquatica. The sequence continues at coordinate 1,102,215,024 of OY856409.1, forward strand.
CATATGAGCTTTCGGAAACTGAATATGATACATGGGATGCCAATACAGTAAAATAAGATCAACTAAATGCCAAGGCTGTAAGTATTTTATATTTCTCTATTCCGGTAAGTGAATTCAATAGAATTTCCTCATGTGAAACTACATATGATATATGGCATACACTTTCTATTACACATGAAGGAACCATACAAGTTAAAAATACTAAGATTAGTATGCTTAAACAAAAGTTTGAACAATTCTGTACACAACCAAATGAGTATATTAGTGATATATATGCATGATTTTCTACTATTGTTAATGGTTTAAGTGCATTAGGAAAATTCATAAGTGAAGAAGATCAAGTTTCAAAGATTCTTAGGTCTTTGCCTCCAAAATACAAGCTGAAAGTGACAACCATTGAAGAAGATAATGATCTCACCAAACTAAAGATGGAGCAGCTCATTGGCAATCTAGAAACTCATGTGGTCACCTTAGAGGAGGAAGAATGACGGGAACTTGAACTCCAGAAAGAAAGAAGGACATAGCTCTAAAAGCTACAAATGTTATCACTCAAGAAAGTGATGAAACAAGTGAAGGAGATGATGAAGAACATGCACTTATTGTAAATGATAAGAAATATAAAAGGTATAGATCTAACAAAAACTTTAGTGTTTCTTCTTCTTCCTCTCTTAGGTGTTTTAAATGCGGCAAGAAAGGACATGTCAAAAATGAGTGTCCTAAGATAAAGAAAGGGAAGAAAGTCTCTTCCAAGAAGAAGGGAGAGAAAGCATACAAAGTTGCATGGGATGAGTCAAGTGATGATAGTGAAAGTGGAGAAGAAAATGTAGAGTGTCTTATGGCCAAAGAAGATGAAAATGAAGACTCAAATGAGGTCAGTCTACTTGATTTATGAAAAGAAGAATTAGTTTCTAGTATTGAAGAATTACATGACAAATATGTTGATTGTAAGAAGAAATTAAAAAGAGTTACAAAAACAAATGAAGATCTATATGCTAAATTAAATGATCTTTCTACTGAAAAAGAAAATGTTTTGTCTAAAAAGGCCACCTTGAAATCATCCCTTAATGATTGCAATATGAAAAAGCTTACTCTGGAAACAAACTATGATCTTCTTTATCAAGAAAAGGTTGAATTGCTTGCAAAATTAAATGATCTTCAAACTCAACCTATCTTGCATACTCATTTAGATTATGATGCTATTGTCAAAGAAAGATATGTTTATCATCTAATCTAGACCAAGAGAAGTCAAATATTAAAAAAAAATAGATGAAATTGCTAAGTTATAAAAGGAAATTAGTAGCTTGAAACATAATGGTGTTCTTGATAAGTTCCTAAAGGATTCTTATGGTCAAATTGGAAGGAGAGGTTTAGGATATGTTCCAAAAAAAATCTCATCAACTTAAACCTAGAAGAACACAAACACCCAAGACCAATCATATATGCACCCAAGAACAACTCAACTCAAAATCATAAAAACAGAAATGAAATTGATTCCATTTGTTGTCACTATTGCTTGTGTCTTGGACACTATTCTTTCTCATGCACATACAAGAAAAAGGATGTTGAATTAGTTGGGGTTCCAAGATCCCAAACTTAGAAAAATTGAATACGATTAAGTTGAGATTTGACCTAAAACTTCACTTTGAAAATCATAATGTCTTATGTCAACTAAACATACTGGTACCTTAGCGTAATTGAAGTAATTTAAGCTCAAATTCGAACAAACAAAATTGCTGAAAATAAACAGAAACGATCTCGGTTGATAAAGAGTTTGATCGAGATGATCCTTGGTCTAGAAAAAAATCAACCAAGGGAGTTTCTTTCTCAAACCTACACCTACTGTACAAAATAATAATAATCCCAGTCGAGAAAATCTTCGACTGAGATATCTTTGGTCGAACAAATAGTCGACCAAGAAAGTTACTATTTCACGCATATATCAACCTGTAAAATAGAAACACTCTCGGTCGATAAAACCTTTGACCGAGACACTCTTCGGTCGAGATATTTTTCGACCGAATATAGTTTTGTTCAGCTTAAAACATTCAATTGTTAAATCATGTAACCATATTCAGTTTGTTGTTAAATGTTTCTAACCAAAAAGGACCATCACATGGGTACCAAAATCTATCTCTTTTGTAGGATTGGGTGGTTGATAGTGGATGTTCTAAGCATATGACTGACAAAAAATAGGCCTTTCAAACATTTGAAGAAAAGAAGAGCGGAGCAGTCACATTTGGAGACAAAGCAATTGGAAATTTTTTTGGAATAGGTAGCATTGGTACAAATGTTCAAATCAAAAATGTTTTACTCGTTGATGGCATACATCATAATTTAATTAGTATTAGTCAATTGTGTGATAGTGGATATGATGTCTTATTCAATAAAACTTGTTGTAAACTATTAATTGAAAACACTAATAAAATCATTTATGAAGGAAAGAGAATAGGAAATCTATACATACTTAGGCCTAATTCTGTGCAAGCCATTATTGGAAAATGCCTTCTTGCAAGAGATGAATCCTTACAACTATGTCATAGAAAATTAGGTCATGCAAGTTCAGATGTTATCAAAAAGTTAATTAAATACGATCTTGTATGTGGGTTACCTAAAATATCCTTTGATAAACCTAAAAATTGTGAACCATGTACCTTAGGAAAGCAAAACTAAATTTCTTTCAAATAAAAAACAATGCTTAGCACTACTAGATCATTAAAACTCATTCACATGGATTTGTTTGGTCCAATGAGAACTCAATCTATTGGTAGAAAAAGATATTTCTTTGTCATTGTAGATGATTATAGTAGATACACATGGGTTCATTTTCTTGCAAACAAAGATGATACAATCCAAATATTCATAAAAGTTTGCTCTAAGATTGAAAATCTTTTACAAAATAAAATATGTACAATTAGGAGTGATCATAGTGGGGAATTTGGATATCACATCTGTGAAGAATTTTGTACATCTCAAGGATACACTCATAATTTTTTAGCTCCATGCACTCCACAACAAAATGGCATAGTAGAAAGGAAAAATAGATCCTTACAAGAAATGGCTAGAACAATGTTACTTGAACATAATACATCTAAAACTTTTTGGACTGAAGCAGTAAATACAACATGCTATATGTTAAATAGAGTAACAATACATTCTCATCTAAAGAAAACTCCATATGAACTCATCTTCAACAAAAAACCAAGAGTTGATTATTTCCATACCTTTGGTACAACTTGTTATATCTTAAATACCAAAGATGATAGAGACAAATTTGATTCTAAATCACATAAAACATTCATTTTTGGGATATTCAACTTCTAGAAAAGCTTTTAGAATTTACAATATTACTACTAGAAAAGTTGAAGAATCCATCCATATCACTTTTCATGAAGTAACAACTCAAAATACTGAAAATGAATATGAAGATATAAATGACATTACTCATCAAATCAAAGACTTAACTATAACTGCAAAAGATGATCAAAAAACTAAAAATAATAAACAAAATGAGACAGAAAAATATATTCCTAGATTAATCAAAGATCATCCCCAAGATTTAATCAATGTAAATCCTCATGATAAAGTAAAAACCCGATCATCATTTAGAGATTTTGCAAATATGGCATTTGTATCAATCGTTGAACCTAAAAAGGTAAATGAAGCAGTAAAAGATGAATATTGGATAATGGCTATGCAAGAAGAACTAAATCAATTCACAAAAAATGAGGTATGGGACTTAGTTCCTAAACTACAAGACAAAACTATCATTGGAACTAAATGGGTTTTCCAAAATAAACTTAATGAAGCTGGGGAGGTAGTAAGAAATAAAGCTATATTGGTGGCTCAAGGGTATAATAAAAAAGAAGGAATAAATTTTGATGAAACTTATGCACTCATGGCAAGACTTGAAGCTATTAGAATGTTGTTATCCATAGCTGCCCATAAAGACATCAAACAATTCCAAATGGATGTAAAAAGTGCATTTTTAAATGAAGTTGTCCAAGAAGAAGTATATGTTGCCCAACCACCTAGATTTGAAATCCCTGGCAAAAGTGATCATGTATATAAACTTAAAAAGGCACTTTATGTGCTTAAACAAGCACCTCAAAACTAGTATGAAAGACTTAAAAATTATGTATTCGATAACAATTTCTCGATTGGAAATTCGGACTCTACATTATTATTCAAAACATATGAATCACATTTTCTTATTGTACAAATATATGTTGATGATATCATTTTTGGTGCCTCAAATGATTCCTTAAGCAAACAATTTAGTGACATAATGCAAAAGGAATTTGAAATGAGTCTTATGGGAGAATTAACATTCTTTCTTAGTTTTCAAATAAAACAAACGCCCACTAAGATTTTCATAAGCCAAGAGAAGTACACTAATGAACTATTAAAACACTTTGGAATGGAAAATTGCAAGCATGCTGCCACACCAATGGACACCTCTGCCAAAATTGACCAGGATGAAAATGGAGAACTCGTTGATGATTCCTTATATAGGGCTATGATTGGTAGCTTGTTATACTTAACTGCTTCTAGACCGGACATTATATTTTTCATTAGACTTTGTGCTAGATTTCAATCTAAACCAATGTAATCTCATCTTCAAGCCTTTAAACGTATCTTAAGATATCTCATTGGTACTACCAACTATGGATTATGGTATCCTAAAGGTCAATAACTAGATTTAAAAGCTTTTACCGACGTCGATTATGCTGGTTTTCGACTTGATTGCAAAAACACAAGTAGTGGTTGCTTCATACTAGGACGAGCTTTATTATCGTGGTTTAGTAAGAAACAAAATACAGTCACCCTTTCTACCATTGAAGCTGAATATATGGTAGCTAGTTCCTGTTGTGCACAAGTTCTTTACATGCAACAAGTTTTAAATGAGTATGGCTTTACATTTTCATCTACGCCAATTTTCTAGGATAATACAAGTGCTATAAATTTGGCACACAATCCTGTTTTACATACTCGTGCTAAACATATTGAAATATGACACCATTTCTTAAGGGATCATTTTTCTAAAAATCACATATCTCTTCATCATGTTGACACTAAAGAACATTTGGCTGATATTTTTACAAAACTACTTCCACTTGATCAATTTTAATATATTAGAAAGAAGTTACTTATTACTCCCCTAGAAGATGTCTTCTTTGATATATGTGCTCCAAACTCTTAAAAAGTTAAAAATTGATACATTCTCACATTTGATTTTCATGAATATTACTTGAAACAAGGTCAAATAGTCTTCACAAAAACCATTCATAACAGTCCAGTCGGTCTGCAAAAACCTCGATCGAGAACTGGCTCAGTCGACAAATTTCTCGACCGAGAATCACTCAATCAGACTCTTTCTCGAACGACACACACCTAGTCTTTTTGCATATTCTGGACTAAACATTGGTCTCAGTCGACAAAAACTTCGACCAAGAACCTTTTGGTGGACCCCCTATTCGACTGATTTAAGATGCAATTTTTTATTTTTTTATAAAAAAATGCAACGACTATTTTTCCAAACCCGACCAACCGTTACGAGAGGAGTGTGCAATAGCGAGCCATTGGGCTCTCGGTCGACAAATTTGTCGACCGAGACAATCATTATTTTACTATAAATAGAGCCCAAAACGGCCCCTCTTCTCACCAATTCACATACTCTCTTCTCTAGTCCCTCTCTAGTGCTCCTTAGTGTGAATTTTTCAGCTATTCTCATCCATCATCTTCCCTTGATCCTCTTCCACCTCATACTCTCAAGATGGCTTCCTCTTCTTCATGTGGAAAGAAGCAAGTTGCGGCAAGGAAAGGAAGGACGGTCTCTCCGGCTCTGACGATCATCAACGACATTCCCTTTGATGATGTTATCGCAGTACTACAGAAATGATGTATATAGTCACATTTACTGGCGTCGGTTGAAACCCAAAAACCGACGCCATTGACCTACGACATCGGCTGTAAATGCAAACCAACACCTATATGTGTAGACCGGACGATTTTCATAAGACACGGGTATCACTTTTTATTTAACGTCGGTTGCATGACTTAAAAACTGACAACCAAAGTCACCCGCAAAATATAATTTTCCAGAGAAAAAAATTTACATCCAAAATTTTCTATTCGGTTTTGATAGAAGAAACATGTTCCCGTGCCAAGCCCCGCGAAGGTTTTATCCCCTCAATTGTCGTCAGTTTTTTACAAATAACCGATGACTAAGGTCCTTCACGAGGCAAAAATTCATTCCCTTATTTACGTTGGTTTTAGTAGAGGAACCAACGAAGATGTGTGTTCATGTGTTGTCCCTGCAACCCCCCCCCCCCAAATTGCCTTATAGGCATCAGTTTTATTTTGGCAACTGACAACTATGAGTGATGTGGATAGACGTCGATTGTTGTGTGTTGAAACTGATGACAAACACCCCGACCCGGCGCAAATTATTTTGTTTAAAGTTTAAGATAGGTGTTGGTTTTGTATATAACTGACGACATATATTTGTATAGACATTGGCTATTGGTATAACTGACGCTGATTATCTAACTTAGTCACAAAACAAACTCTCCCCTTTGTCTCTGTTTCATTCCCGAGAGCTAGCTAGGTATCCCTTCCTTCTCTGGTGATTTTTTCCTTAGTCATCGCCACCGTGAGCTGGTCTTCCTCCAGCAAGAGCTCGAGCCTCACCGTCGCCGCTCCAGCCTCATCGTCGCTGCTCCAACCTCCACTGTCACCGCCGCTCCAGCCTGCCTGCTACTCCAGCTCCTCAGTACTGCCGTTCTCCATCACCGCTGCCACTGCTTGCCGCCGCCATTCTCCACCATTATCCTCATCATTCTCTTGCTACTCGCCGCCGCCGCCGATGGTAGTGGTGAACACTATCACAGCTCGTGTTGTTGAGCTAGACGCCACTCACTACCTCTGTCGCTCCGCCTCCACTCACTGCCTCTGCCACTCCACCAGCATTTCGTGCTATTGAGCTCACCGCTTACTACCTCTACCACTACCTCTGTTGCTCACTACCACTGCCTCTGCCACTACAGCTTGTGCTCCACTACTCACTACCTCTGCTTTCCCTAGTCCTAGGTAAGAGAGCTTATATTAGTAATTTGAACACCCTCTTACATCAATATTGGAACTTTACTAGCTTTTGTACCATAAAAGGACCCTATGTTGATAAAATGACCTAAAAAGGGCTTTTATGCTACATGTTACTCCTTTTATGCCTAGACTTGATTTGAATGTGCTTCTAATCCTCATGCTTGACCTAATTCAATAAATTTTGATGCATGTTGAACTAAGATTCAAACTTGTCCATTCTAGCATCCTAATTTGATTTGATTATGTTCTTTGAACCTTGAAACATGTGTGTTAAAGATACATTGATGTTAAATCTCAAACTTAACTCACATGTGGGTCTTCTATGTAAAAAATGATTATGTGAACTCCTAAATCCGTACCATATCATTCTTTGTGCACCCAAATACCTTGTGAATCATGTATGCGCCCTAAGGTGATTAAATGCCTAAACATTGACTTGAAATATGACCTAGTATGTATGTTGATAATTGAAGCTCTAGTCTCTTGAAAGTCTTACCCTAATGACCACCCCTACTATGTAATGATATCCAATTAGCATCTTGATGTTTTTGATGACACATAAAACCTAGGATATGAATGATGAAACTATGATCATATATATAGTAATGACAACATATATACATGTATTTTGTTGGCCTAGAAACCCATCTGAGATTTACTCATTAGGAGTAAATCTTGGATAGTCCCCAGTTTGGGATTGTTCTTGAACACTTAATCTCACTTAGGATGTAAGTGTATAATGTGTATTGGTCTTTCAAGAAAATTTCAGTAGCATTTCCCCGTTTGTTCTCTAAGTACATATGTACTTGGAGAACACCGGGGAAATGCAGCCAAAAATTTCTTGAAAACCCAATACACATTATACACTTACTAGTGAGATTAGGTGTTCAAGAATGGGATAGGTGGTACCCATTTAATGTATATAAAAGATCCTAGAATCAAATATTTTAACCCTAAACCCTAATATTTTAATGCTAAAATCTAATCTTTAAATCTTTATCGCTAAATCTAAAACAATAAACCCTAATAATCGTTAACTTAATATGTAATCCCTAAACCCTAATATATACTTGTTTTCTCTTTGATCATAGAATGGATAGGTCATGGATGTCCATTCCAAATTGCTGCACCCTAGAGTTTATTTCTAGTCTTGATCAGTTTATTCGATTTGCCAAGGAACATAGGAAATAACCTGGAGATAGGTTCTACTGTCCATGTTGGCATTGCGGTAACAACTTGAAAGTCAGCACTGGTGACAAAATCAAAAGTCATGTCATGTGCAACAGGATTGTACAAGGCTATATAGAATGACACTGGACTGGAGAGATTTCAAACCTAAAATATGTGGATGTTGATAGCAGTGCTTGTATGGAAGAAGAAATTGCCTCCGATGACGTAGATGTGAACGAACTAATTCCAGTAGACATCGTTGATGCAATGCTGTATAGTTGTGGGGTAGAGCACACCGATCCACCTCCCATGTTTAGAAACATTGTGCATGATGTTGAGATACCATTATATACATGTTGTACTAAGTTTATGAAGCTTAGCGTTGTGTTGAGATTGTATAAGCTAAAAGCTAACAATAGATGGAGCGATAAAAGTTTCACGTCATTGTTGTCTTTGTTGAAAGAAATTCTTCCTGAAGGAAATGAGCTACCAATCTCAACATACCAGTTAAAGAAATTGTTGTGTCCAATGGGAATGGAGGCCAAGAAGATACACGCATGGCCAAATGATTGTGTATTATTTCAAAAGGACTATGTGGATTGGAAAGATTTTCCAAAATGTGGTGTGTCAAGGTATAAATTGATGACTTCGGGGGAGTCCAAAACTGGTTCTCCTGCCAAGGTGATGTGGTATCTACCTATAATATCACAGTTTCAACGCTTGTTAGCCAATCTGATAGATGTGAAGAATTTGAGGTGCCATGCAGATGTTAAGAAAAATAATGATTGGATCCAACGACATGTGTCAGATTCCTCACAGTGGAAGAAGATTGGTGTATTGTACCCTAAATTTGGTGAAGAAGTTAGGAATATAAGACTTGGGTTTTGTACATATGGGATTAATCTGTACGGGACATTGAGCAGCCAACATAGCACTTGGCCAGTTATGCTTGTTATATACAATCTTCATCCCTGGTTGTGTATGAAAAACAAGTACATTATGTTGTCATTGTTGATAAAGGGCCCTAAACAACCTGGAAATGATATCGAAGTTTATCTTGAAGCTCTGATTGATGACTTAAAGAAACTCTAGGGTGAAGATGTGATGACCTATGATGCTTCAGGAAGAAAGACATTTCGTTTGCACGCTATGTTGTTTTGCACCGTTAATGACTTTCCAACATATGGGAATTAGTCTGGATATAGTGTCAAAGGATCTAAACCGTGTCCTATATGTGAAGAGAACACTAATTCAATACGGCTAAAACATGGCGGAAAGACTGTATATCTTATTCATCGAAGGTTTCTTTCAAAATTCCATCTGTATCGTAGGTTGTGCAATGCATTCAATGGACGGAATGAGGAATAGAGTGCACCTAAACCTATACCAGGGGAGGTTGTTTATGAAAGAGTAAAAGACTTTGCCAATGAATTTGGTAAGAGATCATAATGTACCATGGCCACACGGAGTGACAAATCTTTATTCAAGAAGAAGTCAATATTTTGGGATCTTCCTTGTTGGAGTTCTTTGGCAGTTAGGCATTGTATCGATGTCATGCACGTTGAGAAAAATGTATGTGATAGCATCATTGGTACTCTGTTGAATATACCAGGTAAGACTAAAGATGGGATAAAATCCAGAATGGACCTACGTGAAATGGGAATAAGGACAAAATTAACAGAAGTATTTAGTAGCGATCGGAGAACATACTTACCTTCTGCTTGTTACACGTTGTCTAGAAAGGAGAAGACAGCCTTTTGTGAATGCTTGGTAAATGTTAAGGTGCCACATGGTTACTCATCCAACATCCGTAGATTGGTATCAATGAAAGATCTGAAGTTGATATGTCTTAAATCTCATGATTGTCACACTCTAATGCAACAAATATTGTCCATGGCAATTCGATCTATATTGTCGAAGCATGTAAGGTTTGCAATCACCAGACTTTATTTCTTTTTCAATAATCTGTGCAGCAAATTTATTGACCCTAATACTCTCGATAAATTACAAATAGAAGTTGTTGTTACCCTATGTCATCTTGAGATGTATTTTCCTCCTTCGTTCTTTGATATCATGGTAGATCTTATTGTCCACTTGACTAGGGAAGTGAAAATATTGGGACCAGTTTTCTTGCATTGGATGTATCCCTTTGAACGATACATGAGCATTTTTAAAGGTGATGTTCGAAACCATTATCGGCCTAAAGGGAGTATTATTGAGGGTTATGTGGTGAGAGAGGTTATGGATTTTCACAATGACTTTCTGAGTGGTAATGACGCTCCTATTAATGACAAGAATATTGAGGAGTATTCTGGCAAAGGAATTTTTGGGATCATGGATGAAAGTAATCAACCGTGAGCAGTTGGAACAAGGTCACTTGTATATTTTATACAACATCAACAAAGTGAATGTTTATATCGAGGAACATACCAATTTCATCAAGAGACAATATCCTCGAGCCAATTCAATGTGGCTTGCTAGAGAGCATAACAAGACACTTATTAAGTGGTCTAAAGATAAAGTCTTATATTAACTATCTCAAACACCAAATAATCTTACTAAAACTATCAAATGTCTCGCCTTTAAACCAAAATTGAATGTTATGTCTTATGAAGGGTTTGACATGAACGGATTTTCATATTACACAAAGCGTCAAGATGATAAGAGTGTCATCCAAAACAGTGGGGTCACCCTTCAAGCGTCTTCATTGGTTTTTGCAAGTGCAAAGGATATGAGTCCACGTGAAGCTAAAATGTCATATTACAGTGTCATTGAAGACATATGGGAGTTTGACTACATAGATTTAGAATTCCGCTCTTTAAATGTAATTGGGTTGATAACACCAAAGGAGTTATAGTGGATGAATTGGGTTTCACATTAGTGAACTTTGAAAACATTGGTGAGAAGGGTGAACCATTCATATTGGCATCATAGGCGAAACAAGTATTTTATATCGATGATCCTGCAAATGATAAATGGTTGGTTGTTCTTCATGGTAAAAGACAGTTCATTGAAGATCCTATAGTTGAAGAAGAGTACTATGATAAGTATGATGACTCCAGTCCATTCTCAGTTGGGTTGCAACACCACCAAATATTAAAGCTAATGATGACTTGTATGTGCACGGAGATCACAATGAAGGATTTTTAATTGATAAAAGATCGCAATATTAGAGGCATGCATGTTTATATTTTTGTATATGTTTTATTTTTCTGAATATGAACTTTACAATGTTTTATTATCTTCTAGTCATGTCAAATGCTAAATGTTTGATTTTTTAATGACACTTAAAGATGGCTGAGCATGAGCATGATGATCGAGATGATGATTACTATGAGTCTGAGGATATCAATGTGTCGCCTCACAATGTAAGTTTTAAAAATATATCCTATATTTCTATCTATATGTCCATTTATAGTTATATCCTGTAAGTGTGTTTATTTTGTCAAATTTTAGGTTGATGATGTACCCCCTGAAGAACTTGGGGCACTTGATGAGAAGCGAAAAAAATTTGAAAAAGTGAGGGGCATCACTATGATGATCAAGTTACTACAACAAAGGGGAAATGGACCCAAATTGGCCGTCAATTTTGATCATGCAGGGAATCCAGTTGGAGTGAACTACAACTCATTTATTTCATATCTTGGGGTTCTTATTCGTAGCCATTGTAGTCCTAATGTAGAATCTTGGCATAAAGTTCCTAAGGGAAAGAAAGACTTAGTATGGAAGGAACTATGTATGAGTTATTATTATTTGCAATTTTATTTTATAGATTACTAATTTTTAGGATACTAGTTAATAGAAATTCTATTTTGCAGAGTATATTTGAACTGGATGAAAAGCTACATCGTAAATGCGTGATGAAACACTGTGGGAGGGTCCTAAGGAACTATAGGACAAATCTCACCCGAGATTACATACGAGATGCTGAGAAGAGGAAGAAGCCAACCACTAAGTAATGGAACTACCTGGACCCCAATGACTGGGAGGAGTTTGTTACCAAAAGAAAAACTAATGAATTCAAGGTATTAAGCGCCACTCCCAATTTAATTAATATACATTTTTATGTATTCACATATTCAAGATAAACCTTTAGTGTTACTAACCAAATCAATGTGCTTACTAACAAGGCTATCAACAATGCTCAAAGAGTAAGGCGTGCACTAAATGTGCATGACCACACGATGGGTCCAAAAGGATATGTAGGTGTTCGCCAAAGACTACAGGTTGCGACTAATGTTATGTCTGCTGCTACTCAAGAGACTACAGAGTCCTCTACTATTGGTCTCACACCTCTGCCTCACCATGCTATGTGGATAGCTGGGAGGCAAAATAAGAAAGGAGATATGAACAAGCCCACAACTACTGAGGCGGTTGCAAAAATGGTAAAATTAACTCTTAGAGCAATCGATATTGATTATTGTTATGTTTACTTACCAATTTCTATTGATGACAATTAGCGGGAGCTTCACGAGCAGAGGAAGGAAGGCAAGTTCATCCCTGAGGGCACAAGGGATGAATTGACAGTTGCTCTGGGTAACCCAGAGCATCCTAGATGTGTTAGGGGTGCAGGCACTGGTGTGGGCATAAAAGCGTTCTTTGGGCAATCACAGCATAAACCTGTCCCAAAAGCGGGATTATCAAACATTGAGGTAACCTGTTCTTTTTTTAGAATGTTATTGCGAAAGGGAATTCAATAATCAAAAGGTAGTGTTTCTTTTGTCCATGTATAGGTAGATGATTTAATTAATAGGAGAGTCAAGGAAGCACTTGATAAGAGACTCCATGAAGAAATTAGCAAGTGGAAGGTGTCTCAGACTACCACTCAGACAATACCTATGGCGTGCCACTCTTCTCCTACTGTAGAGGTGGTTGGAAGTAATCCTGTATTCCCACCACCTAGCACATCTACTATAAGTATTTTTATGACATAGTAGCTAGTCTTTTTAAGATGATATATTTATGTATATATGTATATAACATTCTTTACGTAAATTTGTAGGGGTTGAAGCCATGCCGTCTAAAATGTCAAGAATATATCGTTGTAGAGGCTGAGGCTTACCCACCCCTTCTAGGGGACATGTTTCATGGGACTCCAGTACCAGATTGTGTGATTCATGTGAGCCCGATACATGTACTCCCCAATTGGAGGGATCTTCCATTGCCATATGCCCACCCAAATTCTAAAACACTTGGTGAGGTAGAAGGCGGAGTGATATTGTGGCCCAAAGAGGATGTCGTCTATACTAATATTGTATGGTAAATTTACATTATGTTAATTTGTTAGTGTGTATATATGATTCAATTGATCTGAAATTATATATACATGTCAAAAGGAAGACACCCGCTACATCTCAACCTCCACCTCCACCTCCTGAAGTACCAAGTTGGCTTCCAAGGGACCTACATGCCTTGTTAGGTCCTAATTGTAGGGGTATGACAGTATGGATAGGCGAACATGATCCAAATTTCCCTATAAATGTTTCTATTCGAGAGGATGTTGCAGGTCAATCATACGATAATAATCTATTTATATAAGATATTTTGGAGTTGTTTCATTATGATTGGTTGAATACATCTATGATAGAGCTATGGATATGGTGAGATCTTGTTTATGCATACATATACCTTGTTTTATATATGGTGATCTGGTTTCTTATATATTAATACATACGTAATACATGTTTTGCAGCCACTTACACACGATATGTACAGATTTTTCATTTTCCCTTGTGGGATTTTTGGTTCCATCTTTGATTAGTCTTGTAGATAAAGACCCTTCATCAGTTACTTCATACTGCTCTACTACTTTTAAATATTTTGGTAAAAAAACAAGACGGTGATAATAGCTCCATTCAATGTTGAGTAAGTTTACTTTGTTTATAATTTGGACTTAAGAAAATTACATTTTTATTGTGGATTTTGAGTTATTAATTTTTAACTTTCTTACCTCTAGTGGTAGGCATTGGGAGTTACTAGTTATTGTCCCCGAGACATTCACTGTCTATTATCTAGATCCTGTGGGGAAGGGATTGAATACATTATATGGACACACAATGAAAAGGATATTATTCCCGTGAGAAATATTTCATATTTTTATATCTATTAACATCTGTTATTACATTACTATTTAATTATGCAATTTAATGTGTTACGTTAACATGTAGGGCTTTACATGAGTTCAAAAAAGTTGAAGGAAAGGTCCCCAAAAAAAGAAACAGCCACTAATTTGGGAAAATGTGAAAGTAATTTCCCGACTCCAATGTATATATTATTTATGTGAATTGTACTTATTTATATTTTTGAATATTTTGTATGTTTCAATTTATAGTGTGCTACACAAGACAACGGTTGGGCATGTGCATACTATGTGATGCGATTTACAGACCTAATTATCAAACATGTTGTAATGGAAATCGATACCATACATCAGGTATTATACATAGTCTCATTAGATAATATGAAATGTATCAATCTTATTATATATTATTAATTATATATATACGTCATTCTCTTTGCAGGTGTTTAAAACTGACTTCACTACATGTCAAAAGTTATTAGATGTACATACTCCCTATACGATGGAAGACTTAAATGATGTAAGAGAACAATAGGCAAAAGCCCTACAAGTAGTGGGAATTTTTAAATATGATTGGGATACTGATGGCGATAATGATGATGATGAATAAAGAATGATATTTCTAAACTTTGTTCTCATAATTATTTTTGTGTGAATGTGAATGAATTTTTCTAAATTGTCATCTGTGTGAATGTGAAGATGATCAACACATGAATGTTTCTACATGTGTCTGGATATGAAAATAGATGAAATGAATGGAATTGTAGGTTGCTAAATGTGTGTGAAAATGGAGGAAATTTGAAATGGAACTACTATTTTCAACATGTGTGTGATAAAAAATAATATGAATTAAATGTTCTTATACATGAGTGTGATCATAAATTGTTGTCCATCTTGTTAATTTTGTAGGTTTGTGGCATGTTGTTGGCTGATATCAATGGATGTTGCAAACCTATAGTTCAGAACTGAACTGTAGGTTCTGCATCCTGCTGACCAGCCATACAATAGGGCTAAAAACTGATAAGAAAAAAAATCAAAACATAGGCATCGATTATTAGAATAAAACCAACAACAAAGACATACATCATCAGTTATTAGCAAAAAATCGACGTCTATGTGGCTAGGTAACACGGCCGTGCTGGGGTCTTCATGGCACCAGGGATATGGTGTTAGTTATTAGTATAAATCTGACACCGATGGTGCCCTTGCTGGCGCATTTTATTGGTGGCAGGAAGGGTTATGACGTCGATTTTTGTGAAATGCCGACGTTTTTGACCTAGATATAGTGTCAGTTTTATTAAATAACCGGCTCCTATAGTGCCCTTGCTAGCACATTTTTGGTGGCGGGAAGGGTTATGGCGTCGGTGTTAAAACTGACACTGAAGGTTTCGACTTTTAGCGGCGTCCACTTGGGTGTCGTTTTGAAACTAACGCCAAAGGCCTTAAATAACCGACAATAAAGGTTGGTTCTATATTAGTGCCGTTGGAGATCGCTACCTATAGCTGTCCTCAAAGACTATATTTCCTCGACGGTCGGTGGACATCAATGACTTCATCACTATTGTTGATCTGGATGAGCTATTTGAGGTGCACCATCCTTCCATTCCTACTCTACACAAGTTGTGAATGAGTTCTATGTAAATCTAGCCACAAATCCTAACCACTCCCTCACTTTCTCCTCTATGGTTAGTGGGTTTGGATTTCATTTTTATGAGGAGGATATTCTCAATATGTTAAACGTCAATGTAGAGGAGTATAGGGGGGTTTATTGTCTTAACCACTGGAAATCCATTATCTAAACCATCCCAAGATGACACCACAATTACCTTGAGTGACATTAAGTGAACCATTTTTCTTCCCAACACCTCATGCCATGAAGAACGGGGTACCTAATATGCAATCAATCTAAAATCTGAAGCTAGGATAGTGAACCTTATTGTTTCAACTAATATTTATCCTAGAGCTAATAAATCAGAAGTACCAACCTTTAGAATGTATCTGATTTATGCCATTTTCAATAGCATACCCATAAACTTCATTTGCCTTTTCCACAAAAAATTGTTGAATTCACTGACAATCCTCCTTATGCGGACTTTGTATGCCAGATCACCCAACATTGCCTTAAGAAAAGACTTGAGGACCTAGGATTCAAAAGTGATAGGAAACCTCAAAATATTACTAGAAATATAGTTGAGAAAATAGGTATTGACTTTGGACATAAAAGGGCTAGGACTGAAGGGGATTTATCCACTCAAGATATTCCTCAACCTCCTACTACTCCTAGCCAACCCATAGATAATCTATCCAATAACATTACCTTCCCAATTGGGGCCACCTATCACTTAGGGAGACAAATGGACTATACCCATCATGCCTTGACCTACATAAACTATAGAATGCAAGCTCTCACTCCAAATGTTCTAGAAAACTCTCCTTATTCACTCTATCATGGACCTCTCTACCCTTATAATCCAACTCTCAACTATTCTCAAGTTCCACCACCACCTTCTCTTGATCTTTCCCACACACAATTTTCACCCATGCAACTTCAAGACATTGTTGCCCATTTCACTTTGATCGAGCACCCACCTTCTTGGAAGCCTATGCTCTCACCAAGACAAGTGCATTGGATAGGTAGGCACTGGTCAAATATTATGGTGTCACTCCATTCCTTGGGAAGGATCCTAAAGTTGATGTTATTTTGAGATCTTTTCAGTAAGGTTGCATTATGTAATGAGATGATTGTAATCTCTTTTAATGAACTATGTTATCTATGTATTTGAGCTTGTTGTTCTTGTTGTCATGATAATAAAATCTTGTGGCTTGCATTGGACATCTGTTATATCGTTGTTTTTCAAATTGAGTATCATATTGAGGGGGAGCATCATATTTAGGGGGAGTACTAATAATAATAATAATTATAATAATACTAATGCTTGGTTATCTTTTTGAATTGACAAAGGGGGAGAAGTAATATAAATAAAAATAAAAATAATATAACTCAAAATTAAATGAGTTTCATAATCTCTTGGCTTCACATAAATTGTTGCTATATTCCTTAAAGGGTTGGATACTATGTTCCACATCTCTTTGGGAATAACTAGCACACATTCCATGAATAAACAAGAGAATGTCTACATAAGGTAAATCTCAGGTATGAAACTAATGCTATTTAAATTCCCTTTATTTATATTTTAGAAATGTTTGTCATCTTCAAGAAGGGGGAGATTGTTGGCTAAATTGGACATTACTAAACCCTTTGTTTTGATGATGAAAACATTTCAATCTTATGGATCTAACTTGTTATTTGAGTATTTCAGGGATAAACATAAAAGGAAGTGGATAGTTGAAGATCAATGCAAATTGGACATCAATATGCTTAGATTGCTTTTACTTTCATGATTGTACTCAATGTAAAAACTTGTACAAGCATATAATGTACAAGTACATAGATATCATGTAAATCAAGTGTTAAATCTTTCATATCCACTCACAACACTTAGATAGATCCTCCCCTATGATAGAATCACAATTACACATTGATACACACACCTAGTAGATAATTCAACATATTGAAATAGGGACATTCTCGTTCGACAAACTTCTCGACTGAAACAACCTCGGTCGAAAAAATCCTTGATTGAGAACCACCTTAGTCTAACTCATGAACACTGATTGTTGACCTACTCATGTAACCCTAGAATAGCCCTTGGGCAACAACATTCTCGACCGAGATAAACCTTCGAGTAGGTTCCATAGCCATTAGACTGAGAGTAGTTGGTAGTTGGAAAGTCACAATAGACGTTGAATGTTTTTACTCCAAACCAACTCTCAATCGAAGAATTGCTTGATCAAGACAATATTGGTCGACAAACTTCTCGACTGAGACAAGTTCGGGACTGCACTTTTCAACACTAAACAACTAGCCATTGCAATGCAATTTATGGACACCTAACGGCTAGTTGAGCACTAAGAACACTCTAGAAAGTGTATAGAACGTCCCTAAGTACTAGTAAGCCGTTCCTATAAATAGGATATGCCTTAGGACACCCAAAACACACATCACTACTTGAGAATCAATCTTAGTGAGCAACAATCAAACTCATACTTGCAATCTTGTTTCCTTGAGCTCTAATTTTGTGTCCTATAGCTAAGCATCTCCTAGCCACCACATAACCACGTTCATCTATAGTGGATAGGAGATTTGTTCACTTGATATAGGATCAAAGCATTGTACTCATTGGTAAAGTTATTTCTTTCTTCCAATCTTGTTTCATTGTTATTGTATTTTGTTCTCCTTGACTACTCCTAGGTTGGAGGCTATTGAAAGGAGGTTCTTGGAGCTACTTCTTGGTGGAGAAGGATTCTTCAAGGGGTGGAGCTACTTTAGGGAGGTGGAGGCTACTCCGTGGACTTGAAGTTACTTCCGAAGGCTACTTCAAGGAGGTTGAGGCTACTTCATGTGAAGGCTACTTCAAGGGTGTAGATAGACAACAATTGTATTTTGTGTAAAATCCTCGAGAGGTAATAAAATATATTGCTTTTAAAAGTCTGGTTGTAAACAATCAGGTAGTGTACTGAATACCTTAGATTTCTAAGGTAGGAACCACTCTACATCCTTGTGTCTTCCTTATTCCTCCTACTTCTTGTTCAAGTGCTTTTTAATTGCCTTAAAAACTCCAAAAATCTCTATTCACCCCCTCTAGATTTTTCAAACTTGGCTAGACGATCTAACACGACCCATATAGAATCATGTCCTTTTCTCACCTTAGGAAGTCTCACTATGAAATCCATAGTGATATGATTTGATTTCCACTCAAGAATTTCAACCGATTGTAGCAATTTGTCGAGTTGTTTGTTTAACCTTCATCACAAAGCTTGTAAGACATCTAGTTGCATATGCTTCTATGTCTCTCTTCATTCTAGGCCATCAAAACTATCACTATAGGTCTTTAAACATTTTCTGGTGTCGGGATGTACTGCATACTTAGACCCATGAGCCTCTTGCAAGATATGAGTACTTCAACGTGAATCCTTAGGAATCAAAATTTGACTATTGTACTAAATCCTACCTTCAACACCTACTGAGAGGTGTGTTTTAGGTTTTTCCATCAAACATTTCATCTTTTCTAGCTCTGGGCTGGCTATTTGGGCAACTAACAACTCAGTCAACAAGTCAAATTTTATCTGAATGTTAGCCAAATAGATTCATTCTTCTAATGGATGCGGAGTCCATCTCAGAAACCCCTCCATCTCTCTCCAATAGGTGGATAAGATAGTCTCTCTAACTAAGGACATCGTCTACTACATTAGCTTTTCCCAGTGATAGGAAATGGTGAAATCGTAGTCTTTCAGGTACTCCATCGATTGTCTTTTTCTTAAGTTTAGGTCCTCATAAGTCTAGAGGTACTTCAAGATTTTATGGTCAGTGAAGATTTTAAAGGTAGCTCTGCATAGATAATGTCGCCGGATTTTTAGGGCATGAATAATTGCAGTTAACTCTAAGTCATGTGTTGGGTAGTTCACTTTATTCAAGTTGGGTTTTCTTGAGGCATAGGTGATAACACGTTTTCTCTAGAACACATCCAAGCCTAAGATTATGAACCCTTCATTGCTTAAAGGTAGATTCAACACACAGGATGAGGTCAACTTCTCCTTCAACTCCTACAATTCTGCTTCACATAAGTCAGAGCACACAAACTTTTAGGTGATCTTGGTGAGGGGCAAACTAGTCTTTAAGAAATATTTGATGAATTTTTGGTAGTACCCGACCACCAGGAAGCTATGAATCTCAAAAGGATTCTTTAGTGCTGGCCAATCACGTACAACCAACATCTTGGTAGGATCCACTGATATGGTCCCTCTAGATATTATGTGTCCAAGGAACATGACACGGTCTATCCAAAATTTACATTTTGAAAATTTCCCATAGAACTTCTACTTTCTCAGGATATCAATGACTCTAGCAAGGTGGTTACTATCTTGTTCTAGGTCCTTAGAGGAAACTAGGATGTCATCTATGAACACTATGACAAAGGAGTCAAGGAAAGGTTGGAACACAATGTTCATAAGGTTCATAAACACACTTGAGGTATTGGACAACCCAAAAGGCATGACCAGAAACTCATAATAGCCATAGTCAGTTCAAAAGATAGCTTTTGGAATATTTTCCTTCTTAACTCGTAAGTGGTGGTATCTTGATCTCAGATTGATCTTTGAGAAGACATGGGCCATTTTGAGATGGTCAAACATGTCATCTGTATGGGGTAAATGATACTTGTTCTTAATGGTAGCATAATTGATCATTCTATAGTCTATGCACATAAGGAACAATCTGTACTTCTTTTTCACAAAAAGGATCGGTGCTCCCCATGGAGAAGTGCTAGGACAAATGAAGCCTTTGTCTAGCAATTCCTGCTCGGTGGGGCCCCTCCTGTAAGGTGCACTAGAAATGGAGTTCCTCTCGGGAGCTAATTCTATTAAGAAGTCCACTTCTCTCTCCAGAGGTATGCCAGGAAAATCATTTGGGGAATACATATGCATAGTCCATGACTACCTATATTTCCTCTAAGGGTCGCACCATAGGCTCTAGCTCGATAACTACTGCTATGAATGCCTGACAACCTTTGGCTATCATCTGCTCTTCCTTCATGGCTGACACATACATGCTAGTGGTAGCATTCTTCCTACCTTTAACGGTAAAGGGTGGGTAACTAGGTCTCCTTATTCTAATTTTCTTTTCCCTATAGTCTGTCTTTGTATTATAAGTATAAAGCCAGTCCATGCCAATTATTACATCAAAGTCATTCATATCAAGGAGGATAAACTATATAGGGGCTTCATTATTCATGTATTTAACTAGTATGATTGGTGTCCTCAAGAGAGACAAAAAGATTTGCCCACTAGGATTAGTGACCTATAAAACATATCCTAAATCTTTGAAGTCCAGACAAAATATAGTTGTAAGATTTCTTAAAATAAAAGTATTGGTAGAACCTGAGTCAAACAAAGATTTTACATTTTTCCCCATGATATCAAGCATGCCTACACTGGATTTATGATAGTCAAACTACGATGCATTTCATATTAAAGTTTAGGAATAGAGCTCTAGGGAGGGTTACCCTCTATCATATGGTTGGCATTCCCCTGAGCCTCTTCATTATCAATGGTGAAAACTCAGGATTGTCGACGCTCTCTAGTAGCTAGTGCCATTCCTGATGGAACGACAACTGCCAGTTGTATTGCTTCTACTGGTTGGGCCACCATTGGTTGTTCCACCACTGGTTCCTAACCTAGTGAGGAGGAAGGGCACAATCTACCACAAAGTTCCCCTCCTAATGATAGTGAAAGCACACTCACTTTTCATAGTGGCACTTGCCAGGGTGCCTCATCCTATAGTTATGGAACTAAGGATGATAGCTATCTTGATGAGGCTTTCCCTTTCCTTCTTTCCATCCTTTACCATTGTTGTGTCCTTGCCCTTTCCTATGATCATTTCGTGGGGTGCAAACACCTTCAGTGAACCCTAGGTATCCTTTGGGTGGGTTCAGTCTAATATGATTTTCTTCTCCATATCTAGGATAAAGTTAAGGGCCTCAATGAAACTTGTAGGTTTACTTGCCATCACATGAGGCTTGATCAGAGGGTGTAGTTGCTCATAAAATGTTTCAGTCAACGTTCTTCAATCATCATGTATGAAAAATGCTCTAGGAGGTGGAACTTGCAAGCAAAATTCATAATTTTCATGTTGCCTTGGTAAAGGAACATGCATTGCTTTTCTTTCTCTTTCTTGACAAAGGTGGGTATGAACCCTATAGAGAAGATAGTACGGAAGTATATCTAGTCCATTGGTTCCCCATTTAGACCTCAGCCCATGACATGATTCTCCCACCATATCTTTGTTGCTCCTTCAAGGAGGTGAGTCATGAAGAGAACCTTTTTGCTCACCTACACCTCCAGGATACGGAAGCCAATCTCCACTTTGAGGAGCCATGATCCTTCCTTATCAACCACCTTGGTATTATCTTCACCCCAAAACTTTTCCATGTGAAGCTTGACGAAATCCAAAATGGTGGCTCAAGATGAGAGCAGAGAGGTATAGGTTCACTAGGCCACCATTCTCATCTCTAGTGAATTCCTTGAGGGTTAACACACTAATGTCCTTAGTGATCTTATTTTGTTTCTCTATCCAGACTACATCAGGGTATGCACCACCACTTTCCAAACTATGGGTCTAGGACTAGAATTAGGGTCCTCCTTGGGCTTGTCCTTGTCTACTAACATAGGTTCACCTTTGTGGTCATCTTCACTTTTGGGATGTCAAAGGGGACAAGCTTAGGCTCGGGGCCTTTCTCCTCAAAGGCCTCTTCTGGCTTCTTTAGCTTCTTGGATGACTCTTCCTCCATGGCCTTCCTCTTCTTCTCTAAGGACCTCCTCTTCATGTGGGAGGACCTACTCTTAGGGTGATCTTGGGGAGTGTCGAAGGGAATGGTGGTGGTCTTGGAACGGCCAATGATGGTTCACATAAATAGATAATTAACCTCAGTCTATATTTAAATCACTATAAATTGTGTCCATGACATCTTGATTACATGAATTTTTTGATTTGGCAAAGGATGCCTTAACCCTAACAACCATAACTCTAATTTCTCAGAATGAGGGTAGAAGAAATAGCTTTCAGGTCCCTAGGGTTTTGTGAGTGGAGTAAGGGGGTAGAGTAGGGATGAATTTAGATGAGAAGATATCCTATATGTATTTTGTTTCAAGTAGAATCCTCTAATTTTTTCCAGGCAAGATGCACAGCTCTGGGAGTCCTCCTAAGCTGACTAGCAGTGCAGAGGAAAGTTATCTAGCCCCCAGATCGTGGTCCCATCTAGACACAATCGTCTTTAGAAAGTACTCTTAATAATTCCCTTGGGCTCTATGGATTTTTTATGAAATTAGTTAACTATTAAAGGTTAGATGGTAATATTGGGCTTTGATACCAGATGTTACGACCCCTCCCCTATTATCCCCTAAAAAGGAGAACCGAGAGGAAAAGGGCCATACTATTAATTTTGGGATCAGGATTAGCAAGTAGCCATCAATAATCAATGAATTGCATTATATGTAAAAGAGTTTGGTACTAGATAACCTCTCCTGAAAAGAGTTTACATGTAATGTAAATCTAATGTTTGCAATGAAAAGAAACTTTATCTATCTCCTCTAGAATTACATTAAATGTTTTCTTTATTCTTGGTGTCATCTTCTTCTGAGTCCATCTTTTGAGTTTACAGAAGGTTACTAGCAAATTAACCTAAAACGTCATGACACAAAAACACATTCAGTATAACAAGTTATATTGGTATGTGCAGAAACAAAACACGCACATGTATGGGTAACACCATAATCAAATATATTTGCAATTATCAAATAATCAAAACATATTTTTGTTTTCTTAACTAATCAACCCTTCATCTATGTGGCATACCCACTCACTAGGGGCACCTAGTTTTACCATACTCACACTATGGGAGTATTACTTTGATCTACCCACTCAATGGGGTGATTTCCATCTATACCCACTCATTGGGGGTATTCATGATATCACACTCACTCTTTGGGATTATTTACTAGTCCACCCACTCACTAGGGGTGATTATCATGCTTGCATTTAAATAAAAGATATTATTGTGGGCTTGAGTAAGTTGTTTCTATATATTGTGATACTCATATGAGATTTATAGATTGCAAGAAGTAAATAAACAAACAAACATTTAATTTGAATCCATTCGGGAACAACCACGAAAGTCGGTTAAGTCAAGTAGTCATAGGTGTAGACACATACGTTTCTCATAAGTAACTTGACGTCCAAGCAAAAGGAAACAAAAGCAACCAATCAACAAACTATCCTAAAAAAGCATAAAACCCATGTTCTATTATTTTATCCAAAATCTACCACTAAGACTAACTTGGGGTCCAAGTTTGGCCTTTGGGGTCAAATTAGGGTTTCATTAGAGTTCTGGCTTCCCAAACCCTAATTATCACATCTAATGCCCTTTTGGTTTACAAACCCTAATTTTATCATCATATGCATTTTTTACTCAAGAAACCCTAATTTGTCAAGTTATAAATTATTAATCTCAAATTAGATCCAAGATACCATTTTTATCAACAAAAGACCAGTCTTTGTCTGTTAAGATTAATTAAACATAATACGATCATCAAAACCTAGAAATTACAGTTTTTACACATTAAACACATTAACGTTACTAACTTTTAGGCACTTTTAAAATTTGAGACAGAACCAGTTTTTGGAATTATTTATATTTCATTCCATGTATTTTTCTTAACAATTTTCATATACCACTCATCTTAATCTGATTATCCTAGTAGTTATTAATTTTTTTACAAATAAACTATTTATAATGCAATCAAATTAGTCCAACTCATGACTGACTAGGATTTCAGCCATGCCACTGGGCCGAGGTGAGCTAATGGTTTCTCACCATCTCAACGCTGCATGGCCAAGTGGTCGGGGTTTAAACAAAAGAGAAAGCCTTTAATGCCCCTTACCTTATCACAACACGGCGAGGGCGGAAGAGATTTTTTCCCCAAGACTCATCTCCCTCATTTGTTCTCAGGCTCATGAGTATATTTAGTGAGGCTAAGTCAATTCTAGAGTTGATTCTAAGTGTTGAGGCCTAGGACCATCTAGCAAGAGAGCGATCCTTTCCTTCACATCCCTATGAATTGACTGGTGGTCTTTTATTACTTATAGAGAATAGGAAGTAGGGTGGACGATGAAGGGGTATCTCTGATTATAACATAGAGAAGAAATCGAGGGAGGAAGTAGGGTTTGGAGAAAAATTAGAGGTAGGGGAGTGTCTGTCAATATGAGTAGAACTTCACCCATGAGTCGATGGTCTCTCTCATGGGTTCCTTCCCCTTTTATATCTCTAGTTTCAAGGTTCAGGTGTTGTTCATGGTGAAAATTGGAGAAACCCTAGATTGTCTTCTAAAGTAGGTGAATCCAAGATTAGGAGGTGTGGTTTCACCTCGCCAATCTATATGGAATGTTTCTAGAGTTGCACACATATTAGGATTGAATAGAATTAAAAAGGAAATCCATGCACACTATTCTCGAGTTTTCTATTTTGTCTCAAGCTAGATGATGACTAGGTGCCCTTGGATCTGAGACCCATGGCGCAGATCACACGCACAAACTAAAGTTGTTGGGTTATTATTATTTCCTAAAATGATTGAATCATGACATTTATTGCATATATCCATTAATCCAATCACTTTAGGATTTCTATAAAAATAAATATCTCTTACTTTGTGAATTCCTTTATTCCCAAATTTTGGAGAAAAAATATTAAATGACTTTATCTAAGTGTGGGAGAGGTTTGAAACCAAAAATAAAAAATAAAAGATACTTTTCTTAGTCTTCAAGTTTCCTCCTTTATCTCTTTATTCAAAGTCTCAAATTAACCCTTTTCTCTTTCTTTCTTTCCCATATCCTTTATTTTTATTTCTTCTCTTATTAGGATCCATTTGAAAATGAAACCAAACCATTTGTGGCCTTTAATACAACTTTTCTAGAAAATCCCAAAAATTTCCAAAAGTACATTATTATTTAACCATTATCTTTTATATTTCCCTTAAGATTGGATCTTCTTTCTTCTTTTTCCATATATTCATTACTGGTTTATTAAAAATAGTGATAACCATGAAATCCATAGCAAGGTGAAATTTTCAAAAGAAAATCATACTTTTACGAATAAGGCATATAAGGTACTTATTATTTCATTATTTAAGATCAAACATGTGTAAAAATATATAAAAAAACCAAGTTATAACACTTGTTCTAAGAACGAGTTTCATTCTAGTGGCTGAAAATAATATTTCAAATCTTTCATGTGCTCCTGGTTTCTTATGTGTGTCATTCTTTTTTATCGGTATAAGTCTTCTTGTGTGTATAAGTCCTATGTTATAGAGTATATAACTTTGATCATATGGATCGATATAGAGTATAAGTCTTCTTGTGTGTATAAATCCTATGTTATAGAGTATATAACATTGATCATATGGATCGATATCTTCTCACGTAGCTTCGTGATAATTATGTAAAACTTCTTCATAATTTCCTTTGGATTGAGTCGACATCTATTACATTCATTCATTTTGTTCAAAGAATCTTCGCTCCAGAACCTCACTTGAGATTTTCATCTCATACAGCTCCTCCCTTCTGTGTGTGGTACTCATAATCTATAAAATCCAAATTGCAATATTCTCATTATGAACTGAATAGGGCTAGTATTTTTAAAAGAAATTTGTATCCAAACTTCATGCAAGAGTGATTTTTTAATACCAATTTATATATATTTGTGCTCCATTTCTATATGTTCTATATGAATAGGAACTCCAACAATGTATCTATCCTTAATGGCCGTTATTTTTAGGAATTAGTCACTTCAACAATCTTCGATGGCTATACGGGTATCTAAGGTATGAATGAGATGAATGTTTGTTGTCCCAACTATTTTTGTTAGCCGCGATAAGGAAAAGTAGTAATTTATAACAACATTTTCATGTTGTTGATTCTCGAGAGTAGTGCTTTTTCCCTATTCCGCCTATTACTACTACTGGAGCGAGTAGGATTGACCCATAAGAACCTATAGGTGTAACCTTACGCTCAATACTAAAATTGACAATTGAAGCATTTGAGGTTAAATCAATCAAGGATACAATAGAAGGAATTGTTCTATCTCCAAACTTCACCCTTAACAAGTGTGGCTTTATTTAAATATTCTTTCTTTCTTTTGTATATTTACTTTCTCATAAGATAACATTAAAGTAAAGGATAAAAAAAATAAAAAAGAATCAAATCACACCATCTTTGTGTAACTAAATGCCTCTTTCTTCTTGAAGTTGTCGAAATTATTTGTAATAATATAATGGATACAATTGAAAAGGTCTTGTCAATAAAATTTCCATTTATCAGAAATCTAGGCATAATTAGCAATCCATTTTATAATTCTTCTCATTTTCTGGGGGGAAAAGGTCTCACAAAATATAAATTATATAGTACAAAATAACGTAAAGACTAATGCAAATTATAGAAAACTATTGACCATAATTGTTCCTCCTTGAAGAGGTAGAGATGATAAATATTTTTATTTAATTGGATAAAACCCAATTTCATTTTTGTAGTATACTGATGAGAGAAGATTTATTATATCATCCAAATGAAAGTAAAGAATAGAGGACCTTATTTTCTTAAGCATTCTGATAATTTCATTCGAGGAATTTTGGTTGAATAATGATTCAAAAGGAAGTAAAAAACAATCGTTTTACATTATAGTTTTGATTTATTTTGTTTACGCAATGCGTGTATAAATCAAAATAACAAAATCTCTAGCACAATTCATTATTTTTAGTAGATTCACAGATGTGGTAGCCCATGAGAGAAATTAACCTTACAAATATGAAATTAAAAAGGTTTTGTAGTCTTATATAGGATAATAGTCTATATAAATCAAATCATAGTATAGTATATGGATTTCCTTAGCTTATTTACTCCAATCTATTGGTTATAAATATCATAATAATAAATGATCATCCGTCATTTTGACAAACATGAATGAATATCCTTTTTTGCTACAAAATTTTTTTATCCTCAAGACTAGAAAGGAGTATATTGTAATATTTTTTAATTTCAATTAGATATGAATCAATGGTACCTTACCGCAATAATATGAATGACTCATTATTCATTAGGTTTTTTGTCAATAATAAGGTTATGTCAGAAAGATGGCTGAGTGGTAGAAGGCGTAACACTAGAACTACTATGGTGGGCTTTTGTTTATATATGGTTCGACTCCCTCTCTTTCCATTTCCACATCGTCATCCAATTTATCAATGTTACGGACTACAAGGTATCAAATCAAATAAAGTATACCATTATTCTTATTCTAATAGTAAGGCCTTTAGACTAGATTATCTATTATTAATTATGTAGTACTTAAAATACCCACATCATAAAGGCTTAAAATGTAAATCTTATTACTATTTATTATTGATCGATCCATTTTTTGGTATATGTAATATGTGAAATAGGGATCAAGACCTTAGATCTATGAAATAAGGACAAAAAGTTGTCTGGAACCTTTTTTTTTCTTTCATTAGGATCAAGTTTGATGGGAATAATATTCTATGACTAACTACTCATTAATTTTCAAACCTACCCATTTTATGTATTATTTGATTTACCAATCCTTGATATTGAGATGAGTCAACAGTCAATTTTTTTGGCAACTCCTCATGGAAATATGAAGAAATATAATTTTGAACCATAGTTTTTTATCATTGTTTATCTTTGGTAGTAATAATATATTGAGTTTGCAATGATGGCTTGGTATATATACTATACGGCCATTAACTAAAATGTTTATATGGTTAACTAATTGCCTAGCTGCATGAATGGTCGAAGCCGTACCCAATCGGAAAAAGTATTATCCAAACACATCTCAAGTAGTTGTAGTAAAACTTGTCTTGTTGACTCTTTTGCTTTTCCCGATGATATGCACATATCTAAGTAATGTCTCTCTATCAGACCATAATGAAAGTGCAATTTCTACTTTTCTTGTAGATGAATATGATATTGTGATATTTTCCTAGAGCATAATTGGTTTTCTAAATCACTTCCACATCTAGGTATTTTACTAGTTAGTCATGGTAAAGCCCCAAGCGGCATATTTTTGAAATGAGGTCTTGGTACACAGATCTTAGTGAGGCTGGATTTTTTCATAGGAATAAGTACATATATTGTTGACTTCCAAACAACAAGATTGAACTATGTCATCAGTTTTGTTTAGAAAACTTATGATTAAGAACTTTGTCGTTAGTTTTAATAGTAAATAAAGACTAAGTTTCACCTAATAACACCTGTTCTTTCCTATATTCTCTATTTCATCACCCAATCCCCAAACATATACTCTTCTTCTCTAGCGATCGATGCACTCTTCTGACCACCACTGCTCGTCACCATCACCACCATCACCGTTGTGTTGTGTTGCCATTGTCGTTATGCTACCCTCATCATCATCATCAATGATGTGATGTGTTACCATCTCTTTTGTGTTATAGTGTTATCATTGCCACTGTCGTCATTATCATCGATGTGTTGTTTTCACCTTGTCTTTGCTATTTCCGTCGCCACTTCTCTATTGTTGTTGCCACATCTTCTTTGTTGGTATCATCTCTTCTCCATCATTGCACTACGTTTGCCACCATTTTTATTGTTCTCTATGGGTACTCTCTCCTCTTTTCTACAACTAGTCTCTCTGCTACACTTTATCCACAAAGGTAGTTTTATTTTATATTTTTTTTAGTTACAGTTATTGATCTGTTTGAAAATGCATGTATTATGTTTTAGTTATTAAATCTTAAATTGCATTATGATTTGCTATGAAAATATGTGTATTATGTATTATGTATTATGTTAGGTCACTAAGTTCTAGTTTTATATATTATTTAATATAAAATTATGCTTAGAAAAATGAACAATTGATGGTTGCTTGTATGGTTTGCTTAAATATTACCTAGGTTGTGTAAATAGAATATGCATATAATATTGTCTAGGTTGCGTAAATAAAAAATAAATACCTTAATGTACATTGTTTGCACCTAGGATATTAATGATGAAACTAAGATCATAGGTATGTAAATGAAAACACTATTTGTATCCCTAGAAACCCATTTTACTAGTTAGGAGAAAATCTTGGATAGCCCCTAGTTTGGGACTGTTCTTGAACAAATAGTCTAACTTAGGATGTAAGTGTATGATGTTTATTCGATTTTTTAGATGTTTTGTCACCTATTTGTTTCTTAAGTACATATGTACGTGGGTGTTTACCCATGTACATTGGTGTACTTGGAGAACTATTGGGAAATGCTACTAGAATATTCCCAAAAATTGAATACACATTATACACTTACTAATGAGATTAGGTGTTCAAGAATGGGATAGGTGGTACACATTCATTGCTAAACCCTAAACCCTAATATGTAAATCCTAAATCACAAACCCTAAACCCTAAATGATAAACCCTAATCTCAAAACCCTGATTTTAAAACCTTAATCTCCAAACACCTGACTTGATACTCATTTTGATCATTGAATGAACCGATCATGGATGTCCATTGAAAATCCATGAACTTTGGAGTTTTTTACTAGTCTTGATCAATTTATAAAATTTGTGGAGGAACATAAGAAATGACATGGAGATAGGTGATATTGTTCATGTAGGAATTGTAGTAACAACTTGAGGTCGACATTGTTTACAAAATGAAAAGTCAACTCATGTGCATTGGGATTGTACAAGGCTATATATAATGACAATGGTAAGGAGGGATTCCTTCTATGAGACTAGTAGATGTCGACAATAGTACATTTGTTGAAGAAGAAATTGTTGTTGATGTTTATTTGAATGAACCGATTCAAATTGACACGGTTGATGTGCTGCTACATAGTTGTGGGGTAAATCTTACTGATCCAGCTTCCTTTTTTAGAAACATTGGGCATGATGCTCAGAGACCATTATGCTTAGGTTGTAATAATTTTACAAAGTTTAATGTTGTGTTGAGACTATATACTCTGAAGGCTAACAATATATAGAGCGATAAAAGCTTCAAGTCGTTGTTGTCTTTGTTGAAATAAATTCTTCCTAAAGGCAAAGAGATTCTAATTTCAACATACAAAACAAAGAAAATGGTGTGCCCAATGAAAATGGAGTCTAAGAAGATACATGCATGCCTAAAAGATTGTGTGTTGTTCTAAAAGGACTATATCAATTTGAAATATTTTCCAAAGTGTGGGCATCATCGTATAAAATGACAACTTTGGGTAAGGCCAAAAGTAGCTTACCTTTCAAGGTGATGTGGTATCTACCTATAATACCACAATTTTAGTGCTTGTTTTCCAATACCATGGATGTGCAGAATTTATCTTGGCATGTAGAGGTAAAGAAAAACAATAATGGGATCCTACAATATGTGTGTGATTCTCCACGATGGAATAAAATTGATTTATTGTACCCTAAATTTAGTGAAGAAGTCAGGCATCAAAGACTTGGGCTTTGTACTGATGGGATGAATCCATATGGCACATTAAGCATCTAACATAGTACTTTGTCTATTGTGATTGTTATATACAATATTCCTCCCTAGTTGTGTATGAAAAATTAGTTAGTCATGTTTTCCATGTTGATATCGAGCCCCAAACAACCTGTAATTGATATTGATGTTTTTCTCAAACCTCTACTTGATTACTTAAAAAAAATCTATGGAGAAGGATTGATGACCCATGCTACTTCTCTTAGAGAGACAATCCATTTTCGTGCTATGTTATTTTTCTCTATTAATGATTTTCCAATATATGTGAATTTGTCTGGATACAGCGTAAAAGTATCCAAAGCATGCCCTACAAGTGAGGATAATAGTGATTCATATGACTAAAACATGATGGAAAAATCGAATATCTTGATCATCAATGCTTTCTTCCAAAAGTGCTTCTTTACCGTAAGTTTCTCAAAGCATTCAGTGGATCAACTGACGAACAAAGTAACACTAAACCTTTATCCGGGGAGGATTTTTATGAAAAGTATAAGACTTCGTCAATGCATTTGTTAAGATATCACAACATACTATTCCTACAAGGAGTGACAAATATTTATTCAAGAAGAGGTCAATATATTGGGATCTTCATTATTGAAGTTCTTTGGCAGTTAGACATTGTATCAATTTCCTCCATGTTGAGAAAAATGTGTATTATAACATAATCGGTACTCTATTGAATATACCAAGTTAGAATAAAGATTGCATAAAATCTAGAATGGGCCTATGTGAAATGGGTATAAGGAAAAAAATTAACAATAGAACTTAGCATTGATCAAAAAGCATATTTACACCCCACTTGTTACACACTGTCTAGATAGGAGAACAAAAGTATTTGTGAGTGCTTTCTTATCGTTAAGGTACCGTAGGGATACTCTTCCAATATCCCTAGATTATTATCAATGAAGGATTTCAAGATGATAGGTCTTAAATCTCATGATTATCACACTCTAATGCTACAAATATTTTCCATGTATATTTGATCTATACTTTCAAATCATGTAAGGTTTGCAACCACCAAGTTTTGTTTCTTCTTCAACACCCTATGCAACAAACTTATTGATCATGAGAATCTTGATAAGTTACAAAGAGAAGTGGTAGTTACCCTCTTCCATCTTGAGATCTATTTTCCTCTTTCAATCTTTGTTAATTGTGGTACCTCTTGTTGTCTATTTGAGTAGGGAAGTGAATTTTTCGGGTCCACTTTTCTTGCATTGGATGTATCAATTTGAATGGTACATGAGCATTTTTATAGGTGATGTTCAAAACTATACTTGGCCATAAGGGAGTATTATTGAGGGTTATGTGTCTAGGGAGGTTATGGACTTTTCCAATGACTTTGTGAGTTGTAATGAAGCTCTTTCTAATGCAAAGAATATTGATGCTTATTTTGGAATAGGGACTTTAGGAGCATGAGTGAAAGTAAATAGTCATGAGTTGGGGAGCACACTTGTATGTCTTATGCAACATCGACAAAGTGGGGGTATATATCACCAAAATACCAGTTTTATCAAGATGAAATATACTGGATCTAGTTCAATTTGGCTTGTTAGAGAGCATAATAGGACACTTATTATGTTGTTTGAATATAAAGTCTTTCGTAAACTAACTCAAACACCAAATAATGTTGCTAAAAATATCAAATAGATCACCTTCAAACCAAAAATGATTATTATATGTTACCAATGGTTTGACATAAATGGATTTTCATATTACATTGATCATCAAGATGATAAGAGTGTCATCCTAAATAGCGGGGTCACCCTTCAAGCATTTTCATTATATTTTTCTAGTATGAAGAATAAGAGTCCATGTGATGCTAAAATGTCTTTTTATAGTGTCATTGAAGACATATGGGAGTTAACTATACAAATTTTGGAGTTACAATATTTAGGTATAATTGGGTTGATAATAGAAAAAGAGTTGTAGTGGATGAATTGAGTTTCACATTAGTGAATTTTGAAAAGATTGGCGAGAAGGGTGAACCATTCATAATGTCTTCACAACCGAAGCAAGTATTCTATATTGATGATCCTAGAAATGAAAAAGAGTTTGTCATTCTTCATGGGAAAAGGCAGGCTCATTACAGATCCTATAGATGAAGAACAATATCATGATACGTATGATGACTCCATTCCATTCTCAGTTGGCTTACCAAGTGTAAATATTGAAGCGAACACTGACAAATTTACACGTGGAGATCACATAAAAGGAATATTGATTGATCAATGATCCAAGCAATACTAGAGGCATGCATTTTACTTTTTATATGCTAGATGTTCATTTTACATTATTTATTATAGTTATATATGTTTCATATACATGTGCATTTTACATTCTTTATCACTTATATTTCATTCTTTTACAATATTTGATATGACATTTTCTAAATGGTATCTGATCATGAGGATAGGCATTGGAAGGATGAGCATCTTGACAATGTGCACTGTGAGGATGAGTCTGGTGTAAGTTGTATGGTTTAATTACATATATGTCCATTTTGCATTCTCTATCTCAGTTATATAAGTTGCATTTTTATCACTTATATGTATTTCTTGACAATTGTAGAATGATCGACATGAGGATGTGCACTCTGAGGATCTTGTTGGATTTGTTGTGGAGCAATGTGATCATGCACATAAAAGAGACATCACTTTGATGAACAAGTTAGTAGCACAAAGGGGCAAAGGTCTAAAGTTGGACACTAATTTTGATGAAACAAGATATATAGGGGTTATTACTCATAGCAAAGTGCATATAACAATACAATCATGGTATAAATCTAATCATTGTTGTTAAAGACCTCATATGAAAGGACATCATTGGGATATATTTTGTCTTCGGAAGATATTCACAATTCTATTTTTTTAAATATGCCATTAAATATATGAACTTTTTCAAAGCATCTTTGACCTTGATGAAAAATTGCATCGTAAAAATGTGTTGCAACACTATGGGATGACATTGGAGAAATGTAGGACAAATCTGACAAAAGATTACACAATAAGTGACATCAAGAAGAAACACTCCCCTTAGCAATGGATCTATCTTGATAAGAATGTGTGGGAAGCATTTGTTGCTTAGACAAACTGATAAATTTAAGGTATTAAGACTCCTATAAATACATTTTTACGATTAATCAAATGAATTCAATGTATTATGTAATTAACATATATTTTGGATTAACCATGATTTACACAATGCTAGAAAAGAAAGGCGTGCAAAGAATGTGCAGGACCATAAGTTGGGTACAAGTGGTTACGTCTGGCGTCGTCAATAGAGACAACAAGTGTCTTCTACTAAGCATCCTACGCATAGGTCTGCTGAGTCTTCTACTACTCATGCATCTCTATGTTGCCACAATTCATGGATAGATGTGAGGACAAGCTTCTCTGGAGAAATACTCAACCCCATTACCGTTGAGGTGGCTCCAAAATGGTAAACTTCAACTCTCAGAGTGCATCTTCAATTTTTACCTCGATTGTTATGTTTTACTGAGCAATTATTATTTGTGATGATTAGAGGGAGCTCAACGAGTAAATAAAATAAGGAAGTTTCATCCCATAGGGCCAAAGAGATAAATTCATAGTTGTGTTGGGTACTCCAGGGAATCCCGATTGTGTTAGGGCCATTGGGGTTGGTGTAGGTATACGATCCTAATTTGGCACATCAGAGCTAAAGTGTAGATTTGTCTAGAAAGTCAGATTTTAACAAGAGGACGCAGATGCCATGATTTCAAAGAGAATATAAGAAGAAATGAGATAGTTTTTGGCTTCTTAGTCTCAACCTCCTCGGGTAGTACCTCAGTTGCACCCCTCTTTTTACCAGGTGGACCCTCCTCACACAGAGGTGGTTGGGAGTAATCCCATGGACCGGCTAGGCACGCCCACCATAAGTATTTTTGTGATATAATAGTATTTCACGTGAATTTATAACATATTATGTTTGGGTATATATAAAACTAAACATAAGAGTATAGGAATTGAGGTCATTCTGTCTTGCATTACTAGAACATGCTTCTACATTGTTGCATTTGGCAATTCTTTCCCACCCCTTCTAGGTTCCATGATTCATGGTGCTCCAATGTGTGACAATGTGGTTCATGTGACTATCAGGCTTGTCTACCCTGCTTGGAGCCTGACACCACCACCATATTTCCATCCCGACCATGACATGATAGGGAATGCATAAGGTGTTGTGGTTGTGTGAACCAAATCCAGAGTTATCTTAGGTATGTACCATAAATTTGCATTGCATTTGTATATGTGATTCTTTTCTATTTATGTATATATTTGGAAACTAATTCGAGAATGCATGCAAATCATAGTTGGAAGAGATACAAGAAGAATGGGCACAATCCTTCATTATGGAAGTCAAATTTGCATTTGGTTGGGATAAAATATGAGTTTTCTAAATTTTGATGTCATTATTTCTATATACATGTGATGGTTATGACTTTTTGTAACTTTAAATTTGATACAAGTGAAATGTTGGTGCATATGGGAATGATATGTGTATATATGCATACATGCATGATAGATTCTGAAAAAGAATGAATACAATGAGAATTTCATTTGTATATGTAATGAGAATGGAATTGAAGAATGGAATTTCATGTGTGTTTTCTACATTATGTATGTGCATGAGAATGGAATCAAGTGTTTGTGAGAATGGAAATGTATGTATGTGAATGTATTGTGTGAATGTGAATTCTTGTATGCATTTGTTATTATAGGTTTTGCAGTTATGTTGGCCTATTGTTAAATTCTAATGAACTGTAGGTTCTACATTCTGTTAAACATCCAGACAATAGGTTTGTAGACCTATTATATAAAAAAACATACATGCGATGTCAGTGGCTATGAGAAAACAAAGTTGTAGATCTGCGTCGTTGGTTTCCCATCAAAATTGATGACATAGCTATCCTTATTAGTTACAATCTTAACTGATAAGGAAGAATAACGTTAGTTATTTTAGACAAAATGATGACTATCTTTTGATCTGTATCATCAAAATGTGGAATAGAAGACATAGATCTATGTTGTCACTTCCTTTTTGTTGAACTAGTGACTATAATCCTAGAACAATCTTATAATTGTTTTTGATATTGCTTTGTGGCGTTGATTTCATTTTCATATAAATTGATAGTGGCTCTGTGTCATTACCTTTAGCCTACCCTAGAGACCTATGTAGAAGGTCTTTAGTTGTAGTGTCTCCCACTTAGGTATCAATATAAAATCGACATTGTAAATATAATTTTATTGG
This sequence comes from Alisma plantago-aquatica, assembly GCA_963693085.1. Lineage (NCBI taxonomy): Eukaryota > Viridiplantae > Streptophyta > Magnoliopsida > Alismatales > Alismataceae > Alisma > Alisma plantago-aquatica. Next base: position 1,102,251,799 of record OY856409.1, read on the forward strand.
TGCTATAGATGGTATATGTACTAGTGAGAGATGTTCCTTTTCTTAAATATATATATACCAACTTTTCTTTCATTATGCCTAACTACATTTCTTCTCTTCCACCACAAATAACCATGTATCATCCTAAAGCATAGTTCCTTTCCTTACAACATGTCCCACAGATCTTGGTCTTCTCTCGCCTCTACCATATCTAGCCACTTCTGTGTAGCTATTACTTATCTTTTGATGCAAATTTGTTCTATTCATCGAATGATTAGGTCATTATGATAAATATACATGTAACACTCCCTCCCCCTGTTATCTCCTATTTAGGCAGACTAAGAGGGAAAGTATCATTACTCTAATATATGACTGAAGGTTTATCAAATAACCAGAAATTATTAATAAATTTCACTAAATCAAAAGGACTTTAGTAAAAAATAACTCTCCACAAAGGAATTACATTCTAAAGTTTGCAACAAGAAATTAAAACTATCTATAACCTCCTCAATTACGTTAATGTATGTTCTGGTTGGTGTCTTCTTTCTTGAATGTCTATTACCATCGTAATTGCATAATAACAACCGCTTATCCTAAAACCTTGAGAATCAAACCATTCGGTCAGTATAACAAGTTATACTGGTATGTGGGGGAACAAAATACAACATATAGGTATAACAACACAATCATAAGAATTATTGTTAAAGAATCAAAATTAACATTTTAATCACAACTACTCATACCTGATCTATCCAACCTCTGCCAAACCCTTCTCGGGTATGGTTCTTATAGTGGACCTAGGCCACCTCCTCGATGCCATACTAGTCTTCCCCTATGCAGTCGAATGACCTTTGATGTTCCTCTAGCCACATGGGATGAACCATCATTTATCATATATATCATAGATCAAGAGGTGGCTAGGATTCGATCTAGTCATGTCCATATAATGTGATAGCCATAGTGACTTTGTAGTTTGCATGAATTAAGTAAACAAGCAAACATTTATTTTAAATCCATGAGGAAAAATCCTCAAGAAAGCCACAAGAAACTAAATAGATTATTCTTAGTTGTAGCCACATACTTGTAAAAATAGTAACTTTAAGTCCAAGCAAGATCAATCAAAAATAGTCAAACAAGCAACCAAGCAATCTATCTTGAAAGTTAAAGTATAACACCCACGTATCATTATTTTATCCAAAATCTACTATTAGGACTGACTTGAGTCTCAAAATAGGGTTTTGAGGTCAACTTTAGGGATCCATTATGGTTTTGGATTTCCAAACCCTAATTACCACTTTTCATGTCTTTTGAGTTGACAAATCCTAATTTATCATTAATTGCACTTTTAGTCTCGAGGAACCCTAATTCATCAAACTATGGGTTGTTAAGTTCACATAAGTTCCATATTCTCTCTATATATGCAAAAGATCAATCTTTGATTATTAAGATCCATTGAACATATTAATATCATCAAAACTTAGAAATTAGGGTTTGAATGCATTAACCACATTCAAGATGGTAACTTTGAACACTTTTTTAGTTAGAAGCATATTTAGGTCCTGATAATATTTTTATTGAACTCCTTGCATTCTCTTGATAAATTTTCATACATAATTTTTCTTAATATGAGCTACCAATCAATTTCTAGAATATTTGTAAGATTCACATATTGGGGCCAATCAGAAAAAGCCATGTCGATAATTTAGTATATTACTCACATTATACATGTGGATTGGCGGGGCCAATAGGCACTCTCCACATTGGCTCCCAAATCTGTCAAGCAAGTGTTGAAGATCTGGATGAAAGGTCCATAATACCCTCATGCTTTGTGCATGTCGTCCTGGGTATTCTCATCATTCTACCCCCTCTCATCTTCTTCCTTGTGACCCTGCCCAATCCAGCACTGAGGCAAGTCAACTGGAGGGCTGAATCCATGCTTGGGGGAGGCCGAAGCTAATTGAGGTCTCAAACCTACCAAAGGGGGAGAGATCGGTGGTAGAGTATCACAACCTCATGGTGTTGAATAGAGAGCTTGCGGGAGGGAACCAAGGGTTCTAATGCGAGGAATCTTTTGGGGTTTTCTAGACGCACCTTCCTTGCGAGGGACTTTCATGGTATCCACCCGTAGACTAGGGCTAGATATATATAGAGCAGTGTTGGTTGTTTCCCAAGAAATCTCAGCCTGTTCTGGCAATTTTGAAGGAAACATAATCTCACATAGAAGCAGGGAGTATTAGGGATGATTAGATCTATTTTCATCTCCCGCACCCAATGGGAAAGGTTTCAGTTTCAATTATAGGTCAGAGAGTGGAGGAATCTGATTTGGAAAGGTGTAACATTGTTTCTTGGTTTCCATGTTTAGTCGGCAGGTAGAGGACAACCTATACACCCTTGATCTTCCATCCAACGGTCACCATAGGTGTGACATATTAAAGGGGGCACCGCTTGGACAGGAATAAAGTAGCAATCATTTAATCAATTTCCAAATATGGGATCAAATGCATCAATTGCAAATAATACCCTCTCTCTCTCAGAATTTTCTAGGATTCTAGGAAACTCCTTTTACAACCAAAATTGGATGGGAACTCATACATATCTCTCCCAACCTTTATCTAATTTTTGTAATTAAATGGAATAAGTTAAATATTTGAAACTTACTCTTTTGGAAAAACCATTAATTAACTATTCACACCTCATGGAAACCCCCTTTTCTCCCAAATTTTAATGAAAAGTCTATAATGACTTTATCTAGCCATGAGCAGTCTTTGAGTTCAAAACTCAAAAGGAAAATATGCTTTTCTTAATATGCAAGTATTCCCTTTATAAGGCATATTTCACACATTAAACACATCATTTTCTCTTTCTTTCTTTCTATTATCTTTATTTTAACTATTATTATTATTAGAAACCATATGCAAATGAAAACTATTTAATAGTGGCCATCCATACCACTTTCTAGAGAATTCTACACAATTCTCTCAAGTACATCACTTATTATCCATTATCTTCTGCCTTTTTCTTAATATTGTATTTTCTTCTTTTCCTTTTCCGTTATATCCAATTTTGGATCAATAAAAATAGTAAGAAGCCATGAAATTCACAACAAAGGGGAAATTGTAAAAGAAAGCCATACTTCCAAAACAAGGACAACATATTTCCAAAAGGTCCTTTTTATTAAAATAATTGCATTTCAATAATATAAGTGCATGTGAAAAACCAAGTTATAATAATACCCCTTGTAGGAAACTGCACAAAACCTTTGCCTTTGAGCATGTCCTTTGTTTGGGGCTTCCATATATGCATATTGCAGCATTACTTTGATTAGGGTCAAGTTGTTAAATTTCAAGTTTCAGTTGAACATGTGTAAGTGCAAGTATTAATATCCAATCACATTTTGATTTGAGAGTATCACATAACTTGGAGATTCTCACAAGAATAGTATTGTATAAACCAATATAGATGAAAATATGCTCATTCTTTATAGTTAAAAACTCTCATTGTCTCAATGCCTCAGGTGATTAACACCAATTTTTGTCCAATGACATGCAACACATTGAGTGGTTATAATAAACACTATAACACAATGGAATATCAATTAAACACATGAAATTTATTGAAGAACTATCCATGTTCTTTCTTTATTTATACTTATTCTTAAAATTGAAAATCTATCCTTGAAACAAGATTTCACCCTCAGTAATCAAACATCTTACAAAGGATCGACCTAAATGCAGCAACATGCTCTTGCAAGGATAGTAATTAAAGGCTCAACATGAATCTATCAAAGTATGTATAAGGTCATTGAAGGCTTGACATTGTTGCAGCCCAAAGTGTGCATAACGCCTATGTTGGATAGAAACATAATAAGTAACAATCAATTCTAAACTACTTATACCATGTTTTATAATTTATTTACAACATGGTCTTAAGATACGTCAGAATTTTCGTGAAACAGGAAACAAAATCAAGAATCATTTTAGTATTCTTGGGAATAATAAAATGAGTGTATCTAATAATAGTGTGGAGTTCAATTCATTCATACATCATAGATTAAAATTCTACCAGTTACATATGCTCAATGTACATGGTCCACTTATCTTAATTGAAGAAATTCCTAATGCAGTTGTAGGTATTGAGCTCATCTCAGATGTATTGGAAAAATCTACCACAACCAAAGTCTCATAAATACACTTGATCCCTAGATAACCCACCATTATTACAATCTAGGTCAAATTATGATCTATTGTTCAAATAAGTGTTTCTAGGACCTTAATATGTTAATCATTCCTAGAGTGATTGTCATATATGCACATATATAACAATCTCTTTCATCAATTTTCTCTATCCTCCAATGTTTGGGTCAGAAACAAAAGATAATCAACATCAAACCTACTCTCTTAACTAAGCCAGTGGTGTTGACTAACCACTATACACTAGCCTAGTAAGGACAAACCCTATTATTCATCTCATCGGCCTTGAATTCAGATTTGTGCTAGATTTCACCTAAATCTAGCATGTGTGACATCCCTTAGTGGTCCTGTCTATAGCTTCCAATGTAGTAAAACAACACATCCATCAAGAATTCGATTGAGGTGATGGAGTTGTTCGTAGCACTTATTATATGGTAGAGGTTGTTGTATCTTGATCAACAACTATCACTAAAATGGAAGTGAGGGCACTTTATTTTTAGAACCATCAAATCATTATGTAATCCCCATGCTAAAATTACTTCTTGCAAAAGTTTAGGAAATTTTATGTTTCTAACTCCTGACATGTTTATAATATCATCTAGAACCTCACTATAAAAGATTATATGTCTTTAACTTTTTAACAACCTTCTCTTTGTTGGTATCGTATGCCCAGAGAGCCAATCATATGATAATTGCAATGAGGCATATGATACTTGATTTGATAATGATAAAGGTAATTTCATCTATTATGTTTGTCTCAGTCATGAGATGATGACACATACATGATAGATGTCTAAAGAATTATGAGACTCGATGACATATGTCTTCAGGTTGAGGACCTGAACAATGAGACCATATGTATGATAAGAGTACATACATTCTTGATGTCTAAGACCCCTAAACTTAGTTAATGAGTTGAATAAGCTTAATTATCATAATTGAATTCGTATATCTCTAATTTAACCTTGTGATATGCTTTGAAATCATAATACAAGCTTAAGTTTCAAATTTGGTCCAATTTGGACACTGTTTGAGCAAGTTATGCAATTTTATGCAGATTTGAACTTTTCTACAATTTACCCAATTGAGAGGTTTTCTTTGCAATTTATCACTTGAATTATGTTCCTTAGATATTCTTTCATCATTCTCGAGATTTTTGATCCATGGGGTTTCTATTTAAACCTTGGTTTGAAGGTGTTTTCTCCAAGGGTATTTTAGGGTTTACCCCTTCATGAATGAGCTACCTTTAGTAGCTATCAACTAATGAATTATTTGATTGGCTTGGAAATTAGAAAAAGGAAATCTAAGCATGTCTATATGGACGGTGGGGGAGTTTCTTGTGTGTGTGGTTGTATATTCTTAATAGTTTAAGGCCATGGACACTTGGAAAGATACTTGAACTTCAACTTTTTCTTTTTCTTTATCTTAAAGTTTCATATACTTATACCTAAGAACCCAAATGAGCCCTTTGATCTACACTACTTCCCTCCTTCTATGAACCTTGTTCTCCCTCTGTGATTTTTTGAATTTCCTGTCCAAGGAAGAATAAAGAAGGGATCTTCTTGGAAAAAGAATCTAGGGTTGCAATTGACTTCCTTTTAGGGTTTGAAAAGCTTCCTTCTAGTGGTCTTGACCTAAAAGAGTAAGAATCCCCTTATTTCCTCCATTTATTTCTTTATAATCCTTCCTCCTACCTTTCTCCAGGTTGGGACCTTGCTGTTCCATGGTAGAAATTTCTCTAAATCTCTAAAACCCTACCCTTGTTGCTCCTTATGCTTAGGGTTTGCTCATTTGATGAAGAAAACTGCTAGATGGACATATTCACATCTTATGCTTGGATTTCCTACCCTACTTGCTCATGTTTTCTTCTGTTTGAGAGTTTATCTTCTAATTATAGACAAGTTTTATAACTTGCTCCATGTTTATTGCTTACCATAATCTTTCTAGCTCATGTTCTTGCTTGAAAATGATGATCCATGCACTAAAAAGCTATGCTTGACTTGGATTTCAATTTTTATAATGTTCCCTATTCTGATTTCAGTTCTATAGGAACCTATATTCATGTGTACGTTATTCCTAAGGTATAATATGACTTGTAGCAGGCTGGTTTGACAACCAATGGTGCGAAACACCTATCAACCAATGGTCAATTTTAGGGTTTAAAGGTGATTTCTTCTATAAACACATGACTGAATGATGGTACCATTGCAACAACTGATGGTGTTATCTTCATGAAAAATGATGGTGGTGACCAAGGGTGTCAAATGACATTCACGATTTAGGTCATGTGTTGGCCTAATTATAAGCTTAGTGATTAACCACTAAGTACCCTAATGATGCTATCAATCAATGGCGATATCAGTTTGATATTTGAGGGTGATTAATGAATATAGTGCTGATCTAACAACATATGGTGACATAATAATCACTAATGATGGTGGATCATGTCTCCACAACCTATGGTGATTTAATCTTATAGTTCTAGCATCAATTAAACCTTAGACCAATGGTTTCTTGGGTCACTTGATGCTATAGTCGAACCTATACTGTAATTGATGGTTTTAACATATGAACTTGACCCAATGGTCAAGATCTAATGTTTATTCCTCCAATAAAGTGGAATGATGGATAATGTAATATGTTGGTCCTAATAATGTGATTTAGATGGTTTCCTTTATATGATCAACTTAAGGAGTTTACTTGTTGACAATGGATGGCTTGTTTTAAATGAACAGTCGATTGTGGGTTTTACCCTACTCTCAACAGAACCCTTATTGTTGTTAGTCAAAGGATGTCTAGGGTTAAATGGTGACTTGTATAGATCACAACTCAATAACATTATAGATGATTCATTCAATGTGTTTACTTATGTAAACAACTAATTGCTTTACCTTTTCAACATTTCATGGTTAGAAGTTGATGCCTTAATATTCCCATTCTTTTAGGCGAAGCGTGTAATGTAATGGTATGATTCTAGTGATGAGAATTTGATGGTTCAATGCCTTAAACTTGTATTGTTGCCCTTTCCCTCGTACGATTATGATTTATAATCACCATAATGAATTAGTGGGTAACCCTAATGAGGTATATCTTATTATACCTAGCTTCAATATAACTAAATCATGGTAATTGGGTATGAATAGTCCTTGAATCACTAATACAATCATGGAGTACTCTATTACTATTGTTGAAACCTAGTACGCTATAACCTGATGGTTACACCTTAATTTATGTGTGGGTTCATACTTGAGAATGGTATGGAATGTGATGGTGATGCTTCACCTTATGCATCCATGATCCAATGGGGATGTCGTGAGTTAGGGTTTGGGTATAAGTGCTGATTAGTAACATTAATATAATTTTTCTTGTTGAACCTAACTCTAATGCAAATAGATAAAAATGAATATTCATGTTTAACATTCTTATATGATGGAATGATGGTGGAATAACTTCCTCAATATAATCGTAACCTTAATATGTTAATTGGTGGTTATCATAGCCACATGGTTGATGCTTTCTTATGCTAAATATGTGCATTATGAATATGATGTGGGTTAATCATATCTAGATTCCTTGCATGTTGATGTAATAAAGGAATATTCTTATTGAACCCTTCTATGATTTTTTATGAATATCTCCTAGTTCATTAATGTGATATTGTGTTGATCTGGTGTATTATGTGTAAGTGATGTTGTTGAGCCTTGTTATAAGGCATGTAATGATAATGATGATCTTACAAGGAATAGTATGATGGTCTTAGCAACCTTTGGGCATGGTTGAGCCCTGAATGAGGTGTAATCCTATTGTGTTGATAAGGGTTGATACCCTATGATATTGTGAAAAGGATTTATATCTTGTGATAGTATGATGACTAGTGTGGTCTCATGAATGGAAAGTGAATAGTACCTTGTGATGATGAGATGAGAAATTATGTTCCACACATTTTATATCTTTTAAAAGTTGTGATATTTATATGCTTTCTAGAAGTGAATTATGGTTTGTATGCTTAGTTGTTTTATGCAGCCTTAATTCACCCAATTAGCATAACTAATCAAGTGCAACTCTAATCATGTAGTGCCATGTGTCGTAGAGCCATCTTCAGTGTCAGAACTTGCTAGATGGTGAAATGAGTATTCCTAAGGGAAACTCAGAGTGCATACTATTGAGTATGTGGGGGTGGCAAGTTGAGGATATATCATTTTCATCCACAATGTAGGTTGTGGAGGATGGATATGGTTGTGCCTCATACATCTGATGTGATTGAGGACAACTGTGGTTGTACCTTGGATTAGAGGGTTTTGTATGCCCTGGTTTCTAGTGTCCTGACATGTACCAAGGGCAGACTAGTGGTTATCATCTTGACTATATGTCAATGTGGTGGTAGCTTTGACTAATATGTCACTGCCTTTTTACTTGTACCGAATGAGGGGAAGATATCTTAGGATCCGCGCACTCCTAGATCTTGTACGGAACCAAATTTCCCTTCACAGGGGTCGGATGGACTTTGTATGTTACGATTCAAATTCCCCATAGAATAATAAAAGATGTAAGACAATTGTATAGCATATCTATTTAGAATTATACACAACGCTTTATATTGGATGATAACCCTTGTTTTCTTTCTTTTCACTGAGATCATGTATAGTACAATAAGAGATAATAGATATACTTATGTTGTAGTTATGCTCATGTTATAAACATGCTTATGTTGTCAAATATACTGACACTGATGGTTAAGATGTTGTTGCTACTTATGTTTAATATTGATATCCATGCCTATGTAATTAGAAATGCTTAAACTGCTAATCATGCCTATGTATTTTATTGTGTTATGATGTTAGTTCTACTTATGATATAGATATGTTCCCCTTATCTGAGATGCCAATATTGATAGCCATGTTATGTTACTAGACACATTCATGATGTCATGGATGCTTATGCTACTAGATTGCTTGTGTTGTTAGCAAGGAATATGATGATAGTCAGATTAATGATAATGATTGTTATTAGATGAAATTAGATGATATTTGAGTAGATATCTATCCAAATAAATGGATTTATTTGTTATCTATATATGCATTGATGATCATACTTGTTGCTAAGATTAATTTCTTAATCTATTTAGCATACTTGAATTGTTCAATCTACTCAATTGATCATTAAATACTCGAACTACTTAGTTATTTACTATTTAAAATGTTGTAATCAATAAGCGTTGTTGGAGGTTATATCTCTTGCTGGGACATAGGTCTCACCCTTGTGGTTCGCCACATCTTTTTAGGTAATAGGAAGTGATGAAAACAAACATGTGGTATCAAAGAGGAGCTATAGTAATGAATCTTTGAGAAAGTTGATTAGATGTCTAGTGTGTCCTAGAGTTGTCCATGTACTCTTAGGTCTGGGCAAGAAAAGTTTTGTATATGGTGTTTCAAACGAATAGGAATTTTGTTAGCATGTTAATGTTTGTTGTATGGCATATAAAAATATTGTTCTCCTGTGTATATATGTTTTGGCTATGGTGCTAGAATAATTTGTATCAAGTTCTTGGCATAGTATGGATATAATAAAGATGTTGGGCTCTTATGCAAATGTTTCTAAAAGGCGACTGACGTTGAACTTGGTTTTAATTTACCCATATTTTTGGCTATGTGATTAATTAGGGATCGATTGTGCTATATGTTTTGAGTAATCTCATTTAGTATAACGGGTTCTCACAAGTAGTTAGATATTACTGTGGAAGCAAAATAGACAACAGTAATACAAAAGACTAGAGTGTGCGTTGACTGATAGAGTATCATTAGTCATGATATGTGATATCAAGCACATAGATATATGTTAGTGAACAATATATCTGCCATACCCACCTTGAGAGTGATACATGGATATCATGGAATGGTTGTCACAATCATCTCTCATAGTGATGGTAGTGATTGTAGTTCTTAGACCTGAAATCACTACACTCATCACATGTGATTGGGTACACTTTGACATCATCAAACGCATTCCTGAAACATGGGTTGTTACAACGGTGATGATTGGGTGACTTTGACACATGGGGTCTTGACTGTGAGTGATAGATATGGGATTTGTCCCTCCTACAAGGAGAACGATATCCATGGCCCCTTGATAAGTGAGAGTGAGAATTGTATGGCCATACTCATGTGATTCAATATATGATATGTGGACTCACATGCATCTTAGATAGTCTTCTCTAGGTCAAGGAACATGGATTGAATGTTGAAGAGGATGATGTTCCATGGCTCGAGTTCAATCTGGATGTTAGCGACAAAGGAACTATACGATCACGATAACACTAATCACAGATTGTAGGTTTAAGTTGTTCTCCAACTTTCTGAGTTACTTGGGTAGCAATGATGAGTTACTAGATCTTGCTCATTGCTTGTGATGTCATATGTTGTTATAAACATTCACTGCCAACGTAAATTGGAACCTATAGGGTCACACACATAGGATACCCTTAAAAAAGGAGATTGTCCATGAATGATGTTTTGATTGAGACTAAAGGTGTTTAGGTACTCAATTAAGCATACAATTAACTGATTGGACTCAGAACTATCAAGTTGAAGTATTGAACTAGTTGGTTAGAGTGTCAGGTCGATTGGAGACTGCATTGGAAATGTCAGGACTGCCAATCGATCGATTCACCCTTGTAAGACGATCAGTTGGTGTGAGCCAACCGACCGGTTCACTTGGTGAACCGGGCGGCTCACAGTCCTGCCAATTGAGGAAATTGGGATTTTCCCAGTTGGAAGAAAACTTTCATGTTTTACTTGTTCAATTCGATTGGAATAAAGATTAACCTTTGAATTAATTAGAAGTGATTGAGGAAAGTAAATTATTGGTAAGTCTGGGAAGTGAACCGACCGGTTCACACTCCCAACCCATCGGTTCACTAGTGAACCGATCGACTCACCTTGCCAAATGACCGTTTTAGTTATGAGACGATCAATTCGCATGCCGCAGTACAAACTATTCATGGAATTTCCAAATCCTTCTACTCTCGAACAGACTGCAAACCCTGACCCTTCCCTCTACTATAAATAGAGGGGTACTGCGGGCTTCTCAGAGCACACAACTTAGAACATCAGTTGATCCACAATGTTTTTGTCCTCTCTGTTTTAGGTAACCAAGAGAGCCCAAGCAAGTGCTACCCGATTAGGGAGGCACAACTAGGGAAAGTCAATTGTAGAAAAGCAATCTGAGTTTGGGAGAGAAGGTTGGTTCTAGTCACCAATAGGAGGGTCTTCTCCTTCCTACCAGTTCTTCTAGAATGGCAGGAGTTCTGATGCGATGATTTTGAGTCACATTTATAGACTTGTTTTACTTGCGTTTTATGTGCTTATTGGTCACTTTGGTGGTTAATATTGCATAATTCACTTACTTTAGTCTATGATCCTTCTCAGTGTCAAATCTCTCTTATTTTATCATTTTGAGCATAAATGATTATAATTATAGGTTTTATCTCGGCTGATTTGGTTTTATTGTGCAATTTTAGGAAAAACACATATCTACAGTTGTCGATACCATCGACATCGGTCGATACTATCGACACAGCCACAGGAAGGCAGCCGCAAGGAGCAACGCAGAGTCGATACCATCGATTGGGAAGTCGATGGTAGTGAGTTACCATTAGGTTGCTGGCGATCAGTCAGTCGATACTATCGACACCAAATTCGATACTATTGACGTTTATAGCTTCAGTGATGGAAAAGGGATAAAACTGACGCCTAAGGTACTCGATACCATCAACTCACGTCGATGGTATCGAGTCAGCATCAGGCAGGACGACAAAAAATAAAGAAGGCTTGCCGATATCGCGAGGGGTCGATACCATCGACCTGCGTCGATGGTATTGACACCGTCAGATCACAGTTTGCTTCAGATCAGCCTAAATCCAACGGCTGTGATATTTTGGCATCCTAACTCGATGTTAATACCTAATGACGGTGGCCAGGAGTGATCTATCATGTCATTAGCCACTGCACACGTCCTGAGAAGGTGTAGAGAGAAGAACGGAGCCCAGAAGCACACCCCAACCATTCTGAGAGCCGAAGAAGACGTTCTCCACTGCCGAAAGGCTGTAGATCGTGCACTCTACGCTGAGGAATGCTTAGATCTTTTCCATTCAGGGGTTCACATTACTCATCCACATTTTTCTCCATGTTTCCCCTTTCTTCAATCATGTCTTGCTTAGAGATGAACATGTGGGGCTAATCCCCTTTGTCTTTAGGACCGGGAGTAGCCCGGAGAATCATTGTATGATGTTTCTATCATAGTAATTCATAATTTGTCTCTTAAATCCATGGTATGATTTCATTTTCTCAATTATATCATTATGCTTGATCACCCTAATGATAATCTAATGCCTTTAATTGCTTTGAAAGAAGAATTAACGGTTGAAAAGAGATGAAATTCACATTAATTAACAAATCCCTTGAACAAGGTGATGTACGGTTAATGGTGAAACCCAGAGGTCGATTCTAATGCACCTAGTTTAGGGTATAGGTTACTACGACGGCGGAACCGACTTAGACTTAGGTAGTGAATTGTATCACGACAGTGAACAATTTTGATTACAGGCCACTACCCAGATTGAGAGATAAATCTAATTAACTATGTGGAAATTCATACAATGAAAACCCGCGGTGAAACCGCAATCCTAAAGATCTCCATTTGAATTGATTAAACTAAACATTTAATCGATTTCTCTATTTTATTTTATTTTATTTTCTTTTATTTTATAATAACTCTCATAACCTTTTAATTGGTCTAGCTGATTGCGAGTAGTTAGTAGTAGTCTACCGATAATTTAGTGTCCCTGAGTTTGACTTGGGCCTCACAAGGGCCTATACTACATTGACGCATGCACTTGCGTTATACGCACGGTAAAATCGTGTCAAGTTTTTGGTGCCGTTGTCAGGGACACGGCAATTGTCGGCACTACGAGTGTTGCAAGCGGCCATTCTAGGCCACTTTTTATTTTATTATTTTATTATCACTTTTGGAATTCATAGTTTATCTTTCATATTTAGTAATCGTCTAGCATGGTATTGAACCTAAATTATTATTTTGCAGGTACTAGTGCATGGTGAGGACACGTAGCATAGACTACACACAACCATCACCAGAGGTTCCACCGTTGGGACTAGACGACAAAGAGAACAACATTCAAGACCAACCTGAAGATATAGATTCAGACTCTGAACCAGAAGCTATGGCCGAGGAACAGACAATCTGGGAGAAGATTAAGGCATCTTCTGCTTCTGCATCAAAAGGGCCGATCAAGAGGTAGGCTATCAACATTCCTAATTATAAAATCGACCCTGGCCTAATCAATTTAGTCAAATCCAATGCATTTCACGGGCTCAAAAATGAAGATCTGGTGACTCATATAAGCCAGTTTGTGGAGAACTGTAATATGATCAAGATAGACAGGTTCCCACAAGAGATGCTCTATTTGAAATTATTTCTGAGCTCTCTAGCGGGAAATGCTTGAGAATGGTTGCATAACTTGGACGACGAGTATGTGGAGTCATGGGATCATATGGTCGAGGTGTTCTTTGAGAGATTCTTTCTGCCCAAGAAGTCCAATGATCTGGTACGGAAGATCCACAATTTCAGCCAGAAGGCCGGGGAGACTTATTCTAAGACCTGGGAACGTTTCCAGATAATGCTGAGGAGGTGCCCACATCATGGACTTGACAGGGAGAAACAAGTCAAGATCTTCTATTTTTCTCTTTCTGAGCATGATAGAAGTAACATAGATTCCGCAGGTTCGGGGTTCTTCCTAAACAACATAGGCACAAGGTGTTGGGAAATTTTGAAGAACATGGCTAAAAAGCAATCATGGGGCGACAGAGACGCATTGGAGCAGGTTCGAGCTGCAGGTGAGTCAAAGGCCATCAAGGAGTTGAATGAGAAGATGGATCTTCTAGCCAAGAAACTATTTGCAAAAGAAGACACAGAATCTGAGGATGAAGCTCAAGTGAAATTTATGCGCCAGCAGTAGGGGTATAGAAACAACGACTATTCATGGAGGAAAGACAAGAAATTTTCATGGAAGGACCCAAATAGTTTCTTGCAGGACCCTGACGCAAAACCCCAACCGTCGCCAGAGGATAAGAGCAATGAGTTGCTCAACCAAGTGATCAAGCATAATTAAGAACTCATGAGCACGTTTGGTCAACAGATTAAGCAACAAGGAGAACTTATGAATCAATTTGGGTAGACCTTACAAAGTCATGGGGATCAGATGAGGACTATCGAGGCATCTTTGGCACAAATGGCAGCTGAAATAGCAAATTTGAAAAACCCAGTGCAGCAAGGTTTTCCGAGAAACACAAACATTCCAGGAGGAAACCAACAGGCTAAGGCAATTTTGCTACGCAGTGGCAAGCAAATTTTAAATTCCAGGGCCGATGAACCGAGCACACCCCAGCCAGAAACCACAGGTGAGGCCGCAGAGGAGGTTCTGATTCCAATCACAGAGCCGATAGAGGATGTGGTATAGGATGTCGCAATAGAACCCGTCATTGCTGAGGAGGAGACATTGAAGAAGACACCATATGTGCCGCCACATCAAAGGGCACAGACTGTCCCGGTCCCATATCCAAATAGCGTGAAAGCCAAGAAAGTGTATGCTCAGTTCAATAAGTTCCTAGATAGCTTTAGGAAGCTTTTTGTCAACATTCCATTGTTGGAAGCAATAGAGCAGATTCACTCTTACGACAAGTTTCCGAAAGACATAATCACAAAGAAGAGGAAGATTCCTGATACCGAGGTCATGGTTCTTAAGGAATAGGTGAGTGCTTTCATTATGGGCACATTGCCACCTAAAAGGCAGGATCTGGGAAGCTTCAATATTTCATGTTACATTGGTAAAGTGAAATTTGGTGAATCACTGTGTGACTCCGGGGCAAGTATAAATCTAATGCCTCTCTCTACGTTCAAGAAGCTGGGACTGAAATAATCAAGGCCAAGAAATATGACGATTCAGTTGGCGGACAATTCTATGCTGAAGTCGTACGGTATTTGCGAGGATGTGTTGGTTAAAGTAGATCGGTTTGTATTTCCAGCAGACTTTGTGGTAATGGAAATGCAGGACGAACAAGGAAATGAGTTATTCCTTGGAAGACCCTTCCAAGCTACTACAAATATGATACTCGTGATGGGAAGAGTATGTTTGACCTTGGGTATCGCTGATGATAGGTTTGAAATGGTTATGCCCTCAAGCACAACACAATCAAAAGCAAAGGAGCAATGCCGCATAGTGAAGCACTTTGATCAGAATATTTCTCTCTGTCTAGGGAAGTCGTTTCTAGATATGGCTCATGTAATGACTAAGGTAGAGAAGGGGACACTGGCTGTAGACATTATGGAATAGACCAAAGTCGTTTATCTTAGCAAGGATGTGGGTTTTCCGAATGATGAAGAGGAGGAAATCCCTCCTTCTACAGAAGACGAGGCCATAGCAAGTTCTGTCCTCGATGCATATCCAGAACTGCCTCTTGAAGCTTGCCTTGTCAATATAACACATGAGTGGATGAGAAGTAAGTCACTACAATAATGTGCCAAGATGCTTCAGGTGCTGCCGTGTTTTTATGCTAGGTACTATGAGGATCTTGGGGAACTCCCCCCACCGCTTCAGTCATCCTTGATCAGTCCGCCAGAGTTAGACTTGAAGCCACTTCCGCCTCATTTGAAATATGCATTTCTAGCCGAGGGTGAAAATCTATCAGTGATTATTTCGGCATATCTGAGTGTCGAGGAGGAGGATCAACTGATGATCGTGCTGAAGAACCACTGAGGTGCATTCGGGTGGTCAGTCGCGGACATCAAGGGGATCTCCCCTACATTGTGCCAACACAAGATCCGGCTCGAGGAAGGAGCCAAACCTATAATCCAGCCACAATGCAAACTAAATCCAAGCATAATGGAGGTCGTCAAGAAGGAGGTGATCAAGATCCTCTCTGCAGGCATCATTTAAGCTATCTCTGACTCGACGTGGGTAAGCCCCACACAGGTAGTCCCTAAAAAGGGTGGAATTACTGTTACGCATAATCTGTTAAATGAGTCGGTCACGACCCGTCTAGTAACCGGGTGGCGTGTATGTATTGATTACCATAGATTGAATGCTGATACGTTGAAGGATCATTTTCCTCTTCCATTCATTGATCAGTTTTTAGAGCGATTAGCAGGCCGATCTCACTTTTGTTTTCTAGATGGTTATTCAGGCTATAATCAGATTTCCATTGATTCTAAGGACCAAGAGAAGTCCACCTTCACTTGTCCTTATGGAACATTTGCATACCACTGTATGCCCTTTGGTTTGTGTAACGCACCAGCAACTTTTCAGCGTTGCATGCTTGCCATTTTATCCGATATGGTTGAACGTTGTTTGGAGGTCTTCATGGACGATTTTTCCGTCCATGGTGCGTCTTTCGATGAATGTTTATATAACTTGGATAAAGTTTTACAATGATGTGAGGACACACATTTTGTTCTCAACTAGGAAAAATGCCATATGATGATTAGTGAAGGGATTGTGCTTGGACATAAAGTGTCTAGCAAAGGGTTGGAGGTAGATCCGGTTAAAATTGAGGTAATTTCCAAATTACCCCCACCGAACTCGGTTAAAGGGGTACGGAGTTTTCTCGGTCACGTAGGATTTTACCACCGCTTTATAAAAGATTTCTCAAAAATCGCTAAACCATTATATGAGCTGTTGGAGAAAGATGCAGTGTTTGATTTTAATGAGAAGTGTTTGCATGCTTTTAATGTACTTAAAGAGAAATTAATTTCTGCACCAGTTGTGCAAACACCAAATTGGATAAAACTGTTTGAATTAATGTGTGATGCGTCGGATTTCGTAGTAAGGGCTGTTTTAGGATAATGTGTGGATAACAAACCCGCTATGATTTTCTATGCATCCAAAACTTTAAATGAAGCACAACTTAATTACACTATAACGGAAAAAGAGCTTCTCGCCGTCATTTTCGCATTTGAAAATTTTCAGCAATATCTTGTAGGGTTAAAAGTCATGGTATGGACGGACCACGCCGCCATAAAGTATTTGATGGAAAAGAAAGATGTCAAACCTAGATTGATTAGGTGGATCTTACTATTACAAGAATTTGATATTGAAATTAAAGATAAGGTGGGAATAGAAAATGTGGTTGCAGACCATTTGTTTAGGTTGGAATGGGTAGACGAGAAGGACATTCATATACCCATTACCGAGACATTTCCTGATGAACAACTTCTTTCTATAAAATCTAAAGATCCATGGTTTTCTTATATTGTTAATTATCTTGCCTGCAAAATTATCCCAGATGATTGGACATATCAAGAGAAAAAGAAAATTTTCCATTCTTTGAGATATTATTTCTGGGATGACCCCATTTTGTTGAAGCAATACAGGGATGGCGTGTTGTGCAGGTGTGTACCAGAGGTTGAATATGAAAGTGTCCTTCGCCATTGTCATACTCTACCAACGGGTGGCCACCATGCTAGTTCCAGAATGGCGGCCAAGGTACTTGAGAGCGGCCTTTACTGGCCTACAATGTTCTGGGACGCATATGACTATGTGCGACGCTGCGATTCCTTTCAACGGGCATGTAATATTTCAAAGTGACAGGAGATGCCCCTCAACATATTTCAAGAAGTTGAGGTGTTTGATCTGTGGGGTATTGACTTCATGGGACCCTTTGTGTCCTCAAACTCTAATTTGTACGTTTTATTGGTTGTTGACTATGTATCGAAGTGGGTAGAGGCAATACCCACTAGGACTACTGATGCTACTGTAGTGTGCAGGTTCGTAAATGACGATATTTTCTGCAGATTTGGTGTACCGAGGATGATTATCAGTGATGGAGGTACCCATTTCAGAAATTAAAAGTTCACTGCATTGTTGAGGAAGTATGGGGTAAAGCACAACATTGGTACCCTGTACCACCCGCAGACACAGGGGCAAGTCAAAGTCTCCAATAGAGAAATTAAGAAAATATCAAAGGGCACAGTGGCTTCGACATGAAACAACTGGAGTACCTTGCTACTGGACGCTTTATGGGCGTATAGGATGACATTTAAGACACCTATAGGCACTACGCCTTTTAGGTTGGCTTATGGGAGGGCCTGCCATTTGCCGGTAGAGTTGGAGCATAAGGCGCACTGGGCGCTAAGGAAGCTGAACTTGAAGTATGATGAAGCAGGAAAGAAATGCTTGCTAGAGCTGAATGAACTCGACGAGCTGAGGATGAATGCATATGAAAGCTCGCGGATTTACAAGGAGCGAACAAAGTTGATTCACGATCGACACATTCAGATGTGTGTCTTCAAGAAGGGAGATCGTGTGCTCTTGTTCAACTCAAGGTTGAAGATGCATCCTGGGAAATTGAAATCCTGGTGGAGTGGACCTTTCATTGTAGAGGAGGTCCGGCCACATGGAGCTATCATGATGAGTGATGGAGAGAAAATATTCTGGTTAATGGACAGAGGTTGAAGTTGTATTTCGGAGAGGATTACACGAGGAAAGTGCATGAGGTCAAACTCATTGCACTCAAGGATGTGTGATATGCTTGATTTCATCTAGCCTACGATGTTAAATAAGGGCGCTTGTTGGGAGGCAATCCAACCATTGGTAGTTTCATCTATTTTTGTTCGCATTTACAAGTTAGTTTGGTTTAATTTGGTTTTTAGTGTAAAAATGATACCTTGATCATTTGTTCAGTGTGCAGGCCTGAGGCAGGGTCGATACCATCGACCATTCTGTCGATGGTATCGACATGGGCATAGTTAGGCGGCTGCAAAATTTCTCTGAGTCGATACTATCGACGGACACGTCGATGGTATCGACCTACCATAAGTGAATCGCTAGAACGGGAACAATAGTATCGACATGGGTGTCGATACTCGCGAGATCCCTGAAGATTTTCAGACAAAATTTGTCTCAGTGCAGTCGATACCATCGACAGGCCTGTCGATGGTATCGACCCGGCTACAGGCAGAAAGCAGCGGTTGGGCCTCGTGAGGGGGTTTTCCCTAAGAAGGGTCGATACTATCAACATATGTCGATGGTATCGACACGACATGTCAATGATCCGTAAGAGGAAATCAATGACGATCGTTACATCAAGGAAGTCGATCTGTGGGATGGATCGATACCATCGACACCCGTCGATGGTATCGACGCATCATCGATCCGGGCCCCCACATCAGGCTATCAACAGCCATCAATACTCGCGAAAACCGGATTGTGCTACAGGTGTCGATACCATCGACCCGCATCGATGGTATCGATGGGTCCATAGTAGCGACGACTGCGGTTATAAAAGAGAGGGGTGGTTGTCAATTCTATTCACAAATTCAAAGATTTCTTCCTCTACTTGTGCATTAAGCGTTGCTGTGCGACCAGAGGCCTGTTACAAGCGTCCAAGGATCGCGATCTTCACTGAGTCTTCACCAAGCTCCATCTTCTATTCCATTTTCACGACGATAATGGTGCAGACAGACGGACCATCTTCTTCGGACACGGCCCCTATGGAAATCCCTGAGTTCATTCCTCCACCACCTGCATCGATTCCTCGTCCGAGGATTGTTCATCCTTCCGTGGAGATCCGGAAGGTGTACGAGGAGCTGCTGAAGAGGAAGATTGAGACCACCCGCTACGTCGACCGGGACATGGTTCATTACCTTGGGTTCGAGCCCAATCTTGCCTACATTCTCAAGGGGCAGGAGAGACACACGGGCAAGATGCCCGAAGAGTTGGAGTACCACGCCGACGGCCAGCCATTCTTCGGTGAGTGGCCGACTTACAAGGAACTTGTGGTGGAGTACATGGCGTCATTGGATATCAATGGCGTGCCCAATGACTTGATCGCCACTGATAGAGAGTGGAAGAAAGGGCGTGTGTCGTTCAGACTCTACAACAACAACTACACTCTCACTCTCGCCCAGTTCAATTTGGTGTATAACTGGTATCATGACCCATACTAGAACCAGAGGCCAGACAACCAGACAGACTACAACGATATCTTCGCCCAGTTGGTGACTGCGCCTCCCGACAAATCTGTGAGCTACCACAATGCTACAGTCGCCGACTTCAAGCATCTATTTGTGTGGATTCTACACTGCATGCTCTGTACCACACTTTTTGCCCACGGTGACCTGTCTCTTAGCAAATTCTAGGAGACGGATTTGTTCTTTCTGCATAAACTGTTGAAGCACGAGGAGTGCAATTGGGGCGCATTCTTCTTGACGTGCGTGGTGGCCGTGAAAAGGAGTACGAGGACAGCTCCTATCCATTTTGGGGGGCTGATCACACCATTGGCCTTCTACCTTGGGTTAGATTTCTCCCAGCTTACTCCACTTTCCAATAGGAACAAGGTCAACCTCAATCATCTGCACCGTTCCAACCTCCTCCTGCTCTGTGATGGCTTGGCGTATGCACACTGCCACGTCAATCACGCATATCAAGAATGTGGGCTTCCCGACCCCGTATTCAACATTGAGGGAGCTCAACATTTCCGATGGTCTATCATCGCCATCAACGACTCTGATGAAGATGGCGGTGATGATGACAACAATGATGAAGGTGACGAGCATGAAGAGGAAGAGGAGGTTTTCACTCCTCTTCGAGCACGAGTAGCACCCCAGAAGCGTCCATGCATGCATCCGGGTGCATCATCTTCTTCGCATCCTCCGCCACCTCAGCCCTCTCAACATGGATACGATGCTTATTCCATGCAGGGCATGTATATAATGTTGCAGGATATTCATCAGACCCAGCAGTAGCATACATCTTCATTCGCTGGTATTCAGGATACCACAAATTGGCTTTTCGAGAACCAGCAGGATATTTACGAGAATGAATGTCTCCTCTTCGCCA
The DNA here is from genome assembly GCA_963693085.1 of Alisma plantago-aquatica. Taxonomy (NCBI): domain Eukaryota; kingdom Viridiplantae; phylum Streptophyta; class Magnoliopsida; order Alismatales; family Alismataceae; genus Alisma; species Alisma plantago-aquatica. Next base: position 1,102,272,874 of record OY856409.1, read on the forward strand.
ACCAACAGAATATCCATGACAGGTTGCATAGGATGGAGATGCAACAACATCCCTTCTACGACAACTACTGGAGCCAGAATTATTTTGGGGGGTATCCACAACCTCCACCAATGCCCCAGTACGATCCGAGCTTCCAGGGGAAGTACCCATCATGGGACCCCACGGCCCCGTAGTACCCGCCTCTACCTGCAGTATGATCGGTATCACTGTTCCGCCTTTAAAGGTTGTTTTTTACTATGAGGTCATATTCGAATTCAAGCTTGGGGGGGTGTTGGAACAATTTCTATCCTTTATTTTTCTTAGTTTTTATCATTTATTGCTTTGTCTTTTGTCATTTATTTTTCTTAGTTATTAGTTTGTTTGTAGGATCCACACTCTATCTAGTGTAATTGTGGATGTCTAATGTCATATGTCATCTTGTTGTTTGTACATGGGAATCAGGGGTAAATTTGAAAATTTTTAGTGATTTTACAAGCTTGTGTTGTTTAACTTTGAGCACATAACTTAAGGAAATAATTGGGTTTGTCAACTCTAAAATAGGAAACCACAATTGTACATTCCTATGATTCATGAAAAGTGGACGGAATTGGTTGTTTGAGATTAAACTGACCAAATGATAATGAGACCTTAATTTGAAATAAGAGAGAGAAACCTCTTAATTACTACACAGGTCGGTAAGGAGGGACACATAATATTTTCTAAAGGTTTAGTCAATTAATCTTGTGATTTATCCACCCCATTGTTTTCATACTCCACCATAAGAATTGGAAGCACATTACGGTTTTCATCTCTTTGATTGCATCCCATGTAGATAGGTCTTGCATTGTAACTATTTTCACATATTTGTGCATGAAAGTGAAAAAAAGGGATAGAATAGTTATACATGCACATTATCCTTAGGTGCGTGTCATTTAGTTGCATAACTATCATTTTGTAGTTTCATTCACATATTTTTGCATATAGTACATCATGCATCTTATGTCTTCTGAAACATTAAAGGGGATGAACTTGTTCCATACCTTCTGAATGCTTCAAATGTATAAGTTATGTAGTAATAAGTGATCCTGACAAATAATTTATTGTCAGCTATGAAGATAAGGGCTTGAAAAAAAAGTTGAAAACAAGGTTTTGAAAAAGAAGAAGAAAAGAGAATTGAGAAGTAAGTAGGAATGAGAGGGAGAAAGGAACATGTTCTCACTTGCATATTAAGAAGAATAAGCACATGGTGTAGTTTCTTAGATATTCCATCTCACCTTGAGATGGAATGATAGTGCATGCATCATTCCACCCAGATGTAGGCATTAGGGCATTTTCATTTGCATATGCATCATTTAGGTCATTATTGTTTTTGTGCATGTTAAAACCATATAATGCTTCCATTTCATCCATAGCTACCTATTCCATCCACCCGTTGCTCGAATTGGTAGGCCACCGTGATTTTCTCATCACTCATTAAGACCAGGAGAGTTGCTTCCATTTAGATGGTAGTTAGGATGAACAACGTGGATAGAAGATCACAAGATGCACTGAGTCCTTATCGGAGGATTTTATTATGTTAACTGCCTTATGTGATAGTGTTCAATAATTTTGAGGTAGATATCTTTTATGGATGATTATTGTCGCCTTTAGGGTAATTATCATTCTGTGGTTAGTAAGGACCGGAATGTGAATGTCTGGTGGGGATCATATGGCGCAGTCTGTTGTGATAATCTATTCTTTAGTTGACCCTCACAATTCTATTCTAGAGTTTTGTTGCTCGAGGACGAGCAATGTTTACGCTTAGGGGAGTTTGATGCGATGATTTTGAGTCGCATTTATAGACTTGTTTGACTTGTGTTTTATGTGCTTATTGGTCACTTTGGTGGTTAATATTGCATAATTCACTTACTTTAGTCTATGATCCTTCTCAGTGTCAAATCTCTCTTATTTTATCGTTTTGAGCATAAATGATTATAATTATAGGTTTTATCTCGGCTGATTTGGTTTTGTTGTGCAATTTCAGGAAAAACACATATATGCAGTTGTCGATACCTTCGACATCAGTCAATACTATCGACACAGCCACAGGCAGGCAGCTGCGAGGAGCAACGTAGAGTCGATACCATCGACTGGGAAGTCGATGGTAGCGAGTTACCATCAGGTTGCTAGCGATCTGTCAGTCGATACTATTGACACCAAAGTCGATACTATCGATGCTTATAGCTTCAGTGACGGAAAAGGGATAAAACTGACGCCTAAAGGACTCGATACCATCGACCCACGTCGATGGTATCGAGTCAGCATCAGGCGGGATGACAGAAAAGAAAGAAGGCTTGCCGATATCGCGAGGGGATGGTATCGACACCGTCAGATCAGAGTTTGCTTCAGATCAGCCTAAATCCAACGGTTGTGATATTTTGGCAACCTAACTCAGTGTTAATACCTAATGACGGCGGCCAGGAGTGATCTATCACGTCATTAGCCGCTGCACACGTCCTGAGAAGGTGTGGAGAGAAGAACAGAGCCCAGAAGCACGCCCCAACCGTTCTGAGAGCCGAAGAAGACGTTCTCCACCGCCGAAAGGTTGTAGATCGCGCACTCTACGCCGAGGAACGCTTGGATCTTTTCCGTTCAGGGGTTCACATTACTCATCCACATTTTTCTCCATGTTTCCCCTTTCTTCAATCATGTCTTGCTCAGAGATGAACATGCGGGGCTAATCCCCTTTGTCTTTAGGACCGGGAGTAGCTCGGGGAATCATTGTATGATGTTTTTATCATAGTAATTCATAATTTGTCTCTTAAATCCATGGTATGATTTCATTTTCTCAATTATATCATTATGCTTGATCACCCTAATGATAATCTAATGCCTTTAATTGCTTTGAAAGAAGAATTAACAGTTGAAAAAGATAAAATTCACATTAATTAACAAATCCCTTGAACAAGGTGATGTACGGTTAATGGTGGAAAGCCAGAGGTCAATTCTAATTAACCTAGTTTAGGGTATAGGTTACTATGACAGTGGAATCGACTTAGACTTAGGTAGTGAATTGTATCACGACAGTGAACAATTTTGATTACAGGCCACTACCTGGATTGAGAGATGAATCTGATTCACTATGTGGAAATTCATACAATGAAAACCCGTAGTGAAATCGCAATCCTAAAGATATCCATTTGAATTGATTAAACTAAACATTTAATCGATTTCTCTATTTTATTTTATTTTCTTTTATTTTCTTTTATTTTACAACAACTCTCATAACCTTTTAATTGGTCTAGCTGATTGCGAGTAGTTAGTAGTAGTCTATCGATTATTTAGTGTCCCTGAGTTTGACTCGGGCCACACAAGGTCCTATACTACATTGACACGTGCACTTGCGTTATACACACGGTAAAATCGTGTCAAGTTCCAAGTGGTCCTTGTAGACTATCTACAAAGGCGGGAGATGCATGCCGCTCAGGAGGACACGTCAGCCACATTCTGTGGTGGAGACCAGAGTCCATGGTGAAGATCAAGAGCTATATCGATATCGTCTAAGACATCGCATTGAAGACCGCACATGGATGCGAGGTATTGTCACTGGGCAAGCCCTAGGACCAGGTATATCTTGCTAAAACCATCCTTTCCATTACATAGTTGTTGATGTGATCTCCTATCATGGGTTAATGGCCAATAAATTTTTGTTTCCGCTTCCTACTCTGAGGCCATAAAACTCAACACTCTTTTTCTTATTTATGATTACTCATATGTCTTTTCAACATGGATATCACTTATATCCCACTAATCTTTCATGTTGTTTAAGATGTAGAGATGGATATATGTCACAACCTCGACTTCATACACAATCCAAATATAATAGAAGTGTTTTCACACATAAGGAGATCATGACAAAATTGTTACATGGTACCATTCATTAAGAAAAATCCAAAGAAATTAAAAATAGGTTTTTGTAGTGACTTAATACATGAATCAAAGAAAAGATTGAAGGTCCAAAAACCTAAGAACATGAAAGTAAACCTAACATAAGAATGAACATAAAGATAAACTACACAAAGTCTCTAGAATGGCACCCCACCAGAGTAAGATCCAAAAGATTCACTAACTTCACCTCATGTTGCTACTGATGTTGTGGCTACTGCTGCTAGCGATGTCCACCACTATATGAATCCACACATAGCCATGTATTTGAAAAATCAATTTTAAGTGGTTGGGTACCAATAGTAATATGAATAAAACTTAACTTAATGCTTAAAACTAATATGAGTATGCATAAACATTAATATTGGCTTTAGGGTGCATTCTTAACTTAATTAAACATTCCTATTATGGTACCTACTTAATGAACTATATCTGGTCTGATCTCACTAAACAAACACAAGGCATGCATTCTTGGGCTTGGATTAGATAAAAATATCATTAAACTCACTCAATGTGTGTAGGCTTGGGCTTGAACCCATAATCAAAGGGGGCTCATGAGTAACCAACCTTCAATAACATGCTCATGAGATAGTGCCTTGTTACTTTTTCTTCATCTAGTCTGATCTTATCTTACTTAGGGTTTTCACCCATAATTGCATATACAAACATGAAGGGGTATAATTGTAAGAAGATTTGAACGTAACATATAAGCATGTATGCAGTAAATCTTAACGAGATATGCATAGATTGTAGACCTCTTGAATTGTTGAAGTGTTCACATGATTACATGTATAATATTTACTTTAACATGATAATGCAAACAAAACTTGATGATGCAATATGAAAACCAAGGCATGATCCACTTATCTAATTTTTGTAGGAACAATTTCTCCTAGAGTCTCCTAATATCAACCCTTATAATTTTCTTGGCATTATAACCCAAAACCCTAATCCACTTATAAACCCTAATTTGATAAATTCTTGAAATATGAGAAACTATAGTTAAAATCATGACTCATAACCTAGTCCACTGGCTATATCTCAACAAATTGATTAAAAATCCATATATATTTGACCCCATAGGACAAACCAATTAAACGATCTGAAATATCTTGCATTTTCCAATCAAGATTCATATAACTCATTTTTATCTTACTATTGGATTGAGTAAAGCAAAAAATGAAAAGATAGGAAATCCCTTTGATTATATCCTTAACTATACATGTGATAGAGAGCAACTTTGGAAATTCGAATAATCAAACATTGTACACATGATAATTCAAAACATCATCAAAGACTTAAGATTTAACATTATTATCCTGACCAATTTAATTAATCTACACTGACATTGGGTCCCTTCTTCCTTTCACCCCAAGTTTGGACTCTGTTCCTTCATTGCCATTCATGTCACGAGGCACTCAAGTCCAGAGTTCATGATTCCCTCTATCACAAGCATACACTCACAATGCAACACTCCATGTCATCAAGTGGGATCCTTGAACTGTGGTGACCCTGTCTGAGCCAAATTCTCACATGATTAACTAGACCAGGCTATTTTATCAAATAAATAGATAACAAGTGATTGTGGCAATAGACAAGGTCCTGATAGTGTACCTAAAACCAAGAGTGAAGTAAAAACTCATAGTGATGTATTGAAACTAAACATGAGAAAACCTATCAAACTAAATCTTAAAGTCATCCAATCTGAATCTGAATGAAACACCTAGATGAACTTTAGAAAAGGGGCAATGTCGTTACCCCCTTCGAAGATGAAATTGGTGAGTGGAACTATTCCCTTTGATGATGTAAAGATGAACTATGGCCTCACCCGGTCAAGATATGCCTCCTAACTCCAAGGAAGTGAAGTCGTCATGAAAATAGAAGGTGAAATTGTTGCTTGAGTGGAAGAGAGAAAACTAGGCTTGACACAAGCGTTCCACCAACTTCTCTAAACCCATTGAATGTACCATGGTATTCTTTAAATAGTAGGGGTAACAAGTAGAGGAAGAGAAACCAGAGGAGATAGAAACATAGAGGAACTAAAGAAGTATTTGTTGTCAAGGGTCTCTAGGTCACTGAGTCATCCCAAATTTGGGGTCATTCTGATCAGCTTCACTCGAGGATGGTGAATATGTTGATAGCTAATAGTGAGAACATGAAGATAAAGAAACTGAAGGGTGGGAGACTTTTATGCCCTACAAAGTCCAAAGCATATAGGGAAATGGGTGAGGAAGAGAGTCCTTGCACTGTTGGATCTATCTGTGTGCTTCTAGGCCATGTGATCCAACTAAAATAAGAAACAAATGTGTGTGACATTTAAATCAACTAAAAATTAGGTGATTCAAGTGATATTAATCAATTTCAAACAAAAATTATAGTACTTTCTTCTTTCCTCAATTAGTATATCTAGGTTTATCCAAATTAGGTCGAATTTTGATCATAGCCTTGAAATAGCATGTACATCACCATTATGGTATTACACTCCCAATTTAATCAACTAAAACACCTAATTTTAAACTTCCATAATTCCTAATTAATCATAGGAATATCATTATCTTACCAAAATTGGTCATGAAGCTTATCACATCATGATCTTTAACTAAAATTTTGTTTTATAACTTATCATAACCCAAAAGGTATAATTTATCACATTATGTATTACGATCTAATAAAGGATGCAATTATGTAGCAATTGATGTGCATACATAGAAAATTGAGGATGGGTCAATATATGTACTCAGCACAGCCATGCAAATTAATTTATGTTCATACCTATATAATTAGTAAAATCTAGGTGTACAATAATTTTTTTACTATTCTAGTAATTATTTATTGCTAACTTTGTAAAAAATGTACATGTTTGTAAATAATTGATCTCCATTGTCAAAATTGAAGAAACCTTAGCATCAAATGTTAGTGACAACTACCAAAAGTCCATGGAGGTTGACTGTGTAAAGCAACTTCATCTAGTGCAATGCTTGATTACTAAAAACTAGTTGACCATTGGCTATCATTTGTCAAATTTCATGTCATGTTTAAATAAAAGTAGAAAGCCACATACTGACATATGCTCATTTTCACCAATTTCTTCATTATTGTTTATTTATCAAGAAGGGTCCATCAAAATGATGTCATCAAGTTTAATGAAGGTGATCAATTGTGAGCCAAAACATGTGCATTCCTGAGAAAGGATCTAGTGGTGTTCTCTCCTAACCAAAAGAAATCATAAAGTGGTGTCCTCATATGTCCATACCTAAAAAGGAGGCAAAGGTGATCTCTGATGTCCATGAGAAAGGATATTTTTTAAGGTTCTTTTTGGTACAAAAACTTAATAAGAGATTAAGTAACATGTTAAAATGAAAATTTCTTGACATCTAGAGCAATGGTTTTACTATTGGATAAAAGACACAGGCAAGGAGCATCATCGATCCTCAAACATAGTGAATGATGATAATGAATAAGGGTTTCTCTTATCCCCATTGTCATGAGAAGGGGAAGAGAAACAACTATTTTGCAACTAGGAATAATCAAGATGCTTCTTCTTAATAGGGTATGAGGTCTTAATCAGATTTGTTCAAAGAACACTTAGATGTGGTCGCTAATGTTAAAGTGTTTCCTCTAGAACTAGTATATGGGAGGATCTTGTATCCAAGGAAGAAAGTTTAAGAAAATTTAGATCGATGGAAGAAAATCTTTATTGTGTATGTCATGTGATTAACTCTCATCTTCTAACTTTGGGAAATTTGCATACCTACAAGTGGGAGTTCAAAAGGATGATAGAAATATTGAGTAGAGATAGAGAATTTTTCATAATCAAATTATAAGTTGTATATTATATAAACCTATGATCTTAAAAAAGGACCACGGTGTGAGAAGAGGAAGTCTCTAATTTTGTGAAGATGGTCTATAGGAGATTTGCTAGAAAGTTGTGTATCTTTGAGATGAACATATGGATTATAGTAAAAAAAATCTTTCATTGGAAATGTGGGGAGAAATAATGTTTGTCATACTTGATTTTTATGTGGGGAAACCAATATGCGTCAGTCAGAATATGAAACACTACAAGAGGATTGATTATTTCATAATGTAGGTTCTAGTTTTAGCTTCTTCAAGTTGTCCTCAACTTATTGAACTGGTAAGTGATGAAGGCCATGTGCATTAAGTGTTCTTTGAGTATAAATAGCATCCTTCTATTTGATCCAACTGTCATAATTTTGGAAATGGGCCTATAATCTATAGAAAGGAGATAGAGGTACAAAAAAAACAAAGAGTTAATAGTAATACTCCATTTCCCCCTACAGGTGTTTATAAAAGCCTAGGAAGTTGCAATTAGCACTGATCAAGTTGAAGTATCTTTTCAAGGGAGATCTTCTAGAATAGGTAGTGAGATGATAACGTAAGAAGAAGTTCCTATTTTCATACCAGTAAATTCACGTAGTCTTGAAAAACGGTGAGTTTTGTACCTACTGAGGGCATATATAAATTTAAATGAGATCTTATTTACCCTCTAAAGGTGTCATATAACTACAACACGATTTCAAAAGAAGAGTTGTGTGAAGTTTTCTCTTTATAATCAATTCAAGGGGCTATAGATATCAAATGAAGAAAATGAGTTCCAATCCATATGAGCATCAAGCAACAAGACTATTAGTGAATGAAGATGGTCTTGTCATAGACTCCTAGAATTTCAAAGGCAGCATGATAGGGTTCAGGAGGAAATAAAAAGGGTTACTACTGCCATTATTTTGTTATTAAAAAATAAAGTAAGAAGGAAGAGGTTGATAAGTTTTCTGAGTTGATTCTTTCCAAGAGATGATATTATCTCAAATAATAGTTTCCAAAGTATATCAAATCACAGTTTCCATACTTTGGGACGGATTGTGGTGATGTGCGATAGTGAAGTCCTTAAAATTATCAAAAAAAAAATCTAGGAAATTTATGCACGCCAAAGTACAAACTGGTTGAAATGTATTCTATCTAGACTTGTCAAACTATGTTAAAATCTGCGGGCACCCATTAATTGACCTGTTTAAGTTGGGCTTGGGTGAAAAAAATGCCCTCTCACTAGCAATCACCCAAACACATACCCAACTATTTAGTTTAAGAGATTTTTTGGATAACATAGTTAACTAAAATAAATATATTCATAAATATAATACATGTATGACCCTTAAGACATGCCATATCCACATATTTATAAAGTAGCTAAATGGATGATGTATAATGAACATAGAGTAAAAAGATAAAGCCTAGATGACATGATTGATATGCCTTGTTAATTTTTTATGCTAATGGAAACAAATTATTTATGGTCTACATTGTTATTATGTTCACGATCATATATAGTCTTACAATGTTTCTTTTCAGCCGCATCAATTATATTCATTTTATGTTCAATTTTTGTAGTAGATAACCATAAGAACATGCTATGTTAGTAACTTCTAACGTTACAAAAAAATATAGCATTGTTACAGTGATCTATTATGCTATTTGCAGCATATGTATAATTTTTGTTTCAATTTTACTTTACACAAATAGTTGGCTATTTTTCAATAATATCATTTTATGTCAAAACAACACAATGGATAGTATATTGTGTTTAAAATCAAATACATTATAAGGTTTCTCTCATTATCCTATGTTTGACCTCAAATTTATTAATGAACCATTCTATTATGGTAACTAGAAATTTTTTATTATTGTAGACATGTTACATGGGCATTTGTGGGTGGACAAGTAACCTACTAGGTCAGTTTTGGGAGTGCTATTGCTCGAGCTATTTAACATTGTGTCTTTCTAACCTAAACCTATGAGATCCAAACCTGTAATGACCAAAACCAAACCCAACCTAACCCATCTATCTGACAGGTCTACTTCTATCTTATGGTTGTGGATACATTAAATGAAGAGAGGACCAAGAGAAGTTTATGGGAAGATTTACATAATATATATAAATCCATTGATGGTCCACGATTGATTATATGAGACTTAATGTGTCTAATAGGGTGGGTAGATCTTTACCCTCTGGTGTAGCAATCAAAATTTTCAATAGTTTGATCATAAATATGTAGACTTATCAATTTGGAGATGAGTGGATCGTCCTTCACTTGTATAATATGCAAAAAGGTCTAGAATTAAAAATGTCAAAAATTGATATTCTTCCATTATTTCTACTTTTTGGATACATTTAAGGATTTGAATGGTGAGATTCATTCTACTTTTCATAGTGACCTCTATATCTTACCAATTTGTATGGGAAATAATAGGGTTTTTAGATCTGCTTTCCTATTTATCAGTGATTGGTTGAAAAAAGAGGGATTTATTGACATACCTTCTAAAGCTTGGGAAAAAATAAGTTGAAGGATTCCCTATGAATAGAGGGATACAAAGACTACAAATGGTCAAGGATGCTTTGATTCAGTGGAACAAATCATGTATGGGAGGTATTTATACAATGGCAAAGAAATATGAATTTGAATTTCTAGTTAAACAAAAGCATGTTGGTTTGATTCCTAATGGATACCATGTTATTGAAGAAGCAATAGAATAGAAAAGATTTCTTTTGAATCCTTAAAAGTTGAGGAGTCCTTGATAAGACAAAAGTTAAGGGCATAATGGCTAAAGGAAGGTGACATGAATTCAAAATTTTATATTTCTCCTTTAGATTAAGAAGAAATTATAATAACATTAAATTTGTGGATGTTTACAACATTTTTTAGCATGATTTGAGGACAATTATGTCACATATTGATATTTAATCCTTGCAATCTTTAGTCAATGTCATGTTCAATCGCCTACTTGGGATGATAGATGGGAATAACCAAGGTTTTACGAAAAGAATTATGCTAGTACGTGCAAATAAGTAACATGAGAAGAAATAAATGTGATTTTGAGTTAAGCAAGTATTGACAAAGATTTCAGGCTGAATGGTTTCAATGCCTTCTTTTCAAAGTTGTTGGCATATACTGTGAGATGATGTCTCAAAGGTTGTGTTTGATATCTTTATTAAGGCTAAACTATTGTAAGAGTCAAATAAAAATTCTATCACACTTATATAACAAATTCAAGCAAGATATAAAGATTAAATATAGGAGGCTAATCTCACTTTGTAACTTATTTTACAAAATCCTCTCCAAAATCTTAGTGAAGAGACTAAAATCGGTTTTGAGTGATATTGTAAGTCCTAACTAATATTCTTTTTTAAAAGGTACAACGATATCCTATGATATTCTCTTAACTAATGAGTTGATCAATGATTTCAATTGTAGTAAGGTGAGTGCAAAGATATGTTATAAGGATGATATTTCTTAAGCGTATGATTCTTTTTATTGGGATTATAGTTTTCTTATCTTACAAAATATGAACTTATGAATGTTAGTTCAACTATTTTATGGAGATTTTCTATACTTCTAATTGCCAATTTCTTTTGAATGGTGAACCATCTAATGGTATCAAACATGAGGACCCCAAGCAAGGATTGAGTGTTATGCTTAGTTGTGAAGTGAATGTTGGCAACATCAATCTGATAAAAGCCTCTAAATTACATTATATCTCTAGTAAGATATTTGTGGATGAATTACTGCTCCTTATTGAAGACAAAATGATAATGTGAAAAAGTTTGCTAGAATTTTTTAGAAGTTTAGTGGTGTCTTTGGGTTGTATGTTAATTCTAAGAAGAGTTATGTTGTCAATAGTAAAGAGTTTGATAAGAAGGTCATATCATAGGATCTTGGATCTGCTATTTTGGTTTTACCCATAAGGAACTTGGGTAATTTGCTTTTATTGGTAAATTCAAAGAAGTATTGCTCTGCCCATATTGATAGGATTGAGACCAATATGGATGGTTGAAAATCTAGATTTTTATCTTTTACAAGAGAGTAGAACTTTTTAAATTAACTTTATCCACTTTGCATATCTATATGTCTATGGTTTTTTATTTTTTTGGTGTTTCCATAATGGATGAGATTAATAGCATTTGTCAAAACATTTGTGGGAAGGGACTAATGAGAAAAAAATATTCATGTTTTTAATTGGCAAAGAGTATGTGTGCTTGAGAAAGAGTGTGGTATAGGCATAAGAATGGTTAGAGAGATTCTTCGTTGTGGTCGTATAAAGAATACTTGGGACATATCTACCGAGAAGGATTCCCCCTAGGTTAAATGGATTCATGAGAGGTATTTCATGAATAAATACCTATGGTCTACTAATGAGAGGGAACTCCATTCCTTGGTGTGGAAACAAATTTTAAGTCAAATACACTACATAATACTCATATATCCTTTTCCATTGCAAGTGGTGAGAAGCTTTGATTGTGCCTTGATCCCTAGTCACCTAATAATTGCATTCATGTTGATAGAGTAGGCATAGAAGAAATCCTAGATGTGGGTTTGAATATGTGAGATATCATGATCTTTATTATTTTGAATGAAGAATGGAATTTCAAAACAAACTTAAGGACAAAGATGGTTATGTAGTTTTCAAGGAACAATGCTAAGATTAAGGGTGGTCTTGATGGACTGGTTTTTACAGACAAAACTAGTATCAAATTCGAAGATGTTTGGGAAGCTATTCGGATTAAGGATGTGATGGATCCTATATTCAAATGGTTATAGAATTTCAGGGTTCCACAATTATTTCAATTGTATATTTGAAAGATGTTCCATAATTGACTTCCACTGTTGACTACTTAATAGGAATTAGGATTTTTTGTTCTTCGTGGTGTAATCTATGTAAAAATGATAGTGAAAATGTCCAACAATTTTTTTTGTGACTTTGTGAGGGTTATCAAGAAGCTTGTGGTTGATCAAGTCTTGTATCTAAAAGTATAGGTGGAGTTTATGAGATAATCTCTTAATATAGTAGAGATTATCATTCGATTGTGCAATCTGGTAGTTCACTAGTTATGGAAGGAGAGAAACAAATTTCTAATTGATTGTGCATCTGGTTATGGAAAGGCAGTTTGGATGGAGGTCCTACATGATAAAACATGCATGCTAGTTGGTTAATGCATCATTGTCCAATGTTTGGTTTCCTATTCTATAGACTACAACTTTTATTTTCTTCAATTCAGAGGTTAGGAATGTTAAAATATTAGACTATCTACTATTATAGTTGTTGCCTAGGTAAGATGTGAGACTTCTTCTTGTAATTTATATGAATATTTGTATGAAGTTGAGAGCTTGAATCTGAATTGACCTAAGCATCAGTATTGTGAGGAAAAGCTCCAACGATGTGAATATTGTCTACTTATTCTTCTCAAGGCTCCTTGGTTTTCTTCAATTAACAGATCAAGGTCACTCTGCATGTAGGATTATCTCTTCCAGAACTTGCTGAATTAAAGAGTGATGTGTGATAAAGCATGTTATATTTCTTTGTTTCTATATTCCTCAGTTAGTATGGGCCTAGTTATTATCTTGGCTATTTAGTTTTGTGTGCCTCCGCATGTGTGATAGAAAGGGAGTAATATGTATTCTACAAAAACTTCTATATGTTGTAAAGTTATAGTAAATGATATAATGAAAAAATAGGTAACATGCTTTTGGATCAAGAAAAAGATGTACAGAAATGTTTTTAGTTATATCCTACCACTGATATCGATATATAGTCAAGATATGAGAGGAAGGGTGAGGGAGCTAGTGTAGAGGAGGTCAATAGTTGAGGATATATGAATCATGCATTTTGGGAAGAAGGATGTTTGATGTGTGTAAACCACACATATAAAAACACAAGTGCATGTACCAAGTAGTATAGGCCTATAAGGCCCAAATGTCGAACTTAGGGAAATGTTAATCTAGGAGACTGCTACTAACTATGACTTGATCAGCTAGGCCTAGTGAATCAATGATTGGTTAATTAATCAAACTAATTGCAAGAAGTAAAAACTAGATTAAATGGGTTGTGATCATGTTTGGATGGAATTCTTAGGATTTTGGTTTTACCATGGTTCACATTGCAATTTGCATTTGCATCATTCATTAATATTTATTTCTCCTAACCCTAGACCAAGGGACCTGTAGCAAGAATTACCTACTCTCACAGTGTAATTCCCTAACTATTTTAATATTGCCCCACTCTTGTAGCAATTTAACTATTAGATAGGTGTGTTAACGAATCCTCTGGGCTATACCATTCACAGATGTAGGCCCTCTCTCAAGGGATGGTATAAACTGTGTATATCTATGACCTATTGAACCCTTAATTCCTCTCTTGAAGTAATTAATGGTATGAAAAATTAGATGTGGTTATCAAGCACAGTCAATTCATGAGGCAATCATAAATTTATGTCCAAAAACTATGAAAAGCTTATATAGTAAATCATAATGTCAATACAATGTAAAATCGGACTACTCCTATGTCTGAAGGAACTAGGAGATTAGCTCTGGATAATTGCTATCATTGCATACATAGATAGAAGAAGAGAAAGCTAGATAAACATTAGAGAACCTATAACCCCATGAAGAAGATGATCCAGATGACTCAAAGAACGTTGTGATCTACTGTGTTTTAAACTACAAAACTGCTCTTCAAAGGTGCCTGACTTGTCCAGGACATGGTTGTCTCCTCCTCTTTCACCTCTCCTCCCTCTGTGCTCTTGTGCAAGAGAATATAATGACAATAATATGTATGGATGAACTCCAATTTGTTAATAAGAGAGTCTCCAAGCATCATTAAGTCATAATTGTTAAATTCGTAAAGTTCTTTAATTTTTCTTGGATGCAAAAATCTGGTACCATCGACAACTACTCGATGGAATTGAGTTGTCTCCTGGATTTGTGACTCCTTATATGTGTCGGTACTACCGACTAAAATGTTGATAGCAACTAGTTTATTTTTGACTTTTCTAACAAGTTCTTCATATAAAGGTCAGTACCACCGACAACAAGTCAGTGGCATCGAGGTGCTTTGGTGTGGGTTTGTCCTAAAAGCCAGTACCACTGACCAAGGGGTCAGTAGCACTGAAGACCCTCAACTCAACTTAGTTCTTTTTCTCCAAAAGTCAGTGCCACCGACATGGCTATCAGTAGAACCGAGCTGACTTAGAACTGCTCAAATTTCTTAAAATATAGAAATGTAGAACATAAGTCTAAATAAATATCGACCAAAAAAGTCTAAATAAATATGAAAAATCAATATAATATAGTGAGAATAGATAATATTTTATGTGATAATATGTCACATGCTAATGATGACAAATAATGCATTCATTATATCAAAATGAGAAATTATGCATGAAATACATGGAAACATAACCTATGAAATATGGATAAAATTTAGTGCATCAAAATCCCTAAGCTTGTTTCTCACCTTCGAGCAACACTACCTTTGGATCTATTTGAGATAAGTCAGCAAGAGGACAAACAATATGAAATATGTTTCTCAACTACTCCCACCTGACAATCCTGAACCGTCTCTTACCAGGAACTAAACAAATAACTACTCTAGAATGACAAAAAATGTTCATGAAAGATGTCCACCCTTACATCAATGAAACACTGCAGTTAATATCATAGTCAATATGAAATTTGCTTGATGCACCACGTCGTTCCCTATTTACATTGCTCTTTTCTACCTAGAAAACTAGTTGGAAGCAGTTCCCCTTATAAGAGTGAATGAGGGGGTCAATCAAATGTGTGGTCTACCGTAAATAGCAATGGGTGTAATGAAATAGGTGGCTTATGAAGAATCACAAGTAACATCAAAATATTTATGCAAAGTAAAATATGATGACCTATAATATGAAGGAAATGAGAAATGCATGAATCATAATGCCTACTATTTTGATGGAATGATGCACGCACTGAAAGTTTCATTTGATTGATGAGAATGGAGTAAAAGAATGCATCATGTAGATGTTTTCCCTCTTCTTGAAGAAAAAATCAGATTTGAGTTCAAGACATCCTTTTCTCCCTCTTTATTTAATATAGAAAAAGAATTCTTTTCCTTAATATTTTAGAATGGTTGAAAAATATGCCCGGGATTCATTACAATAACTCAGTACTTTTCTCTTTATTCTTTTTTTTCATTTAAAGGGCCATGGATGTGTATTCTGTCACTTTATTTTCATAGGAAACAACATCAATACGCAATGAAAGAATGATGCCACAAGAATATGCAATATGCATGAAATTTATTATTCAACTAATTGATATGCAAATGTATTTTTTTATTTTCTAACTAATGCAATAAAAATACTAGCTATATGTCACATGTTAAGATATGTAGTATAGTCAAGAGGACATAATTTGGGTTACTTGATCATCTTAAGGTGGTGGATGAAATGTAATGAAAAGTGATTGTAATCAGATGATTAAGAGACAATGCCTTTCATAAGCTATGATATGTCCCTCTCCTATCAACCTGTGTATAGGGTAACCTTAAGAGTTTCTATCTAAAAATCTCATTTTAGGTCTCATTACTCATTTGGTAAGTCTGGGCTCAAACCCCATCCTCATCCTCAATTCTTGGATAAATTAAGACTTTTCATTTATATTAAATCTCCTCAAGAGGACTAACCCATACACTTCTACTAGGTGATGTTTTTTTTTCAACTAAGCTTTCAAAGATATGAAAAATTTTATATTGTTTCAAATATTCAGATTTCATTACAAAAGCACATACTATGATGATGGAAGAAATAATGATAATTATGCTACAAGATTACACTAGATAGTTGTGGATCCTACAAATTCAGAATGAGAAAAACTAATACAAAATCTAAAATATCAAAGAAAAACATAAATATAGAATTGTTTCAACACCCCCAATCTTGAATTTGACTATGTCCTCATAGTTGGAATCCAATAAAAGAGGTGGAATAGAGGTACCCAATGAAAATGGTGATGGTGGCATGTTCGAATTTGGTGAGTAGAATGTGTCGGTAAAATGGGGTGACTAAGGGGGCATCTATAGCGATTGGGGTAATTGGTAAAATGACCTTGACACCAGTAGTGATCATAAAGTGGTCGCTAGTAATTTTCAATCTACTACATGTGGGTATGCATATTCTCCTAGTTAGCCAAGAGAAGGTACTTATTGTCATAAATTTCGTACTGTTGTTGAAGAAGTCACCCTTAAACATCATGGATCTCTACAAGGTGATTGATTGTTGCTTCTGCCCCTACTGAATTGATTGCAACACCCCATACATACCTACAATGGAAAAAGAGCCATCCGGTTGTGTAGGTGATGGAGCAGTGTATTTGGATGTTGCATATCTCTTTGAAATCTAATAGATACACCGCCACTGAGTGAATGGCATTGTATCCTCTTCTTCATATGCTTCTCCAAACTGCTTGGATCGAGGTCATCCTCCTCCTCTGGCTCCAATTGTGCACACATTGTAGGTCATCTCAAGAACTACACCCCTCATAGAGGGAAGATGAGGTTAGGGAAATCCCTTTCCCGTAGTTTATCATCCATTGTGCAACAAGAAAACACCTTGCCCTTGCACTTATTGTCATGGAATTGTTCTTACCTCAATCCGAATCCCCCTGCCTAGGTAGGTGGTGTTAAAGGGACTAGAGCACCCTTCTTTGAGTGGCACAAAAATCAAACACACATTTATGCAAAAAGGAAATAACATTTCATTTATTGAAATAGAAACAAGTTTGTTACATCAGGGGCCCAACGGCAACGGAAAAGAAATAAAACTACATCCCATTTACTAAGCTCCCATGTAATATTCAGATTGATGTAGTAGTCTTTATTAGCATGTGCAGATTCTTCAATTCTTTACATGTCTTCTTTTGGAGTTTAGATTATTATCAATATCCTATTCACAAGTTTAAAAAGTATTTGATCCTTGAATGTTGTGATCACGATCAGAACCTAGTCCTTGTGCCATTGTAGCAGCGACTAGAGAGTAAGGGGTAGTTACATGGAAGTATGGGACATGAAGCAACCCACAAGACACCAACGAGGGTAGTTGGCTACAAGTAGGGGAGAAAACGAAATATTCACTAATTCGTGAGCTTCCCTGGATTCGTTAGAAGGCCTCAGCTTCCTCCAATTAGGTCTGGTGCAATTCACCAATGGTTTCCTCATCAAGCATAGGGGTGTCTTGTCAATGGGGCTCTCCATGATCTCACACCTCTTCACGAGGGTGGTGGATGCTTCAATGAAGTCCCCTAATGGTGAGAGTGCAGAGAATTGGAAGGGGGATCAGAGGTAAGAGTTGAAGACTCTAGTTTAGGTGAGCGGAGGTTGATCTCAGTGGAGGATCTGAATGGTGACAGAGTGAAATTGAGGGTAGTTATGGCAAGAAAAGTGGTCGGTGAAGGTGTTCAAGGGTTTAAATAATAATCTTGAGGTCTAGCGTTGCTTGGAAGCACTTCCCCTTGAGCTCAAGGTGCCATCACATTGAGCATTTCCAAAACAATGACAGGGAGGGGGTCTATTATGGTTCCTTGGGTAGAGGAGAGAAAAAAGGATCGAGGGAAACTTATTTGACCCAATAAGGATTTGAGGGGAGCTAGAATTGAGGGTTTGAAAACCTATGTTGTTGTGCATATTATCCCCCACAACAAATATGTGGGGGAGATGACCCAACTACACACGGCTTTGCTCAGATGCAGCTCCAGACTAGGGTCTGGTTAGGTTATAAAGCTAGGTAATTTAGGGG
Source organism: Alisma plantago-aquatica (assembly GCA_963693085.1). Lineage (NCBI taxonomy): Eukaryota > Viridiplantae > Streptophyta > Magnoliopsida > Alismatales > Alismataceae > Alisma > Alisma plantago-aquatica. The sequence goes on from OY856409.1 coordinate 1,102,291,397, forward strand.
ATTTTGAGGGTACTATTTTCATAAATTCACATCTTTCAATATATTTAAGTAAAATAGTGATATTTTAACCATAACTTCATCAAGGTCTCACTTATCTATATAAAAAACATTAGGTCCAAATGATTGAGTTTGAGTCATTAATAAAATTAGTTAAGTAAAAATATATTTCAAGCTAAGTTTTGATGTCACAGAGTGCATAATATTCACATTGGGCATCTCATTATCAAATTGGGTGTCAAAAAATTCAAATAATATAAGAATCATGAAGTGGGATCAATATGAGTAATAGTAGATAATAGAAGAGCATAATTGTATATATGGATTGTAAATTCATAAAAATCCACTTCATCACATCCTTCCCTCCTTACAAACAATTTTGTCTTCAAAATTCAGAAAGTCCAATTATAGTGATTAGGATGACAAGGCACAAAGAATAACCAAATTAGTATCAACATCATTTCATAATCTAACAATCGAGCATCAAGGTCAAAGCATAGTTACATTGTTCATTGATTAGGAAAGATCGTCACATGATTCATAAATTGGGAGAGATCATCCTACAGATCACAAATTTGGAGAGATTTGATTTGGGGTAAAATGAATAGAATTATTGAATCAAGAGAACACATGACTTTTAGTTCCAATATTTTATGGTCCTAGCTTCTACATTGTCCTAGGTGGGGTTATACATCCATGATTGAGATTTCATATTTCAACATTTCAAGACAAATTTCATAATTCAATATCAGGATTTTGTGCACAAAATAAATGGATGGTCCCACCCTAATCCTCATGATAGATAAACCCTAAGTCATAAATTGAGATATTAATCATAGTAATTAATTCAAATTTGATATTATGAAACTCATTAGTCATATATGGAGGGTGATCTCAAGATCCAAATAGTGTGACCATAGGATTTGTATCAGTATTGGATTGACAAACATGAGTCCAGTTTGTATTAATTGATATCAAGAGTCAAGATTTTTAGACATCACAAGTAATAAGTCAAAATTTTGAATCTAGGTTTAGATTCATACATTTAGCTTTTAGGGGTGATCATTCCTCCATATACAATAATTGAATAGTAATTGAGAAACATTTCAAGATATCAGTATTGAGTGCATTATCATGGTATTCAAGGTTGATGAATGATATAGACCTAGGTCTTAATAGGAATTCAAACACAAGCTATAGTCAACATTGTAATATTTCAAGATTGTCATTAAATCAAGATTCAAGATTGAGTATCAATATCAACATGGATTTAACCTATTAGAGGCTTAGGTCAAGCAATAAAAATTGGGTGAAAGGGGTTACCTTTCCAAACTCTAAATTATCAACAAGGTAAAAATTTAGAGGTAGCCATAATAGGATTGTGACCTAGGTTAGGGGTGTCATGAGTCACTACCACGCTAATCTAGCACTTTAATCTCTATTAGTCATGGGTCATAGAGCATATTCAAATAGGGAGAGTATTAGTGGTCAAATAATATTTCACAAGGTCATGAGACCAAAATTCAAGATTATGATAGGGAAACCATGTCAAGATTTTTCAAGATTGGGGTCATAATTATATTCTATTTCTTTCATGACCAAGGTAATGATATAATTTGGAAATTGGTAAGTTGTATTGTGCATTCAAAGAATCTAACAACAATACTGCAAGATTGAGATTTATATTCATCATGGAAAAATTGAGATTATAAAGAGGCTAATAGTCAATGGGTAAGGTGTATTTTTTATCATAGTCTTCATCATCATTTTGGGAGTCCTAAGGCTTAGTCATATGATGGCATAATCATGATGTGTGTCAAATTAGAAAAATTTTTGCTTAACTATGTTTGAGGTTTAACCAACAATAAGGAAATGTGGACTTAATCAAATAGGGACCTCATTAACCATGATGTATAAAGTATAAATCCTCCTTATTTCACCATATCAATATTATTATCATTTACCTCAAAAATAGGAAGCATGTAGTCTAGTTTTAGTCAAATTGAGTTTACATGATATGAGGGGTCATACATGGCTACTTGATTTTAAGAATATCACTGATCAAAATCGAGTTTTTGAATTTAGTTCATATCATGGCATCATCATCTTAATCAACTTTCATGATTTCAAATGAATTTTCATTTTTACCACATATAAATGTACATGTAATCGAGAAATCATGTGGTGAAAAGTCATGAGAGAAGAACCACAAGAGGAGATAAGAAGACTAACTAATCATCATCTAATTGGGTGGCTTAGGGTAGCCATTACAAAAAAGATGAGATGTTAGAAGACTCTCTAGGGTTTTAGGGAATTCCTTTAGTCCATTCTAGATCCATTAGGCTAGGTGGAGCAGGGAAACCTCAGCCACCATAAAGACAGATAGGAGGAAGTACTTCCAGAAACCCTTATGCTCTTTCTAGATACCTCAGTTTCACCATAGAAAACTTTAGGGTTTCCCCTTGGTTTATACAATAGAAATATTATTTCATAAATGCATAATAAGTGTATGGTGGCTTCGATACCAGTTTTCACATAATTTTTCTTACCTCAATCCCAATCCCACTGTCTGGGTAAGCAGTGTTAAAGGAATTAGAGCACCCGTCTCTAAGTGGCACAAAATTCACATACACATTTATGCAAAATGGAAATAATGTTTAATTTATTGAAAAAGGAACAAGTTTGTTAGATTAGGGGCCTAAAGGTAGAGGAAAAGAAATTAAACTACATCCCATTTACATAAGCTCCCATGTAATGTTTGTATTGATGTAGTCGTCTTTATTGGCAGGTGCATATTCTTCAGTTCTTTGCATGGCCTCTTTTGGAGTTTAGAGTATTATCAATATTCAATTCACAAGTTAAACATGCATTTGATCCTTGAAAGTTTTGATTGCAATCAAAACTTGGTCCTCACGCCATTGCAACAATGACTAGAGAGTTAGGGGTAGTTTCATGGAAGATTGGGATGTGAAGCAACCCAAAAGACATAAATGACGGTAGCTGGACACAAATAGTAGGGAAAAAGAAGTCTTGGTTGATTCACGAGCTTCCATGGAGCTGACTGAAGGCCTCAGCTTCCTCTGATGAGGTCTAGTATAGTTCATTGATGGTGTCTTCATCAATCATAGGGGCATCTTATCCACGGGGATCGCCATGCTATTGCACCTCATTGTAAGGATGGTGTACGCTCTATTGAGGTCCCTTGATGGTAAGAGTGTGTAGAATTGGAAGGGGGATCAGAGGTAAGAGGGGGAGGCTATGGTTCAGGAGAGCAGAGGTAGAGCTCGGTGGAGGATAAGAAAGGTGACATAGTGAAATTGAGGCTAGTGAAATTGAGGATAAGAAGGTGTTCGAGGGTTTAAATAGGAATATTGAGGTCTAGGGTTTCCTAGAAGTGCTTCCCCTTGACCCCAAGGTGCCACCACTTTGGGTGTTTCTAAAATAGAGAGATAGGTGGGGTCTGTTATGGTTGCTTAGGTAGAGGAGAGAAAAATAGATCGAGGGAAACTTATTTGACCCAAAGAGGATTTGAGTGGTGGGAGAACTGAGGGTTTGCGAAACTACACTACTATGCATCTTATCCCTTACATCATTAGGGTCAGGGAGACAACCCAGCCACACGTGACATTTCCTGGATTGGGGTCCAGACTAGAATCCAATTAAGTTGGAAAGCTAGATAATTTCGGGGATTTTGATAGTATTTTCTTCATAAATTCACATCTCTGAATATATTTATGCAAAATTTGTGATATTTTAACCATAGCTTCATCAAGGTCTTGCCTAGATATATAAAATGTTATAGGTCCAAATGGTCAAGTTTGAGTTATTAATAAAATTAGTTAAGTAACAATATATCTCAAGCTAGTTTTTTATTTCACAGAGTGCACAATATTCACATTGGGCATCTCATTATTGGGTGTCAAAACATTCAAATACTATAACAATGATGAAGTGGAATCAATATGAGTAATACTAGATAATAGAAGGGCATAATTGTATATTTAAATCTTAATTGTAGAAAAATCCACTTCATCACACTTACTCACAAGGTAGGACCTCCTAAAATAATTGAAGTCTAACTTGGAGGAGGTCTTCAAGGCATTGGCTGTGGAGATGTCTAGATTGAGGTGTAGTGGTGGTGATTTAATGAGCCCAACCAAGTGAATTGGGGGTTTTCGTTCCACCTGACACTTTATTGCCATCATATGTTGTAGGAAGAAGTAGCTAACTTCTACCTTCTCTTTCCCTTGGGACAATAATACCCATAGGATGAAGAGATCAGCTTTTTGTACCCTACCGTATCCTCAGGTAGATCTAGAAAAGATGGTGTTTGGTAGATAATGATACAGGATCTGGGTGAATGGATGCTCAATGTCCATTTTCGACGGCTAATGCCAGTTGATATCAAAACCTTGTGGCAATTTCTTCATAAGCCTCTATGCCCAACTAAAGTCAAAATCTTTGGGGGTGAAATGCATGATCCCTACTAATCAACTGTAGAATGTGTTGAACTCTACCCATGATAGGTGGTGGATGCCATTGTAGAGGCAAAAGTGCACCCAACCTTCCTCCAAACCTTCCTCATGCTTAGGGAAGTAGCAGACTTCCAAGGATGTCAGGAAATTGCAAATGATCTCCTAGTAGGTGGGCCAATCACAAAAGAAAGGGTGATCACCCACCAAGCCTTGTCTAATATAGACTTGGTAAACACTCTCAGTGAAGCCTGCATTGTGAGGAAGGTTTGGCCACCATACCGTGTGGGTATGATTTCTCTCTGCATCATGCTATAGAATAGTATCTTTTGGTCTTAGTTGATGAAAGCCATGTGTGTCGGATTTGGCACCATCTCGTTCACTTCTCCCGCCGATGAAACTGACATCCATGAAGCCATGGACTCTAACAAGAGAATGGGGATTAAGAAGAGTGCTCAATGAATACATGCAGCATTGTAGAGCATTGGTCGCCTTCTAGAATGCAGAGGAAGTGATGTGGGTGTGTTTGGATAACACCCCATAGCTCACCTTTTATAGCCCGTGAATTTTCTAGGTGCACCACATCAGCACCACCAACATGATCGTCGGTGGCACCAAGTTGTTCCCAGATCCCTGTGTTGGTATCAGCTATTGGTATCAACATCTCATGGCCATCAATGTATCGACACATGGATAACCATGTGTTGGTATACTGACACCCTATCGGTGGTACTGACTTCTAGGAAGATTTTTTGGATTGGTATCACCGACCATTAGATAGGGATGATCTCATTCGTTGATTTTTATGTCCACAAATTTTTTTTATTTCTCATGTCAGTGCCGCTTATGGTTGTCAGTGGTATCGAATTGTATTGTGGTTTCACCTATGAAAAGTGTCAGTGCCACAGACATGTTGGGTCAGTGGTACTGAGTTGTTCTATTTCTTGGTTCTCTCAAATGGCTGCTCAGTATCTCAAACCTAGAGCTTCTTAAATTGTTGGTTCTACCGACAAACTTGTTAGTGGTACCGACTAAGGGATTTTGGCCTTTGACTCTGCAAGAAATTGGTGTCACCGATTGGTGTGTTGGTGGTACCAAGCAATTGTTGCACTTTCCTATGACTGACTCTCCTTTGTAATAATGTTTCAAATGTTATCCATTTACTAGAAATGACTTAGGCTCATCACTAATTTCTACTACTCTATGAGAGAAATCCTTAGCCACCCCATAAGTGCCACTCCATCTAGATCTTAATTTTCCAGGATGTTATTTCATCCTAAAATTAAACAAAAGCAACCTTTGTCTTGGAGTAAACACCCTATGAAGTGTAAGGTGGTCATGCACTTTTTTAGTCATGTCCTTCTAGATCCTAGAAATTTCATAGGCATCTAACCTAAGCTCATCCAATTCATTTAGTTCCAACATACGCTTTTCCCTACGCTATCAAGATTAAAATTCAACTTTCTCAAAGCCCACTTGGCCTTGTGTTCCAATTTCACAAGTGAATGGCAGGCTCTCCCATAGACCGGCCTAAAAGGGGTTGTTTCTATAAGTGTCTCATTGGTTGTCCTATATGCTTGGTTGTTCCTATAGGTGTATCATTGGTTGTCATGTATGCCCACATAGAATCATTCAGTTGCATCCTCCAATTGGTCCTACTTGTTGATATTGTCTTCTCTAAGATTTTCTTGATCTCTCTATTAGAGACCTCAAATTGACATTGGGTTTGGGTATGGTATGGGGTTCCAACAATGTGCCTCACTCCATACTTACTAAAAAAAGCTCTGAATTTCCTATTTGTTAAGTGAAATCCCCCATCACTAATCATGACTCTCGACACCTCAAACCTATATAAAATGTGGTCTTTCACAAATTTGCAAACAACATGTGCATCATCAAAATGGGTTGGAATTTCTTCCACCCACTTAGAAATGTAATCCATTGCAAGCATAATATATAGGTTACAATTGGAAGACACAAAGGGTTCCATAAAATCAATCCCCCAAAAGTCAAAAACATATATCTTCCAAAAGGTATTTAATGGCATTTCTTGTCTCCTAGATATATTTCCTACTCGCTGGCATGCATCACAATTTTTGCACATAATTATAAGAATCTTAATATAGTGATGGCCAATAAAACCACTTTCTAAGACTTTGTTTTTTGTCCTTGAGCTAGCATGGTTTCCCCCAGTAGGTAGGGAGTGACAACATGCATATATGCTCTCAATCTCACATTCAGGCACACACTTCCTTAGGATGTTGTCTCTACATTGCTTGAGTAAAATGGGATCATCCCACATAAAATTTCAAGAAGTGGAAATTTTTCTTTTTCTCTTGATACCCCCAACCCCTGGTACCTTTCTGCACGCTAAGTAGTTCACTATGTTTACAAACCACGGTCCTTAATTTGCATTCCAAACAATTATGCATTAGGGAACTCTTCAACAATGGGTATCTCTAAATATGTATCATCCATTCTTTCCAACCTAGACAAATGATCGTCTACCACATTTTCTACCCTGACTTTATCCTTGATTTCTATGTCAAATTCCTATAGCAGTAGAATCTACTTTAGCAATATAGGTTTGACATATTTCTTTTGGAAAAGATACTTTATAGCTGCATGGTCAGTCCAAACTATCGCCTTGGCCCCTATTAGTTATTGATAAAACAAATTCAAAGTAAAAACCACAGACAAAACTTATTTTTTGGTTGTAGTGTAATTAAGTTGGACAACAATAGGGGTTTTTGAGGCATTATATATGATAGCAGCGACTTTATCTTTATGTTGCCCCAAAATAGCCCCTATCAGATATTCTGATGTGTCGCACATTAGTTCAAATGGTTGGCTTCATTCTAGATCTTGTACCACAGGTGTAGAGACCAATTTCTCCATCAACACCTCAAAATCTTTCAAACATTGCTCATTAAAATTAAAAATAACATATTTGTCTGCCAATTCCTAAAGTGGTTTAGCGGTCTTCAAAGAATCTTTTGTAAACCTTCGATAGAAACTGATGTGTCCTAGGAAATTCCTAACCGCTTTTATCAATGATGGTGAAGGAATTTTACATTTCACCTCTATCTTAACTGGGTCAACTTCCATTCCTTTATTGGACACTTTGTCCCAAAACTATCTCTTCACTCACCATCATGTGGCATTCTTCCTAGTTCAAAATGAGGTGAGTGTCCCCACACCTTTGTAAAACCTTATCAAGACTGCAAAGATAGTCCTCAAATGATTATCCATACACCAAAAAGTCATCCATAAAAACTCAAGACATCACTCTACCATGTATGGAAAAATAGCAATCATACATCTCTAAAACATAATCAGTGCATTACAGAGGCCAAAAGTTATCTGATGGTAAGCAATAGTTCCAAAGGGGCAAGTGAAGGTAGACTTGTCTTGATCATGTGGTTCAATGGAAATTTGACTGTACCCAAAATAGTCATCTAGAAAAAAGTGAGAGTGACCAACAATCCTCTCGAGAATTTGGTCAATGAAAGGGAGTGGAAAATGATCGTTTCGCATGGTGACATTAAATAGGTGATAGTCTATACACACACGCCATCACTAGCCTAGATGAAATTAACTCACTTGTTGAATTTGTGGTGATTGTTATCCCTCCTTCCTTAGGAACTACTTAGGTTGGAATAACCCCGTTAGAATTAGATATAGCATAAATTATACCTACTGACACGAGTTTCACTACCTCTTTCTTTACTACCTCAATCATGATGGGATTGAGACACTATTGAGGTTACACTACCAATTTATCTTCTTCCTTGATTCTAATCTTCTGCTGGCAAAAGCTGATGGATATCCCATTTATTTTTGCATAGATCACCCAAATGTCACCCGATGATTCTTTAGCACAACAAGAAATTACTCCTCCTCGTTCATGATCAATGAATATGAAATGATGACAGGGAGTTTCTTTTTTATCACCAAAAAAATATAATTTAAATGTAGAGGAAGTAGCTTCAGTTCAAGGTTGGGGGGCACTGCAATGACGGGATCAATGGTGGTGGAGGAGGTCCCAAATCTTCATATTTCCTTGAGTACAAGCATGGCAATGCTTTCAGAAAAAGGGTGCATTTCTTAAGTGAATGATAGTGTGTGCAATCATCCACCAGATTCATTGAGCATGCATCTAATGGTAGTTGTGAATATTCTTGTATGAGAGTGGAAAAAGCTACCTCTATAATTGTCATTGGGTATACCTCCTCTTCAGAATCATCGAGATACTTTACTACATCTATCAAAGATACCTTCTTAGTATGCTCCATGATATCCAATGCCAGTGTGCCCCTATTCTCCTTTGTCATGACATGATCCATATCCAAAAATAGCTTACCCAAGGACAAGGATATGTTGCTTCTTAACTATTACATCATCAGACAGTGTGCCTTCTCATCAACCTTTTATTGGTAGTTTGGAAGCTTTATTTTAAAGTGATCATCCTGGATGCCTAGTGTCAGTATTCCTCTTCCCATTTCCAAATTACAGCTATTGTATCCTAGAACGGCCTCTCTAAGAGTAGCTCATTTTCATAGTCATCCTACATTGCCATGACTACAAAATCTTCCAAAAAGATGAATTTTTCAACCTTTACTAACACATCCTCGTAGATGCCTATTGGTCTTACCATTGAATTGTCTGCAAATTGTAAGGTCATGTTTCTCTTCCTAGATTCTTTCAAACCCTAATTTTTTGAATGTTTTCAAGGGCATGAGATTTCTGCTTGCCCCAGAGTCACATAAAGCTTCACCAAATTTGACTTTGCCAATGTAACATGGTAGCCCAGATCATGCCTCTTCTGTGGCATTTTATTCTAGATTAGAGCACTAAGATCCTCCTTTAATACCACTACACCATAATCAAATATCTCCTTTTCTTCTTAATTATATCCTTCAAAAAATTTCCATATGATGGAATTTTCTCTATTGCATCTACAAGGGGTATGTTGACATGAAGTTTTCTGAATGTGTCTAAACACTTATTGAATTGCTAGTCAACTTTCTTTGCCTTCAAAATATTGAGGAATGGAACTGGAGTCACAATCTTCCTTTGGTGGGATGGATCATAAGATTATTTCCTAAGTTAGGTTGGCTCTTCAGATACCTCTGATGGTTCCTTCTCATATGGTGTGGTATCTTGATCAAGAGGGTCACTAGCTAACATTGCTCCTTTATCACCTGCCTTGTCATCCTTTTTCAGATTTGTCTTTTGTTCTTTCAACAACACCTTGCCATTGTAGGGTAACACTACCTTCACTTGCTGGTTAGTGGATGGGATGTCTATATTTCCTGGGAATCCTTGCTGACCTGGCTTCTTCAAAAGGTGCTACTTCTGCTACTGTATGAGAAATTTGGTCTTCTATGTTGTGAATTTGTGCCCCTTGATTCTACATGACCCTTTGAGTTTGGCCTATAATTGTCTCGTTCTGACTGATCAATTTGCTTAGCATGTGTTCTATGTGGTCTATCTTGCTAGGGCCCCTATCCTGCTGATGTTGTTGTTGTGTACTACCCTATTGTAGCTTGGCCTATTGTGTTTGAGATGGGTCTTGTTGAAAAAAGTTAGAATCCTTCCATGAGAATTTAGGATCCTTCCTTCATGCATATTCATTTCCACCCATGTAGTTTTGCTGCCACAAATACATGCATTCTTCTTACTAACCTCCAGATGAGGTGTCGGTTTTCTTCTCAAGTTTCTTTGTCAGTTGTTCCATATGATTCTTTAGATCATTAACCTTCTTTGATTTCATGGTGCTTTTAATTGCAGTTAGCACTACTCTCTCTTCTCCCATGATTGGTTTTTGGCCATGCTCTTCAGGATCATGTGGTACATGTTATGCTTGTTGTTCAAGAAGAATCCTCATCTTGCATTTTCAAGTTTAGTCCTTTCACCTTTAATAAAGGGTCTTTGCCTAGCCATAAAGATCAATTTTGTGATGAGGAACCTTCCTAAGAATGTTTTGAGACCTCTCCTAAACTTCAAAATATGACTCCTCAACCTGTTGCTTGCTTGAAATTGTAAATTTTCCCCACTAGCTCGCTTGTCTTCTGAGGTGGGAAGTAACACTCTAAGAAGATGTCAATCATCTCATTCCATGTCTCTATGGATATTGGAGGGAGACTTAGAAACCATGCCTTCTCCTATCTTACAACAAGTAAGAAAATAACATCAAGTATATCCACTGTCTTTGGGACCATGTCAATCTTTAGCATATCACATCTTTCCACAAACTCTTTGATATATGTGATCTGGTCCTCCATGCTATGACAATGGAATGATTAAGATTTGATCAATGCCACCAATATAGGATCTATTTTGTAGCTCCCAACATTCATGACCTACCGTTTTATGGGTCCTAATTGTATTGTCATCAATGAAGCTTTAATCTTCTTCTAGATAGTCTACTCCTCAAGTTCAGCTCCAACTCGGTCCTCTGCATTCAGGTCCTTTAATCCTGCTATTGCTTGCTTTGTCTATGGCGGTGGAGTGCATAACAATCTTTATACATAGTTGATGTATTCCTTTTCCCTAGAACTAAGTTCCTCTGGGCCTATGCCATGTAGAGTTTCTTCTCCATAGTCTGCGATTTTGGTTTGAACCATACACTAGTACCTGCCAATAATAGGAAAATATGAGAACTAGGTACTAGTGATTTTGATGAAAATTTGAATTTGTAAAGTAAAAATGATGAAAAAAAATGTATGGCCTAGAGTGTCCAGTCACATCACTCCTAGTGTTGGAGTTACTGTTTCCCCGATAAATGTGCCAAAAACTCGATGTGTGTAAGCCACATGTATAAAATGTAAGTGCACATATCGAGTAGTATAGGCCTATGAGGCTCAAATGTCAAACTCAAGGAAATGTTAATCCAGAGATTGTTACTAACTGTGACTTGATCAGATAGGCCTAGTGAAAGAATGATTGGTTGAGGATTTGTTAAAGTACCTAGATAATAGTTAAGTCACTACTAGAGTAGGATTTATATTTGAATAGGTAGGGAATTACATTGTGAGAGCGCATAATTCTTGCTATAGGTCCCTTGGTCTAGGGTTAGGAGAAATAAATAGTAATGAATGATGCTAATTGCAATGTGAACCGTGGTAAAATTGTAATCCTAAGGAATCCATCCAAACTATGATCACAACCCATTTAATCTAGTTCTTACGTCTTGATGATTAGGATAACTCCATGTGAAAATGTTTCAATCTATTGTGTTCCAGTTGCAAATCTTCTCTCCAAAGGTTCCCAAGTCATTCGAGATGTGGTTGTCTCCTCCTCTTCATCCTCTCCTACCTCTATGATCTTCTGCAATGGAATAGAATGGTAATAATAGGTCTAGGCAAACTCCTCTTAGGTCATAAGAGAGTCTTCAACCATCTAAGTCGTGATCATCTGATTGATTAAGATCTTTAATATCACTTGGATAGGCAAAGTCGGTATCACTAAAAACAAGTCAGTGGCACCAAGTTGTCTCCAAGATTTGCAACTCCTTATATGACATCCCTGGATTATAACACCTTGACCACGTGTGTGGCTTTTGAATTGAAACCCTCATCTTAGTGAGAATCCCAATTCAAACACCACACACTAGGCCAAGGAGATAAAAATTAAGGGAGCCAGAGGAAACAACAGTAGCACATGTACATGAACAATAAACAAGCGATACAAATACAAGCTTATCATTCAACATATAATTACAAAATTAATCATTACAACATTTGATATTGCACATTGAACACCAAAATTTTGCATGTACACATATTGCATCTAATATAAGATCTTAAGGTAATAGGTCCACTTATACATCAGCTCACCACACAACTCTCCACTATCCTAGTTTTTCATGATCATATGCCCACATCACCTAAATAAGAGATTACATGTGGTACACCACTACAACAAAAATACCCATTAGTGGCCTTTCAGAAATGCCACTGGAAAAAAAGCTAGTAAACAGGTTTAGCGGCATTTGTTGACATTTAAAAAAATGCCTCTAGCGCCAATGCCACTAGGAAGATAGTGGCTTAAGTTGTAAAATCCACTAAACGTTTGTCTTTAGCGGCTTCGAATAAATGCCACATAAAGGCCACTAAACCATCATTTGGCATTTATAGAAAAGCCACTATCCATCATTTGGCTTTTATACAAATGTCACTATTTTGTATAATGTTGTTGTATAAAACAGTTTTGATTGAATGTAGTGGCTTATGAAAAAAACCACTAATGACATACTAGTTCTGCATTACTAATTTTTTATGGATTTTAGTCAGGTAATTTGTAGCTCATGATCAAGTTTTCTAATTGAATGCCAATTAAAGCCGAACACATTTCAGAAGTATTGAACTTTTTTATTTATAATCAAATGAAAATTACATGGGGAGGACATTTTACCTTGCCCCTTGTATTGAATACAACAGCATCACATATGACTATATATGGTACATATTGTAGACATGAACACTAACTAGATTACAACTCATTTCACTCTTGGAGACCCCCCAAAGGAATACAAACTCATTTTCTTACAAAAACATACAGCTCCATTCTAGCATTCCAAGTAGTTGTGAGCTTCTACAGGAGTAGACCAGCTACACTAAAATGAAGGTTCATCCTTCTTCTCAGCTGCAGTGATAGCATTACGGCCATATGGTCATCAGATTCCTCAGCAGGTTCTTCCTTCTTCTCTTCCACCTTGGTAGCAAAAGCAGCAGGTGCAGGTGCATAGCCTGAAGCAGCAGCAGGGGCAGTAGCAACTACAAACTTGCTAGGATCCTACAATGAAGTGAGCAAAATGTTGAGAACTTGCATGCAAATGTAAGACAAAAACACTTACAACACTAGCATGTTGTTAAGATAGTATCAGGGAAGATAGCACCATTGCCAAATTTATCAATAAGGTCATCTTCAGTAAGGTGAAGGACCTCAAGGTTGAATACAGATCCACTATCATAAACTGACAGCACAACCAGTCCATATGAGAAGGGCCTGATGCTGATATTGGCAAGAAGGGAAGCCTCAGAAGAACCCACCTTCTCACATTTCCTAATAAGTTCGACAATGGTGATAATTTCAACTGTACCATTCACATTATGTCAGCTGAATAGAGTTTGCCATGCAGCAAAGTTGTAGACATTCAGCTAAGCACACAACTAAGCACATGATAGAAAGGGTGCAAAGTTGACAATCTTGACAATTATGTAAAAAGCAAAAGATGGTTATCAAACTCAATGTTGTCCAGGGTTCTCATAAAACTATAGTCTATACATAATAAGTTGAAAGATTTTTAGTGAGATAAGAAAGCATATAATGATTAATAAGAGAAGAACCTGGTGAAAGCCTTCATGTTGTTAGATAGATATCCCTTCACCAACTATAATAACTATTGTACTGAAGTTATCATCAGCAAGAACCATGTCTGAAGCCTCCTTGGTAACCTGGACTGACACATAAAAGGAGAAGAAACAATCATTATCGATAATAATTACTAAAAGACAAGAAGATAGATATACAAATTGACATATAGTGAATATACTTACCTCAATTCCAACAATTCCCATGGCAATACCAATGTCTGCCATTTTCAGAGCAGATGCATCATTGACACCATCACCAATCATGGCAACCACCACATGTAATAAACAACTAACACCAAAAAATGCAAGTTGACTATGTAGATCAGTAGGAGGCTTCATGTCTTCAAATCTATACTAACATGCCCACCAGGAATAGATTCACTATCCCCTGATAAGCAAGAAGAGTTTCCAGAACAGATTCACTATCCCCTTCAATTGAAAAAAAAAAGCAAAGTGAAGTAGTGAAATATACCTTATCCAAGAATCCTTAAAACAACCCAAAGCAAAACTACAAACCAATGTTGGCTAGGATACATCAAGAACATGTAAGCATGCACCATTTTGTTGGATTGCATGTAAGACTAGTTCTAGGGTGAGGAATCCCATCTTTGAGTCCTAACAGCAGCTCTGTTCTTGGAGATTAAAGGCCAATCACAAGAGCTGAGCTGAAGCCTTTCACAAGAGATGAGATGACAACCTTAGCTCTCGAGAGTGGCCTTTGATCTCCAAAAACATGCCTTTTTGAGTCCTAACTGTAGCTCTGTACTTGGATATTTAAGGTCATTCTCTATACATGATCTTAGCAGAGGATCCTTACCATAGTTATTGGCTTTTAGGGCCTGCATCACAACCACATGTTATAGAAAGGGTATTATTTTAGATGGTGTTTTAACAATTAAGGGAACATGGAGGAACCGATATTACTAAGAGCACCCATTATTTCTTGAGGATTCTTCCTTGACTTCTTAACCAAAGCAGAGTATGGAAATGTTGAAAATGACTTGTCGTACCATGGAAATTTTCAAAAAGACTTGTTGTACCTCTGCAGAGAAATTAGGACGCATAGAAGCATGTGACTAAAATATCTCAGTTACATTTCAGACATCTTAATAGCCTAAATATTGAGCAATCATAGAAGCTCAACCACAAACCATCTTGAGGTAAATCACCACAGCAAAATATGTTGTGTAAATCTCACACACAAGATTCCAAAAACACTACTCATAGCTTAAAACCACTTTGGCTAGGTTGCAATACTACCTTAGATACTACTTTTAGATACTACTTTGGCTAGGTTGCAATACATCAAGAACATGTAAGGATGTACCATTTTGTTGGATTGCCTATAAGACCAGTTCCAGGGTGAGGAATCCCATTTTTGAGTCCTAACAGCAACTCTGTTCTTGGAGATTAAAGGCCATTCACAAGAGCTGAGCATAAGCCTTTCACAAGAGATGAGCTGACAACCTTAGCTCTCGAGAATGGCCTATGATCTCCAAAAATTGGCCTTTTACGCAGTGACATGTTGTTTTTTGTGGAAGGCACAAAATGCACAATTCTTCAGAGAAATGTTGACTTAGTAATCTATCATGCAACATGTGATCAAGTTATGAAAGAAAAATTTACAGAGAACTATTGACTTAGGAAGCAAAAAAAGACAAAAGGCGAACAACCAACATTGCAAGCAAATGGAGTGCCCCCACCCTTTGAGTCCCCACGAGCCGAAAAGAAAGTGTACCGTCGTCTTCCAATCAGATTCTCGCTCTTATAATATAAATGGAATATCAAAGGGTGGGACAACATCTTCCCTCTCTGGAAAAGCATATTGCTTAGGCAAGAGAAATCCTTCATCTAAAAGGGACAAAATCCCTATCCTGCTCAGAGAACTATTGACTTAGGAAGCAAAAAAAGACATTCACGTTTAGCAGGTCAAAACAAAATATGTTCTGTAAATGTCACACACAAGAAGGTAAGACACTACTCATAGCTAAAAGCAAAATAGGATTGTCATTTGGCAACATTATCTATGACAATGGACATGAAACAATAGTATTTGGATCGTTATGTACTAATAAAAAAGTGGACCAAAGAAACACAACTATAGCTTTCATCTCTCTACATAGTATCTGAGAATGCAATTATCTATCTTTACACTTCATGACCTGCAACAAATGGAAATGATTTTAGATACTAGTTTTGTTTTCAATTATGTCATATTATAAGCAATACTATATGCTCACTTTGGCAGTAAATGTGATTTCGGACATGCTATGACATTGCCAATAACTTCATCCGTATATTGATATTGCTCAGAAGGTCTGACTAGAGGTTCGTTGGCCATCACCACAACCTCTACATAAACACCAACACATGATGAGCCTAAAATTGTACCTCCCACCATTTGCAAGGGGTCAACCTCAGATACTCGACCGATTGTAACTTTATCATTTGCATCTGCAATACTCATCACATACACTTCCTATAAACAAAATACAATTTAAATAAAAAATTTATATAAATGTAGAATGATGTGCAATTTACACAAATACAAACATACTTGTCCCTTATAAATTGTTGAATGCCTCATTCCAATCTGCACAATCATTTTATCTTTGTCATATAAGGCCATCAAAATTCAACATGTAAAATAATTGATACCACACATCTTGTATAAAATGTATTCATACCTGGCCAGTGCGTACATGTTGTGTTGATTGACTGTTTCCTGCTCTAGACAAGGCTAGTATCTGCTCTATTTTTGCATTTTGTTCTTGAATTTTAGCTTCAAATTCCATCCGTTGTTGTTCAAGCTGGTCCTGGAAATGCTTCCTTTGCACTTCATCAACTTCTCGGAATTTATGGTTCTTGCCCCAGATATCAGAAGGTGATGGTCCAAGTCCATAACCACGAACATATCCTGGTCTCTCTTCTCCCATAACCTACCTATAAATTTCAGTTGAAGTAACATCAGGTTGGTTTCTTCGCAGCTCGTCACCTACCTCAGAAAATTTTTCCTACACACAACAGAACATAGGAGATGAATTTTATACCAAACATATAAATGTTTCCATGTAGTAAATGTAACATAATACTATAGGATAGGAATCCTTGTACCAAAATTTAGGCGGATTCAATATCAACTATGCTCCCATCTTTTTTACAATGAGTTTTCTCAAAAAACTCAATGGGATCAACTCCCCCCCCCCTGTTTCCTTCTCCAACTGTGTCATTCAAACAAGGTTATTGATAACATCATTTAAACAAATGTCTCCAAATTGTCCAATTGGATCACAATATTGACTAACTTACATCATGTTTCAGACAAGCAAATGACTTGGTTCCTGTTGTGTGGCTAACCTTTTGAAATTTTCTGCTTGTCTTGTTAGTTATACACTTCCTCTGTGAAACAAAATTGTAGTATTGTCCATAGTAATTATCTGTGAAGTAAATTAAATATCAATTAATAGATACAAAAAAATACCTTTCCTTTATTGCTCCTCCAGTAATCCACAAGAAATTTACATTGAGACGTTTCCACACGGGGAACAACTTGTTCAAGTTGTTGTTCATATGGACTATCTTCTACGAAGTATAGTTTCCGTAACTCCAACTTGTGGTCCTTCCATTTCTTTCCCAGTCTCTTCATTGTCCACTCCTTTAATTCTATGTCCATCGTGAATTTACTCTACCAACAATAAGGATATCAATTAGAAGCTTCATTTAACCATTTAAAAATACATTTTAATATTGTACCTTCACAAAATTCCATATGGATTCTTTTTTATTTTCTAATAATTGTCTCCAGTCCTCATAGTTTAATGGACAAAGATTGGGATCTCTTGAAATTGTTGTCAAAAAACTTGATAAGTGACATTGGTTTTTACCCACTGGTTGTCCAAATTGATTTATCTCAATGGGAATTTGATCGTCGGGCTTTCTTTTCCAGACTTGCAAACATTGTGTTTGGCCACGTGTGCGATGTCTTTGACGTAAGCATTCATTTATATATCATTAGATGAAGAACTATAAATGCAATGATATGAATAAACTAAATACCTAGCACATCAGTAGGTGTTGGCGTAGAATTCAACGACTCATCATGGTGATCAGAGATGTCATTTTTCTCCATGGTTTCTTGAAATGCATTGCTATTTTGGCTATTGCCATCTCTACTCTCTACTCTTCTTGATTGATTAGACACGGGAACATTGACAGTAGGCAACGGGGGTCGATGTCTTTGACCTGAGCATTCATTCATAAAGGATACAACATAAATGGAAATTATATATCTTTAGATGCAGCACTATGAATGCAATGATATGAATTAACTAATTAGCTAGCCCATTAGAAGGTGTTGTTGTAGCATTCAAAGACTCTTGATGGTGATCAGAGAGGTCATTTTGCTCCATATGGTCATGAAATGGATGGTTGTTTTGGCTATTGGCAGCTCTACTCTCTACTCTTCTAGAAAGATTGAATATCGAAGCATTGCCATTAGGCACCCGTGGTCGATGTATTTGACCTGAGCATTCATTCATAAAGGATACAACATAAATGGAAATTATATATCACTAAAGGCATCACTATATATGCAATGAATTAACCGATTACCTAGCCCATCGGAAGGTGTCGTTGTAGCATTTAACAACTCATCACGTTGATCAGATAGGCCATTTTGCTCCATGTGATCATGAAATGCATGGCTATTTTGACTATTGGCAGCTCTATTGTCTACTCTTATTGAATGATTGGACACCAAAGCATTTCCATTAGGCACCCATTGTCGATGTCTTTGACCTGAGCATTCATTCATAAAGCATACAACATATATAGAAATTATATATCATTAAATGTAGCACTATAAATGTGATGATATGATTACCTTGTCCATCACAAGGTGTTCTTGTAACAGCAGAGCTAGCAATAGTGTTATTGAATTTCCTTGGTCTATCATTTTGAACATTAGGTGGAAGGGAAGCTAAATTTTTTTTGGAGCGATTACTGGATGACAGGTTCAAAGATTTCCAACAACTTTGTGGAGTAATGCTAGATAAATGAGTCCCCGTACAAGAGTCAATGATGTTGTTCAAATCATTCCTTATAGCTATCTTATTATGGAAGCTATCACTTAACTTTTCTCTCATCCTGAGTATATCAAGTCACAAAAAAATGAAGACACTTAAAACAAAATTGAACAACATAAAAGGTTTTAGGGTTTAGAGTTTAGGGTTTAGGGTTTAGGGTTTAGGGTTTAGGGTTTAGGGTTTTTACTAGTAAAAGGTATTTACTACTCGATCGGTCATCCTCTGCCATCCAACAATTATCCATTCTTAAAAATAGTAAAAAAATATAACATTTATGAGTAAGTATATCATACAAACAACATAGTTATAATAAGGATAAAAGCAGAACATCACTTTGAGGCAATCCTCAAAGAAAAACATCACTCAAAACCACACCAGAGAAAAACATTTGCAAGCCATCATCAAGATCACATTGGGTACCTTAAATTCACAGTACTTGATTGATTACTAATGTTCATTAAGTAATACAACACAAATTACATTTTTTGATTATTTCCTAATTTAAAATTTAAAAAAAATCATCAACAATTGTGACAGCCATTATGACTGTGACATGTCCGTTTTATTGATGATGTTGTGTCGAGGATGGAGTCACTGGAAGATGAATCTGAACTGATGGTCATGGGGTACAAGGCGGTACCAATGGGAAAGGATTGCACCTCAGGCATGCCGAATTCATCGAATGATGTCTCCTCAGATTCAGTACAGCCTGGCTCGTGCATATACCGTCTCAGGTGAGAAGGCAAACTGTTGTTGTAGTTATGTATAGAAGCATGTATGGTATTGTCGCCAATCGGACGAAGCCAAACCTGGTCCGTACGACCAATTCCCATTCTCCCAATCGACCCATTCCAACTGGTTGTGGATACCAGATTGCCATCACCATCATACTGAACCTCGATTACATTTGTCGAGTTCCCAAACATTAAGGTCATTTGACCAGCTGTGTAGCATCTTCCGTCCAAATGACGCCAATGTATGGGAATGGTGAGTTGTGCAAGTGTGCGCTCGTCTAGGGTGATGTCCAGCTTTTCTGCTTCAGGGAAAATGAGCGAGGAGTAGACTCCCAGGCCATAGTGACTGTTGTGGGTGAACAGAGACTTCAAAATATTAGTACTAACAGTTGTAAGTATATATAACGATATTATAAATTTTCAAAAAAAGTAGTATAAATTTGCAAAATATAGAGCAATATATTTTTAAATTGAAGCAAGTAGTCCATAAACATATTACCCATGGTTTCTATCAACATCAACAGGAATGAACCCATTAGAGAACGGGAAACATCATTATCTAGTTTGATGAAACCTGGTCAGGGACCATACAAGTGTACAACTTGTATAAGATCTGAGTGTAGAAGACCCAGAACTTGGAGGAACTGGTGTGCCAGCCAGCTGATGGTTCCTGGCCCAAGGTGAGAGGTTGGAGTACATATATAGTAAAGATGTATAATTGGCTATAAACTTCTTGAGTAACATAACATGCCATCAAAAGACAAAAATTGATTTAGGATATGGAACTGAAGTAACCATAATGCAATGTGTTTACATTAAAGCAGTACTAAGATAAGACGTACACTCCAAAAAAACGTGAATCAACCATTATGTAAACATCACTACATAGAAGCCATGTAATTTCGTTCAATATAGAAATCAAGAGGGAAAACCAGACTTCCTATGGAAGAGAAAAAATCATTGTTGTTCTACAATGGAACCCCTGCATTTTGTGCAATCATAGCTTAGTGTTAATAGCAACTTGTCTGCATGCCCTTAGTATCTTGCTTCATTGTTGCTTAAAGACCCTAATTTTTAGGGATCGTGAAGGTTTTAGTCAATTGGTAGTGCAGAAGAATATAGACCATTCAAGTTTACGGTAATCAAAGGAAAATTGAAGAAACCACACCCAAAAAAATATGTATACTATAAGTAATTATACAAAGGTCTTATTCTTCCTTAGACATTTCTGAATCCTAGAATATTACACAAGAAATGACCATCTCATAAACCTTGTTATCTCCTTAGCCTCTTCCTACATACATAAAGATGAGTATATCTCCCCTTCATTAGCTTAATGGTGGGAACCCCTGTTCTCATTAGAGAGCACCAACCCACCAAAGGTGGTGTCCTAGGTAAGGATACATTACTTGCCCATTCATTAATGATTTACAAACAAAGATATAGGAGATGTGTAGACATCACATGAGCACCTAAGCGACCACTTTTTAAAAAGTGGATGCTTCATTTTCCTTACAATTTTATACAACAATACACACATTTTTATATGAATACACTAACATTTAGCAAACTTGTATACATAACCAAAACCAACGTGACACTATAAAATAAAACAACGAAATCATCACATTTCAAGTCTGTAAAATAATTCAATTTTAAATCTAACAAAGAAGGATGGTTGATGGCTTGATATAAACGATTAAGGAAGTGATTGATGGATATAAAACAATGGAATCATCATATTTCAAGACAATCTTCATAAACCGATTATCATATATACCTTGATAGAATGGAAACTGTGAGAATGGATGGGAAATACCATGTGTGTTTATTGTTTCGTGGGGTGTACTTACCTATCGCGTGCTGAAGCAGTAGGGTGGCAAACCTCTGCAGTCCTCGCCGGCAAGTTGGGAGACTAATCTCTTCCTCGACGTCCCCTCCAACCCTAGGCAACGTCGCCAGCAAGTTAGGAGACTGATCTCTTCCTCAGTGTCCCCTCCAACCCTTGGCAATGTTGTCGGCACCTTGGAGAAAAGCAGAGAGCGTTCTATCAGGTAGCGTCCACGGTCTGGCAGATTAGGGCAAAAAGGCTACCTAGGTTGACTTCGCGGGTTCTGCGAGCAGAGCAAATGTCAGGAGTAAATGTCTCTACCCAACACGTGGAGAAGAGGAACCATTTTGCATGTCGGGGGAAGCCGCGTGGGAACAGAAAAATTTTACTAATTGTGGCCCGCTCATTTGATTTGGCAATTTTGAAATGCCACTAATTAATTATAAAAATACCTTAATTGGTAAGTATTTTCTATAAACTCCATAATACGTGGTTTAGAGGCATTTAAATTATAAAAGGCACTTCATTACATAGATAGTGGTGTTTTTTAGAAAAGCCACTGGAATAAAAGCCCCTAATGGGTATTTTTGTTGTAGTGCACGTCATCACAATATACTAAAATATTGTGTTGAGTATGCCTACATGTCTTTTTATATACCTCTCATTACTATGACTTGGCAATAAGATAAATCTATATTGTGGTAGTAATAAACAATTATAACAAAACCATACTTGGACAAATATGTTTATTAACAAAAGAGAAATATGTCACATTATTAAGCACATTTCCATCATAAAGTCATGCATCTACCACAAAAGGGATAAATACTTTTAGGTCTTATGATTACCCACCAAAGAGTTAGATCAAACACACAATGTGATCCCCTACCAAAGAGTTAGATCACTTCCATGCACTATAATACCAAAGAGTTTAGTGCTATCATATGATGAATCAAATATATTACGTTTGCATGTGTTCAAAATTAAGTATGTATATAGAAAATCCAGCAAGGTAGCATACAAGAGGAATTATTTCATCCAATAGCATATGCCAAGTATTTTGTACACATATAATACAACCATACTAAATAGTAGGACAAGTAAGAGGTAAAGCATACCTTGAAGAAGGACAAACCCAATCCACATATTCCTAGAGTCAATTATCACTCTTGGTCAAACCCTTAGTTAAAACAAGATCACATATTACCATTAGGTTCTCATCATCTTAACCCTAGTAATGATTCATGTTAGGGTTTGACTTAGTTCACTAGGATACGTGCATCATTACTTGTCTTCTCATCTTGGTATTAGGTTATTGGTCTTATATTTTGGATTAGGATACATAATCTAATTATTTGTTTACATATAATTATTTGCACATATTAACCCTAGGTTACATGTATTAATCATGTTATGGTTTTCTCATAACTTTAGGATCATTTAACATGGAAAATTATTTATATGCATAACTACAATCTCAAAATTAAATATGATGTTCCATATGCTGATATGAGCTTGTACTTAATATTGCAACATTTATTGACCACATATTATTTTCAACATTTTATTTAGGGTTATTAGCCCTACATAGCCATACTAATAAAGTTACATGATTACATGTCATAACATGATCATATCTGAAATTGTATGAATTATATATCATATTTTAAAGTTAGTGATGCATTCTCATAATTTTTTGTTAGTGTTTAACTTTTATTAAACATGAAAAGAGAATTATGTAACTTATATGATATCATCTATATTATGCATCAAAACTCTAATTTGATGGTTCCTATAAAACTTGGGCCCATTGTACAAGGCTTTAGTAAGGTTTCAAGAATGATGACTGGCCCCACAGGCCACCACTAACCTCAACTGTGTGTTTTGTCCTCACTCATGTGCAAGCCAGGATAAACCTTCCAACTAATCACCCATCCTAGTACTACTCTAGGTTGATCACACTTAAAAACAAAGTTCTTTAGTGATGAGCTCCCTAAAAAGGAGGTGTGCCTTGGTGATATGGGTGGTCCAATCATTCCTTTTAAGATGATTTTATCTGAGACCTTAAATCATGGGGCGTTATAATCTCCCCCACTTAGAATCTTGACATACTCATCAAGGATCAATTATATAGCCTCATAATATTTCTCCATTTCAATGCAGACCCAGAATGGCCCATGGACACCCATCTCCCAATCATGAAATACCAGTGCAAGGGTGGATACATCACCATGGACATCCCTTTCCAACATGCCTGGACCATAGGACTCAATACTGGCATGCCATATGCCCATGTGGGCCCCACCTACTCGAGGGGATTTGGCTCAGATACCATTTCTAACACCCAGGCCCACAACCCAACACTCAAATAGAGTTTCACAAATAACTAATAGCCTCATAGATCACCACTAGCCTTAACTGCATGCTTTACCCTCACTCACGCACAAGCCAGAATAAACTTCTCGACCAGTCATCCATCCTAGTACTACTCTGGGCTAAGCATGCCTAACCAAAAAGTTCTTTAGTGAATGTCTCTCTGAAAAGGAGGTGCACCTTGGTGATTTGGGTAGTCTAATCATACCTTTTAAGATCATTTTATTTGAGGCTTCAAATCCTATGATGATATAGTTCCCATTTTGTATTAATTATTTTTATGAGAATTTGGGTACCTTATTTGTAATTTTTTGATAATTGAGCTAATTACTGTGAATTATACAGGATCTGAGTATTTTTATGACATTTACCTTTTTTGACCTATAAGTCTTTGCCATGTGTTCCTAAGGGGAGTGGGTGCTTCTATCTCATGCTTGGTCTACTCATTTTAGACTGATCCGTTCCAGGCCTGACTTTGTCCATCGATCTCACTTCCTCATGCGAGAACATGACTTTGGGTGACGCCGCCGTTGGCTTTCTTCTGGTGAGCAATTAGCATAGCCATGGTGCTCCTAAAAGGATCCTCAGGCCATCAATAGCTTCAATGTCCAATTCTAGGTTTCCTTGGCATCAAGGCTCCTCTTCCTCACCTTCAAAGTTCCATCTAGGTTAAATCACTATCATTAGTCTTCGGCACGATGGAGAATAGAGGTCAAAAACCTTTAATTGAGGGAGATCCAAAGAAACACCTGCAGGATCACCAAATGAACTCCAGGAACGTGTATGTAGTCTTCATTCTCAAAAAGAGGCCCTGCACACACTCCCACAAGCTCCTTCTTCGCCCTAGAAAGGTCCCTTTATCAGCTATTTAAGCTTCCACAAAGAGGCATAGGAAGCCATGTGATGGAATGCTCTGGCTTCCATCTTACTTATCTCTTTGTATCTTCCTTAAAACTTCCCTCTAACTATGTAATTTCCTCCCCCCTTATATACTGTAAAAGATGATGGAGAGTTCGTCAGGTGCAAGCACTTATTTTCTCTGCTCTCACCAAAAAAGACTTCAAATGAGGGGTCAAATGACATAACAGAATGAGAGGAGCATAACTTCCCATACGATACATAATCTTAGGCCATGACTAGGACGAGTGGTGGTGGCAAGTGTTCCATAGCAACAATTTCTCTCGATCTTGATCTAACTGCAAGGAAGGAGATAACTCAGCGATCGTTGATCTTTTGTCCAAGGGAAAAAGTCAGTGCCCACTTAAAGTTGATCTACGGCTTCTCCTCCTCTAGGGAGACAACCACTAGATTAGAGATCGAGGGCCAGAGTTAGACATGCAGAACTAAGGGGTACGT
Organism: Alisma plantago-aquatica; assembly: GCA_963693085.1. Lineage (NCBI taxonomy): Eukaryota > Viridiplantae > Streptophyta > Magnoliopsida > Alismatales > Alismataceae > Alisma > Alisma plantago-aquatica. The sequence goes on from OY856409.1 coordinate 1,102,316,624, forward strand.
CACACTAAATAAAGTCATAACTTTGGTCTATCATTCATCAACATTTCATATTATTTCACAACAAACACATCTAAATATCTTCCTATAGGAGCATTGAAACCTAGTGAAACTTTGACCATAGATTTTTATCATCTGAGATACCTTCCATCCAATTTTGGTCCCTAAATAAACTATATGACCGGTCAAATAAATATTTCAAAAATGCACAAACTTAGGGACCTTAAACATGATATTAATAACAATTAGCATCCATAATTAGTCAAGAATACTTGAAACTCTTAATATGAATCAATCACATGAATTCACTTATGTCGTTAGATATTTGAAGGATCCAAAAGTGTACTCCATCACATCCTACACACCTTAAATGGAATTTCGTCCTCAATATTAAGCCAATATCCACTCCATCACACCTTATATGTGTTGGTACTACCAATGAAAATGAGGATAGCACCGAGTTGGTTTCTAACGATTTCTTCATATAAAGGTCAGTACCACCAACAACAAGTCAGTGGAATCAAGATGCTTTGGTGTGGGTTTATCCCAAAAGTCGGTAGCACCGGCCAAGGGGTTGATAGCACCAAAAATCCTTGACTCAGATCTATACTTTTTCTCCAAAAGTCGGTGCCACTGACATGGCTATTGGTAGCACCAAGCTGACTCAAAATTGTTCAAATTGCTTGAAATATAGAAATAGAACACAAGTCCAAATAAATATGATAAATCAGTATAATATAGTGAGAATAGATAACATTTGATTCAATAATATGTCACACTCTTATGATGATAAACAATTCATGCATAATATCAACCTGAGCAATTGTACATGAAATACATGGAAAAATAGCCTGTGAAATGCGGATAAAATTCAGTGCATCAATGTTGCAACATCTTTTCTTGTTGGTAAGTAATTTATGGTTTGAGGAACCCAAATTTTTATTTAGTAGCATATTACATCTTCTTCTAAATCACCTCAATACTTAATAATATATTCCTTGTTAGTTATTTCTAGAGTTTAGAGTGAAATTGTAATTTTGAATATTAATACAATACTAAATCTTAGTTCAACACAATCAAGTTTGTATTCCAACACCCTATGAGTATCAAATTAGAAGATCAACCATTGGGCTAACGTAACAAGATAAAATGCTAAATTGAAATGAGAAGAGATATAAATATGTAATTATGTACATTGAATAAGAAATAATAAATAGTGTACAATGTGTCATAAAACACACCCCACACACAGAAAAACACATATATATGCATATATACATATAGGTATATATATGCACATGTATATATGTGTACGTGTGATGTTTGGCTCAAGTCACATAAACATACTTAGAAACATTCTTTATATGGTGATTCATCATGTTCTAAGTAGTAAAATGACTAGTAACATAGTTTGACTGACCTTTGATGTTAAAGAAGTTAGAACTAATTTTTAGATGTCTATTTTTAGTTTCTACAATAAATACATATTGAGATGACCCCAAATCCAACAAACTTTCGATAAGGACGTTCCATTAGTATGCATGCACTCATACCAATAATATGTCAAAAGTGAAGCAAGTGGATTTTGGTTATCAATATTTATACATTGTAAAAGTTGAATCAGTCCACAACATTATGTATGTCATACAAACAGTAAACGTCCATAAATGAAAATGATATAGTTTACATCTTATTGAGAAGAAGAGTCTAACAATAAATGGAAGGATAGTACATAGTCATGACTTGCATCCTATATATCAACTATAGAAAGAAATGAAAGCTAAAACTTTCTAACTAGTAGAAGAAAATAAACATCTAAGCTAATGTAGATCCTTCAAAATCTATTGTTATTGTCTTTTAATTCCTTGTTCGAAATTAGTAATTCTTTGCACCTAAACAATACGTGAAACATCGGATCAAAATGAAAGATACATACATATATGCTTGCATATTTCAATAATTTAAAAAACAAAATAAAGAGTAAAGAAAACATTGTTTAATATGAAAATCAGGAAAATCATTCTTTTAAATTAGTATTTTGATGACAATGTACTACTAAGTGGTGTCAACACTGCCCCTTAGGATATGGGGATCCCTGCCTCTAGTGTTATGGGGATGTATTGACTTATAATTGTAGAGAGAGTATAAAACACTTATTAGCAACAAACCATCCATTTATTTCATGTTCTTAGTGACATGACGGAGATCAATACTACATTTATATTTCACACAAGAAATAATCTTGCTTTAGATCATGCATTACATCATATTTGTTTCACACAATAAAACTAGTCATATACTTAGATACTCCCATGTACCCAGCTATTTAGATCTTAAATTCCAAAATTGATCTACTCATAAGATGTAAGTTGATCACTTTGAAAATGAGTCGAAGGTCCATTATTATTATGTGTTCATGATACCCAAGATTGGGGTTTCCAATTAACTAGGGTTATTATATGCACCCAAAGGTTGAATCAGAGTTAACATGGTTATGAGATTGTAATTTAAAGTATTAAGGTAGATCTATGGTGTAGATATTCTTATGTTATTAGCCAAATTTAATAATTAGAGGGAGAACTAATGTTAGGGTTTTCAAGAGTTTAGATCATCATTGTTTGATAGACTAGAGTTTCATGGTTGATTGTAAATAGAGATATCCCCTAGGAAATATAAATTGAATATTACTAACATCATACTAATTAGTTCAACTTATTTCATTAAGAAAAGAAAGAAAATCATCAATACGTGATTTATGCCTTTACTTTTAGGGTGGGAGTTGGATCGAGGACAAAGTAGCATTTTATTTGTAATATGGGGATTTTTTGATGATTTTGATGTATAGTTTCTCCTATTTCTGACCTTCCTACTATTAAAGGTTTTTCTATGATATCTAGGTTAAAAAAATAGATCTAGAAATATAACTATTAATCATGGACCCCTGACTTGCAATATTGATCCAAGGGTTGGATCTGATCCTTGTTAGATCCAATGATGATGCGCATGGGCAGCCTGGCTAGTATTTGACTTGGTTTTGGAGTTGATATGACACCTTGATGGACCGCTCAAGTCTAGATGATTCCAGGTGGACTTCTCCTTCCTTCAGTCCTCTTCAATATCACGAGTAGCATCTTCCTATGCTCTGGGAAGGATGTAGGGTAGATAGTGCCTTGCTCATGGCTAGATGATATGTTGGTCACCTTTGAGTGGGACTCCCCTTTCCAGGTGGTGTGCTTGCATGGTAAAGATCCAACTAGAGCTCTTTTTCTATCGCATTGGTGGAAGACATCACTAGATTAAAAGGTGTTTGGGGGTAATGGGGAGATATATTATTGGGGGAAACATCATGGATACTCACCATGTCCCCATGAGGGTGAAGAGGGAAGTGAATTATAGTGTTTAAGGCTCCATTTCTATCTCATTGAGGTCAATAGAAGGTTAAAGTAAGCGGTATTGGTGGCGATGAAGAGAATGTTTTGCAGAAAATTAAAGCTTGGGAAAGGCAAAAGTGGGGTAGGTGAAGCTAATGGGGTTAAACAGCTAGAAGGGAGTGGGGTTGAAGAATCCCTAAAATGAGGTGTTGTTCCAGGTGAGAGCCATAAAAGGAGTGGGCTTTGTTCGTACAAATTTGGAGTAAAGAGGCTACTAGAAGGGGTCATTATGATTGTCTTGGTATAGGGAATTGTTCCTCCAAAAATCTCAGCTAGACTAGGTATATTTTGTCAAATTTAAGGCATGGCGTAGTGGATCGGTAACAATGGTGTTGTAACCTATGAGATTTAGAGGTTGAAGATGAAGTTAGTCATATTAGATCATCATTGGACAGCTAGAATCTAAGGGGAAACATATGGCATGCTGGGTCTAGGACTTTGGGTAGCCAGATGACACATTACTATTCGTGATTAGCCTCTAAAGCACCCAACTTAGGTTGCAGTCACTTAAATGAGTGAATTAATGCTCAAATATCAAATGTTTATAACTTTTAACTAGTAAGTCTGATGTTTTCAATGGATCTTTATAGTAGATTTATTATACAATCGTATAATTTTGAGATTGAAATTTGATTGTAAGACCACAAGGGTTTTTTCACTTGAATTTGACATATATCACCTTAATTATATAACTAGGGTTTCATTTATTCATAACTGGTGTATCAACATGATTCATAATTTAAGTGAATAGTGAAGAGTATTGTGAATAGAATTTATGGACCTATTCATGACATTGACAATTTCAAGAGAGAGAAAGTGATTATGAAAACTCACTTTATCACATTCTCCCCTCCTTTTAGGAATTATTCCCTCAAATTTCTACAGCTAGAAAGTGATGTGGACAATTTTGCTCGATCTCAGACTTGATCTCCTAGTTAGTGTCACTCTAATCATGGGGGGGTCAAAGAACTTTTACCATGTCGATGTGTCGTTTACTATGAGATCCTTTGCCTTAGTAATGAGAATCTTGACTGGGGACTTTGCATAAGATAGATCATCTTTCATATCCATAGATTTATGTTTTAAAGTATGACTAGGATCTTTGACATAAGGCTTCAGATTTTATACATGAAAAACATTGTGCATTGTATTATACTAAGGCAGAAGAACAAGATGGTAAACACATTCATTTGTCCTTTCTAATAATTCAAAGGGTCCTAAAAAGTGAGGATTGAGCTTCCCTTTATTCTTTTCTAAGGAACAAATAGGCCTGATCTTCAAGAAAACATGATCACTTTCTTTCAAGTAACCTTCCTTTCGGTGAGCATATATATAAGAATTATGCCTACCATGTGTTTGCTTCATTCTTTGTCTTATGAATGCAACATTGCGAATTTAAAGATGCATCTCCTTAGATTTCATCAAGGTGTGTTTTCTGACATTATCCCAGTGTAGAGGAGATTTTCATAGTTTTTCATAGAGAACTTCATATGAACGCATCCTAATACACTCATAATAGCTATTATTATATGTGGTAGTGGTGTTTTATGTTATTTATTTTCCCTTGTGTTATCTAAATGGGCTTACTCTCCTTAGGCCCATAAGCATTAGTTTAGTTTATGTTGTGTTGTTTCTCCATTACATCATACCTTGGGACAAGTCTATATATATGAGTCTATGTAGCTCTTATCTCATAATGAGAATTTCTCTTCACCTGATATCAAGAGCATATGTCTAGTTTCCAAAAAGAAGCCTCCTTTTCTTCTTCTTCTTCTTATTGTTCTTCTTCTTCTTATTCTTCTTCTTACCCTTCCACCCCACCCATGCACCACCTTCCCACCAATATCAATTGCCTCCAGCCACCACTGATTAATAGTAGTGATGTGTGTGGAAAGCCTTCACAGCTAGCTGCTGGGTGTGTGACTGGAAGTTGTGCACTAGCACACCGCTTATGTTGATTCCAATGGGGTTATTTCCCGATATGGCTGCCTCCATCCTGTTGTATCATCTACAGAAATCCCTACCCAGTTTCCCTGATCTTTGCTAGGGGAGTCGTAAGTCACCATTGCTTTGGATTTCCATGTGTAGCCCCTTAATTGTGGCTCTTTCTTGCATAGTAACCTTTGTGGGAATCTAAATGGAACTCCTCTATTGTAAGATCCCTGACCTAGATTTATGCTTAATTGTAATTACTTTTCATAATGAGATGTTTAAACTAAAATTTAATATCTTGGGATGTCCGAATATCATGTGACAGACTTACATGTTCATTTTGGTCCAATTTGATTAATGTTTGAGCTATCTTTTCTATATATGTTCTTGTTCTAGACTAAATTGCAATTTACCCATAAGGGAGGTTATCTTGCAAATTGTCACATGTTGAGAATGTTTCTTCTGCTTTAGCATCATGAGAGATAAATGATGCAATGGGGCACCTTGTTTGAATCATCGTAAGTGATGTGACCTCTCACGGTGATTCTAGGATTTCTAGGGTTTGCTTAAGTTGATAAAGTGATTATACTAAGGTTCGAGTGATGTGACCGTACACCACTTTTGGTGAGGGTAGCAACCGCAACACATGCCTTGGATGTTGTGCTTTCCACCTAGATGACCTAGAGGTGAGTTGGTCGAAACACGTTGTCCTCTAGTGTCTCAACCATGTACACTTGGTGACTTAGGGTTTCGACCTAGACATGTAGATGAAGTATGTTGACCGAGACAAGGTGGTAGCTGAAATTTGAGGTCACTACACTTTTGCTGTATAAACATTAACATTTCATAATTTGTATGTGAGTGGAGGAAAGGTCATTTCTTTGGGGGATATGTGTCTTTTGATACCCTATATTGTTGAAACCTCATAAATCTCTACTTCCCTCCTCCTTTGGGTATATAACCCCTTCTCTTCACATATGAGTAATATTTTCATCCCTAGACTCTCTCTTCTTCCCTTGGATCGTCCTTGGATCTTCAGGAGCAGGAGAGGTTAGATCTTGAAGCTTGGGTGGCTGATCCATCTTGCATGTTGAAGATCTTGTGCTAGGTCAACTCTTTGGTGGTTATTTTCTTGGAGATTCTTCTCTTGGTTAGTAATCTTAACTCTTGATCAGGTTTCCTCTCCTCTGAAATACCCATCATCTTCTTCTTCCTCCTCGACCGTAGACTATGGATCATCCATGTGTCTTTTCTTGGAGATCTCTTCTTCACAAGTACCATAGATTGTGTTTTGACATGATGGAACCTAAGTGAGAAGAAGACCTCTTCTTTCTCTCTTCTTTAAGATCTCCTTTGACCATGGTGGTTTTTTCCTCTTTTGAGGTGATCCTTTGGCCGAAGTTTTGAAGTTTGGCTGAAGTTCTTGGAGCTTGTGATCTTGGGAGATTGGTTCTCTCCAAATCAGGTGGGTTATATAACTTTTCCTTGATCTAATATTAGCATATTAAGATATCATCTAAGTTTTTGTTCTACATATTAAAAATGTGTTCTTGATGATAGAAGGAATAACATGTTTTAGGGTAACTTGTGGAGTATTCTTGAGAAGCTTATCTCTCCTATAAACCCTAAAAAGCCTTGTACCTAATTTTGTTGTAAATAGAAAATGATGTGTTTCCTTTGAATCCTCAACTATGGAACCATGCTACTTTATTTATGGTTCATTTATACTTGAATAGTAGGAAGTTTTTGGTCTATTTATATGCATAAGAATATAGGTTTTCTCTCTCTAAATATAACTATTTCTGTGTTCTTCTATGATCCATAATCTAGGATTGATGAACACTTGGTATAGGGTGTTGTTATTCCTATTAACGTTTGGTATTCCCTATTGTTAACCACCTATTTTGACCTTGTTCAGATCTTCTATAGTGTTGGGCATATAGCTAACCTGTGATAAAGACAACATTTGGTCTTCCATTTTGTTTGACACCCTTGTAGGTGGTGGTCTTGTCCTCATCATTCCAAAACCCTAAGGGTTGGTATGTACCCTTCAACCTGGTCGCAACGTAGCGTTGTTGCATGCTTCTACTCAAGTTGGTTGATGTCATGGTCAAGGTGACCAAGTATGATGATCAAAACCTTCTTCCATTTGGGTCGAGACCCATGTTAAATGATGGTTGAGACACTTGGTATGCATAGGTCGTGACACCATGTTGCATGTCTTGGTTGCGACGCATCTTGAAGTGGTCTCAGTCGCGACACTATGTTTAGGTGTTGCATTGCATCAATGGTAGCAACACATGCTAGGTCACACAGCTATGAGTGTCTCTATCGTGATCATGTTGACTATCTCAGTCTTGACACATTTTGTAGTGTCTCATTCGTGACGCATCTTGTTGTGTGCTGGGTCGAAACCATGTGGTGAGGGTGGTTGAGACTAAGTGTTGCGGTGGTTAAGACCATGTGTTGTGAAGTGCTTGAGACACATGTACGTATACATGATTAATACATAGTGCAATGGTCTACATAAGGTGTTGTAGTTATGAATGGCCAACCATTAGCACTAATACTTAACCCTAGTACTCTCCAAATATGTGGGAGGTGGTAGAATTACGGTTTAGTGGTTGCACAATATTATGAAACCCTAATCAGATACATACAAATCCTAACCCTAATCTTATGATGACATGATGTATGTGCTCAATTCTACTTGAAATTATTATTATGTGATTGTGCTTTATCTCTCCTACTTGTGTAACACTAACTTGTAGGCGAGATAAATGTCATAGCTATGAGAATGTTATGATGACCCCTGTGTAACACAAGATGGTGATTATGATTAATGTTGAGTCATATTGTGATATTGATTATGCAAGAGTTATATGAATTGGTATAATGACATGACAAGTGCTTTGTACATAAATTGAGGGATTGATATCCCATGGTGATGTGATATTATTGAGGACCTTGTAATGGCTGTGATACAAGTGTCATGTGATGATGATACATGTTCTCTCTTTTTACATTTTATATCCTCTGATATTGTATCTTACCCTTAATTCTATAGAATATGTTTAGGGTTTATACATTGTAACTTGATTGATCCATTCGAAGATGTCCAATTGGTAATTCTAATCAAGTAAAAACCTAACCATGTAGATGCCCAGTACCATAGATCCATCTTCAGTGTCAGTATCTAGCTAGATGGTGAAACGAGTAACTCGTACGAGAAACTTGGAGCGCATATTATTGAATATGTGAGGTGCAAGCGGAGACATCTCCTTGTATCCTTAAATTGTTGATATATATTGGTATAATGCTTTGTTATAGAACATCCATGCATGAGACTATTCTCTAGTATTGTGCCATGTACCCAGGTAGGCTAGTTGTTTTATAGGGCCATAGCTTTGACCATGAGTTTTTGTCTCTATAGGACTATATCTTTGACTATAAATTGTTGTTTAGCAATTTTGACTATTATTTCACTGCATTACAGACTCAAAATGATCGAGTTGTTCTGGTGATGATCATGGAGTCTGACTCTTCCATTAATCTTGTATGGTACTAATTTTAACTTAGCAGTGGTCAGTTGGATTTGAGTGGTACGCCCCAAATTCTTAGGGCATAATAATAGAAGTGATAATGCAATCGTGTAGTATATTTGCTTAGGGTCAAATATGAATCACATTTAACGAACCCATGCCTTATTTTTTATATCGTTTAGTTAATAACAGTTATACATGTTCTTCATATTTCTTCTTAAAGTATAAGATGTTCTACTGCTCAGTTGCAAGTGTTTAAACTGCTTAAATAGTATTTACTCCTTTACTCAACTGCTCTATTATCTTACCATGCTTATAATGGATGTTAGTGAAGAGTTATATCTCTAACTGGGATTTCAGGTCTCACCCCGTGGGTTCCACAACTTTTTAGATGGTCAGGGATGAGGATGTCAAGGTCATAGTGCAAGTGTTGAGCAATAAGGAGATCAGTAACTGTTAGAGGTTGGATATGTTGCCAAAGTTTTGTAGAAAAGTCCTATGCATCGTCTCTGTACTCTCACATATTTTGGGAGATTTTTTAGTTTGTATATTGACACGTAGGTTTTAGATTTATGTCATAACTGTATAGAAATGGCATGTACATATAACAGATAGATTGTAATATGTGTCAATTGTGTCTTGAAATCCTTTAAACATGATATGTAACATTTTTTGGCATATGTGGAATATAGATATCCTGAGTTGAAGGCTTTTTTTATAAATACTTCCATTTGAGATATTGAATTGAAAATGGTTTTAAGTTACCATGTTTTGAGGAAATATTGTTGTTAGTGGTAATTTCGTAGTTTTTTTGAGTAATTTCTCTTTGTGTGGCAAAGGGTGTCACTATTTGGTTGGTATCAGAGTCATAGGTTTGCTGAGTCTATAGGGACATAGGACTAGGGTTTGAGTCTATTCTAGTGTCCTTCAGTATATCTTATGGTCACTTCTGCTTATGTAGAAGAAGAAGAAGAGAATAAAATATGTCTGGAGAACACGAAGAACATGTTCTGGAGAGTGGTATTACTACACCAAGAGGTGGTGCAAGGAGACAAGAGAGGGATGATATCATTATAGATGTGCCTCAAGTTGACCCAGCAAATGTAGCCAACCTAGCATTCCAGTCCATGTTTGGACAATTCATGGCTACAATGACACACATGGCGGATAGGATGCCTGCAACCCAACCTAGGGCAACTGTTCCTGGTGCTAGAACTCATGGATCTGGGAAGACTTTTGAAAAACTTTGACATGCAGGAGTGTTAGATTATGTAGGAACATCTGATCCAATTGATGCAGATGTGTGGTTGATTGTGCTGGAAAAGGCCTTCAAAATCCTTAATATCCCTAAAGAAGATAAGGTGAAAGATGATGTATACTTGTTGAAGGGAAGTGTTGGCCACTAGTGGGCCATAGAGGAAGAGAAAAGGTCAGGTGTTGTGATTACTTGGGAAGAATTCTGACAAGAGTTCGTAAGTCAGTACCTTCCAGAGACTTATTTGGATGAGAAAATTGTACAGTTTGAGAATATCCGACAGAGATATATGTAAACTAGTTATTATGAAGTTAAGTTTATGGAGATTCTAAGGTTTTGTCTGCACATGGGTGCAACAAATAAGGAGAGGATCAGGCACTTTGAGAAGGGTCTGAATATTGAGATGACAACTCTAGTATCATCTTTAGAGAACATAGAAAGGCTTGCCACTTTTATGGAATTAGTTAGGAGAGTGGAGAATTTTGTGATAGAGAAGCGTGAGATGAAGGATAAGATAAGGCTTGTGTAGTATCAAGGACAACATTCTAGAGGCTTCAAGAATCTTAGGTCCTCAGCACCTTAGTCAGCAGAGGTCAGTGACTCAATCATAGTGGACATAGAGCAGAGGTAGGGGCCACAATTTTCCACCTCTAGGTGCTTGCAGTGTAACATCAATGTTTGTGACAGGGGCGTTTGGGTTGTGGTACGAGGGAAAGACCTATTTCAAGTGTGTATAGGTGGGACATACTAAGTGGTACCACCCTGTGAAGGATGAAGAGGTGACTCAGCAGTTGAGGCAGAATCAGCAAGGGTCACAACAAAGACAACATTATAGTGGCAGAGGAGGTGGACAAGTGTCACAGGCCCATTCTTCAGGACACACTAGTAGAGGAAGAGGGCAAAAACATGCAATGGCTCGATTCTATGTGATGAGTCATCCAAAAGGAGTCATTAACCCTTGGGTCGTGACAGGTCAGAAGGAATTATTTCATTCTGGTTTGTCTTCTTTTTGTTTCATATCTATTTTATTGACCCGGTGTGATGCATTCTTTTATCACTAGAGAAGTGATTTCTATTTTTTCCTTACTTGTTAGTCATAGACAAGATGATATTCATCTAGAAACTCCTCTAGTTGGTTCCACAGAGCTGTGGGAAATGTGCCCATCCTGTGTTCTTTCCATTTCAGGATGTAGCATTTAAGTGGATCTCCAACCACTTGATATGTACAGATTAGATTTGATCTTTGGGATGGATACATTGGAAAAGTATCGGGTCATCTTGGAATGTAGTGCCAAGGTAGAAAAGTTTTTTGGTAATGATGTTTTGTGGGTCTTCTAGGGTGATAGGAAGATTCTTCTGACATGTCTAGTTTTAGCTATGACAGCAGAAAGATTGATGAGACAAGGTTGTGATGTGTTCTAGGCACATGTGGTGGATACCAAGGCAAAGAGTTCTAGTATTCAGTAAGTGCCAATTGTATAGGAGTTTGAGGATGTGTTTCTTGAAGAGTTTTTAGGTGTACCTCCTCCCAGAGAGATTGATTTTGAGATCAATCTAGTTCTAGGTACCCAACCTATAAGACAGACACCATATAGGATGGCACCACCTGAGATGCAGGAATTAAAGAAATAGTTGCAAGAACTAATTGAGAAAGGTTTCATTGGACCGAGCATGTCTCCTTGGGGTGCCCCCATTCTATTTGTAAACAATAAAGATAGATCAATGAGGTTATGTATTGATTACCGACAATTGAATAAGATGATGATTAAGAATAAGTATCTGTTGCCACATATAGATGACTTGTTTGATCAGTTACGGGGTGCCACCATTTTCTCTAGGATAGATCTGAGGTCAGGTTATCATCAGTTATGGATTAAAGCATATGACATACCTAAGTCAGCCTTTAGGACAAGGTATGGTCATTATGAGTTTGTGGTTATGTCGTTTGGGCAAATGCATGCACCAACAATGTTTACAGACCTGATGAATAGAGTATTCAGACCCCATCTAGATCAATTTGTAGTTGTTATTATAGATGGTATCCTTATCTACTCTAGAGATAGTCAACAACAAGGGCAACATCTAAATCAGGCTTTGACCTTATTGAGGCAGCACCAGTTATATGCAAAGTTGAATAAGTGTGAGTTCTAGTTAAAGGAAGTGGCTTTCCTAGGGCATGTAATATCTGTAAAAGGAGGCTCTATAGACCCAAAGAAGGTAGATTCAGTGCTGGAATGGGATCAGCCGAAGGCACCTATGGAGGTTCGCATCTTTCTAGGTTTGCTAAGATATTATAGGAGGTTCATTAAGAACTTTGGTGCAGTGGCACTACCCCTAACAAAGTTAACAAGAAAATATGTGCATTTTGTTTGGGACGACAAATGTCAATGATCTTATATGATCCTGAAGGAGAGGTTGACCAGTACACCAGTATAAGTGTTGCCAGAATAAGGAAAGGGTTGTATTGTCTTCTGTGATGCATCTAAGAATGGTGTAGGTTGTGTGCTAATGTAAGATAAGAACATAATTTCTTTTGCATCACGACAGCTTAAGAAACACGAGGAGAAATATCCAACACATGATCTAGAGTTGGCAATCATGGTCTGTGTCTTGAAGATTTGGACACACTACTTGAATGGTGAGAAGTGTCAGATCTTCACCAGCCACAAGAACTTGTAATATATCTTTTCAAAATAGGAGTTGAACATGCGAAAATGATGATGGATGGAGATAATCAAGGACTACAATTGTACTATTGATTACCATCCAGGGAAGGCGAATGTGGTGGTAGACGCCTTAAGTAGGAAGTCTTCTTCAACATCATCCACTGAGAAGGCACATTTGAGTGCTTTGGTGTGTCACAAGAGAGACACATTGATCTCTCTTTGACAAATGAATGTTCACTTAGAGGTGCCAACGTTAGCAGGTTTGTTGGCACAGTTACAAGTGAAGTTGACATTGAGTCAGCAGATTAGAGATGCACAGCAGAATGATATTGTGGTACAATAGATTTGGGCAGAGTTGGCTAGTGAGAAGCATGATGGCTTTCATGAATCTAATAATGGGGAAGTATGCTATCATGGCAGGATAATTGTGCCAGATGCAGATAATCTGAGAACGTTAGTTCTGGAAGATGCTCAATCTTCTATGTACGCCATGCATCCAGAAAGCACCAAGATGTATCAAAATCTAAAATATCTATATTGGTGGTTAGGATTGAGGTGTGATGCACTTGAGTTTGTGGCTAAGTGTGCAGTGTTTCAGTAGGTTAAAGCCGAGCATAAAAATCCTACAGAGACTTTGCAACTATTTCCTATACCTTAGTGGAAGTGGGATCATATCACAATGGACTTTGTGGTTAGACTCCCAAGGATAGCCAAAGGTCATGATTCCATGTGGGTAATAGTGGGTAGGTTGACTAAGTTAGCACACTTTTTTCCTATAAGGATGATGTATATGGCTGAGAATCTTGCACAAGTGTATGTTAATGAGATAGTATGTATGCATGGTATTCCAACTACTATAGTATCAGATAGAGGTCCACAATTCACTAATCACTTTTGGGAGCATTTGTGTGCAGTGATGGGTATGTCATTTAGGTTCAGCATTGTATTCCATCCATAGACAGATGGATAGGCTGAGAGGACAATACAAACCTTGGAGGATCTATTGAGAGCCTATGTATTGCAATTTTTGGGCAGTTAGGATATACACCTTATCCTGATAGAGTTTGCCTACAATAATAGATATCATAGGAGCATCGATACGGCACCATATGAAGAGTTTTATGGGAGATTTTGTAGATCTCTTTTGTGTTGGTATGAGATGGATGAATATCAACTTTTAGGTCCAAAGCTAGTGCAACAGACAACAGAAAAGATCAAAGTCATTCAACAACAACTAAAGGCAGCTCAGAATAGGCAGAAATTTTACGTTGATAATAATCGTAAACCCTTTAGAATTCCAAGTGGGAGACATGGTGTACCTTAAATTTTCTCCTTGGAAAGGTGTTTTACAGTTTGCGAAAAAGGGAAAGTTAGCCCCCAGGTATATGGAACCTTATCCTGTGATTGCACGTGTTGGGAAGGTGGCCTATAAGTTAGATTTTCTACCTAAGTTGTACAAGTTACATCCTATTTTTCATATCTCTATGTTGAGGAAGTGTTACCATGATATGGAGTTGACTCTATAACCTATTGAGGTGGAGCTAGATGATGATATGTCCTATGTATAAGGTCTCATTTTGATCCGGGATAGAAGGATCAAGAAGTTGAAGAAAAAGGACATTGTGTTAGTCAAGGTTTTTTGGCATCATCATGTCATAGAGGAAGACACATGGGAGCTTGAGTACAAGATGTGGAAGAAGTATCTGACTCTTTTTGCGTAGGATTTCTGGGGTGAAATCCCTATTAGGGGTTTACAGTTTTAAGATCACTGGCCTAGCTTTATCTTTAATTGTAATTACTTTGTATAATGAGATGCTTTAACTTTAATTCTAATTACTTTGTATAATGAGATGTCATAATATCATGTGATAGGCTTATATTTTCATTTTGGTCCAATTTGATTAATGTTTGAGCTACCTTGGTTATATGTGTGCTTGTTTTGGACTAAATTGAAATTTACCCATAAGTGAGGGTTATCTTGCAAATTGTCACATGTTGAAAATGTTTCTTGAGATTTAGCATCATAAGAGAGGAAATGATGCAATGGCGTACCTTGTTTGAATCATGGTTAGTGATGTGACCTCTCATGGTGATTCTAGGGTTTCTAGGGTTTTCTTAAGTTGATAAAGTGACTATACTAAGGTTTGAGTGTTGTGACCCTACACAACTTTTGGTGAGGGTAGCAACCACAACACATGCCTTGGATGTTGTGGTTTTGACCTAGATGACCTAGAGGTGAGTTGGTCGAAACACTTTGTCCTCTAGTGTCTTGACCATGTACACATAATGAGTTAGGGTTTTGACCTAGATAGGTAGATGTAGTGTCTTGACCGAGACAAGGTGGTATCCGACCTTGGAGGTCGCTACATTTTTGCTGGATAAATGTTAACATTTTGTAATTTGCATTCCAGTGGAGGAAAGGTTATTTCTATGGGGTACACGTGCCTTTTGGTACCCTATATTATTGACATCTCATAAATCTCTACTTCCCTCCTCCTTTGGGTATATAACCCCTTCTCTTCACATATGAGCAATCTTTTCAGCCCTACATTCTTTCTTCTTCCCTTGGCTCATCCATGGAGCTTTAGGAGCAAGAGAGGTCATATATTGAAGCTTGGGTGGCCGATGCATCTTGCATGTTGAAGATCTTGTGCTAGATCAACTCTTTGGTGGGGATTTTCTTGGAGATTCTTCTCTTGGTAAGTAATATTAACTCTTTATCATGTTTCCTCTCCTCTAAAATCTCCATCATCTTCTTATTCCTCCTTGTTCACAGATTGTGGATCATCCATGGTGGATTTTATTGGAGATCTCTTCTTCACAAGGGCCATAGATCATGTTTTAACATCATGGTACCTGAGTGAGAAGAAGACCTCTACTTTCTTCTTCTTTGGTTCAACCTAGGATATGAGCTTTTTCTCTTCTTTATTGTCTCCTTTGACCATGTCATTTCTTTCTCTTTTGAGGTGATAGTTTGGATGAATTTTGAAGCTTGGTTGAAAGTCTTCGAGCATGTGATCTTGGGAGATTGGTTCTCTCCAAATTAGGTAGGTTATATAACTTTTCCTTCATCTATTATTAGCATATTATGATCTGATCATAAGTTGTTGTTATACATATTAAAAATGTGTTCTTGATGATAGAAGGAAAAACATTTTTTAGGGGTTTTTTGGAGTCTTGTGGAGTATTCTTGAGAATATTATCTCTCTTATAAACCTTAAAAAGCCATGTACCCGATTTTCTAGTAAATAGAAAATGGTGTGTTTCCTTTGAACCATGATACTTTCTTTATGGTTCATTTATACTTAAATAATGGGAAGTTTTTGGTCTATTTATATGTATAATAATCCATGTTTTCTCACTCCAAATATAACTCTTTTCATTTTCTTCTATGATCCATACTCTAGGGTTGATGAACACTTGGTATAGGGCATTGTTCTTCCTGTTGACATTTGGTATTCCCTATTATTAACTACCTATTTTGATCTTTTTCATATCTGCTATGGTGTTGGTCATATAGCTAACCTATGGTCGATATGACCTTTGGTCTTCCATTTTGGTTGACACCCTTTTAGGTGGTGGTCTCGACCGTGACATTCCAAAACCTTAAGTGTTGGTCACTAACCACCAACCTGGATACAACACAGTGTTGATGCACGGTTCTGCTTATTGGTGTTGTGGTCAAGGTGACCAAGTATGATGATTGAAACATGATTCCATTTGGGTCCAGACACCATGTTGAATGGTGTTGAGATACCATGTTGAATGGTGGTCAAGACACTTGGTATGTATAGGTTGTAACACCATGTTTCATGTCCTGGTCACGACGCATCTTGAAGTGGTCTCATTCATGACACTATGTTTAGGTGTTTCATTGCATCAATGGTCGCAACACATGCTAGGTCAGATAGCTATGAGTGTCTCTATCATTATCATGTTGAGTATCTCGATCTTGACACATTTTGTAGTGTCTCAGTCGTGACACATCTTGTTGAGTGATGGGTCGAGACCATGTGGTGAGGGTGGTTGAGACTAAGTTTACGGTGGTCGAGACCATGTGTTGTGAAGTGGTTGAGACACCTGTACATATACATGTACATGATCAATACATAGTGCAATGGTCTACATATGGTATTTTAGTTATGAATGGCCAACCATTAGCACTAGTACTTAACCCTAGTTCTCTCCAAATATGTGGGAGGTGGTAGAATTAGAGTTTAGTGGTTGCATAATTTTATGAAACCCTAATCATATACATATGAATCCTAACCCTAATCTTGTGATAACATGATGTATGTGCTCAATTCTACTTGAAATTATTATAATGTGATTGTGCTTTCTCTCCCCTACTTGTGTAAAACTAACTTGTAGGTGAGAAAATGTCATAGCTATGAGATTGTTACGTTGACCCCTATGTAATACAAGGTGGTGATTATGAGTAATGTTGAGGCATATTGTGATATTGATTATGCAAGAGTTATATGAATTGTCATAATGACCTGACAAGTGATTTGTACATAAATTAAGGGATTGATATCCCATAGTGATGTGATATTATCGAGGACCTTGTAATGGTTGTGATACAAGTGTCATGTGATGATGAGACATGTTCTCTCTTTGTACGTTTTATGTCTTCTGAAGTTGTATCTTACCCATAATTTTGTAGAATTTATTTAGGGTTTATACGTTGCAAGCAGAGACATGTTCTTGTATCCTTAAATTGTTGATATATAGTGGTATGATGCTTTGTTATGGAATGGCCATGCATGAGACTATTCTCTAGTGTTGTGCCATGTACCAGGAAGGCTAGTTGTTTAAAGGACCATAGATTTGACCATGAGTTGTTGTCTCTATAGGACTATATCTTTAATTATGAGTTGTTGTCTCTCCTTTACCTTCTTTTCCTAAGACCTTAAGAGAAGGTTTATCCTTAGAATAAAGAGGAAGGGACGATCAAGTAAAGAAGGAGGGACCTAGTTGGAATTATGGACAACTTATGAACTAATGTTGAAAATCCTACCCCATGTATATAAGCTCTCCTTCCCTTAGTTGCAAGGGAACTCACCCTTCGTTACCTTACTGTTTCATTTCACCAAAGACGACCAAGGACTGCCTTGGAGCTAAAGAGGACGACCAAGGGGTGCAAGGTAGGTTTAAACCCCTCTTCTTGCCTAATTCCATGGTTAGAACTCGAATTCAAGGTCAGCTTCATGGCTAACTCTCGAAATCCTATCTTTCTAGCCATCTTTCCTTGACCTTCCTTGGAGTTTTCACCTTGACCAACCTGTAAGAACTCAAGGACGCCATTAGATCTTGGAGCTTGAAAGCTTGGAGCTCAAGAAGCAAGCTTTAGGCGGGTTTTATAACTCTAAACCCATGCTTTACTATGTGCATCTTTATATGCGTTTTGATGATAGCTCTTAGTATTTCCCTATTTTTCCCTGCTATTTTGCAAGCAAATCCATGGGATATTCGTACTGTTCTTGAGCAAGGAGATGAAGGCGTGATTTCCAAGAAAAACCCACCGCTTTTCACTTCCTTAAACGGTCTCAAAAGTTTGCTCTTTCGGTCTCAAGACCGCGAGGTGAGCAAATGGTCTCGAGACCGCGACAGGGCAAATGGTCTCCAAGACCGTTTGGCCCCGTTGAAGCGTGGACCGTATACGAAATCTGTTCCTAATTATATAGGCTAATTACCCTCAAAATTTGGGAGTCTAACTCCAAAGGAATCGGGAGATATGACCTTTTTAAGTAACAACTTTATTTGAATTTATTCCTTATTTTCAAACGGTCTGAAGTTGCCTTTTTGGGCAAACGGTCTCAAGACCGTGTAAGGACGTTGACGAAGCATTGACCGTATGACATTACTGTTTAAAATTATGTTAATTAACAACTCACAAAGTTTGATGGTCTAATTCCAAACGGGCTAAGAGTTGAAGGGTGAATACTAGGGCTAACCCTAGATAAAATCAGTACTGAAATTATGGTGACCTAATTAGGGTTTTTAGGGTTGATTGACCTAAACGGTCTTAAGACCGTTTGAGGGTCACCAAACGGTCTCAAGACCGCGAGGGAAATCAACCAAGACCGTTTGGAGGTCTGGGGTCAAGGATAGTTGACCAATTGAAGGTACAATTACACCGAATTACATTGCAATAAAATATTGACACGATCATCAACTCAATGGGTCAGACCTTGATAAATTTGCACTAGAATCCAAAATTGGATGGGCAAACGGTCTCAAGACCATTTGGAACTCATCCAAACGGTCTCAAGACCGAGAGGACAATCACCCAAGACCGTTTGAAGGTCTAGGGTTGAGTAATTTGACCAATTGAGGACCCAATTGCAAATACGTTATCAATTGATCAAAATACTGAATTGGTGACCCAATCATGGTTTAACCTCTATCCAATCACCTTAGATTTTGATGAAATCTTGGGCAAACGGTCTCAAGACCATGTGGGGTCCACCCACATGACCTCAAGACCGTTTGGGCCAAGTTTGAGCCCAATTGGAGCTCAATTGAAGGGTTCAACCTTGTGTTGATGCACATTGTTGAGTATTGATGGGTGAACATTGATAGACCCTAATTGAATCGATTTCAATCCTAATTGGTCAACAATTGAGGGTCAATTGAATGACCAATTGGTTAAGCATAACCTTAATTTACCCAATCCATAGGTGGTCAACATAACTTTGACCTTTTGAGGGCTTCAACATCGGTTAACATCATCGATTGCATCTTTGATTTTGTTGATGGACCAAGCGGCTGAGACCATGTGAGCCTCGCGGTCTCAAGACCGTGAGAGGGCTCGCGGTCTCAAGACCGTGAGGGGGCTCACGGTCTCAAGACCGAGAGGAGGCTCACGGTCTCAAGACCGTGAAGGGCCTCGCGGTCCTGAGGTCAAACTAGCTAAACGGTCAACGTCTCTTCGCGGTCTCAACTCCAATTTGATCTTCGCGGTCTCAACATCAATTGAACCAATGATAGGGCTTCGCGGTCTTGAATCACTTGAAGAGGCTCGCGGTCTTGAAGCCTAAGGGGGCTCGTGGTCTTGGAGTTAGAAAGAGGCTCGCGGTCTTGGAAAGTCAAAGTGGGCAAATGGTCAACACTTTCAACCGATTTCAACTCAATTGATGTTTAATGATGGAAATCAATCAATGTGATTCCAAGTTGACTTCTTTCAATCAATTCATAATATAAATGATCCAATGTTGCCCAAATCAAACCCTAATGATAATCTAGGATAGTAAGGGGTTATTTGACTAAGGTTTTTGACCATAATGATGATCAATGGGGGGAATTACCAAAATACCCCTGAAAGGTCAATTGAGTTATACCTTGCTCAATTCAAACTCTAATTACATGAGAATGATGTTTTTAGTCATAATGACTTTATCCAACTTGATCTAGTCTAATGTTATCATCCACCATTAGTATGATGAAAGAGAGAGTACTTCTAGAGAGAGAAAGTACCCTAGAGAGAGAAAGTGACTCTAAATCACATAATGGTGATGTTTTTGGCTATGTTAGCCTATGATGACTTAATCCGACCTGATCTAGGGTGATGTTGACATCACCTAACCTTATGATGAGAGAGAAAGTACTTCTAGAGAGATAAAGTACTTCTAGAGAGAGAAAGTACCCTTTTTAAGTGGAAACTCAATTGAAGCATCCCCAATACACAGAAATGAGCATAATTAGGGTATGATCCACCTGTGTGAGATCATAGAAACCCTAATTATGATAAATGATGAACTTTTAACTAATCTAAGATCATCAATGAAGATGTTACTCATACATGATGATGTTATGAGTCCAATTCACCTTAATGTGAATAGTAAACCCTAATTCAAGGGTGATGACATGTAACGTGAATAGTAAACCCTAATTCAAGGGTAATGGTATGCTTTTGAATATTAAACTCTTTTTTATAAGAATTAGAGATTTAAACTCTGATGACAAGAGTAGGAAGGATATTCCTTATTTTTGTATTACCTTTATCAGTTGTATTAACCATGCAGGTTCTGATATGAAGGTAATCATATCCAGGTATGGATGATGATGTTATATTCATTAAAGGCATGTTGTTAGCCTTATGAATAAGTAAAATAATATGATGGCTTGTCAGTGGCATCCTATACTGATAATGGGCTGTGAGAGCCATGAATACCATCAAAGTCATGCCTTAGAGATGACTTGTGATGAGGATAATGAGAAATGATGACTGATATGAGTTAGGCCTGTTACATTTAGTATTCTTCTTTTATAGCTGCTATGCTATTGTTATTGTTTGCAGAACAATGTATGTTGTTAAAGAATACTGAATGTACTTAACTAATCAAGTATAATGTAGATCCCTGATCATAGATCCATCATTGTCAGAAATTAAATGATGGTGAAATAGGTTTTCCTCAGGGAACTCCTGGAGCACATACTTTTGAGTATGTGGGGTACATGGATGTGTAGAACCTTACATCCTAGTGTAGGAAAGTGATGTAGATGTGTAATCCATCCATCCTTCACTATAATTCCATACCGTATCAGTGGTAGGTAAACATGAAACCTCCTGATGACGAAGAAAGCACAGATATCCGTATCAGTGGTAGGTAAATATGAAACCTCCTGATGACGAAGAGAGTACAGAACGCCACTGTGACTCTAGAATAGCGAAGGACCAGTTTACCCTGGTGAGCTATAGTAGTAGAGACACGAGATGTCCTACAAGTGATCCTCTTACTGACTGAGGAAGGTGAAGGTCATGAGAATCCGGCTCTCTTAATGACCTATGTATGATACTGATGCGGCTTCTCAGCGATCAGTTGGAGTATGAGTGGTAAGCCTCATCTCCATAGGGCATAATGTTGTTTGTAAAACATAATCAACCATGTAGTTTAACTTGTTAGAGATGACTCCAAGTTAGTTGATTGATGTTACATTGCAATAGTGTTTATATTCTC
Source organism: Alisma plantago-aquatica (assembly GCA_963693085.1). Classification (NCBI taxonomy): domain Eukaryota; kingdom Viridiplantae; phylum Streptophyta; class Magnoliopsida; order Alismatales; family Alismataceae; genus Alisma; species Alisma plantago-aquatica. The sequence goes on from OY856409.1 coordinate 1,102,338,410, forward strand.
CATATCTCCTAAATGGTTGAGATCTTGTTATACCTGCAACTGTTACAGAATGCTTTGAAGGCTTTACTGCTTAAAATATTCTTTGATGTTATAATAAAGCTTCTGGCAAAGAGTTATAACTCTCGCTGGGACAATTATGTATAATTGTCTCACCCCGTAGGCTTCAACTTTTTAGGTGGACGTCGGAGACGAAGGAATCAGCCTACAGGTGATCAGTCTCAGCAGCAGCATCAGGGGCAGCAGTAATCTCAGGTGGAGATTGTCCTGCCAGATGGTGTCGTTAGAGTCAGTCCTATGTGTCCTCTGTACTCTCAGGTCTTGGAGTCTTTTGTATAGTGATCTTGAGATTTTGTATCTGGATGTATATAATTACTCAAGAAGTAATTATCCTGAGATGTAAACAGTTTATCTCTCTTTATGAAAGAGGCTTTTATGGATTCAAGCTCTTGTCACGAAAAGTTTTAATTTTCCGTGATTTTTGTCTTCCGCTGATTACCAATTCGCTTCCGCTAAGTTTTAATCATGTTTATGTTATGGTTTGGAGATCAGAGCCCACAACTAGTGGTATCAGAGCTCCAGGTTCAGTTGAGTCTACAGAGGCATAGGACTTAGGATGTCGAGTCTACCTTTAGTACTCCTTCCTCATCTAATAGAATCTTCTGCTCCTCAGGAGAAGAAGATACATAAGAATGTCAGAACATCGTGATGAGCACGTGGCAGAGAGTAGTGCTAGTGCACCTCGAGACGGTGCAAGAGTTCCGAGAATAGAACAACCTGCACCTGAGTCGCCAAGAGAGCCACCCCAGTTCGACCCAGCTGACATGAGTGATCCAACTGTACAGACGATGTTCGGGCAGTTCATGACTGCCATGACACATATAACCGATAGGATGCCCATTCCTGCACCTAGGGCACCTGCCCAGCCTGAAGCACAAGGTATCAGTAAGACATTCGAACGACTTCGTCGTGTCAGAGCTATCGAGTACTTCGGAACTGCCGACCTTGCAGATGCTGACTTATGGTTGACAGAGTTGGAGAAGGATTTCAGGATTCTTATAATTCTGGAAGCTGAGAAGGTTAGACATGCTGTCTATCTTCTCAAAGGCAGTGCTGGTCCCTGGTGGAACATGGAAGAGCAGAAGAGACCTGGAGTAGAGTTCTCATGGGAAGAATTTCGTCGGGAATTTATCAATAGATATTTTCCAAAGACCTTCCTAGATGAGAAGATCTCTCAGTTTGAGAAACTAAGGTAGGGTATGATGAACATTAGTGAGTATGAAGCTAAGTTCATGGAGTTGTTGCGGTTCTGTCCACACATGGCTGCTACGGATGAGGAAAGAATCAGAATATTCGAAAAGGGTTTGAATTCTGATATGTCAACCCCTGTGTCTGCCTTGGAAAACAGAGAGAGATTCTCTACCTTCGTTGAGTCAGTCCGAAGGATAGAGAGATCTGTGGTTGAGAAAAGACAAACCCATAAAAGATATCCATAGTTCCAGGGTTCTTCATCTAGGGATTCCAAGAAACCTAGATTCTCTGCACCTAACCCTCCACCACCCAGATCGAGTTTTCAAACTCAATGGACACCAAGCAGAGGTAGAGGGCGGAGTCAACCGCTTTAAGGGACGCATAGTTCTGCATCAGTGTCAGTTACTGGACCACCCAGACCACAGCAACAGGAGAAGAGTTGCTACAACTGTGGTAAGGTGGGACACTTGATGAAGGATTGCCGTTCTAGGGCTGTCAATGTGACACAACAACCCCCGAGACAGAATCAACAGGGATCTCAGAATAGACAACATCAAGGAGCAGCTCGAGGACGTGGACAAGCGTCACAAGCCAGATCATCAGCACCACCTCAACACCAGGCGACTGCGAGGTTCTATGCTATGAACCCACCTGAGGCAGTGGTCAATCCACGGGTAGTGGCAGGTCAGATGAAACTTTTATATGTTGATATGTCTACATCCTGTGTTGTAGCTGTTCTGATTGATATGGGTGCTACGCACTCTTTCATCACTCGTGAAGTGATTCATAACTGCAATGTGACTGTTAGTCATAGGACAGATAGTTTGTTGTTAGAGACTCCGTTGAGTGGGTCTGCCATTTTGCAGGAGGTATGTTCTCCCTGCACCCTTTTCTTTTCTGACCATCGCATTCAAGTGGATCTTATACCACTTGAAATGCAGGGATTTGATATAATCCTTGGGATGGATACCTTAGAAAGGTATAAAGTTGTCTTGGATTGTGAGTCCAAGTTAGCTATGTTTGCTGATGAAAGCAACACATGGATCTTTCAAGGTGAAAGAAAGATTTTGCCCACCTGTCTTGTGTCAGCTATGGTTGCTAATAAGCTGTTGAGGCAAGGATGTTATGCATTCTTAGCCCATGTGGTAGATGTTACCAAGGAAAGGACCAATCCTGCTGAAGTTCCCATAGTCAGGGAATTCGAGGATGTGTTTCCTGAAGAACTTCCTGGTATACCACCACCTCGGGAGATTGATTTTGAAATTAATCTGATCCCAGATACGAAACCCATAGCTCAAACTCCGTATAGGATGGCGCCTGTCGAGATGGCAGAACTCAAGAAACAACTTCAAGAGCTACTTGAGAGAGGTTTTATCCGACCGAGTACTTCACCTTGGGGTGCTCCGGTCTTGTTTGTTAAAAAGAAAGATGGGTCGATGCGGTTGTGCATTGACTACAGACAACTCAATAAAGTAACAATAAAGAATAAGTATCCTCTGCCGAGGATTGATGATCTCTTTGACCAGTTGCGTGGTGCAACAGTCTTTTCAAAGATAGACTTGAGGTCTGGATATCACCAACTCCGTATTAAGGATAGTGACATATCCAAGTCTGCCTTTAGGACAAGATATGGTCACTATGAGTTCACGGTTATGTCGTTTGGACTAACCAATGCACCAGCTGCATTTATGGAACTCATGAATAGAGTTTTTCGACCTTTCCTTGATCAGTGTGTTGTCGTCTTCATAGATGACATTCTGATTTATAGTAAGAATGCTCAGCATCATGAGCAGCATCTTCGCCAAGCTCTGACTTTGCTAAGAGAACATAAGTTGTATGCTAAGTTTAGCAAATGTGAGTTCTGGCTGCCGGAGGTATCTTTTCTTGGACATGTGATATCCGCCTCGGGAATTCGTGTTGACCCTACAAAGGTAGAATCTGTTCTACAATGGGAACAACCGAAGACACCGACGGAGATTCGAAGTTTCTTGGGGTTAGCTGGCTATTATCGAAGGTTCATAAAGAACTTTAGTTCTATAGCTTTACCTTTGACCAAGTTAACCCGGAAAGAGGTTCCTTTTTCTTGGAGTGATAAGTGTCAACAATCTTTCCAGCTGCTGAAAGAGAGGTTGACAGAACAAGGAAAAGGATATATAGTTTTCTGTGATGCTTCCAAGAACGGATTAGGATGTGTGTTGATGCAGGATAAACAAGTGATTTCTTTTGCTTCCCGACAGCTTAAGAAACACGAGGAGAATTATCCAACACACGATTTGGAGTTAGCTGTTGTGGTTCATGCTTTGAAGATCTGGAGGCACTATCTCTACGGAGAAACATTCCAGATTTTCACAGACCACAAAAACCTTAAGTATATCTTCTCTCAGCATGAGCTCAACATGAGGCAACGTCGCTGGATGGAGTTAATCAAAGAATACGATTGTACAATTGATTACCACCCAGGCAAGGCCAATGTTGTTGCAGATGCCTTGAGTAGGAAATCAGCAACATCAACCATGAATAGAGCACAACTAAACTCTTTAGTATGCTCTAGAAGAGATATGCTTATCTCTTTAAGGCAAAACAATGTACAGTTGAAGGTGTCATTGTTAACCGGTTTGTTAGCTGAGATGCATATTAAACCTACTCTAAGGGAGCATATTAAAGAGGCACAGCTAGGTGATGCTGCAGTTAAACATATAAGATCTGAGTATGGAAATGAGAAGCAAGATGGTTTTCATGACTCAGAAGATCAAGTAGCTTGTTATAATGGAAGAATGATAGTGCCAGATGTGGACAACTTGAGAAAGTTAGTCCTGGAAGAAGCCCATTCTTCCATGCATGCTATGCATCCAGGGAGCACCAAGATGTATCGGAATTTCAAAGATCTGTATTGGTGGCCTGGGATGAAGAAAGACGTTGCAGAGTTTGTTCTGAGGTGCCCTGTGTGTCAGCAAGTTAAAGCTGAACACCAGAAGCCTGCAGGAACAATGCAACCTTTACCCATATCACAGTGGAAGTGGGACCATGTGACCATGGACTTTTTTGTTGGCCTACCCAGGACAAGCAAAGGACATGATTCTATTTGGGTAATTGTTGATAGGTTGACTAAGACAACACATTTCTTACCTGTCAAGACAACCTATTCTTCCGAAAGGTTATCAGAGTTGTATGTTCAAGAGATAGTGTGTTTGCACGGAGTTCCTGTCACAATAGTTTCTGACAGAGGTCCTCAGTTTACCAGTCGTTTTTGGGAACAGTTGCACAAAGCCTTAGGCACTAAGCTGAGGTTTAGTACGGCCTTTCATCCACAGACTGATGGACAGTCAGAAAGGACCATACAAACCTTAGAAGACCTGTTGCGAGCATGTGTTCTCCAGTTCACCGGAAGTTGGGATCTACACCTAAGCTTGATAGAGTTTGCCTATAACAATAGCTATCAGCATAGTATCGATATGGCACCTTATGAAGCCTTATATGGTAGACGTTGTAGATCACCCTTGTGTTGGTTTGAGACTGGTGAGCATCAGTTGTTAGGTCCTGACCTGGTGCAGCAAACCACGGAAAAGATTAAAGTTATACAACATAAGATTAAGACTGCTCAGGATAGGCAGAAATCTTATGCTGACAAACGTCGTAGACCCTTAGAGTTCCAGGTTGGAGACAGAGTGTATCTTAAGGTCTCACCTTGGAAAGGGGTCCTTCGTTTTGGAAGGAAAGGGAAGTTAACTCCTAGATATATGGGGCCTTATCCAATCATTGAACGGATTGGAAAGGTAGCATATAAACTAGAACTTCCCCCAGAATTACAGAGGTTACATCCTGTGTTTCACATTTCTATGTTGAAGAAATGTCACCCAGACACCGAGTCAGTTCTACAACCCATGGAAGTAGAATTGAATGATGACATATCCTATGAAGAGGGACCAGTGTCAATCCTTGATAAACGAATTAAAAAGTTAAAGAAGAAAGATATAAGTCTTGTGAAAGTCCTCTGGAACCATCGTGGTATTGAAGAAGCCACTTGGGAGTTAGAGGATGAGATGAGAAGGAAGTATCCTGCCCTTTTCTCTTAGTATGTTTTATTGATTTCGGGGACAAAATCCTTGTAAGGGGTGGATAATTTGTAACATCCCTGACCTGGGTTATGAGTTAACCCTAGGTGTTTTGCCTAAATATGTAATTAAATCTTTGTGATTAACTCTGAGCATGTAATTAAGTTCTCAGAAACATATATCTCAGTATTTGCTCCTTTTTATTTAAAGTAGTAGCATTGTTTTGATATATAGGGACCTATGTGCAATTTACCCAGTTAAAAGGGTTAGCTTGCAATTTGCACATGATGAGATATTCCTCTGATGTTGAGACATCATGAGAAATCTTTTTAGCAAAGTTTGAGGGATTTCCCAAGCTAAGGCACCAAGGTGCAGCTGTGGAAGCAATCCCGGTGCTTGAAACCCTAGTTTGGGGTAAAATGCAATTTACCCAAATTAAGGGATACAAATTGTGAAATATGTCATCTAATGTATCTTTTTAGACTCTTGCCATCATTAAGAGAAGAAATGATGAGGATGTCACCTCAATTGAATTATCAAGTTATGAGATATGCCTTGTGATTAAATAATCAGGGTATATGTGCAATATTTCTTTATGTATGTACCTCATTATTAGCTTGCTCTCCTTTACCTTCTTATCCTACCCCATGTATATAAGCTCTCCTTCCCTTAGTTGCAAGGGAACTCACCCTTCGTTACCTTACTGTTTCATTTCACCAAAGACGACCAAGGACTGCCTTGGAGCTAAAGAGGATGACCAAGGGGTGCAAGGTAGGTTTAAACCCCTCTTCGTGCCTAATTCCATGGTTAGAACTCGAATTCAAGGTCAGCTTCATGGCTAACTCTCAAAATCCTATCTTTCTAGCCATCTTTCCTTGACCTTCCTTGGTGTTTTCACCTTGTCCAACCTGTAAGAACTCAAGGATGCCATTAGAGCTTGGAGCTTGAAAGCTTGGAGCTCAAGAAGCAAGCTTTAGGCGGGTTTTATAACTCTAAACCCATGCTTTACTATGTGCATCTTTATATGCGTTTTGGTGATAGCTCTTAGTATTTCCCTATTTTTCCCTGCTATTTTGCAAGCAAATCCATGGGATATTCGTACTGTTCTTGATCTAGGAGATGAAGGCGTGATTTCCAAGAAAAACCCACCGCTTTTCACTTCCTTAAACGGTCTCAAAAGTTTGCTCTCTCGGTCTCAAGACCGCGAGGTGAGCAAATGGTCTCGAGACCGCGACAGGGAAAACGGTCTCCAAGACCGTTTGTCCCCGTTGACCGGGCGTGGACCGTATAAGAAATCTGTTCCTAATTAAATAGGCTAATTACCCTCAAAATTTGGGAGGCTAACTCCAAAGGAATCGGGAGATATGACCTTTTTAAGTAACAACTTTATTTGAATTTATTCCTGATTTTCAAACGTTCTGAAGTTGCCTTTTTGGGCAAACGGTATCAAGACCATGTAAGGACGTTGACTAAGCGTTGACCGTATGATATTACTGTTTAACATTATGTTAATTAACAACTCACAAAGTTTGATGGTCTAATTCCAAACGGGCTAAGAGTTGAAGGGTGAATACTAGGGCTAACCCTAGATAAAATCAGTACTGAAATTATGGTGACCTAATTAGGGTTTTTAGGGTTGATTGACCTAAACGGTCTTAAGACCGTTTGGGGGTCACCAAACGGTCTCAAGACCGTGAGGGCAATCAACCAAGACCGTTTGGAGGTCTGGGGTCAAGGATAGTTGACCAATTGAAGGTACAATTACACCGAATTACATTGTAATAAAATATTGACACGATCATCAACTCAATGGGTCAGACCTTGATAAATTTGCACTAGAATCCAAAATTGGATGGGCAAACGGTCTCAATACCGTTTGGAACTCATCCAAACGGTCTCAAGACCGAGAGGACAATCACCCAAGACCGTTTGAAGGTCTAGGGTTGAGTAATTTGACCAATTGAGGACCCAATTGCAAATACGTTATCAATTGATCAAAATACTGAATTGATGACCCAATCATGGTTTAACCTCTCTCAAATCACCTTAGATTTTGATGAAATCTTGGGCAAACGGTCTCACGACCATGTGGGGTCCACCCACATGACCTCAATACCGTTTGGGCCAAGTTTGAGCCCAATTGGAGCTCAATTGAAGGGTTCAACCTTGTGTTGATGCACATTGTTGAGTATTGATGGGTGAACATTGATAGACCCTAATTGAATCGATTTCAATCCTAATTGGTCAACAATTGAGGGTAAATTGAATGACCAATTGGTTAAGCATAACCTTAATTGACCCAATCCATAGGTGGTCAACATAACTTTGACCTTTTGAGGGCTTCAACATCGGTTAACATCATCGATTGCATCTTTGATTTTGTTGATGGACCAAGCGGCTGAGACCATGTGAGCCTCGCGGTCTCAAGACCGTGAGAGGGCTCGCGGTCTCAAGACTGTGAGGGGGCTCACGGTCTCAAGACCGAGAGGAGGCTCGCAGTCTCAAGACCGTGAAGGGCCTCGCGGTCCTGAGGTCAAACTAGCTAAACGGTCAACGTCTCTTCGCGGTCTCAACTCCAATTTGATCTTCGCGGTCTCAACATCAATTGAACCAATGATAGGGCTTCGCGGTCTTGAATCACTTGAAGAGGCTCGCGGTCTTGAAGCCTAAGGGGGCTCGCGGTCTTGGAGTTAGAAAGAGGCTCGCGGTCTTGGAAAGTCAAAGTGGGCAAACGGTCAACACTTTCAACCGATTTCAACTCAATTGATGTTTAATGATGGAAATCAATCAATGTGATTCCAAGTTGACTTCTTTCAATCAATTCATAATATAAATGATCCAATGTTGCCCAAATCAAACCCTAATGATAATCTAGGATAGTAAGGGGTTATTTGACTAAGGTTTTTGACCATAATGATGATCAATGGGGGGAATTACCAAAATACCCCTGAAAGGTCAATTGAGTTATACCTTGCTCAATTCAAACTCTAATTACATGAGAATGATGTTTTTAGTCATAATGACTTTATCCAACTTGATCTAGTCTAATTTTATCATCCACCATTAGTATGATGAAAGAGAGAGTACTTCTAGAGAGAGAAAGTACCCTAGAGAGAGAAAGTGACTCTAAATCACATAATGGTGATGTTTTTGGCTATGTTAGCCTATGATGACTTAATCCGACTTGATCTAGGGTGATGTTGACATCACCTAACCTTATGATGAGAGAGAAAGTACTTCTAGAGAGAGAAAGTACTTCTAGAGAGAGAAAGTACCCTTTTTAAGTGGAAACTCAATTGAAGCATCCCCAATACACAGAAATGAGCATAATTAGGGTATGATCCACCTGTGTGAGATCATAGAAACCCTAATTATGATAAATGATGAACTTTTAACTAATCTAAGATCATCAATGAAGATGTTACTCATACATGATGATGTTATGAGTCCAATTCACCTTAATGTGAATAGTAAACCCTAATTCAAGGGTGATGACATGTAACGTGAATAGTAAACCCTAATTCAAGGGTAATGGTATGCTTTTGAATATTAAACTCTTTTTGATAAGAATTAGAGATTTAAACTCTGATGACAAGAGTAGGAAGGATATTCCTTATTTTTGTATTACCTTTATCGGTTGTATTAACCATGCAGGTTCTGATATGAAGGTAATCATATCCAGGTATGGATGATGATGTTATATTCATTAAAGGCATGTTGTTAGCCTTATGAATAAGTAAAATAATCTGATGTCTTGTCAGTGGCATCCTATACTGATAATGGGATGTGAGAGCCATGAATACCATCAAAGGCATGCCTTAGAGATGACATGTGATGAGGATAATGAGAAATGATGACTGATATGAGTTAGGCCTGTTACATTTAGTATTCTTCTTTTATAGCTGCTATGTTATTGTTATTGTTTGCAGAACAATGTATGCTGTTAAAGAATACTGAATGTACTTAACTAATCAAGTATAATGTAGAGCCCTGATCATAGATCCATCATTGTCAGAAATTAAATGATGGTGAAACAGGTTTTCCTCAGGGAACTCCTGGAGCACATACTTTTGAGTATGTGGGGTACATGGATGTGTAGAACCTTACATCCTAGTGTAGGAAAGTGATGTAGATGTGTAATCCATCCATCCTTCACTATAATTCCCTACCGTATCAGTGATAGGTAAACATGAAACCTCCTGATGACGAAGAAAGCACATATATCCGTATCAGTGGTAGGTAAATATGAAACCTCCTGATGACGAAGAGAGTACAGAACGCCACTGTGACTCTAGAATAGCGAAGGACCAGTTTACCCTGGTGAGCTATAGTAGTAGAGACACGAGATGTCCTACAAGTGATCCTCTTACTGACTGAGGAAGGTGAAGGTCATGAGAATCCGGCTCTCTTAATGACCTATGTATGATACTGATGCGGCTTCTCAGCGATCAGTTGGAGTATGAGTGGTAAGCCTCATCTCCACATGGCATAATGTTGTTTGTAAAACATAATCAACCATGTAGTTTAACTTGTTAGAGATGACTCCAAGTTAGTTGATTGATGTTACATTGCAATAGTGTTTATATTCTCCATATCTCCTAAATGGTTGAGATCTTGTTATACCTGCAAATGTTACAGAATGCTTTGAAGGCTTTACTGCTTAAAATATTCTTTGATGTTATAATAAAGCTTCTGGCGAAGAGTTATAACTCTCGCTGGGACAATTATGTATAATTGTCTCACCCCGTAGGCTTCAACTTTTTAGGTGGACGTCGGAGACGAAGGAACCAGCCTACAGGTGATCAGTCTCAGCAGCAGCATCAGGGGCAGCAGTAATCTCAGGTGGAGATTGTCCTGCCAGATGGTGTCGTTAGAGTCAGTCCTATGTGTCCTCTGTACTCTCAGGTCTTGGAGTCTTTTGTATAGTGATCTTGAGATTTTGTATCTGGATGTATATAATTACTCAAGAAGTAATTATCTTGAGATGTAAACAGTTTATCTCTCTTTATGAAAGAGGCTTTTATGGATTCAAGCTCTTGTCACGAAAAGTTTTAATTTTCCGTGATTTTTGTCTTCCGCTGATTACCGATTTGCTTCCGCTAAGTTTTAATCGTGTTTGTGTTATGGTTTGGAGATCAGAGCCCACAATGATCATGGAGTCTGACTCTTCCATTAATCTTGTATGGTACTAATTTCAACTTAGTAGTGGTCAGTTGGATTTGAGTGGTATGCCTCAAATTCTCAGGGCATAATAATAGAAGTGATAATGCAGTTGTGTAGTATATTTTCTTAGGGTCAAATATGAATCGCATTGAATGACCCCATGCCTTATTTCTTGTAATGTGTAGTTTATAATAGTTATACATATTCTTCATATCTATTCTAAAAGTATAAGATGTTCTATTGCTCAGTTGCAAGTGCTTAAACTACTTAACCAATATTTACTGCTTTACTTAACTGCTCTATTATCTTACTATGCTTATAATGGTTGTCGGTGAAGCGTTATATCTTTCACTGGGACTTTTGGTCTCACACCATGGATTCTACAACTTTTTAGGTGGTCATGGATGAGGAGGTTGAGGTCATAGTGTAGGTGTTGAGAAATAAGGAGAATAGTAACTGTTAGAGGTTGGATATATTGCCAACATTTTGTAGTAGAGTCCTATGTGTCATCCATGTACTCTCAAGTCTTTAGGAAGATATTTTTTGTTTGTATATGGACATGTAGGTTTTGGCTTTATGCCATGAGTGTATAGAAATGGCATGTACAATTAATAGGTTAATATGTAACAATTGTAGCTTGACAACCTTTGAACATGATATGTAACATCTTTTGGCATATATGGAATACAGATGTCCTGAGTTGAAGGCTTGCTTATAAAATAATTCTACTTAAGATATTGAATTGAAAATGGTTTTAAATTACCCTATTTTGTGGTAATATTGTTTTTAGTGGTAATTGTATGCTTTGTTTTGATTAATCTTGCTTTGTGTGGAAAAGGGTGTCACATCTACAGTCACCATTTCCCACTAAAATTGAGTGATTGTGTCTTTTTCTTGGCACAATAGGGATATGTTTCTAAACACAAGGGTTTAACAAACTCAGTCTCAATTATCTTCTTCCTATGTAGTACATCATTCTTATGACAACGCTTATAGTTGTGCTTCTTTTTTACTTTCTCCTCTAATTGTGCATCTTGTCAGTGATTTCTCATATCCACCATTTTTCTACCAATGTGATATTGTGATATCCTTATCCACCATCATTTTACTGGTTTGACTACTTTAAAAATGTTTCTACTAAAGTGACTTCTGTCATCCTATCTGAAGGCATGGCTAAATGAAAAGATACACCTCAGACCATTGTCTATAATGACAATGCTCCTATATCCATAATCAAGTCGAATGGAGATAATTACTTTCTCTGTCTAATTCTATCCAAACCATCCTGGAGTCTAGATACAAGGTGAAATTCATTGAAAAACTTGTTGAAGATACCCTAAATTAATAGGGCAATAGTCAAGTTAAAAGTTGGCTATGTGACAGCATGAAACCTTCAATTCCCTCAAGCACATGTTTTACAAAACTACAAAGGTATTGTGGGATGATGTACATCATCACTACAGACAGGAATATTATGATTACTTTGATATCAAGGATAAATTACTTGGTGAAATTTGGGTGATAGGACCCGTGAAGAATATTTTGATTCCATTTTCATCTTGTCTAGGCAAGTTGACTATCTCTAGTCCATCTCTTCTAAGGATCAAATCAAAGATTTTTCCAATCTTATCAAAACCAAATTTCTTAATGGTCTTCATCTGTCTATGTTCTAGTATATAACATTATCTTAGCTGGTGACAACTTTCCCACCTTCAAAGATGTTTTCTATTGTCTCCAATAGTCTGATGTTTACCACTTGTTTTCTACTCCACTAAAATCACAGCAAGTGATTGTTGTCATTGCCCATGGATGAGGATGTGGTCATGAAAACCTCCTAGGTCAAAATCAATTTTTGTAACAAGTTAGGCCATCTAGAAGAAAAGTTCTATCAGAAGCATTGCCATCTCTATTGGCACATTCGTAACACTGGGACATCCCATGTTGCACAAGGACCAAACAACCAATTCCTTACCATCTTTTTAATTGAGTATGAGAAACTTTTGTAGGCATCTCAGCATGCTCCTCCACAATCCATAGTATCTAGGGATTCTATCATTATGCAATCCATTGTGACATGTTTGATGCATCTAGCCCCAACTAAGGTAGTAATGGAACCTCTATGCTAGCATCTAGCTCTACTTGGATTGTTGATTCTAGGGCCACCCAACATATGACTGGTATGATACACCTTCTTTCCTCCAATGGACCACATATTCCTACCTCATATGTTAGTCTGCAAGGTGGGTCCACTAAAACTATTCAACAATGTGGCAGTGTTAATGTCTCACCTAGATCTCAAACTTTGATTTTTTTTAATTCTATTCCTCATTTCCCCTTTAATATGTAATCTCTATTACTAAGTTAGTTGATGACTTTACTTGCAACATCACCTTTGGTAGTCATGGTTTTTTGGAGTAGGATTCTCAAAATTTTTGGATGATTTGTTTGGGTTCTAGAGTCAGTGACATTCATTACTTTGGTGATGTCAATATGTCTGTTGTTCTTCTTGTAAGCACATCTCTTCAGCTCACCAACATAACAATTATCCTTCTCTTGAGAATTTGAAGCACTTAGAGCTCTCTTTATATATTTTAAAAATTCTCCTAGGTGAATTGTGTGCTTTTGGGAAGCAATTCATAGGATTTCCCCCCTAGAAAAACTAGTCTTTGTTCTAAAACTACCTTTGATGTTATTCACAGTAACATTTGTGGTCCCTTTTGAAGCACTAGTTTTAATGGATTTCATTATTTCATTAACTTTATTGATGATTTCTTTGGCATTATGTGGTTATGTTTTTAGAAATGATGTGATGAAATAGCTGATGTTTTAGAATGTCATAAAATAATTTCCACACAATTTAACAACTCCATAAAAAATTAGAGTGACAATGCTTAGGAATATGTTTTGACGTAGGTATCTTATTTTTTCTCTAGAACTAGAAGCATCCATCAATGTTCATGTGCTCACATCCCACAAAAAAATGGAGTGGAAGAACATAAAAATTGTCATTTACTTGATATCTCTTGTGCTCTTATGCTTCTGAGTAAATTGCTTAAGACTTGTTGGTCTGAAACTATTATCGCAGCATGCTACCTTATCAATAAACAACCATCTTCCTTTCTTTAGAATGAGACCCCCTTTTTGGTTGTCTTTCCTATGCAAATGGTTTTCCATCTTCCTTTTCAAGTTTTTGGGTGTATTTATTTTGTGCATGACTTTGATCCAAAAGCGGATAAGCTTGATTCCTTCTCTATCAAGATATTTTTTATTAGATATTCTACCTTTTAGAAAGGTTATCATTGTTATAGTCCAGGAAAATGTCGTATATATGTCTTTGTTGATTTTACCTTTCATGAATTTGAGATGTTATTTGGTTCTACATCAATATCCTCTCTGCCTCAACCTCAGCTTCTAACTAGTTCATTGAGGTTGATCTTTTTGACCCAATGGATCATGAACCCATTCGTACCCTCCTATCATTAATCCTCCTTCTGCATAAGACCCGGCATAAATTTTCATGTTTGGGGATGTAGCGCATCTTATAGCCCTCTGAAAAGGCATCCATTCTTGCACTCTTTACCATTCTATATCTCATACTTGTTGTTTATACAATCTTTCCCATATTTCAAAATCCATCACCCATCAGCTCAACTATATTGAGATTCCCAAAAACTATTATGAGACCCTTCAACACCCTAATTTGAAAGTTGTGATGCTTTCGAAAATGAAAGCATTGTGTGAGAATGGTACCTGAGATCTTGTCCCTCCTCCTCCAAACAAAAAATATTATTGATTTTTAGTGGGCCTTCTCTATCAAATTTAATTCAGATGGATCGACGAAATGACTTAAAGCTTGGGTTGTTGCCAAAGGATTCACTCCAAACATATTTTATGGATTTCTTTAGAACATTCTCACTAGTGACCCCCATTTCATCTATCAAGATTGTAATCTCCCTTCCCACTCAACATGATTGGCCTCTGTTCTAGCGTGAAACTTAAAATGCCTTCATGGAGATCTAGAGGAGGAAGTGTATATGAAATAGCCCCTGGGTATTTGTACTCATGTGGAGTCATCTCAAACACTCATTCTATGGTCTCAAGCAATCACCATGGGCCTGGTTTACAAAACTCAATGGCATTCTTGATAGATTGGGTTTTTGTAGATCATATGGTGATCATAGTTTATTCTTTAATTCTTCTCAAGCTGGAAGCATCATCCTCTCTATCTATGTTGATGATATCTTTATCACTGGTAGTGATGCTAATGGGATTTCAACATTGAAATAAGCACACCATCAACATTTTCATACCAAGGATTAAGTACAACTTTTCTACTTCTTGGGCATAGAAGTGCTACATTATCGCCAGGGCACTTACTTATCTTAGAGGAATTATGTACTCGATCTCTTGAAAGACTCTAGTATGCTGAATTATAAGCCTCTTTCTTTGCCCATGGACTATCACAACAAAGTCATGTTTGTGGAGTCTTTTTCCGATCTTGAACATTATTGATGCACGGTTGGGAAACTCGTCTATCTTATAGTTACTCATCCAAATTTTGCTTTTTTTTTAGTGTTGTTAGTCAACTCATGGATAAACCATTGTGTGCCACTAGATTCAGGAACAACACATCCTACACTATTCGTAAAGTGCACCTGGCAGGGGTCTTGTATTTAAGAAACCAAATTCTCCATATATCTCTTAAACTACTAGCCAGATGCTGATTGGGCTGGAGATGTGAATGACATAAGATTTGTTTCTGGTTTTTATTTGTTTTGAAGACATCTCATTAATGACACAATAAGAAGAAATATGTTGTGTCTTATTATAGTACTAAAGTGAAATATTGATCCATGTCACATGCCTATTGTGAAACTCAACGGGTGACATTTATTCTTGGAGAATCAGGTTTTCCTCTCTCTTCTCTAGAAACTCTTAAGTGTGATAATCAAGAAGCTATTCATATAGCTAATAATACAATTTTCATGAACATACCAAGCACATTGAGGTTGATTCCCACTTCGTGAGAGAACAAATTTGTGTAAAGAAGACCATTATGCCATATGTAAAGTTTGGAGAACTGATAGGTAATATCTTCTCCAAGCCTCTTCCACCTTCTTCATTCTCCTATATGTGTGTTAAGTTGTGAATCCTCGATGTGTACTCTCCATATTGAGGGGTAATATAATAGTTTATTTTAGTACCTTATAGTCCTTCTATAATGTGTATCATCCCTATTGGGACCTCTTTACATGGAGTTACTAGAAGTTTAACCTAGAGAAACCTCTCTTGAGTACCTAGGGTATGGGTCTATAGTTTTATGGACTTTGTTTAGCCATCACTATGCCATATGTGGAAACCTCACCTCAAAATAAGGTTAGTTCAGTTAGTAGTCTATGGATAGAGCTTTTACCTTCAGACTTATGTGGTAAAGAACACAGTAGTAACTTTCCTTGTATGGTACAATCCAATTGACATTAGGGGCAAAACTATGAGATATCAAAGTACTCATCATATATAATCATGAATAGTATAGTAATAGGAAAATTCAATATCTGGTGTGTACAAGAATGATAATATAATATAGTTATATCTTCAATAATTTCTTTGTCTATAAAATTATATGTACTATACCTACAATGGTTATTATAGTTCATTAGCATACAATATTATTGCATTTAATTTTTAAATTGTCTATATATTTTAAAATAACTCTATTTGTGCATGAGATTCTTTTTAATATATACTTGTAGGGCAATCATCTCATCCTTCTACTCACAACATATTTACATTTCATGGAAAAGAAGTGGATATACTACCTGAAGGATGAAGAAACTATTAGGGTCATTCAGATATGGTCTTGGTAGTATAACATAATATGATTAGAGTTAGACTATTAGTTTATGTTGTACATGCACTAGGCTTACTTAAAGTAACCCAAATAGCACACTCTACCTTAACATGATATGCAAGTGAATGGGATCGGGATGTAGATATATGTCGAAAAGTAAAGGTTTTAATCCATAGGGAGCAGAGAAGGCACTCGATCTATGTTGTTTATTTAGGTTTCTAGAGTTCATGGTTACATTTTTTAGGGTTTAAAGGTGGTTGGTTTGAATTAAACTAAGGATCATGCAAGAGGGAATAGTAATATTGAAATATATATTGACCCTAATAGTTAAGTATAACAAACTAGCTAAGAGAGAAACTAGAAGTACACTAAACAAGAAGGAAATTACACTAAACTATAATAGTAATTGAATGAATGATGAATTAGCTACACTAGACTACAAATTTAACTAACAAGTAAGAAAAGACTACACTACACAACTAATTATAAAATACTAACATTAGAAACTAAGAAAAGAAATAATTGTCTACCAAAAGCCAACTGGCATGACCCAATCGATTAACTAGATGAGCAAGATAAAGTAGGTATCACTAGAGAAAGTTAGGGTTTCAATAATTCATTAGGAATAGTGTGTCATTTGATAGTATGTAACTATCAACCATGCCTAGGGGTCATATCCATGCAAACACATCCATCAAGCAATGTTATGGAACCAAACAACTATGGGTAATGAGGATTAAGAATCATATCCTACTAGTTGGCCATTGGTGGCATAGGATGAGTGTAGAGTAAGTAGTCCCTACCATTTCCCATCCAACCTTATGAGGCTCAATTGACTAGGGGATAGGTAAACTCTAATCAAGATCACTCTAGTCTACATTTCTTGGAATGATCATCCTAATGCACTTAGTGGAAAAGGTTCTTATGTGGTGTTTTAGAAGGGTGTTTCACCTCCTATTACCTCCCATCCAAAAATTTAACATGCTCTTCGATTAGTACTTAGGGAGAAGCCTACCTAGTGACTTATATCTCACACAAAGGGTTAGTAGAATACATCAATAGGTGGGAAGAGCCACACTATCTAAGGATGAGGTAGTTGGATTTAGGAGTTCTTCCTCTCTTAGCCTATAGTTCCATGTTTTTTGTATTCTTTAGGTGTTTTCATACATAAATCACCACATAAAGAGAAAGGAAATGAGAATAAGTAAGAACGTAACAAATCCCAACAACACCGGTAACACAGGGGCCCACTACCCAAGGCTCTAGTACAGCTGCATGAATGATGAGTTGCCCCACAAGCCACGACTGGATTTAGCTACACACTTTGTCCTTACCATGCACAAACTGTGATCAACTTCCCAACTAGTCACCCATCCTAGTACTACTCTGGGGTAAGCCTGCTTAACCATAGAGTTCTTAGTGATGGGATCCCTAAAAAGGAGGTGCAACTTGGTAATAGGGGTAGTTCAATCATTCCTTCTATGATCATTTTATATGAGGCATCAGATCCTAGGATGTTACAATGCCTACTACTTATAATATTGACATATTTATCAATGCTCAACTATATTGCCTCATAATATTTCCCCATTTCATTGCAGGCCTAGAGTGGCCCATGGATATATAGCTCAAATATGCCTAGACCAGATGGCTCAATGACTAGCATGCCATAGGCCCATATCGGCCCCACCTACTAGAGGGGTTATGGCTCTGATACCATTTGTAACACCTAAGCCTACTACCGAAGGCTCTAATAGAGTTTCAAGAATGAAGAATGGCCCACAACACCACCATTGGCCTTAACTGTGTGCTTTGTCCTCACTCGAACACAAATCATGGCCAACTTTCTAAGTGGTCACCCAACCTAGTACTACTCTGTGCTGATCATGCTTAACCATGGAGTTCTTAGTGATGGGTTCCCTAAAAAAGGAGGGGCACCTTGGTGATATGGGTTGTCTGAGGTTGTGAATCATGGTACGTTACAAAATAAAAGTTTTTTAAAAAAATATGTTTCCAACATGGCATCACGGTTACATATTTTCTCCCAAATTACCCACCAAAAGTATCATTATCCACTAATAGTATGATAAAGAACAAAATAAAGGGGAGAATAAGAGAAAAGTACATGAAAGGTTATGAAAACTTCTTCTTCTTCACCTCCTAAAGTAGAAATCTCTCCACCTTCACTCCTAGGGCAAAAATCATGGAATGGTGGTGGCAAGCGGACAAAACCATAGAGAACTAAATTTTTGGGGTGGTATATGGTAGAATGGTGGGTGAACGAGGTAGGGGGATGTTGGATAGGATGAATGCTAATTGGGAGCTAAACTTCTACCCCTAGAGGCCATTAACCTTTATATAACTACATAGGAATTCTAAGTTTAAGTGGGGGTAGAATGGAAAAAGTAGTGATGGGTAGCACTAGGGTTTGATGAATAGCACGGTCGGTCTATGTAGCCTGTTTGTGGTTGGTAGGTAGGGAAAAATCATGGTATGTCAAAATTATCTTGGTAGAAGTGGATAAATGTTAGGGAAAATGTGGAGGAAATGGTGTAGGTAGCACAGCCACGGTGGGTACCATTGACATGGTGGCATGAGGGTACAATGACCAAGGTGGGTACCAAGGTAATGGTGAGGCAATAGAAGGAGCTTGTGTCCTTGAGAATGGACATCCTAGGGTATGGCTGCCACGATTGTGGTGGGCAGAACAGTCATTGTGGTCTTCACATTCCATGGTCATTATCACTAGAGTGCCCATTCTACTGGGGATGCTTTCTCCCTTAAACAACATGTGGAATCCCTATAACTTTGTCTTGTTTAGAACGACATTGGTGAAGTACCATGGTTGTTTTGAGGGATTTCATATGCACTTGAATCTTAAACTTTATCATACATGGAGATTTTTGTTTAACTTTGATCTTTGATCACTTGGGGTAGGTTGGGGTTAATGTTGGTCTTAATTTTGACTCCTTTAAGCTCTAGGAAGTCCTAGGATCAACCTTCACTTTTTTATCAAACAAATATGGTCGAAGTACCTATAGAATATACAAAAAAAAATCCATAATTTCATTTTACCTAAAACATAATTGATTGAGTTAAGGCATGAATTCTAAGTATATTGACATAAATAAAGAGAACAATTATGTAAGATCAAGACCTATTTAAGGCATCATCACAACCCCATGCTTGAAAGATACATGTCCTCAAGTATGATCAAACTAACTCTATCTTTTCAATTTAGTAGATTAAAAAATTGTAAATGCACTCAAAATGATGATTATTGATTAAATAAGCCCAAGCATTAATTCATTCATGTGATGCACTCCTCTTCTCTCCTATAGAACAAGCCAAATTCTATCAAGGTACAAAGATCATATACTTACCATATAGGGAACCAACACTCGTGCAGGTAGTGTAGCATTCACAAGGCCTCTAGTAAACTTTCTAAATATATAGAATTTGTCACAGGATCTAGGAATTTTGTTTCACTTGCATGCATTCAACCTAATGCTTCAAATCCACCTCAAATAGCACACTTGTCTATGAATGCGGGTACGACAGGCTAGGTTTGATGTTTGCTAGACCAATGGGCATGCAAAATAGAAGAAATGGGTTGTAGGGAAAGAGATTGGAGTGTTATTACATAAAGTGCTCATCTTTTCTTTTCTTTATTGACGTGTTATTACATAGGAGCACCTTTTGTTTTATTTTCCCATTTTTTTGTTCTTTTTCATTGCCCTTGGTGTATCTAGGGTTGTAGTGTGGTAAGAAGAAGTGAAGGGTAGGAAGGGTTTTCCAACCCAATATTTTTTAGGATGGCCAAGGCTTACTCTTTTTGTGCTTTCTTGGCATGTTTTTCTTAGGCTTTGAGGTAAGGTGTGGTGGAAGAAAGTAGAATGAAGAGAGGGGTCTCTTGTGGATATCCATATAAAGTCTCATGGATGAAAATATATTCCAACCATTCATCACAAGCAACTTAAGAACCATGAAGAATGAGAAATTGTTATAAACCACATTATTTCGAAGAATGGAATAACCACTAAGGTCTATGGCTTGCCTTTGTTGCATTTCAACCAAATAGTCCAACATTTCACAAGAAGAGTGGAAATGTGTATGGGTTCAAAACTTGAGATAATTCAAAAAAATCAAATGATTATGGGAATGTATTATCAAGGTTCATTCATTCCATTCAACATGTACAAATTATGCTAGGGCACTTTTTAGGAGGAAATATTTCAAACTTGGGCATATTAGGAAAAATGTTGCCAAATCACCGTAATAACATCCAAATATAATCAACAAGCATAAAAGCATAAAAAGGGAAATCTAGCTAATCATGCATAAAGAAATTAACATAAGCTACATGCGGCCTAGTAGGGAAAGTGTTCAACAAAATAAAAAACACACAAAGACTAAGAAAATGGACTACATGGCTTGTAATGATGCAATATACAAACATGTAAAAAGGAAACTAAACAAGTGTGGGGTCTGAAAAAATCATAAAAATTGTATAACATAAGTCTGTTGTCAAAATTTACAAGAAAGGAGCAAAGAAACATGGCCTTACTGCCCTACCACTCCAAACTTTTCAATCATGATGTCCTAAATGTGAAACAAAGGCTTAGGATACCAGTGTAATGATCATTGAGTTGTGGTGGATCCTCATTGAGGTTGGAAGATATGTTTAACTCCCAAGTGGTGTAAGTCCAAGGTCACCACAACTAATTTGTTGGGAATGTCCATTCTAGTCAACTCTCACCATGGTCTTTGTGAATAGAATAGTCCATTCTGGATAGTTTTTTCTAGTTATTAAATTCACAATAGTCTCCTTCATTACATCTTTGACCTCCAAATGGCTTATCCACTCCATTGATCATTCTAATTCCTACATTCCTATTTTGAGATGAATAAAAAAAACTATCAAGTGTGGTGTGTGTGTTTATTCAAAGAATAAAGTAAAAGTATAAGAAAAATGCAAGGTATGGGGACTAAAAACCACAAATCAACATGGTTAGCCTCCCACTGGCACTATATTTTTCACCTTCAATTGGGCATGTTTTTCTTCATTGTCCCCCATTTGAAAATATTTTGGTCACCTCATCGGCATGCAAAGCATGTTCCTCATCCCAATGGAATTGTGTATCCTCAAAGTTTTCTTAATATTGTCATATCTTTCTACTTGTGATGTTGAGGGTATGAAGATGTTGAGTCTCATCTCATGTTCATGAAGGTGACCATCATAATATTGGTGCATACATCGATATTTCCTTTGATTGTATCCAAGAATTGTCTTGCCAACAAATTGGGAATCTTATTGTCCTCTTGCTCCATATCAAGAATACAAAAGTCCATTGAAACACCATCACCATTTCTATGTCAAGTATCTCTAACATGTCATCCACCTTGCCCCTTGGCACCTTGATGAACTGGTAAACTAATTGAAGAGAACGGTTGTCTAGATTTAATTTTTCCAATCCCAATTTAAGATAAACACTATCAGGCATAAGATTCATACTAGATCATTGATTCGTTAGGGATTTCTCAATAAGTTGGCCACCAATGTAGAAAGGGATGAGAGGGGAACTAGATTCCTTTTCCTTCAATGGGAGATCATGTTATAGTATGTAACTTACTTTCTCAGTGAGCTTCACTTTCTTGGGCATAGTTCATGTTATATTTCCCTTAAAGTTTCACATATCCTTGAGAAATTTTGCATACGATGGAATTTCGTTGATTGCATCAAGCAATAGGGGATTCAACTTCACTTGTCTATAGATCTTAAGAATTTCAACATTGTGTTTTAGTATCCTCTTGGATGATGTAGGCTCATCGAATACCTTAGGGAAAGCTTTTACAATTATATTTTCCTTGGGAGGTTCAATATGATCGACTTGAGGAATAAATTGTGGAGCACTAGGAACCGATGGTCGAACAATAGGAATTACAAAGTCAACAAAAGAAATATAACACTCCTAAATGGATTGTAAAGTGTGGCACTCAAAATCATATACTCAACAGAAGGTGTCATAATAGAATTTCCATGCATCACGGTATCACATAATCTTCTAGTATCAAACAAACTTGGAATCACAATATCAAACAAAAATTCCTTTGTGGTTGGACTATTTAAACATGACTTGCATTCTTAATCTTGTAAATCACTCAACCCTTGGGCGGCTCAATATTCTCCCACGCCTTAGGAATTTCATGGAATTAACTTGTGCATGGTGAGGAATGGAGTTTGTTATTGATGTGGAGGAGGTAGATTTGGAATTTCGTTTAGAGGAGGTGGATTTGTTATTTGGTTTTGTGGATGAGACCAATTTTGGAGAGTGTAAGGTTGCTACACATTTTTAGCTGGAGGTGGATCATGTTGATTTACATGCCCTTGAGGGGATGGTTGTTGATGTGGATGAGTGAGTTTTATTGTTTTTTGTTTGCAGTGATGGAGGTGGACAAGGGTGAGGGGGCCTTGGTATCAATGTACAAGTTTCACTTGAACTTGTGGTGGGAAATAGGTGTTTTGAGGAACACCTATTTGACCACCTGCAATGTTTCAGTTCACCATGGTTTGAGAAGGGATCCTCCCTTCCTCAGAGAGGGAAAGTGCAAGATAGGAATGATCCAATCATTGCTCTATCATATTGATATTTTTTCCATGGTGGATTCATCTTTCTTTACCTCAATCAAGACTCTCAACCTTCCAAATAGTTCATCCTCAAACTTTGAGTTGTACTTTTGGCCTTGATGTTGTTAGTGTGGTTTCCTATGTGAGTCATTTCCTTATTATCTCCAAGAAAGGTTGAGATGATTCCTTCACTTGGGAAGTAGGATGGAGACATGGGGGCATTTGAATTTATGTTGCCAAAAGATTGAAGAGATTTACTTCTTCATTGACAGACTCAATAGATTGTACTACATTTTTAGAAGCACCTCCAACTTGATTTTCATAGGGTTAATTAGATCAACCATAATCTTCATCATGTTTGGATTTGCATCACTTTAAGTGTGAGTTGGAGGAGCATATGGAGAAACACCAATATTTCTATCATACTCATTGGCTACACCAAATGCCTTATGCCTAGAATTCCCTGTGATATGCTCAAAAAGGGGCCATGATTCTTTAGGGGTTTGTCCATATAAGTTCTCCACATGAGAAGTCAACCATACTTTAATCCATTTGAGAAAATTTGGAGCATAAGGACTGCACAAGTTGCCATAACGATACTTCATGGTGGGGGCAATCTCTCAATATCTTCTTAAATATTTCCCAACTCTCATGAAATTGCTCATTGTCCTTTTATATGAACAAAGTGATTATCCTCCTCATTTGGGTAAGCTTGGAAATAGGATATAACTTTTTCACAAAATCATTCTCCAAATCTCCCCAAGTCATTACTTCAATTTTGGAGGAAAGATCATTCATTCACCTTGTCTTTGAAACAGAATAGAAATGGTGTGAGGTGGATAGAATCATTAGTGATAGATGGAGTATGGAAAGTAGATAAAGTCTCTAAGAATTCATCAATATGATTATAATGGTTCTAGTTCTCCAACCCATAGATAGTATCTAGGAAGCAATCCCACTAGAATCAGTAGGATGGAGAAGGCTTGTCCATGAATTTGGTCCACACTTGTAGAAATGAATGAATGGTGGTTTCTTGGCATGAATTAGTCATGAAGAGGCCTTGGAGGAGGTGGGATAATTGTTCTTCATGGTTCTCTTCATTCTATTCATAATGATCTGGTGGTGGTGGTGCATTTTGATTACCATTTTTTCTTACTCTATCATGGTTGTTGTGATTGTCTCTGTGCCTCCTTCTACCTCTTCTAGGATCCTCAAGAAGGTTTCAAAGGATAGATACCATCAAACAAACATGCACTATCATATGCATGATGCACAACCAAGAAAAAGAATATAAGTTACATATCTCAACTTCAAAATTGGAACAAAGAATACAAAATAGGAATGGTGAGGGTAACTAGGAAAAGTAAAAAAGAAACAACTGGCTAGGTCTAAAACACCACTCAGTGAAAATAGGGCCATAAATTTTGATGAGTGTTCACCAGGATTACAAAAGTTAACCCTGATGGCACATTCTAATTCAATACAATCCATAAGTTCACGGGAATGGCAATTAGATAAACAGGCAAAAAGTAAGGGGTCATATCTTCAAGGAGCAGAGAAGGCACTAGAGTAGTATTGTTTCTTTAGGTTTCTAGATCTAAGCATTAGGACTTTTCAGGTTTATAGGTGTTTGGTTTTAATTACATTAAGGATCATGCAAAATAAAAGAGAATTATTGGAATATATGTTAACCCTTTCGATTAAGTATAACAAACTACCTAAGAGAGAAAGTATCACTACACTAACCAAGATATTATTTACAGTAAGCCAGATTAGCAATGGCAAGAAAGAGTGATTAGATACACTAGACTAGAAATTACACTACCAAGGCAAGCAAAGACAAGTCTAAATAGCTAATTATCAAATTCTAAAATAAGAAACTAATAACAAGAAGAAAAACTAGTTGTCACTAGAGCAAGTTAGAATTTTAACAGCTGATCAAGGATAGTGGGTTATTTGGTGGTAGATAACTATCAACCATGCATATTGATAATAGACCAAACAAATATGGGTAATGAGTGTTGAGGATCCTATCCTACTAGTTTGCCATGGGTGGCATAGGATGTGTGTAGGGGAACTAGTCCATACCACCACCTATCCAACCTTATGAGGCTTAATTGAATAGGGCATAGGTAAACTCTAGTCAATATCATCCTAGTTTAGGTTTTTAAGAATGATCCTCCTAATACACTTAGTGTCTAGGGTGGTATTGGGTCTCAGATAAGGGTGTTTCACCTCCTATTACCTCCCATCCAACCATTTAACATGCTCTTGTATAAGTGCATAGGTACAAGCATACCTAGACACTTAGACCTCATGCCTAGGTCTAGTGGAATATAGGGATAGGTGGGAATATAGAATTTCTAGGTATAATGATCATAGTTGGTTACAAAAGTTCTTCATCTCTTAGCTTCTTATTCCTTGTTTTTATTTGTCGTATTAATAACACCCAAATTTATGCAATATTACTATTTTATTACATAAGCTTTTGTACCTTTGTTAGCCATGATATGCCTTTAGTTGTTTAATTCTCAGTGTTCTTATAATTTGTGCTTTTTCTAAATACGCATGATTAATAAATCTATTTTTTTTTCTGGCAAACACAACTTTATTGGTGTCCAGCTATCAAGGTGATTTCGGTAACTAAACGAAATAAACCAACAATTTTACATTATTCAAACAAGCTGGAAACTCATTAATATATTTGACTGCAATAAAAAGTGCAAAGAAAGGAAATATGAGGAGCCATTAGACTTGACTAAATCATGGGGTAATGTATTAATGACTGGATTGAAATGAAAATGATGTTAACGCCAATATTGCTATTTAACACAATAACAGGCCAAATATCAAAAAAAAAAATCAATCGTAGAAAGCCCCAGACCCCACAGTTTGTGTGACTTCTCCAATCATTAATAGTGTGAATTGATTGACCACGAGAATGCAAACAACATGCATGGTTGATAGTCCAAGCTTCAATAGTCCCTTTCCATTCTAGATCATTCTTGAAAGATTAGGCAGTAGTAACCACTTCTTGACAGGCCACAACAATATCCATCAACCATAAACCATCAAACTATCAGGCCATTAGGATGGATTCCAAAGACACCCATCGACCTCCAAGGTTGATGGTTTTCAAATATAGTCATCGATCTAGAGGCTTGACATATCACCAAGTCATCGACCTTGAATGCACATGCATATATCGGTCATTGCCTCAATAGCCATGATATCAACCTTTGAAGACATATTGTCCTTCTATCCATGGCACGTATCGACCTTGCTACTCGATCAGTCCAAATACAGACTAGGTCTTATATTCATTAATTATGTAGCTCTGTTTCATTTATTCCAAACTTTCTATATCTCAAGACCACCTCTAAGGCTTACAATATGCTTATATGGAAATCGATGGTGGAGATCTTCACCGACCCTTGGACAACCAAGAAGCCATGTATCCACCTACAATATAGTTTGATAACTCTCTTGATCGGTCCACTTTGTTTTCTATTCCAAGTGGTACTGACATTCTACATGTTGAGGATGGTTTTTTTGCTAACATATCATCTAATTTTGGTTGGAATAGTTTATATGTTGATGAGTACAATGATTACTACACATTTGGGGGATTTGATCTTAATTATGACAACCACCATTTGACTTCACACAATTCTATATTCACTTCACTCCCCTTGAAGGGTGATGACATTATGTGGGATGATATTTTGACAAACTTTCATAACACAATTGCAACTCATGAAAGAATCCTACCTCCCTTGCTCAATGACAAGCTTGGGGTGAAGGATTTACAACTTGATTCATCTAAGATTTCCCTATGTATAATGGATGATTTGATGGCCTATATTCAACTTTGATTTATGGAAAGCAATCTGATCTTATATTTTGAGATGGATGGTGAAGAACATAATTATTTTTTCATATTTTGAAATCTCTTATTTCCATTATTTCATGTGTTAACATCATAGACCCAAACTTGCAGATTTGTACTTTAATGGACATTTTGATGATGTTATGCTTGGGAATTCATTTCTTGATTAGCACAAAGATGAAGTCACCAAGTATTTGAGTTTTATTGTCCTATTTTAGTCTTGGCAAGGCCCAGTACTATTTACATTATACTCATAAATGGGGGATCCAATATGCAAGACATAGGTGACCTTGCTCCCAAAACTGAGGATTTGGGATCCCAAGGTCGATATTGTTGGGAGACTCAGTTCCCTTTAGTAGAAAGATGATTAGATGTCTCCAATGCACAACATCCCTACTATCCTAATGTTTAGGATTTTCCTGAGGACAGGTAAAATTTTAATCTTGCAGTGGTAGGGACAGTACACCCTTCTATCTCTTCTTTGTCTTTCATTTCATGCATGCATCCATGTTTACTTTCTTGCATTTTTAGGACTTTATTGTGTAATTTTAGTTCTACAATTGTGGCTATGTTGGTATGAGTGCCAGCTTTAATGTTCATCTTATGTTAAATTACCCCATTATCATCATGTTTTCTTGACCTTCATATTCATTCATCTCATTGATTCAATTCTACAATTTTGGTGATGGATTCTAAGATTACATGTTTCTACGCATAGTTTAAAATTACTTATTTTCTCATTTCATGTTACAGATGATGAACCTAATGTTTGTTTCCCATTGTTGAGAGTAAGATCAAAACTTTGAGCGGTGTTTTCTCAAGTTTGATAATATTCTAAGGATCCTTGAACTGTATACAAGTCTTCACTAAGGTTTGAGAGAGCAATGATGAGTTTCGGGTTTAATCAAGATGGAGAGTTTACTGTGATGGTCTTTGTGCCTTCCCACATTATATTAAGTCCAAAATATCAAAACTAAACAAAAGATGCTAGGCCACCCAAAATAATTCAAAATTATGTAAGAGAAGAAAAAAATCTAAAAGTAGATAGCACACATTTCAGATAAATTAGAATGCATTGATAAAGGCTTGATAGAACAAAATCTTGAGTTATTTAATTTTTTTAGGAGAGTTAAGGATGATTCCTAGAGAGATTATGTCTATTCTCACAAATGTGGGTATGTTCTGCCTGGTAGTGTCATCCAAACTCACTAGAGAGTCTTTCAAGAATCACTAGGAGAATAATGAGACCTCTCAAGTAGAAGGGTTGGTTCGATCATGGTATGAGGAGATAATCTCACTACTTTGAGCCAAATAGCCTAGATTGTAAGGATCGTTGTTCACTACATGGACCATCCTGATACAGATCTGGAACCTCATAGTATTTTCCCTTTATTTTTTCATTAGGAAACAAATAAGTGGGATGTGTGTTGTACTTTATTTTTTACATAAATTCCTAATGACATCTCATTACTCACATTCATCATTTTTCTCAATTTCCTAAGTGATTGTGCTTTAATGCTTATATATATGGTTTACATCCCTATGAATCTTGTTGAATTGTACTGAAATCACTTAAACATGTCAGCTAGTTCTTTGATCATAGATTAGAAGGTTTGTTTGTATGGTGAAGGTTCATTCTGAAATAACATGTCATGGACAACTTGTGACTTGATATTATTTTTCCTAATCTTAGTATTTCTTATCATGCTCAATTTGAATGTTATCTCAGGATCTTTGAGTTTGATTCTTGCTTGAGGACAAAAAAGTTATAATCTTGGGGTGGTTAATAACATCCAAATTTATGCAATATTGTTATGTGTTTTACCTTATCTTTTGTACCTTTTTATCCATGGTATGCCTTTAATTGCTTAATTATTAGTATTCTAATAATTTATGCTTTTTGTAATTATGAATGCTTAATAAATCTAATTTTGTGCTTGTAGGAACCGCTTCATCTGTGTCCAATAAATTACATCCCTATCAAGGTGGTCTAGTAATTAAAGGAAATAAGCCAACAATTTTACATTATTCGAAAGGCTTTGAAACTAATTAATATATTTGACTACCTTGAAAAGTGCAAAGAAAGGAAAGATGAGGAGCCATGAGGCTTAACAAAGTCGTGTGGTAATGTATTAATGGTTGAATTGAAAATGCAATGACATTAACACTATTATTTATATTTAATATAGTATTGGGTCAAAGATCGAAAAAGAAAATCAATCGTGAAAAGCATCCATCCCTATGATTTGCATGACGTTTTCAACCCATTAATAGAGTGAATTGACTGACCACAAGAATGAAAAAATATGCATGGTTGATAGTCCAAGCGTCAACAGTCCATGACCATTATATATCATTCTTAATTGATTAACCAGTATCAACCACATCTCGACAGGACACAGTAGTTCTGAAGACACCCGTTGGCCTCCAAGGTCTATGGTTTTCAAATACAACCATCAAGCTAGAGGCTCAATATATCACCAAGTCATTGACCTTGGATGCACATGCATTTATCAACCACTGCCTCAATAACCATGATATCGACCTCCAAATACATATCGACCTCCGGACCCAGATATATCGATCTCATTGTTCGGTCAGTCCAAATATGGGCTAGCTCTTATATGCATTAATTATGTGGCTTTACAACATTCTGCTGCATTATTTCCAGACATTCCAAATTTTAAGATCAACACTAAGGCCTCCCATCTATTCCTATAAAATACCAAACAGCCACCACTAGATAGAGGCATCTTAGATTTTGGGGTCAACAAGATGAAGGGTTGTTGCTAAGATCAGAGGCAAAGTCTACAGACCATCGACTTGTCTAGTGTGATCAACCTAGCTAGACCATCGACCTCTAGACTTGGCATCCAACTACTTCCATGATAGATCGAAACACCTACTTACTTCAGTCTTGATTTTATGAAAGAGTGGAGGCCATTGGCCTCCTTTTCAGATTCAATCAAAAGGTGGATAGATCGATCATTCGATCTACCCTTGTATCAGATTCTTCCCTCTCTTTTCCTTATCATGACTTGTTCAAGTTGTAATGTTTTTCGTCTTTGTTCCATGAGTGGATAAACTTCATAACTTGAGTTGGGAGTAGTTTTTTGGCCCTCCCAACCATGTAATATTTCCTTCTTCTATTTAATACATATGTTCTTATAGTTTTGTTACTATACTCTTGTTTTAACACCTCTCTTTTTTATTATCTACCTTCTTGTGATGGTTGATCTAGATTTATTCAAGAGAAGGATTTCATTAAAATCTAGAGTACGGATTAGTAAGGAGACACGCAAGTGAGGATGTTACCATAACAAAAGTCATATGATTAGTCTTGATCTTTTGGTTATCATCTCAAGAGATAGATACCTTTAGATAAAAAACTACTTGTATCTTAAGACAAGGAAGGAGTGGATGTCTTTTATGACTATTTGCAAGACATATCAAGAATATATATAAATTTGAAGAGAAGTTTTTGTATGGTTGAGGCTGGTCAGGTTGGTGAAACCCAATCCAAGTTCCCCTTTTATCATTTTTATGATTATCTTCATTTCTTTGCTCTTTGATAACTTAGATTTACTACTTGATTAGATTAATTTGTTCTTACCAACTTCATCCTTGTTTTGACTAAACTAAGTCAAGACTTTCCATTCTCGGTATGTTGTTCTCCTTATCCTTGTGTTTGACCCCGTATTACTACAATAGACTTCTTATTGAGTTGTGGACGTCTCTTAAAGTCGAGTATAAATTTAAAGTTAGAGACCTTTGAATGGACAAACATGTTCACAATTTTGATCCATGAAAAAGAGTGATCATGTAGGTGTTTTCATACATCAATTACTAAAGTAAGATATAGGAAATTTGAACAAGTAAGAACATAGCACGTTCTCTCAAAATCAAAGTGTTTTGCATAAAGATTTTCCTAATATGGTATCCAGTTACATATTTTCCCCAAACAGTCTACCATAAGGGGATTAGAAACTCATAGTATAAGAAAGGTGAGAAGAAGAGAAAAACTTCATTAAAGTTGATGAACAATCCTTCTTCTTCACCTCTAGTAGTGGCAAGCTCTCCTCCTGCATTCTTGGGCAGAAAGCATGGAATGGAGGTAAGTGAACAAAACCCTAGAATATTAGGGTTTTTAGGTGAATATGGTGACTTGTGAATGAATGAGGTAGGTGGTAGACAAGGGAGAAAATTATTCTTTTTCGAAGATAACCCTCAACCCTTAGCCACCACTAATGTTTATACAATGGTCTAGAGAGTCTAGATGTAAGTGGGAATAGAATGGTAAAAGTAGTGATGGGAAACACTAGGGTTCTGTGACTAGCACAATATATCTAGGAAGAACGATCATCAGGGATAGGCAGGGAATGATCGTGGTATGTTGCCAAAATTATATTGGATGTAGATAATATCATAGGAAATGCGGAGAAAATGATGTAGGTATCACATTCATGGTGGGTACCACAGTTGGTGGGGGGGCTAACGTGGTCATGGTTAGGAGCATGGATGGATCTTGTAGTCATTAGAATGGTTGTTGTGGGGTCTGGCTTCCACAATTCTAACAGGTGGAATGGTCATTGTGGCCTCCACTTGTCGCAGTTGTTCTCAGTTGAATGTCTGTGCTACTTGGTATGCTTTCTCCCTTGAAGAAACTATGATTTCCCTATATCTTTGTCATGTAGCACGGTCTTCACTAAGTAACACATCGATTTTTTTGGGCTTTTATCTGCATTTGAGCCTTGAACTTGATCGTACATGGAGTGTTTTTCTTAACTTTGAACTTTGATCACATAAGGTAGGCTTTGGTCCCACTTTGGACTCCGCAATATTGGGGAAGTCCTAGTGTCAACATCAATCTCTCTCTTTCAATAAAAAATGGTCAAATTACCTAACAAAACATGCAAAAAATTCATAAGCACATTTGACAGAAAACATGATTTATTGAGTAAGAACTTGCATTATAAGTGTCTTGATGTAAATAAAGGGAAATATGGCACAAGATGAAGACTCAATTAAGAGATTCATTAGTTTATTCAAGGTTTCACAAAGTAAATATAAATTTTTAATAGCATAGACTTTTTTTAACAATTAGTAGCTTAACACTTACTTTCTTTTAGTATGTACTTGTAGACTTTTATTTGTGCTTACAACATGTAATATATTTTGTTTTAGAAGAAACTTGTATACCTTTTTAGTGTAATGTAATATTAGTTTTTTATCCTTTCAAATTCATGTTCTTGTCATGTATTATAGTAATTTTAAAAATAAAATGCATATGAGATTTGAATAATTGGGTTAGGTAGGAGTACCATAGATAGAACCCTATCTCAAGGTTTGTGGAAATATTAGTGTTGATCCTTACTTTTTTGGGTATTAAACAACTTGATTTATTAATAATACATTAAGATTAGGATGAGTATGTTATCATTTTTATATGATAATTTCTTTTAGATTAAACTTGGATATTACTTTTATGCAAATGTCAAATAGAGTCGGGGCTAATCAGAGGGTGCTCATGTGGAGAGGAGGATATCACTATGGAAGGGTATCTTAATGAGTATTACGAAGCATGGCATGTCTCTATTAATACGTATCTGGATATGAATATATACAAGTGAAGGACATCCAAGTTTAGTGATATTGCGGTATGTATGAGATCTTAAAACATGATACTTAGGATGAGAGGTAGAGTATTCTTAGACATGACATATCTTGATATGGTATATATGTGGTTTTGAAAATTCAGGAAGGTCTTTATCTTGATGGAACTAATAGGTGAGGATAGAACCAGTCATGTAGTATTTCTTTGAAAAGAGATGTAGACTTATGGTGGTGGTCAGTAGAGGATAGAAATTTAGGAAAGTCACTCACATGGATTAATTCCATGGAAGAATTCCATACCAAGTATTATACACCTAATTATTTAGTGAGAAGATATGGAAGTTCCAAAATAAGAGATATGGTAATATGTTCCAACTATGCATCTGTACATCTCATTCTAGATTTGCCATAAATGGTTCACATTAAGGTGGAGAAGTGCATGAATTTTAGGTATGTTTGAGGGAAGATCTAAGGAATAAAGTATATGTGGTCAAAAAAATAGATATCAAGATCCCTAGGAGACTCTATTGAAGCATATTATAGAATCATGTAATCTTTAAATTATGAAAAACAAGCACATATCAAGAGGTATGGTGGAGAGTATTCTAGGCCCAGTGGTAACGACAAAATTTGTGGATTATTTGGGGATTCTATGAGCATTTTGACTTCTAATTAAAACCATGATCAATTACTAGGATGAATACTTAGATAAAAAGCCAACTTAAAATAGCATTCATCAAAAACTTGACACACAACTAGATAGAAACATGATTAAATCATTTTGCTTCGTAATGAAACACACATCTCAAATCATTGGTTGAGAATATACTATGAACAAGTAAATATACTTGGATTCCAGACCATCCAAACCAGTAATAGATCCTACAATCCTAAATCTAAGACCCATATGCCATACCTTAAATCTTTCAAGAAGATTGAAATCTTGACACCGTGGATGATAAATAGAATAAAGTAGGTCAATAAGATTTGAATTACCTCAAAAACAATGAATTAAATACAATCAATACTTCATAAGGTAGGTTTTTCCTAGGACTGAAGAGCGGTTAGGGAGAGAGAGATAGTAGTAGAGATTTGTCACATTGGTGGGCACCCCCTTCCTAGGCGATGTCACCATTGAATCATCTTCCTACCCCCACAGTCCTACTTCTCCTCATCTTCCCTATATTTAGAAGGTAAGCAGAATTATGATTCATATACCCTTTCTAAGTGGTACTTCATCTAGATTGTCTATTCTACCACTTAACATGCCTTTTTCTTTCCACCTTGGTATCAAGAACCTCAGCAACTTACTTCTTTCATATTGGATGTGTTCACTTCAATTCACCCCCTCCTTCATTCTCAAGAACATAGGACATTGGTTATTTTGTCTTGAAGTCCACAACTTTTATTTTAATTAGTGAGGAATTGTTGTTAATACCCTAATCTTACTTTGAATAAATTTTGGGATGTTCCCACCTTAAATAAGTTTCATCCTCACAATTTCATGACACTATCCACCTCAGGATTTACATATTCTATGTATCCTAACTCTCTAATACTATGTTAAAGTTTCTATAGCATACTTAATATATGAGCTATACATGGTTCACACAACTTCATGAGAACTTGATTGAACTAACATGATTTCATTTTAGAATGGATTTTCTTTTTCTTGAGTCGATATAGTCACTCTTTTATATGCACCCATAGTGCTCAGAAGGTAGGTTAATGCTCACATAAGGTAGGTTTTAGGCTCACATAAGGTCAATTAAGGCTCACATAAGGCAAGTTAAGGCTCAAATATGGCTTTTTAGGGCTCACATAACATGATTGAGAGGACTATATCAACATAACATGATTGCTTACACTTAAACATGATTATCATGATAATATGATTAATTATCATGGAAGTGATCCATAGAGTTCCAAGCAAAGCACAACCAAAAAAATAGTAGAGACATCTATTCATAGCATGTGCATGATCCACTCCCTTATATATGTCAGATTATGCATTCCTTGTATGCATGTTGGGTCTTAATATGTATCTAATTAGGTTTAGGTGACTATCTATCTCAACCTTTTGATCCAGCCCTATTTTAGGGCTTCATCTTGTGGCATTTTGCATTTCAATCACATCTATTCCTATTAGATTACATGTTATTTCCCTTAATATGCATATTTGTGTAAAATGCACTTATGGACATTATTTGCATGTTTTTTAGGTACTTGGACCACACTTGGATGGACGAGAGAGATGGAGGGGCCCAAAGAAGACCCCAGAGCTCCCCCAACCTACCCCTAGTGGCCAAGAGTCAAACTTAAGCAAAGAATTCCATGGATAATGAAGTTTGAAGCTCAAAATGCAATCAACGCCCCCATCATAGTCGTGGTAACACAAAATGGTTGTGCTGCAAATGAAGAAATCATAGAAAAAATCTCAATTTTGAAGTAGTTGCAGAGCATACTCTACCACGACTGTGCCATGCAGCACGGTCCTGCTACCAGATCCCACCACGACCATGCCACGCAGAACAGATGTGCTACCAGCTCCCATGACGGCCGTGCCACGTAGCACGACCATGCTATCAGCTCC
The DNA here is from genome assembly GCA_963693085.1 of Alisma plantago-aquatica. Classification (NCBI taxonomy): domain Eukaryota; kingdom Viridiplantae; phylum Streptophyta; class Magnoliopsida; order Alismatales; family Alismataceae; genus Alisma; species Alisma plantago-aquatica. The sequence continues at coordinate 1,102,373,447 of OY856409.1, forward strand.
CACCACGATTGTGCCATGCACCACGGCCGTGCTACCCTCAACCCACCACGGTCGTGCCAGTTTTAGCCCAAATTTGACCACCAACCTGACATTTAGCCATTTCAATTAACACGACCATTCCCATCCACCACGTCTGTGCTCTACCCTACGCACCACGGTCGTGCTACTCACAAAACCTACCCATTTTTCACTATTTTACCTATTTTGCCCCTACTTGACCTAGTGCTTCCCCCCACACCTATATATATGGGAGTGGTGGTTGTAGGTCAGGAGAGGCCGCCCTTAGCTACCTTCTACCCCCTCTTAGATCCCCAAATCGCCATCCACTCCATTCCACTCCATATCCACCTCAAATCCACTCCATTTCACCATTTCCACCACATAACCCCCCATATCTAAGCCTTCCATCCACTTCCCTCCATCATTCCACACCATTTCATCCAATGAGATGAAGGAGGATGTCCATGTAGCAGTTGGAGATAGGGGATCCCTCATCTACACCGAGCTCCATGGCCCCTTCTACCTCTTTCTCCTTTCTTATTGTATTTTCCATGTCTATGAGTAGCTAGGCCCCTTGGGTGGGCTGTTTGGGGAAATTATGTTACTTTGATACCATGTTGGGGGGAAATGACATGTAAACTTTGTAATTCCATTTGTTAATGATTATATTCTATTTGCATCTCATTCTCTATGAATTACTTGTTGGTTTGTGTGTGAAATCACCTAGGAATTTAGGCAAATTGCTTGTATGTGTGAATTTTGGGATTTGCCCCTAGGTCCAATTCTTGGATCCCTAGGTTGCCTCCCATCTTCCTACATCCTAATCAATCTCCCTAAACCTAAGTGAGAGATCTAAGTAGCTATATTAGATAATTCTAGTGCAATTAGAATGGAGCCTTCTCAAGGCTAGAATGTGGGGGAATTGGGGTCCAAAACCCTAATTTCACCTCCCCATTACTACCCTCGACCCCTAATTTCCCTAGGAATGCCTAATCTAGAAGCCTAGACTTTATTAGACTCTACTTGAATTGAACCTAATCCCTAACCCAATTGGGCCTCGTAAGGGTAGTAGGAGGTGTTAGGGATTAGTTCCTCTATACACAACCTAGCATATCCATGGCAGTTAGTAGCTTTAGTTAATTCATTAGACTCTAACTTGTTGTTTGGTTTGGATAATCTAAATGGAATCATTATGTTCATATGTCACCCCCAACTTAAGTGATAAGTTCATACCCCTAAACAGCCCATACCTCACTTTATTGCTTAAAACCCTAATTTTGTGTTTACTTAGCTTAGTCATCTCTTTCCTTGCTTAGTTAGCTTCTTGCTTTGTTCTTGCCTAGTTCATGTCAGTTTAGCTCTTTAATTGCTCTTTTGCTTCTCTCTTTCTTGTCCTAGTGTAATTTTCCTTTTCATACCTAGCTTAATCCTTTCTTGCATGTTTATCTTTAATCTAGTCTAGGGTTAATGTAGATTTCATTCTTGCCTTTAATTCCTCATTTGTTCATAGTAATTTAACAATCAAAACAACTTTCAAACCCTTAACCCTAGTATCCATAGTAGGAACCTAGCCAAACTAACCTATCTCTAGTGCCCCCTCTTTTCCCTGTGGATCGACCCTATACTTGCCACCTTCCTATACTATGACACGACCTCGTGCGCTTGCGGGTGTAGTTGTTTTGGTAGACGTAGGTAGCCAATTAGGTTTTATAAATTTTGAAAGTTCCCACCCATGTGTTTTGATATTGTAGGGTGCATCTAGTTGAGTCAAATCGGCTAGTTTGTAGCACCTCTAGCGGAGCGCGCCAAGCTTTCTGGCGTCGTTGCCGGGGATTAGAGGCGCTCGGCCTAGCTAGTTAGTTTTTCTTTGACTTTTCCTATTGCCCTCATCATTGCTATTCTTCATCATTCTTTGCATTCTTTGTGTATATTGGTTTACTAACTTGTTCTCTTTTGTTTGGTTGTTCTTTGTGCATGTGACAAGTCATTCGAGGAAGGCTAAGATGCACAAACCCATCCATTTCCTCCACCGCCCTACCTCCAAGGCTATCCTAAGCCGTACGCACCCCCCACCACCTCCATCGACACAACCTTCCCACCATTTCACCTTCCAACCTCAATTCTCTTCTCCACCTCAATTCCAAAGGCCATTAACAATAATGCCACCACCACAACTATCACATGCTCCCCCTACTTCCTATGAGCAAATGGGTATGGTTTCAATCATGGGGTGTGACAAGGGTGTTGAGAAGCTTATCAAGGGAGGGAATCAAGTTGAAAAATATCTTAGTGAAGAGCCCTTGCCAGAAAGTCCTTGTTCACAAGTGTCCCATATGATTGAACCACCCCCTCTTTGATGCCTATGAAGACCCATTTCTCAAGAGAGAGAGAGAAACTATGGCATGAGATTACTGAAGGTCTTAAGGCTGATTAAGAACTATGATGATGATCCCCAAGGAGAGGAAATTGTTGATAAGCACTCAAGAAGCTTGCATGACCCTAGGGAGGAAGATCAATCAAGGAATCATTTGAGAGGATTTCCTATGATGGGGGCCCAAACATTTTGTTTTTGGACAATGGTTGATGGTGAAAGAACAAGAAGCCTAGCTGAAGCCACAAAACTCAGCACTTGTGGGAGGAAACGCACCTAGGTTTGGGAATTTTTGACCCAACCTTACATTTTTTATACTTTTGCTTTGTTTTTACACTTTCCACGAAAACACACACACACTTGTGTTTAATAGTTTTTGTCTAGTTTTAAGATGTGCAGGTGGTAACAGGGTGAAATGAAGGAAATTTGAGTACAATTGAGAGAAGAATTCAAAGAAAAATCACTTTGGCTCAAGTTTTTGAGTGTTTGATGTTCCTCATTTTGAGAGTAGCAGCTACAGGGACCACCACGGCCGTGGCACATCAATACGACCATGGTCATTTGCATGAAAAAACACACCAAGTCCCTGGATTCAGAAGCAAAATTGAGAAAAGCTGCCAAAGGCCTGCACCATGGTTGTGCAACCTGAATCCACCACGGCCATGCTGCATACCAATTTCAGCCACTGAAGGAAGATTAGTGTGGTAGCTACTACGCATATCCTCCACCATAGGGAGGAACACTGTCATAGCCTCGAGAGAGCCATGATCGTCTACCCTATCATCCTAAACTCTAGGATCATGCTGAGGACATCATGATTCAAAAGTTTGGGGTGGTAGGGCAGGTATGCCCTAGTTTCACTTTGCATTTCACCTGCCACATCCACTTTTGTTTTCTTGTTTTTGCTATCTACCTTAGTCATCTTTATTGCTTTGCATACTTGCATGCCATGTAGGTTGCTTTCTTGTCATTTTTGCGTAAATTTCAAAAAGTTTGCTCTTTTGCCATGCATTGCATATCATGTAGTTTTTTGGTAATTTTTGCATGTTTTAGCTAGCATTTGCTTGTTTACTACTTTAAGTTCAATAATGTAGGGTTAGATGTGATTGGAGGAAACTTGGCACCATTTGGCCAATTTTGCCTAAATTTGAGATTTCTTGTCTAAAAAGTGTGTTTTGACCCAATCTCTACTGTTTTGAGTAAAAATGATGACCTTTGACAAATGCAAGTGAATTATCATTATTTGTTGCTAAGTGGTATCAATGTTTGACTTTTTACATGTGCATCACCTCTCTTATGATTGTGATTGAATTTGTTGAATTGTGAAATTGAGCAAGCTTTGAACGCTTAGTGTTTGTGGAATCACTTGTTTGATATATTAATTTCAACTTGTTCATTCATGTGGTGTGATATCTTGGATGAAGTGTTGGATTAAATTTCATGCAGGATGTTTTATGTGGAAATCATATCAATGACCCCTCTTTGACCCGACTATTTTTTCACCATCTTCACACCCCTCTGCCTCATAAAAAGATGCCCTAGTGCACATAATCAGCCTTGGCCACCTCCAAAAGTTTGGGGTGGCCATATCTTTATCCCTTTGCTTCACTCTATCAACCATATGCCCTATCTACACTAAGGGAAAGAAAAAAAAAGAATAGAAAAAGAAAAGTAAAAACAAAATAAAAGGATGCTCCTGTTTAAGAGCATTCAAATAAATAAAAGATGAGTGTGTAAAAACACTCCAAAAATCTTATCGCAACCCTTTCTTCCACTTTCATATCCATTGAGCTAGGAAGCATCAAACCTAGATCACTTTGCCCTTTTTTGCAGCCACGTGGGTCATTTGGTGTGATTTGAGATATAAGATTGAATGCATGAAGGTGAAACAATACTCCTGGTCATCCTTGATTAACATCTCCATGAAATGGTTTACCCAAAACTTTATGGATGAAATATGGATAACTTGTGTATTCTATGCACTATATTTGAAGTTCATATGATTTGTGCTCTTTACATGATTGGATTGTGAAAGTAGGAGAGGAGAGAGGTGAAATTCATTCACTTAGTCATCTTTGATCCCATTCAGCAATAATAATCTTTTACATTGCATATGTCATTTCTTATTTGTGGAAGATTTATAAAGAGATTGAGTTAGAGCATACTTGAGGACAAGTATGTTTCAAGTTTGGGGTGGTGATTCAGCCCTATTTTAGGGCTTCATCTTGTGGCATTCTGCATTTCAATCACATATTTTCCTATTAGATTACATGTTATTTCCCCTTAATATGCATATTTGTGTAAAATGCACTTATGGACATTATTTGCATATTTTTCAGGTACTTGGACCACACTTGGATGGACGAGAGAGATGGAGGGGCCCAAAGAAGGCCTCAGATCTCCCCAAACTTACCCCTAGTGGCCAAGAGTCAAGCTTAAGGAAAAAAGTCCATGGATAATGAAGTTTGAAGCTCAAAGTGCAAGCAAAGCCCCTAGCACGGCCGTGGTAACACAGAACGGTCGTGCTGCAAATGAAGAAATCATAGGAAAAATCTCAGTTTTGAAGCAGTTGCAGAGCATAATCTACCACGGTCGTGCCACGCAGAACGGCCATGCTGCGGCCATCCACCACGACCGTGCCACGCAGCATGGTCATGCTACCAAATCCCACTATGGCCATGCCACGTAGCACGGCCGTGCTACCACTATGCTCGTGCCATGCAGCATGGCCATGCTACCAGCTCCCACCACGACCGTGCCACGCAGCATGACTATGCTACCCTCAACCCACAACGGTCATGGTGACCACCACAGCCATACCAGTTTTAGCCCAAATTTGACCACCAACTGACATTTAGCCATTTTAATTAACACGGCCATTCCTATCCACCACGGCCGTGCTCTACCCTACCCGCCACGGCCGTGCTACTCACAAAACCTACCCATTTTTCACTATTTTACCTATTTTACCCCTACTTGACCTAGTGCTTCCCCCACACCTATATATATGGGAGTGGCGGTTGTAGGTTGGGAGAGGCCTCCCTTAGCTACCTTCTACCCCCTCTTAGCTCCCTAAATCACCATCCACTCCATTCCACTCCATATCCACCTCAAATCCACTCCATTTCACCATTTCCACCACATAACCCCCCATATCTAAGCCTTCCATCCACTTCCCTCCATCATTCCATACAATTTCATCCAAGTAGAAGAAGGAGGATGCCCCTGTAGTAGCTAGAGAGAGGAGATCCCTCGTATACACTGAGCTCCATGGCCCCTTCTACCTCTTTCTCCTTTCTTTTTATATTTTCCATGTCTATGAGTAGCTAGGCCCCTTGGGTGGGCTATTTGGGGAAATTATGTTACTTTGATACCATGTTGGGGGAAAATGACATGTAACTTTGTAATTCCATTTTTTAATGATTATATTCTATTTGCATCTCATTCTCCATTAATTGCTTGTTAGTTTGTGTGTGAAATCACCTAGGAATTTAGGCAAATTGCTTGTATGTGTGAATTTTGGGATTTGCCCCTAGGTCCAATTCTTGGATCCCTAGGTTGCCTCCCATCTTCCTACATCCTAATCAATATCCCTAAACCTAAGTGAGAGATCTAAGTAGATAGATTAGATAATTCTAGTACAATTAGCATGGAGCCTTCTCAAGGCTAGAATGTGGGGGAATTGGGGTCCAAAACCCTAATTTCACCTCCCCATTACTACCCTTGATCCCTAATTGCCCTAAGAATGCCTAATCTAGAAGCCTAGACTTGATTATACTCTACTTTAATTGAACCTAATCCCTAACCCAATTGAGCCTCGTAAGGGTAGTAGGGGGTGTTAGGGACTAGTTCCCCTATACACAACCTAGCATATCCATGGCCAGTTAGTATCTTTAGTTAATTCGTTAGACTCTAACTTGTTGTTTGGTTTGGATAATCTAAATGGAATCATTATGTTCATATGTCACCCCCCAACTTAAGTGATAAGTTCATACCCCTAAACAGCCCATACCTAACTTTATTGCTTAAAACCCTAATTTTTTGCTTACTTAGCTTAGTTATCTCTTTCCTTGCTTAGTTAGCTTCTTGCTTTGTTCTTTCCTAGTTCATGTCAGTTTAGCTCTTTAATTTCTCTTTTGCTTCTCTCTTACTTTCCCTAGTGTAATTTGTCTTTTCATACCTAGCTTAATCCTTTCTTGCCTGTTTAGCTTTAATCTAGTCTAGGGTTAACGTAGATTTCATTCTTGCCTTTAATTCCTCATTTGTTCATAGTAATTTAACAATCAAAACAACCTTCAAACCCTTAACCCTAGTCTCCACAGTAGGAACCTAGCAAAACTAGCCTAGCTGTAGTGCCCCCTCTTTTCCCTGTGGATCGACCCTATACTTGCCACCTTCCTATACTACGACACGACCCCATGTGCTTGCGGGTGTAGTTGTTTTGGTGTGCATAGGTGTTGAGTTAGGCTTTATAAATTTCGAAAGTGAATCCACACATGCTCTTCCGTCTGTGGGGTTGCATCTATTCACAACTCCAAATTGAGTAGTGGGTAACACCATTGGCGTGAGCACCTTTTTATGCCAACTCTTGTTTTCTCTGTCACCTTTGAATACATATTGGTTGGTCATATATTCAAAGGTGACATGTCTTGTCACACTTATCATAGCACCTCCCTAATGCACATGTCCCATACCACATGCACACAAAATGGAAATACAAGCATGATGCACATACCATCCTCTCTACAAAATCCCATAAGCTTGTGTGTACCATAAACGTGTGGGAAAAAGAGAGAGCATGCTATATGGGATCCTAGAGTTAACATAAGAGTCCAAAACATCTAGGAACTTAACCCTAATCCTTGTCTCCTATATAGTCATGTACTTTTATTTCCAATATCTTTCAATGACTTCTTCTATACCTAGGTCTAGAACATATGAATTTGATTTTTTTCCTGGTGACCATCAACTTATTTTCACTAATTCCCTTAGTGTAACACCCCATTTTCTGCATAGATACAATTACTAAGAGGAAGAATTTCACTTTTGAAGGGGGATGTTATATCACGATAATCATTGCAAATAACTAAATAAATTACCATACATTGTCTTAAAAAGATTCATACATTGTTCTAAGGCATAGTATAGTTGATATCTTGAATTGAAACTAAATAAGCCAAACATGATTAAACATTATTTTAGACATACATTGAATTTTCTATAAACATGAAGATCTTCTATTGTAGATGGAACCCCAATAGTATGTCTTTTGGAAAACTTGATTTGTTCCTTAAGTTGATCTTCATATGGCTCTATCCTTGAAGTTGCTCTATACCTACAGGCATTGCACCCCCATCCATGCATGTAATAAAAACTTTGTTAGCGTAAGCGGTATTGAGTATTGTTATATCAAAATAATAACTTGACTACAATGGAACATGAATATTTTGATCATTAGTGGTTTATGAAAGTTTCCTCTACTCCTATGCACCATTTGTGTACATGATTTATACATGAGTGCCATTATTTAATGCTCCAATTGAGCTCAAGATTTCACTTGATTGCCTATGTGTCCCATTTGAACTCATAAGGCCCGAGGGCTCAACATTACATGATAAGGACAAAATAATGCAACCAATTACATGTTCCATCATTGAATAGGAATAATTAACTTGAGTTGATTTCACATGAACATGACATGAATTCTTGAAATATCATTGAAGCATAATAATCAATTAGTAAGTTTAGAGGACCATTCGTGCAATTAGAATTCTATCCGACATACATAACTATGCATATAATTTATCTTGATCATCATAATAAATTATAAGTAGATTAGAACCAATACTAACTGCTTACCTATCTCTTAGAGAAGATCATCATTGTTCTTCTTAAGTTAAATGAAACGCTAATCACGTTCTTGGGGTTAAGAAACCCTATTTGTCTTGTTAAATAAATGAACACCCATTAATGATCAATTCTTAACTTGATTTCTAATGTTTAATGGTTCTATTGGATTAATTAGAATTCTGAGTCAAAAGAGGCTTCAAAACCAAGTTATAATTGTTGCTTGTATTTTTCTCTTTCTCATGCATATTTTTTCATAATTTTAGAATTTGATTGATTTATTATCATTTTTTGGAAAATTGGCCAATTAGAAAATTAGAAAAATACCATGTGTTACTATCCATTACCCCAACTAGCACTTGGCCCCATGCTCAGGTGGTCAAATCTTCACTATCTAGCTAAACATGGTTTCATTTATTCTTTAAGGGCATGTGATACGGGATGGGCAAGTAAAAACCAAGAAGGCCTTTGCTCACGTGATGAATATATTAAAAACCCAAGAGAAAAATTGGGAAGAGAACACATGTTCTCTTCATCTCAAACACAAAGAACGCAAGGAACTAGGAAAAGCAAAGATGAGATTTGTCAACCAGAACTCGATTTGGTTCATGATAAACAGAAACCAAGAACACAACAAGGTCCCTCATGCATTGTTGATTCCAGCAAGCATGGCCTTAACTCATTTCAAGATTAGGAACTCAAGAAAGTTCCACTACCATAACCAGTGAGGTGGTGAAGGTTGAAGATCACATAGGAAGCAAGCCTGGGAACAAATTAAAAACTTAGGTGTGTCTAAAACATGTTGTCAAAGGCAATATGTAGGGAAATAAGACCAAACAAGGTTCAAGGAGGCAGGTTGCTAAAACAAGTAGTAACAATAGAAAAAAAGGGAAAAGTGTATTGATACCTTCTTGACAAAATTGAAGGGTCCAGGGACTTCCTAGAGGGTCAAGGAGGCTTTTTGATGCCTTGTCTTGAACGGAAAGGCTTGGATCCACCTCTATCAATAATCGGTAGGTATAGGAGGAAGATCCCCTCAAAGCAATTGCAAGTTGGGGTATAGAGGGGGTGACGATAACAAGAAAATGTTCCTTGATGTCTAGGGATCATTTTCATAGGGTTGTACTTATAGGGGAGGGTATAGTGGTGGGTGTGATACCTGAGAGAGGTCAGAACATGGGAGAGGTAGATTCCAATAGTGTTGGAAGTATCGAGAAGGAGGATACCCATTGGAGGTAAGATTGCTCAGGTGCAAAAAGAGTGTGATGTCTTCTTTACATTTTTCTACATTGAGACTCCTTGGACAGGAATCCAAGATGGGTTGCAGAGACCACCTCGTGGATAGGCAGAGTCCCGAGTGAAGAAGGATTGGGGTTGGAGGGATGATCTTTGTGGGTGCTAGATTAATCAGACTCCTAGTTAGATCCAAACCGACGTGTACATAAATAAGTGTGTGACACATTATTATGTGCATGACATCAGATTGAAACAAGAAACTATAGGGAAAACATAATAATTAGTAGAGTTAGGGGCTTTGCGACTATAGAAAAACTATGTAAAATCATTTGGGGTCATTTAAGGTTTGATTGGCCTCAAATCTTGACCATAGGTGCATAGAAGGGTCTAGAACATTCTTAAATAGTTACTTTCCAATTTGATGATCAAAACATGAGTTTTTACTTAAATGTAACTTGTGTCATTTATGTACATTTAATGAATTATAATCATTATTGAACGAACTTCCCAATTAGGGATGATTTTTAGTTTCATTGAATCTATGAACGCAAATTGGTCAATTAGGGTTGATTTGTCTTGAAGTCCACAAATTTGAATTAATTAGTGAGGATGTTGTTAACACCCTAATCTTACTTTAAATAAACTTTCATATTTTAACCAATTTATTCCAATAATTAATAAAGCATGGATATGAAAGAAAACATAAATTTATAAAATTTTCTCATAGTTTTCAACCCAATTCTCATATTATGGTGGATTTGCAATTTAGTCAATAACATGCACATAGAGTTAAAATTAGGGTAAACTAAGTGCCATATGCTTCAATTTAGGGATTCTACTTAATCAAAATATCTCCAAACTTAATGAAGTATTAAATTAATTAAATAAATAAAGATCATAGTGAAATTAGGGTTAAGATAAATTTAAGGTCTCACATCTCATTACTCAATTTAAAAAATGGAATATCCCTCATTCCAAACACCATGAGATTTTTTGGCACATGGATGAACACTGCAATATATTAGATAAGTATGTTATCAAAATACAAAAGTGTACAAGCAAAATAGAAGTCATCTAAAAATTACAATGTTTTTGAAACTGAGATGGTTTATCACCCAAAAGGATGGATAGATACAGAAAAATAAAATAGCTAAACTAGCATTGATTGACTGAAAAGGGAAACTATCCATTTCAACTTTATGTCCAAGTTATATCTAAACTTATGTGGGTTCTTGATCTGGATCAAATACTTCAAGCATTTGCTTTCCTAAATGGGTTGGGAACAAGCCTCATACAAGTATAACAAATGGAAATTCTCAGTAAGGGTTGGTATGTACATATAAGAAATAATTGGACAATATTATGGAGGAAGGACAATAATAAAAGTATCAAGGCTCTCAATCAAAGAGAGTGAATGATAAAATCTAATTGGATGTCATAATAAATAATATAGGTGATTTGAAATATATAAATAAATAGTGTAGCAGTATACATCTCTTGTCTTAAAACAAGTATAGATAATAATAAAGATAAATGAAAATCAATTGCATGCAGATCAAAATAGCAAACTAATTTTTTTTAAAAGTGGGGCCAATCCACTACCACATTCCAAGATTGGTAAGTAAGTGACGTCACTCCAATGATCTATGTTAAGTTTATGTAAATCTTGGTAAGAGAACCAAGGGCTAGGTGAGATCATCATCACCCATATATAGATAGTTGTGCACCAGGACCAAACCCAAAAATGAACCCCTACAATTAGATAATAATTGACTAGAAAATACAACATGATTATAATAGAGAGTAAAGTTTCATTGTAGTCAAAATCATCACAAAAGGATCAAATTAGGGTTCTAGCATATACTAGAGCAAACTAAACTTAATAGGAAAATAGGGTGTGCTTTGAAATATGATGCATAAGGTAGAACAACTGTGGTTCTTTTTGCATATCGTATAGGTCATAAGTAAAGAAAATTCAATCTCAAAGAATCATACTCCCATCAAGTCAATAATATATGGAGAATTAAATTTTGACATAATAAGTCCAAGAGAGTATTATTACAAATAAGAAAGAGCATATAAGTTAATTTTCCAATATGACTCAAAAAAATACACCATACCTCAATTAATGAACCTAGAAACTTCCAACAGTACAAGTCCAAGATTTGGAGTTTCAATTCACTAGTATAATGACTATATAATTAAGGATTAAAGTATGACAAATATGAAAAATCTATACAATTAATTTTGCATTTGATCTGAAACCCCTATAATACCTACGACAAACAAGTGATTTTAATTTTCAAAGACCAAAATATCTTTTAGTGTATTTTTTTGGCTTATATGTTAAATACTACAAATATCTGAATTTATATTTATTTAGTGGAAATTTAAATCCATATAAAAGGACCATGCTACCCCCACATCACACATAAAAAATATGTTGTGAGATATGGTATTCAAGGTCAATTGAACATCTTAAACCAACATGTTGTGTTAATTAAAACTCACATAGAACAATATACTAGAACATGGTCTAGTATAATCAATTCATGAAATCTCTACTCTAGTGCTATCGAGGAGGAATTTATTGGGTCTTCCTTACCAAACCAATATTAGCAAACCACAACTCGTGAGGTACTAGGATGGACTTCCACCGTTTTTTGTTTTATATAAGTGGTTGAAATCATGAAGAGGAAAACATTGATGAAACAAGGATGCATGCAAAGCTAAAATGAAGGAATATGAATAAGAAAATGGGTAAACTATAGTGACATTTTGGGGAAATGATGTGAGGACTCAAATTATGGAAAAACCTAGGGAAAGGAATCATAAATTTACCTCAAAATGGGTGGATATGGTGATGATGTTAACTTTGTGAAACCCCATACGGTGATATTGGGGACATGGTAGTGCTTGTGGTGGTATTAGGATAGGTGTTGAACTCTAGGAGGGAAAAGTAAGATGGTGGAGTTGGGAGGTCAGGTTCTATTTTATTGGGAGGATGATTTATCCCAAGTTGGGGAAGTTCTATAGGGCATGGAACAATGTAAAAGTTAGGGTTTGAGATTGAGAGGAAATAAGAAATTCTAGGGACATGAAGCGAAGGGTGATAAAGATTGAGGAGGAAGAATTGGGAGAAGATGGAAATTAGGGTTCTTGTGATCCGAATGGAAAGTAAATGGGTGGGAACAAAGAACTTGTAGATGCTAGATGAATAATACTTTAGTTCCCAGTTGATCCCCAATAGAACAACCATCTGATTAGGGTTAGAAAATGGGGAAACAATTAAAACTCATGTGATAGCATAAAAATATGGAGATCATGATTTGAAACCTTAAAATTTTAGTTTGTTTCATACGATTATGAACTAAATACTATTTTTTTAGTTTGGTTAGTATAGTAAACAAGACCCAAATAACATAAAAATTGGCATCTTCGTTATAAAGAGCATGTCGAATGTGAATTTGGCATTAGTTTAATGTTTTAAGATTACTTCTTTGGAGTTCCAGTTAAACAAGGGTTTTTTCTTACCATACTAACACTTACTACTATTTGTTAGCATCAACATAATGATTTTAGATTTCAAACTCATATCAAAATTACTTCTTCATTAATAAAGTATTGTTACATTGTGTTGCACAAAATATAAAATTTTAGTAACTAAATCACTAAGTACATCAAATCAACTTCTAACTTAGATAATCACAACATCAATTATAAAATATTGCATGGCACATCGATTAGATACTTGTTTATATGTTCTAAACATATTCAATTGATAGTAGTTATGTATGCAAGTTTATTTACATGCAATACTTATCGAATTTGTTTAAGTGGTTATGTTCATATTAATGACTAACATGGCATGCACTTTCATTTGGTGAACTCATCATGTATATTAGGTCACATTAGGTTATTAGTTTCATCTAAGTGTTATAAGTTATGCTAAAGGTTCCTAACATCTGACATCACCATTGTATGTCCATGGTACCCAACACGTACATGGTAGGGTTAGTCAAGCTTGACTTCGGGTTTTGTTCTAACCTTTACTATCATTTGGATACACATCATCAACATTTACTAAGTCTCAGGTTATCTTTCTATAGATCCATACTAATCATCACTTCATGGTCAATAGATCATGTTTAGGTCATATGTAACAAAATAAAGGGTTTTGCACCTACGTCACTCATGTTGTATGTATTTTAGGTTCACCAAGGTAATGTGGGATATTATGGTATATATTAATGATCATTTGGTGATTCCTTTTGAACTAATAATATTGTTCATCTAGGTATATAAAAATAGGATTTCTAGAGTCAAGATAGCAAAAAAGTTATATGTCACACAAGAGTGATGATGTATATCCTCTAGTCTTTGAAACTTACTCTCCTTCCTCATTTTAGACTTTCTATTTTCTATGATGGTTAGTTAGTTTTTTAAATTAACACTACTATGAATATATCTATATATAATTGATCAGTTTTTTATTTTCATATTCCTAGTTCATATTGGGGTTTTTTTCAAATACATATTAAGACTTTTAACACAATCTTCTTGGAGGCTCAATCCACACTCGCCTTGCCATTCCCCTATATGTGATAATTCATTCAGTTATCATTGATAGTTTATCATTTAATCACCCCCATGGCCCTTGCATATATTTAGTTGTCAATCTTCCATTAAAATATATATACATAATAGAAACAACATTATTCAAGATGACATCATGATTGATCCAAAGGACAACAAGACATTAAGATTCAAATACAATATACAATGTTTAAAACAAATTAAATCATGTTTATTCATCATAACATGTAGATTACAAGGATATATATAATATATATAAGAACATACAATATTATCTACATCATAAATGGTTCACACTTTACAACTACAAGTTAAAAGTAAAGAGAACATAGCACATCACATAGTATCAATTTATCCACCCAACATGTAAGGAGTGGGACCCAGAGGTAGTCACTCCCTACCAAAAATAAAAAGGCAACATCTATTATAACCAAAACCATCATAAATTTTTCACAAAAGGGATGGTAACCAATTCATTCACATGTATGTATCATAAAACCAATAATGTAGTAGCAGAAGAGAAATATATATAACTATTATAATTGAGTGTCTATGAAAGTGCTTCACCACACATAATGTACATAGAAGAAGACAAAAGAAACTATTAAGCAGAGGGTCATCCAACTATCTCAATCTACCTCCCAATTCTAGATAAGGTAACTTTTGGATAGCCTCGGTCAACTTTAGATGACTTCTCTTTGATCAACACCTAGGGGTTGGAAGCATACCACAAAGAGAATAAAAAGATGGAAATTTCCATATATCAAATCCAATATGTGCAAATAATAGGGATTAGACAATATAAAGGAAATAGGGACAACAAATCATAAGGTTTCCCATAGAATAAGGGGGAAACATCCAACTGGATATCAAAAAGTAATTCTTCATATAGTAAGATAAGAGAGAGTATATGAAGAAAACAATAAATCTCACATTAATCAAATCTTGCCTTTAAAATCTTAAGAAGAGAACAACAATTAATAATAATAATTATGCATGTGGGTAAACTAAACAATAATCCACATAATAATATTTTAGTGTATATGGCATCACCACCATAACCATATATTATGGCATCACCACCATAATCTTCGGAGGAGTAATGGCATCATGGCACAATTTCCTAGAGATAGAAATCATCATCTGCCCCCTTTTTTGGTATTACACACAAAGGGGATACACCTCCCAATGTGCACATAAACAAGTTACCCAAACCAAACATGCATTATAAAATAGAGAGGCAATCAGAGATATAGTCACATCACCATAAAGGTGTCTAGATTCCAAGATCCAAAGTCACCAATAAGAAGTACAGTCATAATCAATTATACCATCATGGCAAACACATAGCAAATTAAAGTTTTCATTAAAGTTTCCAAATTTAATGAAATTTGACACCTTAGATAATATGAGTATGTATAATCTGAATATGCACAGATTTTCCTTTAAAAGAATTTTGATTTATTAATTAAATAAATCTTATTTTCTCTTTCCTCATGCATTAATGATCTAGGATTCTCCAAATTTGATGAAACTTAACCCACAAGTTAAATTAAGTATGTTGGACAAGAATTTGCCATTAATTTCATTTGTTGAAGTTGTTTGTTATTTTAACCAATGATTTGAAGGTTTTATGATTCAACCCTATATTTAGGGCTTCATCTTGTGTCATATTGCATTTCAATCACATCTATACTTTTTAGATTACATGTTATTTCCTTCAATATGCATATTTGTGTAAAATACACTTATGGACATTATTTGCATGGTTTTTAGGCATTTGGACAATGCTCGATGGAAAAGAGAGAGGAGTGAGCCTAGGGTTTCTCTACCCTTGGAGAGACCTAAAGTGAAGTTTGATGCTCCCTCAACCTACCCCTAGTGTCCAAAGATACATTGAAGCAAAGATGTCCAAGAAAATCTAAGGAAGAAAGTCAAAGTGCTGATCCAGAGGCCAGCACGGCCATGGTACTACAAAACGGTCGTGCTAGCACACTTGCAAATCAACAGAGTCATCTTCAAGCAAATCTAGAATCACCATGGTCATGCCACTCAGAATGGCCATTGTGAACTGACCCAGAACGGTCGTGCCACCTTGCACGGTTGTGTGAGAGTAGAGATAGAATGGCCATGAAGCCAAGAACGGGTTGTGCATTTCGAGCCACCACGGTCGTGGTGACCCACCATGATCGTGCTACCATAGCCCCACAATGGTCGTGGTGACCACCATCGTCGTTCCACCTTCAGTACAAAATCAACCAATTCCCTGTGATTTTTCACCATTTCTCACCACGACCGTTCTCACCCCTCCCCACCACAGACATGGTGACCACCACGGCAGTGCAACCTACAAAAACCTAGCTACTTTGGCACTAGTTTTCCCATACTACCCCTACTAAACCTAGTAGTTTCCCCACACCTATATATACCTAGGTGGCATCTCCAACACGAGGTTAGCTACCTTCTACCACCTCTTAGCTCCCCACCCCTTAGCCATTCCACTTCATTTCCACCTCCATTTCACTCCATTTCTTCATTTCCATAACCAAAACCCTCATTTCCAAGCCTTCTATCCACTTCCCACCATCATTCCACACCATTCCATCCAAGAAGAAGGAGGAGGTCGACCTTATAACAATTAGAGAGGTGGATTCACTCATCTACACTGAGCTCCATGGCTACTTATTCCTCTTTCTCCTTTCTTTTTTTGTATTTTGCAGTTAGGAGTAGCTAGGCCCCTTGGGTCGGTTGTTTGGGGTGTAAAATATTACATTGATACCATGTTGGGGGAAATGATATGTAAACATTGTAATCTCATTTGCTAATGATTATTTTCTATTTATATCTCACCATTCATGAATTGCTTGTTGGTTTGTGCTTGAAATCAATTAGGAATTTCGGGAAATTGATTATATGTGTAAATTTTTGGGAATTTGCTCCTAGGTCCAATTCTTGGATCCCTAGCTAACTACCCATCCTCCCACATTCTCATTAATTCTCCTAACCCTAGTTGAGAGATCTAAGTAGATAGTTTAGATGAATTTGGTTTGTTTAGCATGGAGCTTTCTTGAGGTGAGAATGAGGGTGATGGGAGGCCTAAAACCTCACTTCCACCCCCATGACTAACCTCATACCCTAATCATCCTAAAATTATCTAACCTAGAAACCTAGGCTTGTTTAGACTCTAATTGAATTACACCAAAACTCTAATCGAATTGAGCCTCGCAAGGGTAGTAGGGAGTGTTAGAGACTAGTTACCATATACACAACCTAGCATATCCATGGCCAGTTGTAGCTTAGGCTAATTCATTAGACTCTAACTTATTGTTTGGTTTGATAATCTATGGAATCATAATGTTCATATGTCAACCCCAACTTAATTGATAAGTGTACCCCCTAAATAATCCACATCTCCCTTAATTATTTTAAACCCTAGTTTCCATCTTGTTTAGGTAGTGTTGGCTTAATTACCTCTTTTCTTGCTTGGATAGATTCTTGCCATGTTCTTGCTTTGTTCTTGCTAGTTTAGGTCTTTAATTGCTCATTTTCCTTGTTTGATAGTCTAGTGTAGTTTAATTCTCTCTTGCTTGCCTTAGTGTAGATTGTTCTCTTCTTGTCTTTTCTGCTTGCCTTAGCTTTTACTGCTTAGTAGAATTAATTGTCTAGGGTTAACTTAGGTTTTAATATTGTTTGCTTGCCTTTAGTTGCTTTCTTGCTCAACTTAGTTTAACAATCAAAACAATCTTCAAACCCTAAACCCTAGACTCTGCAGTAGGAACCTAGCACCAAAAACTAACCTAGCTCTAGTGCCCCCTTTTCTCCCTGTGGATCGACCCTATACTTGCCTCCATCCTATACTATGACACGACCCCGTGTACTTGCGAGTTAGCGTTTTAGTTTATGTGAGTGCGTCCATGTAGGTCCTTATAAACATTGAAAGTGAATCCACCATGTGCTTCTATCCATGGAGTTACATCTATTCAAATTTCAATTGAGTAGCATGTAACACCATTAGTAGGACCACACCAAGCTTTCTAACATCATTTCCAGGGAGTAATAGCACTCGGCCTAGCTAGTTATTTTTGCTTTGACTTTTCCTACTATCCTCATCATTGCTATTATTTATTCTTTATTCTTTGTATCTTTGTACATATTGGTTTTCTAACTTGTTCTCTTTTGTTTGGTTGTACTTTGTGCATGTGACAAGCAACTCGGAAGAAGACAATATGGAAGGTCAAAAGGCACCCTACAAGCCACTTAAAGACTACTTTATGTCTAGAAACTATAAATCGCCAATTGCTAGCAGGGTTGATCAAATGCCAAGGGAACAATTCTCCATCCCTACAGGTCTTCTTGGGCTCTTGCCCATCTTCTACATATTGGAGAGTGAGAACCCCTACAAGCACTTGGACTCCTTTCTTGAAGTATGCTCCACCTTCAAGACGTCGACAGCTAGTAATGACACAATCTGGTTGACCTTGTTCTCTTTCTTCCTCAAAGATAAATCCAAAGATTGGTATGATTCTAGAAGGGACATAATGAGTTGGGAAGCAATGAAGAATGTCTTCTTAAGGTAATTCTACTCTATATCAAGGTTGACACAAATGTGGCGTGTCATGACAAGTTTTAGTCAAATGGGTAATTAGTAGTTTCACAATGTATGGGAGAGATTTAAGAAGATTTTGAGAGAGTTCCCACACCATGAGATCCCTTTGTGGAAGCTAGTTCAATCATTCTACTCCATTCTATTTCTAAAGGACCAAGATACAGTGGATTCTTCTTGTGGAGGAGTTTTCATGGCTAGGCCACCTGAGGAGATATGGCCTTTGCTTGAGCATCTGGCTGAAGGGTCAAGAATTTGAGCTTCTAGCATGATGAATGGTGGGGGCTATGCCTTTGGTGTGACACCTCCTACTCATAATGACTCAAGTCCACAAGTGATGAAGATTTTTAATGACATGGTGAGCTTCATGAAGAACCAGGTGACAAATGTTCCTTACCACCTGGTCAATTCTATTGAGTTCTATGGTCAAGAAAAGAAGAAACCTCACTCCTATATCTACTAAGAACCATAAAGTCGAAGATACAGCTCAAGGTTTAAAGAAGAGGTCCTCTCTAGGTTGAAGAGCTTTGATGACATACAAATGAATGTGACAAGGCTAGAGGAGAGGATAGAGCAGCTATCTTCCATAATTTCTCTCCAAGAAGAAAAATTGTCTCCAAGACCCATCTTGAGCTTCAATGAAATAATTGGACCAATGCCCTATTCACAAGTTTTCTATAGTCCACCTCCCATGCAAGTGCATACCATATACCACTATCAAGGCAATCCCAAGCCTTATACTCCACCTCCCACTCCACTACCACCATTTTCTCAAAAATTCACCTTCCAACCTCAATTCCCCCCTCCACCTCAATTTCAACACCAAGTGTCACCTCCACCTCCTCCACAGCCACGATTAGCTCCCCCTCTCCACCATGAGAAAGGAAGTGCTATGACAGTTCCAAGGAATGGGAAATCTCTTGAGCAACCCTCAATTCCCCCCTCCACCTCAATTTCAACACCAAGTGTCACCTCCACCTCCTCTACAGCCACAACTAGCTTCCCCTCTCCACCATGAGCAAGGAAGTGTTGTGATAGTTCCAAGGAGTGGGAAATCTCTTGAGCAGCCCGCAAGTCAAAGAAAGGTTGACAAAGCAAAGTAAAGGCAGCCAAGTGGTGATACTATAATTAAATTTTTTGAAGATGATTTTGTGATACATTATGTTGATTTTGAGATACCATGTGCTCATCCTCATACTCCATTTGCAAGTCCCACCATCCCTAGTGTTCCATCTCATGTTGATGCAAGCAAGGCCAAAGCGAGTGAGCCACCATTCATTGAAGCATTAGATGAGCCACTAGAAGTAAAGAGGGGACAAAAGCACCATGTTGACATTCTTGAGGTGTTTCTCCAAGTGAAGGTCAATAATTCATTGTTGGATGCTATTAAGAAAATTCCATCATATGCCAAGTTTCTAAAGAATTTATGCATTGTGAAGAGAAGATCAACGGGGAGGATTCCAAAGAAAGTGAAGTTGACTAAACAAGTGAGCTTTATTCTCCAGAACTCACTCCCCATGAAGAGGAAAGACCCAGGAGCCCCAATCATACCTAGCTACATTGGGAGACATCACATAGGAAAACCCCTACTTGATTTGGGATCTGATGTGAATTTGATGCCATATTGTGTCTATGTTGAGATGGGATTAGGCAAGTTGAAACTAAAACTTTACACTCTCCAATTAGTAGATCACTCCATCAAAATGCCTAGAGGATGAGTGGATGATGTCTTGGTGATCATTGATAAGGAAAGAGGAGCAGTGTTCCCGGATGATTTCATTGTTCTTGACATGGAGCTAGATGATAGGAAGATCCCCATCATCTTGGGGAGACCATTCATATCCACAGTTGATGCTGAGATACATGTTCACAACGTCATAATGATAGTCTCTTTCATGGACATGAAGATAAAGATCAACATATACAAGTCCTCAAATCAGAGAGTTCAAAATGAGGATATTGGATATGGTCACTTCAAGAGCCTGATTGGTCATTCGGGCTAAGAAGGTCAACATGAAGGATTTAATGATAGCTTTGGTGATCAAAGGGATGAGGACATAGGTTGAATGAAAATGAGAGATGTATCTATTTCAAGAATGGGCATATGAGGATGTCAAATGGATGAATGATTGAAGAATCTCCAAGAAGCCTAGTTGAAGGCATGAAACTCAGAGCTTGTGGGAGGCAACCTACCTAGGTTTAGGAATTTTTCACCCAACCTTCCATTTTTGATACTTTTTCTTTGTTTTTACACTTTTCCAAGAAAACACACACACACATTTGTTTTTAATAGTTTTTTTTAGTTTTAAGATGTGCAGGTGAAAATAGGGTGAAATGAGGAAAATTAGATGAGATTTTGACAAGAAATCCATGAAAAACCATTTTAGAGCAAAGGTTTGATATTTTGGTGAGATTCAAGTGTGAAACAACAGCCACAGTACTCACCACAGTCGTGTTGTTATGTATGCCCATAGAGCCAGTCATATGATGATTGAAATGGCGTATTTTGTAAATGATTTGAATAATAAAGGCAATTTTTGTCTATATGTTTAATCTATTTTGAGATAATAATATAACATGTTAGATGTCTAAAGAATTATATTACTCAATGATGTATGTCTTCAGGTTAAGGACATGAATAATGAGATCATATGGATGTTAAGAGTATACATTCTTGTTATGTCCCTAGTCAGTTATTATTGTGGAAATATCCATAGACATGAATAATACATAAGACTAGAGTGTGTGTTGGTTGATGACAGAATCTCATCAGTCATGATATATGATATCAAACCAAGCACATAGATATATGTTAGAGAACAGTGTATCAGACAGACCCACCATAAGAGTCATGCATGGAAACCACACTTGGTTAGTCAAGATCATCTCTTATAGCATTGGTGGTGACTGTGATTCTTAGACCTAAAATCACTGCACTCATCAAATGTTGTTGGGTACACTTGGACATCATCAAACACAGTCCTAAAATATGGATTGTTATAAAGGTGGTGATTGGGTGGCTTTGACACATGGGGTTTTGACTGTGAGTGATAGATATAGAATTTATCCCTCCTAAGGGAGTATGATATCCTGGACACTTAGTAAGCAAGACTGAGAAATACATGGCCATGTACATGTGAGTCAATATATGATATTGAGCTTGCATATATCTCAAACAGTCTACTCTAGTTCAAGAAACATGGATTGAATGTTTGTAGAGGATGACAAGTCCATGCCTCGAGTTCAATCCGGATATCAGTAACAAAGGAACTAAACATATATTGTAACACCAATCATAGATTGTAGGTTGAAAGTTTTTCTCCAACTTTCCTTTTCACTTGGGTAGAACTGATGTGTGACTAGGAACCACTCTTTGCTTGTGAAGTCATAAGTTAGTTATGGACATTCACTTCCAACGTGAAATGGGACCTATAGGGTCACACACATAGGATTAACCTAGAAGATGAGTTTATCCATGAATGATGTTTAGATTTATTACTAAAGTGTTTAGGTACTCAATTAAACATTCAATCAATAGACTTGACTTAAAATCATCAAGTTCAAGTGTTGAACCAACTGATTAGAGTGTCAGATTGATTGAGAACTAAATTGATTGATTCTGCACAAATTGGACCACCAACTGACCAGTTCACTGGGTGAACTGATTGGCTCATGGTCAGTGAGATGGTGGGTTCACTCTAGTGAATAGATCAATTCACTTGGACCAAATGAGCAAGTTTTTGGTTTCTCAGTTCATGAGAAAAGTTTCATGTTTCATTTGTTCAATTCGACTGGGATAAGAATTAATATTTGCATTAATTAGAAACGAATTAGGAAAGTCAATTGCAAGTAGCTCTAGCTTGTGAACCGATTAGTTCACTATGCATCCAATCAATTCACTTAGTGAATCAACTGATTCACCTGATGCAGTGCAAATAGTTCATGGATAATCCAGACCCTTCTACTCCTGCACAAACTAGGAACCATGACCCTGCCCTCTACTATAAATAGAGGGGTACAGGGAGCTTCTCAAAACACACAACTCAGAATATCAGTTGCTCTACAAAGTTGTTCTCCTCTCTGGTTTTGGTAACCAAGAGAGCTTGAGCAAGTGTTGCCCAAATAGGGAGGAAGCACAGTGAGGGAAAGACAACTGTAAAACATCAACAGGTTATGGGAGAGTGTGTTTGTGACTAGTATGCTGACAGAAGGGGACAACTCCTAGTCTATTCATCAGAATGACTAGCATTCCCGGTAGTATGTGTGGACTATCTATAGAGGCAGGAGATTTCTACTGCTTAAGAGGACAACTGTCAAACACAGTCTGGGTCAAGACCAGGAGCTGCACAGACATCATCAAAGACTAGGTGGTTGAAGGTTGCGCTAGCTGTGAGGTATTGTTGCTAAGAAAGCCTCAGGACCAGGTATATCTTACTAAACCATCCTTCCTAGTTCATAGTTGTTGATGTGATCTGTTGGTTATGGGTATGTGGTTAGATAAAAAAAAATATTTCCACTGCATGTTCTATACCACAAAACCCAACAGTGGTATCAAAGCCACATCAACATACTATGTTTTAGGATTAATCGATATGTATGGATTTAGGTTTTTCACCATTTATTTATTGCATGTAATGTGAATACTTTAACTGGCTAATGTGCATATTCGATTAAACCCCAGAATCCCTATATACATATATGATATGGTATATATATGCAGTTGATGCGTGTCACCCTAAAACAATTTTGATGGTGGATGTGTAGTGTGGTTATGGCCTATAAACCCCTATGTGTGCATGGTTGGTTGTGGTTGTTTGCTCTCGGTCTATGTACCGAGTCCTATTTAACTTGAGATAACTCAATATTCTCTTCTACCTTTCCCCCCCCAGACTGTAACTCGGGGTTTCCCAATGCAATATGTAAAAGTAGTATAGTTTTATTTCCTATTATGTCAAAGTATGGTGGGTACCCAGATGTACAGATGAAGGATCGAGATGACCAGCTGACCGTATGAGAAAAGAAGCTGGTTGACTGACAAGGAGCCCGATGACCCAGTAAACTGACCATCTGGAGGAGCCAGACGATTGGTTGGTGACAACCAACTGACCAGTTAGGAGGCAAGTTGATCGATCATAGGATGAGCCAATCAACCCAGAATGGCCCAAGCATAGATCTTTATCAACAATAGGTTGTTTCATGTGATGTAGACCTAGATGACCGTACTTCCTTGTGGCTCAAGGAATTATAATAGGATGGCCATAATCATCGCTTTATCGCTTCACATGTATATGATATGTACTATATATGTGGTGATTGGATATGTATATGTATATAAATACCAAACCCCTCAATATAAATATTAAGTTTAAGATGCCTTCTAAAAGCAGCACACATGAAAAACTTGATCGACTAAGTGTGGGAATGCATACACGTGGTGCACTGTCTATCTCATAGAAGTGTGATAGTGGGTATGTGGGTCTGCCTTCGCAGGGTGCATATTCATTGTGTTGGCATTTGGGTTGGACTTAACTAGGAGACCTTGATCAGATCAAGCACCTTGAGGCATGCAGATGATCATGACAAGGAGTTGTGCATGACATCTATCAAGAGTGGCATAAGATGCAATTAGCAAAAGTTGGCTACCTGAAAGAATCTAGTTGTGGGTGACATCCCTAGTTGGTCTATGACTTAGAGGAAATCGAGATCTTGCTCACTAGAAGGTTGTACACTGCAACCAAATTGATGGTAAGTGCTATCAGTTTGAACAAAATAGTGGGAGCGATAGTTAATTAATGGCCTAATTAAATATCGTCAACTTTATTCAAATCAAATTAAATCAAAAGGAGTTTTAAAAAAATGCAAATGTTTTCTCTTGTAGAATCAAATGGCAAAGAAATCATCATTGAAATCAGACAATTTAATTGAAATATATTTCCATAACTGGTTAAGGATCATGAGAAATGTTTTGTATGTGATAACTTCCCATTTTGTGATGTTATCTTAGTAATTTTCCTTAGTTTTCCATACTCTTTCTCAGATAAACTATATAGAATCCTTAACTTTCCTTCTTTACTGCAAATATACCATTAGATTAACTTTTCTCCTTTTTATCCTTATAGAAAAATAAATAACATCACAAAAGTTCCAAACGGTCCCAAGACCATTTGGAGTCACATGTTCCCGAGACCGCATGGAGTCACACGGTCCCGAGATCGCATGGAGTCACGCGGTCCCAAGACTGCATGAAGCTACACGGTCCTGAGACCGCATGGAGTCACACGGTCCCGAGACCGCATGGAGTCACGTGGTCCCAAGACTGCATGAAGCTACACGGTCCCGAGACCGCATGAAGCCACACGGTCCCGAGACCGCATAAAACCAAACGGTCCCGAGACTGCATAAAACCAAACGGTCCTGAGACCGTGCAAAGCCAAACGGTCACGAGACCGCATGGAGTTACACGGTCCCAAGACCGAATAAAGGCAAATGGTTTCAAGACCGCAAGGACTCAAACGGTTTCCAAAATGCACGAGTCCAAACGGTCTCAGAACCCAAACGGTTTCCAAGACCGTTTGGGCCTAAGACTACCCAAACCGTTTAGACTTCACTTAGAGCCTATAAATAAGACCCAAAGGGTCCTCACAAGGCATCAAGGTTCAGACGTCCAAATTTTTCCTCTGCTGCTCCAGAGTTGTTTCATCCTTCATCCACCGCCCCGAGGCTGCTAGTCTGAGATCCACACTCCATCTAGAAGCTGCTTTCTCTCTCATCGCCAAAGAAGGTGGGAAGAGGAGGATTCATCATCGAGCAGCCTGCGAAGTGTGAAGATCGTCTCTCTCTCCACGGGGTTGACCTTCCTCCCTCCTTCATGGAGATGACATTCTCTCTCCCTCTTCTCACCTCCTTCTTTATCCTTGCTATGAGCGAGTAGTCTTATTCACTAGGGTGCGGGGAGTAGCCCCACTACCCATGTTTTCATTTCATGCAATGTAATCCATAGTTTGCAATAGATATATACTTTCTTTTCAGTTCAACATCAATCGTTTAATGAATGCTTGTTGCTTGATCACCAACTTGTGTTACCCTTTATCTTTGAGTATGAATTGTCTATGTTTGTACTATTAGATTCGAATCTTGATTGAATGTTGGCTCTTGATGCTTGTATCCACCATGCATCTGTTTTGGTATCTAGGAGTGTTTTTCAAGAAGTGGAGTAAACTCACTTCCATCATTGTACTTTCATACTATGAAATGGAATCAGTTGACGTATGAAAGTACACCCTTGATAAGTGGAGGAACACACTTTGTGAAGGGAATAATGTAAAGTAAGTGACCATTCGTTCGGGGATGGCTGGCATTGCAACATTCCCACACTTCTCGTAGTTAGTTCTCTGAAAGGAAACTGAATCTACAAAGATACTAACTATTTAGACTCTTATTGCAGGTTATGTTTTTATGTTGCATGTTTTGATCCATGTGTAGTGGTGGTGAAAGCCGATCACATCCCAGTGGTTTCATATCATTGTTTACAACCTTAAATTTACTTTCTTACTTTGTTTTTCTTGCACTTAGTTTAAAAACAACCAAACCAACTTTTCAATCTAGATACCAGTTGTTAAGAGGATAAGTGAATTTCTAATGTTTTCCATCTTGTTGCTCCCAACAAGACTGTTGTCCTGTGGATTCGACCCTTAACTATACTACGATAAGACTTCCACGTATCCTAGCATACGTGGGTGGAGTTCTCAATCTAGTACAAGCAAGGCTAAACCTAAAGACTTACATTCTTTAGGATTTTTAGTGGTGCATGCAATTCCACATGAGTGGAAGCTCCATCAAAAATTGGCGTCATTGCCGGGGACAACAGAACATTTTTAATTCATTTACTATCTTGCTAGTTGGTTAGGGTTTCAAACTTTTCTTTAAACATTACTCCATATCTTCTTGAATTCATCATATCTCCTTCATCATCTAAAAAGTGTGTTTCTTCCTCTACTCAGATAGAAGACGTGTATGCAACCATCGCATAATCTTGGATTCTCCCCTGATCCAGAGTACGACTCTGAGGTAGAGAGAAGCTTCCACCACCGCATCAGACTTAACCGCCAAAGAGCCAGGAAGATGGATGAAGATCAACGCCAAGCTATGTTAGTAATGGAAAGGGTCAACACCGCCATAGCCGCTCAGAGAGCACAACTCATTGTTGATACTCGTGCCCAGATCCAAGCGGAAATTCGAGCTGAAGAACAGGCCCGCATCTGAGCTGAAAATGAAGCAGCTAACCAAGATGCCCAGTTAGAGCTAAGAAACAAGCAATTGAGGGACTATGCCATCCCCAAGAACTATGAAGACAATCATCCAGTCCGGCCACCAATCATCAACATACCCAATTTCAAAATCTGGACACAATGGATTCAAATCATGCAGGGCATCTCATTCTCCAGTGGTTCTAGAGATGACTGCATGGATCACTTGAAGAGATTCAAGGCACTTTGCCGACTTGTCCGACAAGTCGGAGTTGCCTTTGACGCAATAATGCTACATCTTTTCCACTTCACTCTATCGGGAAGGGCTTTGAGTCGGTACAACTCACTTGATAGGGAGCCAATCATCACCACCTGGGCTCCTTTAGAAGAAAAGTTCCTAGAAAAGTTTTTCCCTCCTTCATTAACCTACGAAATTAGGGGGCTGATCAACCACTTTGCCCAACTTCCTGGAGAATCACTCGTAGAAGCATGGGAAAGATTCAAGGAGCTTCTACGGAAGTGCCCTCATCATGGTATCTCCTAAAATCAATTAATAGAAACATTCTATAGGGGGGTGAGTGATGATATCAAGCAATTTCTGGATTCCTCATCTGGAGGAAATTTTATGAGGAAGAACTATGAGGATTCTTGGAAAATCGTTACACTTGGAGCTGAGAACCAATCCAATTGGGGACGATCATCTGCTAAGGGAGTCCTCAAAGTTTATAAGGTTGAGTAATCAATGGAAATGAAGGCTATTGCTGAAGCTTTAAAGACTATAGCTCACAAACAGTAGGCACTTGAAACTTCATTTGGAGAATATGATAAGAAGAAAAACCCCCAAGTCCAACAAGTTAAAGCTGCCATAGGGACTTGTGAAGCCTGTCACGCATATGATCACCCTACATTGTCATGTGGCTTACTTTATAATGTGATGATGGATATGCAACCACCACAATAGCAGTACGAACCAATCTTCGAACACCCTGATGATCAGATGTCCGAACAAGTTAATTCCATTCATTCCATACCGGGACAAGTTTACTATAATCCAAATCAGCCAAGAAACCACCCCGGTTTTCAATATGGGAATCATGTGGGGACTGCTAACCTGCAACATCAAACACAAGGTGGATCCTCCAATAGGTTTCCACTTGGATTTCAAAGTAACTTTAACCAAAATCAAGGGAACCTCATAAATAATTTCCCAAGATCCAACTACCCTAGAAATCCCTCCGCCTACTATCAATATACCCATCCTCCTCTGCACCCACAATTGCACCCTCAGCTGTAGCAACCGTAGCAACCTCAGTTAACACCGCCTCCGCAACAACCACATCAAGGACAACAACAACTCACTCAAAAAATGCCCCTTCCCAGCCAACAGATGAGATGACTATGATCAGGAAGATGTTACAGTCACAACAAACCATGCTCGCTAATCAGCAAGCTCAGTAGAAGGTTGTGGAGGCTCAACTAGCACAAATTTTTGCCCAACTGAAGCCACCAGTAGGTACTTTTGTTGTTCAACCAGAGTCAAACCCTAGACATGATCAAAATAGACCAGAGCAATTGAATGTTGTCACTACAAGATCTAGTCGTGTCTTCCATGAAACTATGAGAATCACTCATGATGATGATGATACACCTGTCTTTACTCTGAATGCAAACCTGAATCAAGGAATTGAGAAATCTGCAGAGACCGCAAAAGGCAAACAAAAGGAACAAGCTCCCAAAGAGCCAGAAGTTCCGCAATATAAACCTAGGATACCATATCCAGGAAGATTGAGAGAGACTAAAATGGACACTAGGTTCCAAAAATTCAAGGAGGCGATGAAGAAATTCTATATTGATATCCCTCTCCTCGATGCTCTCTCTGAAGTACCAGCTTGGGCTAAATATCTGAAAACTTTGCTATCAAGGAAATACATTACTGAAGAGCAAGAGACGGTCAAACTGGCTCAGACCACTTCCGATATCATTCTTAATAAGATGCCAAAGAAAAAGAAGGACCCTGGTTCCTTCGGTATTCAATGTTGTATTAGAAATGCTTCGAGAAAAAAGGGATTAGCTGACCTAGGGGCTAGCATATCTATTATGCCCTACTCCATGTGTAAAATATTGGGCTTTACTAACTTGCTACCCACAACGATGACGATTCAGTTAGCTGATTCAACTATCACTGCACCTCTTAGAATTATTGAATACATTCCAGTCAGGATAAGCAAGGATTCTTATGTCCCATGTGATTTTGTCATTATGGACATCAAGGAGGATCTAAGATACCCAATAATATTCGGCAGACTCTTCCTTGCCACAGCCAGGGCGCTTATTGATGTTGAAGCTGGCACGATCATTCTGAGAATGGGAAAAGAAGCAATTCAGTTCCGGGTCCTCAACAGTATGAAAAGCCCCAGCATTCAAGAGGAAGTATTTCTCTTAGATGCTATAAATCAAATGTCCCAATTGGAAATATCTAAACCATATGATGAGTTAGAAAATGTCCTAATAAATCCAGAAGTCGAATTCTCAGCCAACGAATTAGTTCAACAATGCTTGCAACACTTAGAGAAAGCTGAAGAAGCACCAATAGCCACTTTTGAGGAGCTCAAATCTGTCACTATTTTAGAAACAATAGAAGCACCTAAGGCTCCCGAGATGAAAACCTTACCAACGGGACTTAAGCACATCTTTCTGGACGAAGAAAAACTATGTCCAGTAATCATCAGTTCCACTCTAATGAAAGACCAGGAAGAAAGGCTTCTCGTTGAGTTGAAGAAACATAAGAAAGCCATTGGGTACAAAATAACTGACCTGACAGGTGTAAACCCAGCTTTATGCATGCATAGACTGCCCATGGTGGAAGAATTTAAACCTTCAAGAGAGCACCAGAGAAAGTCGAACCCCAATATTAAAGAAGTGGTTCGCCTTGAGGTCCTCAAACTACTGAAAGCCGGTATTATCTACCCAATTTTAGATTCCCAATGGGTCAGCCCTGTCCAAGTGGTCCCCAAAAAGGGAGGAACCACTGTCGTGCTAAATGATAAAAATGAGCTAGTGCCTATAAGGATTGTCACAGGGTGGAGAATGTGTATCGACTATAGGAAACTAAACAAAGAAACATGAAAAGATCACTACCCTCTACCTTTTCGTGACGAAGTCCTCGAACGCCTAGCCCATCAAAAGTTCTTCTGTTATCTCAATGGTTATTATGGGTTCTATCAAATTCCTATACACCCGGAAGACCAAGAAAAAACAACTTTTACTTGTCCCTTTGGGACCTATGCTTTCAAGAGAATTCCATTCGGGTTGTGCAACGCACCTGCTACCTTCCAAAGGTGCATGTCTGCTATTTTTGCAGGGTTAACCGAGTCCATAATGGAAGTATTCATGGATTACATTTCAGTTTATGGAGATTCCTTTGACAATTGTCTACTCAACCTTGGACAAGTCTTACAAAGATGTGAGGAAATGAACCTTATCTTAAATTCCTATACACCCGGAAGACCAAGAAAAAATAACTTTTACTTGTCCCTTCGGGACCTATGCTTTCAAGAGAATGCCATTTGGGTTGTGCAACACACCTGCTACCTTCCAAAGGTGCATGTCTACTATTTTTGCAGGGTTAACCGAGTCCATAATGGAAGTATTCATGGATGACATTTCAGTTTATGGAGATTCCTTTGACAATTGTCTACTCAACCTTGGACAAGTCTTACAAAGATGTGAGGAAATGAACCTTATCTTAAATTGGGAAAAATGCCATTTTATGGTAACTGAAGGTGTCATCCTCAGACATAGAGTGAGTGACAGA
Source organism: Alisma plantago-aquatica (assembly GCA_963693085.1). Classification (NCBI taxonomy): domain Eukaryota; kingdom Viridiplantae; phylum Streptophyta; class Magnoliopsida; order Alismatales; family Alismataceae; genus Alisma; species Alisma plantago-aquatica. Next base: position 1,102,404,160 of record OY856409.1, read on the forward strand.
GGGATTGAGGTAGACAAAGCAAAAATTGATGTCATCTCGAAACTGTCACCGCCAAAAGACGTAAAAGGAGTACGAGCATTCTTGGGTCATGTTGGGTTTTATCGAAGATTCAATAAAGATTTCTCAAAAGTAGCAAAACCCATGACCCAATTATTGACCAAAGACGTCGAGTTCTATTTTGACCAAGAATGTCTACAAAGCTTCACAACCTTAAAGAACGATCTAGTCTCTGCGCCTATTCTGAGAGCACCTGACTGGTCGCAACCATTCCAAATAATATGTGATGCCAGCGACTATGCTATAGGAGCAGTGTTAGGATAGAGAATTGACAAAAAGCCTTATGTAATATACTATGTGTCCAAGACTCTTCATGAAGCGCAAAAGAAATACCCCAGTACAGAAAAGGAGTTTTTAGCTGTCATCTATGCATTCAAGAAATTCCGCTCCTACCTGATTGGATCAAAGGTTATAGTCTACACTGACCACTCAGTCATACGATATCTAATTCAGAACCAAAACACAAAACCCAGACTTATCCGATGGGTGTTAATGCTTCAGGAATTTGATTTAGAAATCAAAGACAAAAGTGGAGTGGAAAACGCCATCGTTGATCATATCATCCGCATTGAAGTCAAGGATGATGATAAAGTACCTATCCGAGACTCCCTCCCTGACGACCAACTAATGAAAATTACCACCGGATTCCCCTGGTATGTCGACATAGTGAATTATCTAGCTACAGGAATCATCCACCCTTCTGCCTATCATCACGACAAAAAGAAATTCCTCCACGATGTTAAGCAATACTATTGGGACGAACCTTATCTCTTTCGCCTATGCACAGATGGACTTTTCCATCGCTGCCTACCTGAAGAAGAGATTACTCTTGTCTTAGAACATTGTCATTCCGGCCCCACTGGGGGTCACATGAGTTCGAAAAAAACCGATATGAAAGTTCTGTAATCGGGTTTCTTTTGGCCAATGATAGCAAGAGATTCCCATGATTTTGTAAAATCATGCAATAAATGTCAACTTTCTGGTGGTATAACTAAAAGGAATGAAATGTCCCTCACTATGTGGCAAGAGATAGAACTTTTCGATGTGTGGGGGATAGACTACATGGGTCCCTTCCCCTCTTCATATGGATTTTCTTATATACTGGTTGTTGTGGATTATGTCTCGAAATGGGTAGAAGCTATACCCACAGTTTCCAACGATTCCAAACCAGTCATTAATATGTTTAAAGATATCATTTTTCTCAGATTCGGAGTCCCTTGAACTGTCATATCCGACGAAGGGACCCATTTTCTAGAGCGAAGCTTTGAAGCCCTCTTAAAGAAATACGGAGTCAACCATAAAGTTTCCATGCCTTACCATCCACAAACTAGTGGTCAGGTCGAAGTTTCGAATAGACAACTGAAGGCAATCTTAGAGAAAATTGTCAATAGACACTGTACTGACTGGTCCACCAAGCTTCCCGATGCCCTTTGGGCTTACTGTACAGCTTATAAAACATCAATTGGAACAACCCTATTCCGTTTGGTATACGGGAAATCATCTCATCTTCCAGTTGAACTGGAACATAAGGCTTGGTGGGCCATTAAACAACTGAACTTTGATTTTAAAAGTGCTGGAGAAAATAGGCAACTCCAGTTGCAAGAACTAGAGGAGCTCAGAATGATCGCATACCAAAGTGCCAGGATCTACAAAGAACAAATCAAGATGTGGCACGACGGTCATCTAAAAATAAAAGACATCGCCATTGGAGACAAAGTCCTTCTTTTCAACTCCACACTCAAAATGTTCCCCGGGAAACTTCGAACAAAGTGGTTCGGGCCTTTCACTATCAAGCACATATACCTGACTGGAGCCATCATAATTGTTGATGACAATGGAGGAGAAAGGATAGTCAATGGACATAGATTGAAAAAATATTATACTCCAGCAGACAAAATTTCGAGACATACTATTGAGATCAGAGACCCCACAGCATCACCATAACAAAATCAAAACTTCATTGAGCTAGCGACGTAAAACCCAGGCGCTACTTGGGAGGCAACCCAAGATCTGTTTATCACCGTTTATCTTTTATTTTTTGTTTTTAGGTTTATCATCTTTAATCTAAAAAAAATAAAAATTCACATAAACAACCAAAACAAACATAAAAATATAAAACCTAAACCAGCCAAATGGTCTTGAAACCGTTTGGAGCCAAACGGTCTCGAAACCGTTTGGAGCCCAAACGGTCTCAAACTGTTTGACCTTGGGAATTTGTAAAGTCAACCCCCAAATCCTATAAATATAACCCTACCTCCTCTCCTTCTTCTTTTCTCGAACCCTCAAAACCCTCACAAGCACTGTTTCATCTCCTCTATTCTTGCTCCGGCGCAGCTTGCGATGTTGGTTCTCTCTGCCACCATCACTCCCGCTTCTGCGTGACTTCACGATGTCCGCACCTCCGTTACCGCCGCTCTTCGCATCATCGTCGTCATCACCCGTAGCAGTAAGGTAGACCAGTGCACCACCATCACCGGCACCTCCGTCATCACACCACCTCCATTTTTACCATCGCCGACATCTACGTCGCCGACGCGGCCCCCTTTTCTATCGCCGCCATCATCTCTATCACCATCATCATCTCTATCGCTGCCGCCATCACTATCGCCGCTGATATTGCTTCTCTACCGTCCACTGCGCCCCCGTCGTTTCCACCTTCCTAAAATTGTTTGGAGCCAAACGGTCCTGAAATCGTTTGGAGCCAAACGGTCCTGAAACCGTTTGGTCTTACAAATTGCTTGAATTCTGCTAAAACCTAAACAAACATTAACACTTACATAATGTAAACTTCTCTTTTAATATACTTGATATCCTTGCAAATCCAAACCATCTTAATAGATTATTTTATGCAAAAAATTTCATATATGGCCAGAACCGCCGACGACCCGCACTGGACAACGGAACAACTAATGGAGGCCCACGCTAAGCTCTAGAAAATTGTAGATACCCATAAAAAGACTGGACAGATCCCACCAAAAGTCAACTTGATAGCGGTCATGTGTGAAATTGACCGCATCAACAGATGTCTAGCCGAGAAGCCTGAAGAAGAAGTGGAAGAAATCTCTTCCAGTGATGAAGGCTCCGCTTAAGAGCCAAACTCCGAGGATTAATCCCCAACCGAAAGATCTAAGGGAAAACGAAATATCCAGGAAACTGCAACCGCACAACCCACAAAAAATGGAAAAGAAAATAGGTCTGCCCCGCCACTTCTAGGGAACAAACCCTAGCAAGATATATCCCATCAACTGCTACCACCACCCCCACTACCACTCCTACAACCACCACTACCCCTATCTTCTCAGTCATCACCCCACCATACCACCACCAGAAAATCTTTTCATCCACACCATCCCATCCATCGACAAAACTTTAAAACCAACAAAGCACGTTTTCTCAAGCGTACTAATAAAGATGGGGATTTATGACTGAATCCTCACCCTGCTCGATAACACAAATCTCTCAAGACTGTGCTTTGTCCCCAAGATCTCATACATCGAGCCCACAACAGAATTTTTTACACATCTCACCAAAGAAGTTGTGGACATTATGGACAGAGCAAGGGACGGAGGTGACCGCAGGCTGGTCACCAAACTTTTTGGTCACAAAGTCGTCATAACAGAAAATCTATTGAACGAAATCTTCATAGATAACCAGGAGCAGCTCAAAAAGGCGAAAGTTGTTAATACAGAGAGCTCCCAGTTCAATAGACACAAATTTTGGAAATCCCTAACATGGATCCCAAATTATGAGGTGAAGACCTGCAAGACCTCCAATATTCTTTTTGGGTTAGTGTGCATGCTTCACAAAATTCTCACCAGTGCATTCTTCCTTATAACAGAGGGTGGAAATGTTATCACCGCTGATCTTTTTATTCTGTGGTTCATCCTACATGGGAAGCCAGTCAACATTGGACGATACATGATACAAAATTTTTCAGCATACGCCCTAGGGAAAGAAATTTGCATGGGCGGACATATAACTTCCATTCTTAAATACCTCAAGATGGAGAGATTACTCCCTCGGTGCAAGCAGATCAAGGGCGAAATCCTCACTAATGAGCAAACTTTGAAGAACTCTTACATTATCAAAGAAAAGGATGTGAAATTACACTACATTTTCTACCCTTCAGTAAGATCCTCCAGAACTCTGCTACCGCTTCCGGAGCTAGCGGATTACGACAAGGAAAAATTACTCTTTACTGACGAAGAGCTTACCAAAATCCTATCTTCGGTCAAAGTACAAGAGAAGAAGACCAAAGCGGACCAGAAAGAAGTTAGTATCACTGCCCCGGCAGCTAGGGTAACAAAAATACTAGTAAATGACCATCTAAGGCATGTTTACAACCACAATAGATGTCGAGGACGCCGACATCAAAGCTAAATCCTGAGACAGAACGCCCCCACCCCGAGGACCTCATCAATACCTCATCATTAGACTCATTCATCATAAGCCTAACTGATGAGCTCGCCACCACCACTACTCCTACAACACTACCATCCACTACTATCCAACCATCTACCACCTTCCCACCTTTTCCCACAACAATCCCAACATCAATTCCTTTCCTCACATCCACACCTCCACCCACATCTTCCACCTCAACTTTTTTCCCTTCGGGTATCACATTCTCCACTCCAACACCCGACTTCACCTCCTCCGCCCCCATCCCCACCCTATTCCCCTCAACATTTTCGGTCCTACCATTCTCATCGGGAATGTCACCATTTTTTCCGCCACCACCCCAACACTACTGGTGACTCCATCTACAGTTACCACGTCGGTTGTGGACCATCAACAGTGTCTCTTTCGCAAGACACTTCCACCCTTCCACCTCGACCCCAGCCACCCCACCCTTCCGCATCTGGGGTCCCTTTTACAAACATCGGTGAGGAATTCAGACGTCAATTCGACGCTATCTGAAACCTCCTCACCGACCCTTCTAATATTTTACAATCTATTTTTTCTTGTGTGCGGGGTTTAAATACACAGGTCGCCAAGATTGATGCGCAAAACCGTGCCCTGCTAGGCATCCTCTCAAGCATCCACCAACAGTAGAAAGCAGCGTCCATGAAAGTCGAACGCATCGACGACCGCCTGCAACAACTGCCACACTTGGTCCTTAAAGTGAAAATCCAGCAAGGCGATCTGGTCAAGCACATCGACAGCATTTCTGCGCAAAATCAACCATTACCAAAAACTATGTGCGAGCTTAAGCAGCAACAAACTGCCTTAAGCACGTGTTTGGACGACATCAGCACCACCCTCACACAACTAAATAACCGTCAAGAGGAGTCATCCAACAATGAAATCAACCAACTAAGAACTCAAGTGATGAACCTCTCTGCACGACTCCTCTCCGTCGAGGCTCTCTATTCAAATCTCAAAGAAACCCACGACGCACTGCTTGAAACACACGAGCATGTGCAAGTGGCTTTCGACGAACTACAAGCACTCCACCGGCAGTGCAAGAAGCCTCTACCAAAGAAGACAACTGATAAGGCGGAGAACGAAGAAGATGGCAAAGAAGAAAATGAAGATGAGGATTCTGACTCCTCGGCTGACTCCAACAATAGCACCTCCTCAGACGATAAATCTAATGACCCAGACAATGCTGGGGAGGGCCCCATCCGAGGAGCTACACCAAAAGAACAACAAGATCACCAAAAAGGTGATAAAGATCCCAAATCCCCTACTCACAATGACAACGTTAATATGTCATATGGGGATCAATTTCTTGATTATTCTGCAATGGGATCTCTGGGGGAAACTGCCAAAGAAGCAGCTTTTGCTGAGTTCCAACAATGCTTATTCGGAACCAACACGAGTCAACAACAAGCAACACCAGCTCAACATTTCTCCGCACCAGAGAAATCGGTGCCCTTTCCCCTAGAACAAGAAGAACTAGAAAGAGTCAGTTTAGATATTGATGAAGATCTTGAATCTGCTTCTGATTCAGATAAAGACGAAGTTATGCAACACTACATAGATGATTTGGAGCAGACTTCTTCCCACCTTCCGTAAGAGCTTCCCCCACTGCCACCTCTACCTCATAAGATGCACGATCTAGACATGGTGGCCATCTCTACTCCAGATGCTCAAGATATCTTCATCTTAAAAACTGTCGTAGATGATGCCAAAGAAGGGGGAGATGTTATCTACCATAATACAAAGACCCAGTGCTAGTTGACATGTGAAGACTTCTGCACCATCCTTCGACCACAGTCATCAGTGAAGATGGCAATCTTTTGTGTCCTCCTTGCCAATTCTATCGAAATCTACAGAAGCTCTAAACGGCTGCAACCAGTACTTAATGCTTCACATGCTCTGGCAATGAGTCTTTTATATAAAAAAATTACAAAGCAAATCTATTGAACAGTTGCAGAGGGGGATTTCCAGAAAAGCACGCTATATTACTGTGCCCTTTCAAGTTTCTGGCCATTGGCTGCTAATGATCATGGGCATCGCGGATCGAGACGCCAAGGTGTACAATTTTTGTGCCAGTGAACTAAAGGTCGGAATAATTAATTTTTCCGGTATTGAAGTCGGGGAGGCCAGATGCATCCCTTTCCGACTTTTGAAATTGATCTGGGCCGCAACCCATCCCTCCACCAGGGTTGGAGCCAACCCTGGTTCAATATAATAAACCCACAAGTCCAAACACAAGAAGGATCTAGGGATTGTGCTTTCTATACTATACGCCACATGCAAGCGCTCAATCAACAAATCCCTTTCACTGAGCTGGCCATAGAGGATTTTCACTCTTTACGAGGTTGTTACGCCATGGAGCTAATATGTGATAGAAGGTTCTTCAAGGACCCAACTATGGTGCCTAACGATGTTCCTCTCTACCTCTACTCGGCCATCCAACGTCCTCAAAAATAGTCATTCCGACAAACAATAAAGGAGTTGGAGAAAGAACATCCCGCCAGGGTCCCTGAGAAGAAACAATGGGACCCTTACTCTTTTGATTTGGCGGGTATCAGGGGACAGCGAGTTGCTAACTGGGGCTACCATCAACAGACCACCTTCACAAAAGGCCCCCCTATCTACCATCACACTGACATTCCCTAATTTTGACCTTAGCGCCTACAAAATTTTTTCCAACAATGAACTTTGGCTCATCATGTCAAGGCTTTACGCCGAGAAAGATGACCTCATTTTTATAGTCGGAGATATTCTTTTTATGGAAGATGCACTACGTGAAACTGTACAAATCAAAGGGTCTCTATCTGTGAGTTTGATGGCCGCCTATCAATATCTTCTCGGACAGAATCACCCTACGATCTATATGGCATCAGCATATATGAAGGATGATCTCCTAAATATAAAGAACTTCATAACAACTGAGGCACTCATTTCCTTCCTCCAACATATGACTCCGAAGTTTATCATGCTTCCCTTCCTTCATTCAGAGCACTGGATGTTGCTGTCAACAAATCTTCATGACGGAACAACAATCATATACAACAGTTCCGACAGCCAATACAATCCAGATCAGCAACAGTATACTACAACACCAAGAACACCCACAGAGGAGGTGGCGAAGGAGTGTGCTGACCAACTACACGACCTTCTCATCAAGCACACACGGGCATACGGTAAAGAACACTTTCATCACTTTGCCTTCAGCCACAAATGTCCCCAGCAGCTTCGCTAGTCAAACGACTTTGGTTTCCATGTCCTCTACTAGATGTACACCATCATGGTCCTTGGAAGACCAGTAGAGGACATGACAGACGTGGATTACCACTCATTACGTGGAAAATTCACTGCTAATCTTCTTCGCACACATGGCGCTAATAAAGGACTAACTGAAGCTTGATGCCCTTGTCCTTGTACTTCTCAACCTATCACTTTGACACTCTGAGGAAAGAGTGAGTGATAAGTTAGGGGGGAGTACACTGGACAAGGGTGAGGTATCATTTGTAAATCCTTCCTTCTCTACCTTCTTTTTCAATTTTGTACAATTTTTTTAGCTTTCTTTGCACATTTAGATTTTGTTTTAAGTAATTTCCCCATTAAAATAAACCCTGTACATAAGAATAACATCGCTCTTGGAAAAAGTCATCCCAGTTAACTTTAGAATCCAGTTAGTCCTCAAGAGCAATAACAAGAATAGCATATAGACATGTAATGGTGAATTAATAAATTATCTTCACACCAGATTTTCATGCTTTTGCTTCAAATCTACATCTGACTCTCCACAGGATAACATCAGGGCCGAAACAAGCTAAACACTCTCAAGGATGAGAGGGATATCAGGTGACATCCAAATCAACAAGCCTCGCAAGTGGACCACTAAGTAGAAACCAAATAATTGCATAACGAGAAACTCTAAGAACAACTTTCTTCTCTTCAAATAAAAGAGGCTTGGCCGCCCAACCAAAACCCCTAAAATTTTCAAATCCTAAGCATGTGAGTTTACGAATAAAAGCTAGAGTGTTGAATAAAAATATGAGAGTTGTGCCACGCATAAGGATCTATATGAAGAGCCAATACAGGTCTCGCCCAGCCAGTACATTCATCTGCCCTCATAAAGGCAAATGTGTCATGCCCGGTAGTGAAACCCTAAGGTATCCAAATATATGAAAGGTCGATAAAGGACTCACCCAGCCGGTACATTCAGCTGCCCTCACAAAGGCAAATGTATCATGCCCGGTAGTGAGACCCTAAGCGCATAGACAAACCCTCCCCCACTTGAAGGGGGAGTTACACAACAAGCCTTTAGCCAACCCTCATACCCACTCTAGCTTCCGGCAGGATTTTTAGAGAAGTATAAAATTGATTAGAGTCAACGACATGCACAGAATAAAAAGGTGGTCCCGATGCAGGCTACGAGATATAGAAGAAACCTGAGATCCAAGCAACTCTCAACACCTAAAAGAGTCAAGCCAAGCAAAAGCTCTAATACAACCTTAGGAGATCTCTGGTTTAGATTTGAAGCAAGACTATGGAAATCTTAACTAAATAAAATCGCCTCGCCACTACATGCCTCAGCTTTATCTAACTTGAGGACAAGCTAGACTCTAAGTTAGGGGGGGTGATAACTTCCCATTTTGTGATGTTATCTTAGTAATTTTCCTCAGTTTTCCATACTCTTTCTCAGATTTATTAGATAGAATACTTAACTTTCCTTCTTTACTACAAATATACCATTAGATTAACTTTTCTCCTTTTTATCCTTACAGAAAAATACAAAAAAAAATCACAAAAGTTCCAAACGGTCCCAAAACCGTTCGGAGTCACACGTTCCCGAGACCGCATGGAGTCATGCGGTCCCAAGACCGCATGAAGCTACACGGTCCCGAGACTGCATGGAGTCACACGGTCCCGAGACCGCATGGAGTCACACGGTCCCAAGACCGCATGAAGCTACACGGTCCCGAGACCGCATGAAGCCACATGGTCCAAAAACTGCATAAAATCAAACGGTCCCGAGACCGCATAAAACCAAACGGTCCCGAGACCATGCAAAGCCAAACGGTCCCGAGACCGCATGGAGTTACACGGTCCCAAGACCGAATAAAGGCAAACGGTTTCAAGACTGTAAGGACTCAAACGGTTTTCAAACTGCACGAGTCCAAACGGTCTCACAACCCAAATGGTTTCCAAGACCGTTTGGGCCTAAGACTACCCAAACTGTTTGGACTTCACTTATAGCCTATAAATAAGACCCAAAGGGTCCTCACAAGGCATCAAGTTTCAGACGTCCAAAGGCTGCCTCTGCTGCTCCAGAGCTATTTCATCCTTCATCCACTACCCCGAGGCTGCCAGTCTGAGATCCACACTCCATCCAGAAGTTGCTTTCTCTCTCATCGCCAAAGAAGGTGGGAAGAGGAGGATTCATCATCGAGCAACCTGTGAAGTGTGAAGATAGTCTCTCTCTCTCTCCAAGGGGTTGACCTTCCTCCCTCCTTCATGGAGATGACGTTCTCTCTCTCTCTCTCTCTTCTCACCTCCTTCTTTGCCCTTGCTATGATAAAGTAGTCTTATTCACTAGGGTGCGGGGAGTAGCCCCTCTACCCATGTTTTCATTTCATGCAATGTAATCCATAGTTTGCAATAGAGATATACTTTCTTTTTAGTTCAACATCAATCGTTTAATGAATGCTTGTTGCTTGATCACCAACTTGTGTTACCCTTTATCTTTTAGTATGAATTTTCTATGTTTGTACTATTAGATTCGAATCTCGATTGAATGTTGGTTCTTGATGCTTCTATCCACCATGCATCTGTTTCGGTATCTAGGAGTGTTTTTCAAGAAGTGGAGTAAACTCACTTTCATCATTGTACTTTTATACTATGAAATAGAATCAGTTGACGTATGAAAGTACAACCTTGATAAGTCGAGGAACACACTTTGCGAAGGGAATGATGTAAAGTAAGTGACCATTCATTTGGGGATGGCTGGCATTGCAACATTCCCACACTTCTCATAGTTAGTTCTCTGAGAGGAAACTGAATCTACAAAGATACTAACTGTTTAGACTCTTATTGCAGGTTATGTTTTTATGTTGCATGTTTTGATCCATGCGTAGTGGTGGTGAAATCCGATCACATCCTAGTGGTTTCATATCATTGTTTACAGCCTTAAATTTACCTTCTTACTTTGTTTTTCTTACACTTAGTTTAAAAACAACCAAACCAACTTTTTGATCTAGATACCAACTGTTAAGAGGATAAGTGAATTTCTAACGTTTTCCATCTTGTTGCTCCCAACAAAACTGTTGTCCTGTGGATTCGACCCTTAACTATACTATGATAAGACTTCCACGTATCCTAGCATACGTGGGTGGAGTTCTCAATCTAGTATAAGTAAGGCTAAACCTAAAGACTTACATTCTGTAGGATTTTTAGTGGTGCATGCTATTCCACGCGAGTGGAAGCTCCATCAGTATGATCCTAAGATATCAGTGCCAATGGAATACACTATATGCTTCCCTAAGGCTTCCCTAAGGCTGAAATGGATGCTTACTTGAAGCATTCCACTGATGCTATAGACATAAAGAATCCTATACTAGCATGTATGGACTATGAGTCGCATGACAAGCAAGAAAGGGATAATGTCTCTAGGGCATATTGTGAGTGCAAACTGGCAGAGGGAGATCCATTTAGACCCCATGTGTTCAATATGATTGGGCATATAGAACGTCTAGAAAAACTAGGAATTCCTATGGGTCAAGAGTTGACCACGGATATGATTTTGCAATCTTTGCCTAAATCATATAGCATGTTTATCAAGTATTACTACTACTTGTGTAACATGGCTCAACAAATGTCAGAGTTGCTTGACATTTTGACAAATGTTGAAGCACAAATGAAGAAGGATAGTTCCATGATGATGATCAGTGTAATGGAATCCAAGGACATAGGCAAGGAAAAGAAGCATTCTCAAGCCAAGCTAAGGTCAAAGTCTTCAACACTCAAAATATGGAGAGGTTTGAGGAAACCAAGCAAGAGATACAGATCTCTACTTTTGGAGTATATGTAATTGATATTAATTTTACTGCTTCTTCATCATGGGTACTTGATACCGGATGTGGATCACACATTTGTTCAAATGTGAAAGATCTGAAAAAAAGTAGGCCTTTAGCGAAAGGCTAGGTTGAACTATGTGTTGCTAATGGAGCAAGAGTTGTTGCCAGTGCAGTAGGAACCTATGAGTTATCTCTACCAAGTGGGTTGACAATAAAGTTACAGAACTACTATTATGTACCTACCATTAATAGGAATATCATTTTTGTATCTTGTTTGGACAAGAATGGATTTGAATTTCTTATTAAGAATGGAAAATGTTCCATTTCTAAAGATGGGATCATTTATGGAAGTGCCCCAATGTCTTATGGTCTATACTTAATAGATATATAGACAAATGTGTATAATGTAAACACCAAAAGACAAAAACTCAATGACTCAAACAGAACATACCTTTGGCATTGTCGTCTAGGGCACATAAATGAGAATCGCATATTTGGACTCCATAAAGATGGTTATCTAGACTCTTTTGATTATGAATCAATGGAGACATTTGAATCTTATTTGTTGGGCAAGATGACCCAAACTCCCTTTTTAAGAAAAGATGAGAGAGAAAGTGATCTATTAGGACTCATACACACTGATGTATGTGGGCCTTTTAGAACAAGTGCTAGAGGTGGGTATCAGTACTTCGTTACCTTTATTGATGACTTCCATAGGTTTGGCTATGTTTACTTGATGAAACATAAGTCAGAGACCCTTGAAAGGTTCAAGGATTTTATGAATGAAGTACAGGACCAACTTGGAAAAAGTATTAAGGCACTTCGATATGATCGAGGTGGAGAATACTTAAGCCAAGAATTTAAGGATCTTCTGAGAGCCCATGGTATTGTATCACAATGGACTCCACCTGGAACACCACAACATAATGGTGTATCAGAAAGAAGGAATCACACATTACTATACATGGTGTGATCTATGATGAGTTTTTCCAATCTTCCAAATTCTTTCTGGGGACATGCTCTAACAATCGTCATGTTTACACTTAACCATGTACCATCTAAATCGGTTCAAAAGACACCATATGAGATATGGTACGGGAAGCGTCCTGATGTGTCTTTTATGGGGATGTGAAGCTTATGTCAAGAAAACATTTCATGAAAAGCTTGGACCCAAATCTGATAAGTGTTATTTTGTTGGATATCCCAAAGAAACAAGGGGATACTACTTATACCACCCAACTGACAACAAAGTGTTTGTTGCCAGGAATGTTGTATTCCTAGAAAAGGAATTTATATCCAAAGGAAGCAGTGGGAGGAAAGTGGAACTAGAAGAAGTTCAAGGTTGACAAGAAAACATGGAACCAGTAGATGAACTAGAGGAAAATAGAGAATCACAAGTGGTTGTGGAATCTCAAAATCCTCAAGTAACACAGGAACCTAGTAAGATCTAATAGGTCACACTTTGAGCCATATAGATTTGGATATATTGTGACTCAAGAAGGTGGTGAGTTGGTCATAGATGATGAGCCAACTACCTATCTAGAAGCTATGGAGGGACCAGATTCTGAGAATGGCTTGAGGCCATGAGATCTGAGATGGAATCCATGTATACCAACAAGGTATGGACCTTGGTGGATCCACCTAAAGGTGTAAAACCCATAGGGTGCAAATGGGTCTTCAAGAAGAAGACTAACATGGATGGCAATGTGCAAACTTATAAAGGCAGATTGGTTGCAAAGGGTTTCAAACAAGTTCAAGGTGTTGACTATGATGAAACCTTTTCTCTAGTTGCCATGATTAAGTCCATCAGGATCATGCTTGCTATTACAGCTTACTATGACTATGAGATTTGGCAGATGGATGTTAAAACCGCATTCCTTAACAGGAATCTTGTCGAGGATGTGTACATGACACAAACTGAAGGTTTTATAAATCCAAAGGATGCAAATAAAGTTTGTAAGCTACACAAGTCAATCTATGGATTGAAGCAAGCATCTCAGAGCTAGAATCTTTGATTTGATGAAGCAGTCAAAGAGTTTGGCTTTAGTCAAAATGAAGATGAACCTTGTGTGTACAAGAAGGTTACTAGGAGCATGACTACATTCCTCATATTATATGTAGATGACATACTATTGATGGGGATTGACATTCCTACTTTACAAATGGTAAAGACATGGCTCAGAAATACATTCTCAATGAAAGACTTAGGAGAAGCATCATATATATTAGGAATCAAGATCTATAGAGATAGATCTAGAAGGCTTCTTGGACTAAGTCAAAGCACATACATTGACAAAGTATTGAAGAGGTTCAGCATGGAGAACTCAAAGAGAGGAAACATGCATGTGGTACATGGAGTTCCCGTCTCTAGAGCTCAATGTCCCAAATCTTTTAAAGAGAGGGAACACATGAGTGGGATTCCATATGCATCTACAATTGGATCCATCACGTATGCAATATTGTGCACCTGTCTCAATGTCTCATATGCACTAAGCATGACGAGCATATATCAGTCAGATCCTGGAGATGCTCACTGGACAGCCATGAAGAACATCTTAAAGTACTTGAAAATAACTAAGGATCATTACCTCTTCTACGATGGTGAGGAAGAGTTGGTGGTAAAGGGTTACACTAATGCAAGCTTCCAAACCGATGAATATGATTACAGATCATGTCAGGATTTGTGGTTTGCCTCAACAATGGAGCTGTGAGCTGGAAGAGTTCCAAGCAAGAGACAATTGTAGATTCTACGACAGAGGCTGAGTATATTGTTGCATCCAATGCAGCAAAGGAGACTATGTGGATCAAGAGGTTCATCTCTGAACTTGGGGTGGTTCCTAGCATATGTGATGCAATTGAGATTTATTGTGACAATAATGGAGCTATTGCACAAGCTAAAGAACCCAGATCACATCAGCGATCCCAGCACATACATAGGCTCTTCCATCTCATACGAGAGATCATACAGTGAGGAGATGTGAAGATTTGCAGAGTACCAACTAAAGACAATATTGTTGATCCCTTGACAAAGACACTTTCACAGCAGAAACATGATGGTCATGCTAGATCATGTTGGTTTATTACACTAACGAGTTTTAATCTTAATAAAGATCTTTTACTCAACTAATTGATTCCCACAAGTATACAGAAGTAATCGTATTCGAGATCAAACACAAGGAGCTTTAGCAATAAAATAAATTTCAACATTCTAGATCGTTTTAAAGGTGGATTTGGTTGATTAAGCTAAAATTTTAGAATTAAGCAAAATAGTAAATGGATTACTAAAAGAGATTAAAATTCAGAAATGGAAGTATCTTGGGCTTAGGATTTCACCCACATATTATAGAATAAATAGGAGCATGAAATTTAAACATACTATGAACTTGTTTTAAAGGAGAGTTATATGTTGAACATCAGCTCTTAGTGCAAGTACAATGATCCTAACTCAATTCAACATTCTCATGTATGAATTTCATTATGGATCGCAAACCTACTCCTCAACTCCATATATAATTTCCACTCTCATGGTAAAGAAGGAGTTGCCAAGAGACTACCTCCTTACTCTCCTACTTATCTTCTTAGATCAAGTAAGAAAGCATAAAACATACACATAAAGTGGCCAGCCATACATGCCGAAAGAAAGAAACTAGTACTCACAAGGTGGAAAAATAAGCAACATAGCATTTAGTACAAAATTACCATGTTCCATACATGCTATGACATGGGAGTTACTCTCCCATGTCCAAGAAAAGGAAACTAATCGTCCATGATGGTGTACAGCAGAAAATATGCAGAAATTTTAGAATTCAACATAGTTTGGTGAAGGAAAAGCTAAGAGAACCGAAGGTGTAACCCAAGAAGAGTATAATTCCGGCTTGAGGATGAAATCCCACTCCTATAGCTTCTCCAAACCGGACAAACCACTCTCCCAAGAAGCTTTGAGGAGTGAAGAAACTTTGTTGCACCTTCAGAGAAGAAAAGAAGAAGAATGTGGTCCTGTAGCAAGAAACCACCTTCTTCCACCCCAAAATCGCCCTTCGTTGATCTAGCCTTGCTCTTAGATGAAAGAGTTTCAAATTATGACCAAAGATAACTGCCCCATAAGTTCTTTTTGTCTTTAAAAATGAGGAGCGTCATTTTTAGTTTTTCTAAAATTGATAGCGACACGACGTGTCTTCCTTTGGACACACCGTGTCCATGCCTTCGAAAGTTGCTCCAAATGTACAACAGACGACATGTACAAATTAAGACACGTCGTTTATGTTTCCAGAAACATAAAATCGGTTCTACGTCTCTAGGTACAGGCTGTGTTTAAGTGGACTATGACGTGTCTTTTCTTTGCTCGGCACCTTCTGGAATCGCACACGTCATGTTCCAAAAAGGAACATGACATTTCGTGTCTTTGTCACTTTGGCTAGACACATGGCTTCCTGGAATTGCACACGTCATGTCTTAATTCATACACGTCATGTACAATGTTGTTTCAGTAGAAATGAACCTCTTGTTGGTATGTATGCCCTGAGAGCCAATCATGGGATGATTGGTGGGATACATTAAGATTGATTTGATAAACATCAAAGGCAAGCTTCCAATTCTTTCTGGTTCAGTCATATGAGATAGTGATAGAACAGATTGAATGTCTAGAGAATGACAGTACTCAATGACGTATGCCTTTAGGTTCAGGACCTGAACGATGAGATCATACGGATGCTAAGAGTTTGTACATTCTTGTTATGTCCCTAGTCGGATGTCATTGTGGAAGGTTGATAGACAACAATGACACACAAGACTAGATTGTGGTGTTGGTTGATGACAGAATCTCATTAGTCATGATATAGAGATATCAAACCAAACATATAGGTACTTGTTAGAGAACAAGTGTACCGGACAGACCCACCGTGAGTTTGACACATGGAACCATGACATGGTAGTCACAGTCAGTACTCACAGTGATGGTGGTGAGTGTGATTCTTTGACCTGAAATCACTACACTCAACACATGTCATTGGGCACACTTTGACATCATCAAACGTAGACCTGAAACATGGGTTTTATAAAGGTGATGATTGGGTGGCTTTGACACATGGGGCTTTTGAGGGGTGAGTGATAGATATGGGATTTGTCCCTCCTGAGGGAGTTTGATATCCAAGGCCACTTGGTGAGTAGGATTGAGATAGGCGTGCACACGCATGTGTGAATCAGTATGTGATATTTATGTCATACATATCTCGTTCAATCTACTCTGAGATCAAGAAAGTGAATCAACGTTTACAGGATGACTGTTCCATGCCTCAAGTTCATTCGGGATATCAGTGACAAAGGAATTATACATTCACTGTAACACCATTCACAGATTGTAGGATTGAAATTTGTTCTCCAACTGTCTACTTTCACTTGGGTAGCACTCATGTGTGACTAGGCACCGCTCTTTGCTTGTGAAGTCATAAGTGTTATGGACTTTCACTGCCAACGTGAAATGGACCTGTAGGGTCACACACAAAGGATTTAACCTGGAAGAGGAGTTTTGTCCACAAGCAATGCTTAGATTGATTACTAAAGGAGTTTAGTAGTTCAATTAAACACTCAGTCAATTGATAGCTCAATATCATAATGTTCAAGGTGTTTGACACATTGATTGGAGTATCGGATTGATTGAAATCACAATTGACTGATTCTACACAACCTGTACTCCCAACCGATCGGCTCATGAGATGAACCGATTGGTTGAGCTTGGTGAACCGATCGGCTCAAGTGTTGAGTCGATCGGCTCAAGGATAGGGTGAACGATTGCTTCAAGTGTTGAAATGATCGGTTCAACTGTTGCAACCGAGCAAGTTGGGAAAGTCGGATTGGTGAGAATTTTCCTCGCGTTTCACTTGCCCAATTTGATTGGAACAAGGATTGGTATTTGATACCAATTAGAAACAAAAGTTAGAAAGTCAATCGGGAACTAGTCAGGACCATGAACTGACCGGTTCAGAAAGTGAACCGACCGGATCATGGGTCCCAACCGATCGGTTGAGTGTCAACCGATCGGCTCAAATCCCCAACCGAATGTTTCAGTTGTGAAACGATCGGTTCAGGTTGCGAGTTGGTTGTTTTTGTGGAAAATCTCGAACCCTTCTACTCCTGCTTTTAGTCCCATATTTCCCGAGATGGAGAACCCTGTCCCATGACCCTCCTATATATATAGGGGTATTGGGGGCTTCTCAAAGTACAACTCAGTGCAACCAGTTGCTCTGCAAAGTTGTCGTTCTCTCTGGTTTTGGTAACCGAGAGAGAGCCCGAGCAAGTGCTACCCAAAAAGGGAGGTGCAGCAAGGGAAAGACAACTATAGTTGCAACTGGCAGCAGGAGAGTGTGTTGGCAGCTAGTACGTCAATAGGAGGGTGTGACTCCTTCCAACTCCTTGTGGGACAAGGAGTGTGGAGTTCCAGGTGGTCTGTGTGGACTACTTCAGACGTGGGAGGTTTCTGCCGCTCAGGAGGACAACTGTCAACCCGACAGTCCGGTGTGACTAGGAGTCGTCAGTCCCGGTGCGACCAGGAGCTGCACAGACACCGTCCAAGACTGGAATTGAAGACCGCACAAGGTGTGCGGTATTGTCGCCGAGCAAGCCTCGAGACAAGGTATGATTCCACAAACTATCCTTTCCTATTGTATAGACGTTGATGCATTTCCTTGTTATGGGTTTGGGGAGGAGAAAATTTTTGTTTCCGTTGCCTTCTCTGCCTCCCTTAAAACCCAACAGTGGTATCAGATCCACGTCAACTGCTCTATATTTTAGGAATATTGATATGATCGGTTTTGGTTTGTCGCCTTTATTTATTGCATACGATGTGAATAATATTGGCTTTATGCATGTCCAATCCTAAATCCACAAATCCCAATTACATATATGATATGTATTATTAATGCACTCGATACGCATCGCCCTTAAACGAGTTTTGTGGTGGATGTATAGCGTGGTTATGGCCAATAAACCCTATATGTGTGTGGTTGTATGTGGTTTCTTGCATCTTGGTTTGTGCACCGATCTTCCCTCTCCTATTCCTGATGTAACTCGAAATAATTCGAGATTCTTTCCTACCTTTTCTCCCCCCGAATGTAACTCGGGGTTTCCCTTTTAAGCAATGTAATATTAGGATAGATTTTATTTCCTGTTATGTCGAAGAACGGCGGACATCCTGACAACAGCTGAGACGATCGGTTCAAGGAGTGAACTGATCGGTTGACATTCGAGACGATCGGTTCAAGGTGTGATCCGATCGGTTGGTAGCCGGTTCGAGGAGCGAGACGAGTGGGTGGCGGCCATGAAGAGATGCACGATGACCAGGTGAACCGATTGGTTGGAGGAGCCAACCGATCGGCTGGTGGCACCCATCCGACTAGTCTGATGGCGAGCCGATCGTATCATGTGATGAGTTGATCAAACCCAGAAAGACAAAGCACAGAGTTCATCTTGTACAGGTTGCATGTGATGTAGACCTAGATGACCTTGATTCCTCTTGGCTCGAGGAATCACATTAGGATGGCCATAATCATCGCTTTTATCGTTTTGCTTGTTTTATGTGGGATATAGCATGTATATGATATGTACTATATATTGTGGTGATTGGATATGTATATGTATGTAAAAACCAAATCCCTCATTAAATATTAAGTTTTAGATGCCTTCCAAATGCGACACACGTGAAAAGCTTGATCGACACAGTGTGGGCACGCCCTAGCATGGTGCACCGTCTATCTCGTGGAAGCGTGAAGGATGAATGTGTGGGTCTGCCCTAGCAGGGTGCATATTCATCGTGTTTGCTTTGGGTCAGACTTAACAAGGTGACCTAGATAGGATCTAGCACCTTGAGGCATGGAGATGATCATGGCAAGGAGTTGCATATGACATCTTATCAAGAGTTGCATATGATGCAATTGGCAAGAGTTGCCTACCTGAGAGATCTATGTTGTGGGTGACAGCCCTAGCTGGTCCATGACTTAGAGGATTTCAGGATCTTGCCCACTAGAAGGTTGTACGCTGCAATCTTCCAAATTGATGGTGAGGGCTATCAATTTGAAGTAAAATAGTGGGAGCGATAATTAATTAAAGGCCTAATTATATCATCAACTTTTCAAATCAATCAAATAAGTCAAAAGAGTTTTGGACTAAAATTGCATATATTTCCTTTTGTTAAAATAAATGGTTAATCAACAAATCACTTTATTTGTGATCGGTCTTTGAGACCAACAAATTAAATGGGAATAATTCCATGACTGGTTAGGATGATGAGAAGTGTTCTCAAAGAGCAAGAGCTCCAAGTCCTAGTTATACCAAGACCAGATGAACTCAATCCCACCACATCAATGGCTGAAAGTATGCTTATGGAAGCATACCGAGGATGACATTGATGAGGAGTGCTTGATGTTGTGTTCTCTAAACTGTGAGTTGCAGAGACAACATGAGACATATGATGTCTCAAGGACATTGTCTTAGTATGTCATGACAGAAGGAGATCCAGTAAGGCATTCACGCACTCAATATGATTGGGTATGTGGAAAACCTGACTAAGAAGGATTCCCTCTGAGCCAAGAGTTGGCTATGATACTGCAAATGTTGCGAGAATCATACAATTCATGATAAGCTACAACATGAACAACTTTGACAAGTGTTGATAGAGTTGTTAGACATGTTGAGGATAGTAGAGGCAAAGATGAAGAAAGACAAACCATAATCTTTGATGTGATCAAAGAGAAAGGTAATTCTTAAGGGCAAGGATAAGGGAAAAGCAAAGAAGTGTTCTGATGCTAGCCAGCAATCCAAGTCGTCTTCAGCCTCAAAGCACATGGGGAAAGGGTGTATGAGGGAATTGCCCTCTATATCTGGAAGAACAAAAGAAGATGAAGGAGGGGATGGAGATCTCCACCTAAGGTATCATGAAATGAACCGCTTCTTAATCTGAGGTATATGATACCAAGATATGGATATGTCATATATGATATGCAATATCCGCAAAGAAGTGATGGCCTTTGTGAAAGGACCAAGAAAGAAGTACCCATCATTTGAGCAAGTGTTTCTGCCATAGATAGGAGTATCTTTCAGTTTATTTCAGCCTAAAGGGCACGAAATAGAGTTGAGAATTGCTATTTCATATATTGCCAATAGATAGAAACACTTTATTTTTGCATATTGTATGACAATGACGGAAATTAATAAAGTTGATGTTTCAATCTTCAAGATATGATCTTTGTGGCAATACCTTGTTTATCTTGTGATACATGGTATGCATAAGATAAAATGATACCTAAAAGTTATATATAACTCAAACAATCTAATTAGCATCAATCATGAGAAATCCATTTCTAGTTTCCATGTGATGGATAAATCTAGACTCTTTTGGTTAGAGAACCAGTAAGAGACATGAATATCTTGGACATGATTAATCAATCTTCACTAAAGGTAGTGGGAGAATGATTATCCTATTAGGTATAATACATGTGATGTATTTACATGCCTATTGGAAAATATGCTAATACTTCAAATGGTGTTTAGAGAAATATCAATATGAATATCTTGAAATGTTCAAGATTATCATAGATGAAGTGCAAATTTGGTAAAGTATTAATTCTTGATGAGATTAATGAATGAAATACTTGGACCAAATGTTTGAGATCCTTATGAGTAATTATGATAGTATATCATAGTGATCTCATGATTAAGGCATGGTGATGTCTAAATCAATAAGGAATCATACTCGAAAGAGTTAGAGAATGATTATCAAATAACTAAATTCTTCTTAAATAAAGAATACCCCACACTAATAAAGGACATTAAGAATCACAAGGAGTTGTGAGTTCTTATATCCTTGATAGATACACCTCAATTATCTATGTGATGAGTTGTTCATGTGATGAGTCAACTATCTAGATGAATATGAGGAACCGGATTTTGAGTTATGGTTTATGACCATTACATCCTAAATGACATCCATGTGAACCATAAGGTATGACCTTGATGGTAGCACTCATTGGATCAAATCCATAAGTGCAAATGAGTCTTAAGTGTTAAGACACATGGATAACATTTTGAGAAGGATGATGCTTGTTGATTGCAACTTAATGACTAAGACATTTGGCATATGGATACTAAAACTGCATTCCTATGAGGAATAAAACAAGGATGTGTATGTGACACAACCTATAAGGTTTATGAATCCACTAATGCAAATGAAGTCTATAAGTTACAATGGACTAATCAATGTGATTTATTGAGTACAAGAAACTCAGAATTGGATCCTTACTTTGATGATATGGTCAAAGGGTTTGACTGATATGTCAAAGATAAAGAGGGGATCTGTGATTTAGTGGGAGCATGTTCACATTCCACATGTTGATGTGAAATGGAAATGTTCTAGAATGGAAATCCAAAAGTGGAAATTATCTTTAAGGAAGATAGAGATGTTTCCTATGTGATAGGAATAGATATCTATAGAGATAGTTCTCGAAAACCTCTTGACCTGTAAGGAGAAAGCATACATTGGCAATCTGTACTGAAGGGTTCAGTATGCACAGATTCAGTAGGAGAAAACTTGTCCATGTTACATGGAGTTAGTATCCCAAGGCCAAGTGTTCAATTCTTATGAAGAATGGAAACACTAAGAATAGATATGGATCTATCATGTATGTAATCATCCCATTATCTTGCATGTATCGACATGGCAAGAACAAAATGCATTCATCATCTTGTATGTAGGACATGGCAATATGATGTGCTCATCCTGATAACTCATATGTGAGACATGACGAGTGGATGTCTGTCTACTTCCAGTAAGGGTTACTGGAATACCATGAGAACTTGATAAGTACTTGGGAAGTACTAGTTCTATGGAGATAAGGAAGAGTTCGATGTAAAGAGTTACATTGATGTGAACTTCCGAAAGGACAGAAAATTAATCGCAAAATATGTATAGGATATATAAAAGTGAAAGTTTGTTGATAATTGGAAACGTTCCAATATCGCCATTTAAAAGGAAATGTCGAGTATCTATGCATTAGAGAACAATAGTAGATACTATATGGATCTGGAAGTTCATGATATGAACTTATAGATATTCCGGTCATTGATGACAAGTATGGAATCCTTGATCATGCAATGTGGCTAAAGGTTAGCAAAGGAATACTAGATCGCATATTACGGCAACTCCATCTCATACGTGTGACGTACAGTGAAGAGATGTGAGACATGCAATTTATACTGATTTTAGCAAGGTGTTGCCATAACTCACTATGTTGGCACAAGAGCACAATAACATGTGGGACATGTTTGAAGATCACTATGAATATGATTCAAGGGTGATTGGCTCGCAGTGCAAGTGGGAGTCTGTTGGTATGTATGCCCTGAGAGCCAATCATGGGATGATTGGTGGGATACATTAAGATTGATTTGATAAACATCAAAGGCAAGCTTCCAATTCTTTCTGGTTCAGTCATATGAGATAGTGATAGAACAGATTGAATGTCTAGAGAATGACAGTACTCAATGACGTATGACTTCAGGTTCAGGACCTGAACGATGAGATCATTCGGATGCTAAGAGTTTGCACATTCTTGTTATGTCCCTAGTCAGATGTCATTGTGGAAGGTTGATAGACAAAAATGACACACAAGACTAGATTGTGGTGTTGGTTGATGATAGAATCTCATTAGTCATGATATAGAGATATCAAACCAAACACATAGGTACTTGTTAGAGAACAAGTGTACCGGACAGACCCACCATGAGTTTGACACATGGAACCATGACATGGTAGTCACAGTCAGTACTCACAGTGATGGTGGTGAGTGTGATTCTTTGACCTGAAATCACTACACTCAACACATGTCGTTGGGCACACTTTGACATCATCTAACGCAGCCCTGAAACATGGGTTGTTATAAAGGTGATGATTGGGTGGCTTTGACACATGGGGCTTTTGAGAGGTGAGTGATAGATATGGGATTTGTCCCTCCTGAGGGAGTTTGATATCCAAGGCCACTTGGTGAGTAGGATTGAGATAGGCGTGCGCACGCATGTGTGAATCAGTATGTGATATTGATGTCATACATATCTCGTTCAATCTACTCTGAGATCAAGAAAGTGAATGAACGTTGACAGGATGACTGTTCCATGCCTCGAGTTCATTCGGGATATCAGTGACAAAGGAATTATACATTCACTGTAACACCATTCACGGATTGTAGGATTGAAAGTTGTTCTCCAACTTTCTACTTTCACTTGGGTAGCACTGATGTGTGACTAGGCACTGCTCTTTGCTTGTGAAGTCATAAGTGTTATGGACTTTCACTACCAACGTGAAATGGACCTGTAGGGTCACACACAAAGGATTTAACCTGGAAGAGGAGTTTTGTCCACAAGCAATGTTTAGATTGATTACTAAAGGAGTTTAGTAGTTCAATTAAATACTCAGTCAATTGATAGCTCAATATCATAATGTTCAAGGTGTTGGACACATTGATTGGAGTATCGGATTGATTGAAATCGCAATTGACTGATTCTGCACAACCTGTACTCCCAACCGATCGGATCATGAGATGAACCGATCAGTTGAGCTTGGTGAACCGATCGACTCAAGTGTTGAGTCGATCGGCTCAAGTACAGGGTGAACGATTGCTTCAAGTGTTGATACGATCAGTTCAACTGTTGCAACCGAGCAAGTTGGGAAAGTCGGATTGGTGAGAATTTTCCTTGCGTTTCACTTGCCCAATTTGATTGGAACAAGGATTGGTATTTGATACCAATTAGAAACAAAAGTTGGAAATTCAATCGGGAACTGGTCAGGACCACGAACCAACCGGTTCAGAAAGTGAACCGACCGTCTCATGGGTCCCAACCGATCGGTTGAGTGTCAACCGACCGGCTCAGATCCCCAACCGATCGTTTCAGTTGTGAAATGATCGGTTCATGTTGCGAGTTGGTTGTTTTTGTGGAAAACTCGAACCCTTCTACTCCTGCTTTTAGTCCCATATTGCCCGGGATGGAGAACCATGTCCCATGACACTCCTATATATAGGGGTATTGGGGGCTTCTCAAAGTACAACTCAGTGCAACCAGTTGCTCTACAAAGTTGTCGTTCTCTCTGGTTTTGGTAACCGAGAGAGACCCCGAGCAAGTGCTGCCCGAAAAGGGAGGTGTAGCAAGGGAAAGACAACTGCAGTTGCAACTGGCAGTAGGAGAGTGTGTTGGCGACTAGTACGTCAACAGGAGGGTGCGACTCCTTCCAACTCCTTGTGGGACAAGGAGTGTGGAGTTCTAGGTGGTCTGTGTGGACTACTTCAGAGGCAGGAGGTTTCTGCCTCTCAGGAGGACAACTGTCAACCCGACAGTCCGATGTGACTAGGAGTCGTCAGTCCCGGTGCGACCAGGAGCTGCACAGACACCGTCCAAGACCGAAATTGAAGATCGCGCAAGGCGCGAGGTATTTTCGCCGAGCAAGCCTCGGGACAAGGTATGATTCCACAAACCATCCTTTCCAAATGTATAGACATTGACGCGTTTCCTTGTTCTGGGATTGTGGAGGAGAAATTTTTTGTTTCCGCTGCCTTCTCTGCCTCCCCTAAAACCCAACACCTCTTAATGGTATGCTATGTGTGGAGAAGTCTCAATGATGATAAATTTGAGTTGGGCTATCTCCAATTTGATCCTTTTAAAACATATCTGCAATACACATCATGCGATAAGCAAAATAACAAAAAGGTTGCAAGAATAATATGAATAGAGGCTACATGAGAACAAAATGAACTGAATTTGTGTGTGAAATCATGTGAAAATTTGATGTGGAAAGCACACAAAAATTCCCCCTAAGCTTGAACCATTGCTTGTCCTCAAGCAAAAAGAGCATGACCACACAAATGAAGGAATATTCAAGCTCATGCATGGATTAAATGAAATGAAGATATGCAATAAACTCAACCAACCATGTACATTAGGTTTATTTCCATAGCCATCATCTCAATTCAAACATCAAAGATAGAGAAGTTTTAATTCAGCAATGGTGGTCACAAATTAAGCGAAACAATCAACTAAATAACACTAAATAGGATTTGGATAATCAAGCCAAACAACTAGTAGATGTACATCACAAAATTTTCAGCTATTATGGATGTAAATGATGAAATATTAGCTAACTTTAACAATCTCAGTTGAGCTCTCTTCTCAAAAAGATATGACAATTGATTTTTTTTATTTCAGCACTCAGTAGCTAATTTAGGTTTACGTGTACATGGAGTTCCAATTGGGGTGTTATTTTTACCCTCCTTTGATTTCATACCACCTAACCATCATTGTCGGATCGGACTCACACTAGGCTAGCATAATATGTGGGCTATTTGCCATCTTTTATTGGGTAAAGTGAGAAAAAGATAAAAGAAATTTTTGCACAACACAAGAGAGTCAACTAGAAAGTTAAGTTAGTAAGATTCCATTCATTATTTTGCAATTTTTTCACTGAAAAATCAATTGTATATGCACTAAGGGTTTGGCAAGAGTATCCCTTATTCTAAATAGTGTTGTAGAGTTGGTTTGTTTGCTAAACTTTTAAGACTGTTACATGTATTTAGCAATCAAAGATGTGAAAATTAAGAGTTCAGGTTACAATTACAAACCAAGATCATGTACATGGGGAATTTCATTTTCCATTTGATTCATGCATTCTCTTTACTAATTCTTTAATACGGCCAAAAGAAATACAAGGTATAAGATGGTTCAAGCATACAAGGTACAAGAGTTCATTCCATTGCAATAGCCGCATTTCATTTTAAACTTGCCATGAAGGGAAATACAAAACATGAAATAGGATGAAATAAATACTGACATGACTATCAAAAATCAAATGATGAAAGCAAATGAAAACAAAACTACATTATGGCCGGCTGCACCCCCCCTAAGCTTGAAATATGCAGTGTCCTCACTGCATCAATCGAACTCATGAAAATAACAACTGGATACCTGTCATGGATAAAATGAAAGAGAGGGGCCAGCACCCTCATGATCTGGGGGAAAGAACTGGCTAACAATGTCTAGAATGTCCATGGGTTGTGGGGTGAACTCAGATTGTGGGATGAAGTCAGGCTGTTGAGTCGGCGGTGGTTGATACGGCGGAAGAATGGAGTAGTGGCCCTGTGAGATGTGCCACGAGTCCATGCGGTGGACCATGTCATGCATCGCAGTATACTGCGTACCCAACTGATCCAGGCGACCATCTATGTGATCAAAGCAATACTGAACATAGCCATAAAGATGTCGCACGCCAGGCATCACCCAAGTGTAGTTTGTCTGAGTGCTAGTAGAGGGTGGTGCTATTGTTGTTGCAGTTGTAGGTGTTGCACTAGAAGTTCCTGCTCTGCTGGTGTCCCCCTCTTCTTCATCCTCAGGCGCCAGTTCAACTTTCCAGCTGGCTTTGTGATAGCACTCTATTTTACGTACTTTCTGTATATATTTTACACCACTTTTAGTATATCTTTTGTTATCTTTTCACATAATTTTTCTATCTTTTTGACTAAAGCCTCACTTACATGGTTTTAGGAACATTCACAACCCAGGTCGCGGTTCAGGGGCCACGACCGACATCCACTTATATCTCAACCGCGATCGCAGTTCCAGATCTCTCTAGAGATCGCGATCATCAGGCTTTAAGGAAGGATTGCAGCTAGTTTATAGACTGCGGTCATCGCTTAACTGCGACCTCAAGGATGGTCGTGATTGGAACATGCACCTCAAAGATAGAACAGGGGTCGCGGTATGGACACAGACTGTGATCGAGACGGACCGCAGTTGTCTTGGAAACCATGGTCACTGATGAGTTCTTGTAAACCGTGGTCACTGTTAAGATGGAAATTCACTGTAACACCAATCATGGACCACTCAATGACTAAACATTCACTGTAACACCAATCACAGATTGTAGGTTGAAAGTTGTTCTCCAACTTTTCTATTCACTTGGGTAGCACTAATGTGTGACTAGGCACCACTCTCTGCTTTGAAGTCATAAGTTAGTTATGGACATTCACTGCCAATGTGAAATGGGACCTATAGGGTCACACACATAGGATTATCCTGGAAGAGGATTTTATCCATGAATGATGTTTAGATTGATTACTAAAGTATTTAGGAACTTAATTAAACATTCAATCAATAGACTTAACTCAGAATCATCAAGTTCAAGTTTTGAACCTACTGATTAGAGTGTCGGATTGATTGAGAACTAAATTGACTGATTTTGCACAAACTGGACCACCAACCGACCGGTTCACTGGGTGAACCGATCGGCTCATGGTTAGTGAGATGATCGGTTCACTCTGGTGAACTGATCGGTTCACTTGGACCAAATGAGCAAGTGTTGGGTTTCCCAGTTTGTGAGAAAAGTTTCCCATTTCACTTGTTCAATTCAATTGGAACAAGAATTAATCTTTGCATTAATTAGAAATGAATTAGGAAAGTGAATTGCAAGAAGGTCTGGCTAGTGAACTACCCAGTTCACTAAGTGAACTGACCGATTCACTATACCAACCGACCGGTTCACTTAGTGAACCAATCGGTTCACCTGTCACAGTGCAAACAGTTCATGGATACACTGGAACCTTCTACTCCCACACAGACTAGGAACCCTGACTCTGCCCTCTACTATAAATAGAGGGGTACATGGGGCTTTTTAGAACACACAACTCCGAACATCAGTTTCTCTACAAATTTGTTGTCCTCTCTGGTTTTGGTAACCAAGAGAGCCCGAGCAAGTGCCGCCCAAACACGGAGGAGGCACAACGAGGGGAAGACAACTAAAAAACAGCAACTGGTTGTGGGAGAGTGTGTCGGTGACTACACAATGACTAGAGTTCCTGGTAGTCCATGTGAACTATCTATAGAGGTGGGAGATTTCTGCCTCTTAGGAGGATGACTGTCAACCACAGTCAGGGTCAAGACTAGGAGCTACACAGATGTCATTGAAGACTAGGTGGTTGAAGGTTGTACTAGCTGTAAGGTATTCTCACTGAGCAAGACTCGGGACTAGGAATATCTCACTAAACCATCTTTCCTATTGCATAGTTGTTGATGCGATCTGCTAGTTATGGGTTTGTGGTTAGATATTTTTTTTTCTGCTTCCTGTTCTATCCAATGAAACCCAACAGGCCATGGTGACATGGAACAGCCATGGGGGTGCATTCATAATCAGTAAGGGAATCGAGAAAAATCAAAGAAATCGAGAATTGAAGAATACAACCACCACGGTCGTATAAGGCAGCACGGCCGTATAGCCACCCACTCAGAACAGTCGTGTGGGGTACCATGACCGTACAGCGAGTAAGCCACCACGGCTATGCCGCATAGCACGGTCGTGGTGCAGCCCCACTCCAGCACTTAGGTCAGTCAATTTGCAAAATCACAAATCACTTCTAATCATTTCTCCACAAATGGCACGGCCGTTCTCCGCAAATGGCAACCGTGCAACACCCCCAGCCACCCTACCACCCTCAAATCTCCACCAAATCACCCCCAATCCATCTCCAATCAATCTCCCACCATTTCTACTACCTTAATCTCCAAATTGCACCCATTTTCATCTGCAAAACACCCCATTTATCTCCAATCTGCCCCAACAACCTTGTTCTTTGGAGAAAACCTAAAATCCCATTTTTCTCCACTAATTTCGATCCAAAATGAAGCAAATGGCTAAGAAGGTTGTGTCTAAGACCAAGGAGGTCATTTCATACAGACGTCGGCCCAAGAATGCATATTCCTCATCTCTACTGGCACCTCTTGCCCTCTCGACACCATCGATAGGCTTCAGTTCACAAGGGGGATCACCCAATGTGGCTACGGCGGTGGATCCCATGATGGAGGAGTCATCCAGACTACCCAACGGAGGTAGGGAAGTAGTATTACCATCAGTCTCAGAAGCTTACCCGTTAGTTTCGACACCTCAGCCATCATTTTTAGTTGTACGACCTTTGACATCTACGGCACCACAGCCATAGCAGCAGTCGAGAGCACGACGTCGACTACTGGTAGATGACACAGATGAGGCAATGACAGATGCACAACAAGAGGATGCACCGAAAGTGCATTGTGTGGCAATACCTGATAGTCAGATTAAGAAAGGGAAGAAGCCAAAGCATCCAGAGTGCTTGACACGCTGAGTGATTTCCACACACTACACATGCCAGGAGACGATGAAAACTTTGGGAATCTTCGATTTTTTTAGGATATCATGGAGCCTGTTGGAATAGTTGAGGTGCTGACCACAGTGCAGGAGACCTATATGGAGCTCACACATCAATTCTTTGCAACACTAGAGAAGGACTCACAGGATTCCATTTGTGTCACCTTGGGGAGTAGCACCTATCTAATCACTACATCCTTTCTTAATGGCATCATTACTCCAACTATCGAGGCAACAACATCACTTGATCAAAGAAGCACTGACAGGGAAACTAATGCAAACTATGCTACAATGTGGAAGAAACTCACAGGGCAAAGCAATTTTGTGGCGGGTAAATCAAAGACTAGTCTGATCCACAATCCCTCTTAAGATACATTCAAAAGGTCTTGGCTAACACCATCTTTTCCCGATATGAAAATCAAGGAAGTTATACCAGGAAAGACCTTTTTGTGTTAGGATGGATGGTGTAGGGAAAGCTCGTAAATATGGGGTCACTTATTATTGATCATATGAAGACAATTCCATCCAAGAGAAAGAGTCCTTTTATTATGGGAGGGATTGTAACTTCCATTTCTTTGGTCCTAGGACATGATGTATCTAGCTACACAAAGGTATTAGGAGGAAAGCTAGTTGACCTACACTACTTGACTCACTCATCAATGATATCAGTGGTTGATCAAAAGATTTTCTACCAGGTCAACCCTCCTTATGTAGGGGTTTCACTAGAGCTCCCCTACCATGCCACACCTCTCCTAGAGGGATGTGGTCCATCTTCAGACTTTCTACACATCTTGAGGAGGTGGGTAGAGGAGTATCCTAGAGATACATGGTAGCAGTAGCCCAGAGATCTACTTGAGGGGCTTGGAGAGTCACAGGTAGCCGTTGAGAGGAGGAGGACAGCTGAGTAGCAAGAGAATCATAGGGTGAGGCATCATGAGGCAGAGACATCACAGCACTAGCAGCAGCCCATAGCAAACGCACATGACATGTCCACCATACATGTGCAGTTGGAGGGCATCCAAAGCACTTAGGATCACATTTTGAGAACCTAGGAGGGTATTTTGTGGGAACAGGAGGGTTTCCAGTGCACCTAGGATGCCATGTGGTTAGACCATCAGTAGATGAATTATCAGGTCAACCACTTATATCAGTTACAGCATGCCCAGTCATAGAGAAACCCCCAGTGAGGGGAAGATTAGTGGAGTTCACTGTCAGCATATCAAGACAACTACTCGCCTCCACAGTCAGACTACTGGGGTTCCTATTACCAGCACCCTCCACCACATGGAGGAGAACCACCATTGCAGTGATCATATACCCTTTCATTCCTAGACTTTAGTGTCATGTTGAGGACAACATGATTCAAAAGTTTAGGGTGGTAGGGCGGTATGCCCTTTTCTCATTTTCCCTCTCATTTTGCATTTCACCTACCATTTACTTTTGTTTGCTTTCTTTTGTTTATTTTAGTTTAGAATTTACTTAATTTTCATACATGCATGTCATGTAGTTTACTTTCTTGTCATTTTTGCATGATTTTCAAAAATTTTGCTCTTTTTTTCATGCATTACATATCAAGTAGATTTTTGGTAATTTTTCATATTTTAGCTAGGATTTGCATGTTTACTTCTTTAAGTTCAATAATATAGGCTTAGATGTAGTTGAAGGCAACTTGGCATAGTTTTGGCCAATTTTGCCCAAATTTGAAATTTCTTGCCTAAAAGTGTGTTTTGACCCAATCTCTACTTTTTGGATTAAAAATAATGATCTTTGACAAATGTAAGTGAATTATCATTGTTTATTGCTAAATGGTATCAATTCTTGACTTTTTATATGCACACCACCTCTCTTGTGTTTGTGAATGTTTTGGTTGAATTTTGACTTGAGCAAGCTATGAGCGCTTAGTGCCTATGAAATCACTTGATAGAAGTATCAATTTCAGGTTGTTCATTCATGTGGTGTGAAATTGTTGGATGAAGTGTTGATTAATTTTCATGCAGGAGACCTTATGTTGATAATCACACCAGTGACCCCTCTTTGACCAAACTCTTCACTCACCATCTTCTTACCCCTCCACCTCATGAAAGGATGCCAAAGTACACACATCAAATTTGGCCACCTCCAAAAGTTTGGGGTGGCCACATCTACATCTCACCGCTTCACTCTCATCACCATGTTCCCTATCTACTCCAAGGGCAAAGAAAAAGAAAAAGAAAAGAAAAAAAGAGTAAAAAGAAAATAAAAAGATGCTCCTATTTAAGAGCATCTAAATAAAGAAAAGATAAGTGTGTAAAAGCACTCCAAAATCTTATCGTAATCCTTTCCTCCATTTTCATACCCATTGAGATAGGAAACATCAAACCTAGCTCATTGTGCCCTTTCCACATCCACGTGGGTCATTTGGTGTGATTTGAAACATAAGGTTGTATACAAGAAGGTGAAACAGCCCTCCTAGTCATCCTTGATTAATGCCATCATGAAATGGTCTACCCAGAACTACATGAGAGAAATATAGATAGCTTGTGTGTTTTAGGCACTATATTTGAAGTTCATATGCTTTGTACTCTTTTCATGATTGGTTAGAGAAAGTAGGAGAGGAGAGAGGTGGAATGCATGCACTTAGTCATTTTTATACCATTCAGCAATAATCATCTTTTGCATTACATTTGTCATTTCTTGATTGTGAAAAAAAAATTGCAGAGAGATTGAGTTGGATCATACTTGAGGACAAGTATGTTTTAAGTTTGGGGTGATGACTCAGCCCTATTTTAGGGCTTCATCTTGTGTCATATTGCATTTCAATCACATCTATGCCTGTTAGATTACATATTATTTCTCTCAATATGCCTATTTGTGTAAAATGCAGTTGTGGACATTATTTGCATTTGTTTAGGCATTTGGACCACGCTTGATGGAAGAGAGAGAGAGGAGGGAGCCTAGGGTTTCTCTACCCTTGGAGAGACCTAAAGTGAAGTTTGATTCTCCCTCAACCTACCCCTAGTGGCCAAAGATCCATTGAAGCAAAGATGTCCAAAAAAATCTAAGGAAACAAGTCAAAGTGTTGTTCCAGAGGACAGCACAGACATGGTACCATAGAACGGCCATACTAGCACACTTGCAAATCAACAGAGCCATCTTCAAGCAAAGCGAGAATCACCAAGGTTGTGCTACTCAAAATGGTCATGGTGAACTGACCCAGAACGGTCGTACCACCTTGCACGGTTGTGTGAGAGAAGAGGTAGAATGGTCGTGGAGCCAGGAACGGGTTGTGCATTTTGAGCCACCATGGTCGTGGTGACCACCACGGCCATGCTGCCCTAGCCCCACCACAGTCGCGGTGACCACCACGGTCATGCCACCTTTAGTTAAAAATCAACTAATTCCCTATAATTTTTCACCATTTCTCACCACAGTCATTCCCATCCACCACAACCACTCTCACCCCTCCCCACCATGGTTGTGTTAACCACCACGAACGTACTACCTACAAAAACCTAGATACTTTTGCACTATTTTTTTCATACTAACCCTACTAGACCTAGTGCTTCCCCCACACATATATATACCTAGGTGGAAGCTCCAACATGAGGTTAGATACCTTCAACCACCTCTTAGCTCCCCATTTCACCCCTTAGCCATTCCACTCCATTTCCACCTCCATTTCACTCCATTTCTCCATTTCCACCACCAAAACCCTCATTTCCAAGCCTTCCATCCACTTGCCACCATCATTCCACAACATTCCATCCAAAAAGGAGGAGGTCGACCTTGCAGCAATTGGAGAGGAGGATTCACTCATCTACACCAATCTCCATGGCGACTTCTTCCTCTTTCTCCTTTCTTTTTTGTATTTTACATTGTTATGAGTAGTTAGGCCCCTTGGGTCGGCTGCTTGGGCTGTAAAATGTTACTTTGATACCATGTTGGGGGGAAATGATATGTAAACATTGTAATTTCATTTTCTAATTCATATTTTCTATTTCTATATCACTCTTCATAAATTGCTTGTTGGTTTGTGCTTGAAATCAATTAGGAATTTAGGGAAATTGATTATACGTGGGAATTTTTGGGAATTTGCTCCTAGGTCCAATTCTTGGATCCCTAGCTAGGTACCCATCCTCCCACATTCTAATCAATTCTCCTAACCCTAGTTGAGAGATATAAGTAGCTAGTTTAGATGAATTTGGTTTGTTTAGCATGGATCTTTCTCAAGGTTAGAATGTGGGTAATGGGAGGTCTAAAACCTCACTTCCACCCCCATTACTACCTTGGCCCCTAATCATCCTAAAATCATCTAACCTACAAAACCTAGGCTTGTTTAGAATCTAATTTAATTACACCTAAACCCTAACACAATTGAGCCTCACAAGGGTAGTAGGGAGTGTTAGGGACTAGTTCCCCTATACACAACCTAGCATATCCATGGCTAGTTAGTAGCTTAGGATAATTCATTAAACTCTAACTTGTTGTTTGGTTTGATAATCTAAATGGAATCATAATGATCATATGTCACCCCCCAACTTAATTGATAAGTGCACCCCCAAAACATACCACATCTCCCTTTATTGTTTTAAACCCTAGTTTCCTTCTTGCTTAGCTAGTGTTGGCTTAATTAGCTCTTTTCTTGCTTGGATATATTCTTGCCACGTTATTTCTTCATTCTCGCTAGTTTAGGTCTTTAATTGGTCTTTTGCCTTGTTTGCTAGTCTAATGTAGTTTAATTCTCTCTTGCTTTCCTTAGTGTATATTGTTCTCTTCTTGTCTTTTCTGCTTGCCTTGTCTTTTCCTACTTAGTAGAATTAATTGTCTAGGGTTAACTTAGGTTTTTATCTTGTTTGCTTGCCTTTACTTGCTTTCTTGCTCAACTTAGTTTAACAATCAAAACAATCTTCAAACCCTTAACCCTAGACTCCGTAGTAGGAACCTAGCACCAAAAACTAACCTAGCTCTAGTGCCCCCTTTTCTCCCTATGGATCGACCCTATACTTTCCACCCTCCTATACTATGCCATGACCCGTGCACTTGCAAGTTAGCATTTTAGTTTGTGTGAGTGTGTTCGTGTAGGTACTTATAAATATTGAAAGAGAATCCACCGTGTGCTTCTGTCTGTAGAGTTGCATCTATTCAAATCTCAATTGAGTAGTGTGTAAAGCCATTGGCAGGAGCGTACCATTCTACACACTTTCTCTCTCCTAATTTCACCTTTCCAACAAAGATTTTCCAAATTGGATGAAAATTCACTTAAAGGTCTATTTTAACATGTAGAATATTAACTTGGCATTAGTTTATTTGTTGAAGACCTTTATTATTTTACTTAATACATTTAAATCTTATCACTTATTTTATCCTTTTAATGAATTAGAGGCATCTAAAAACTTTCAAAAATATAAAACTTGGTCTACACACAATAATAAGTATGGGGAATATGATTTTTCCATTGATTAATTTTTTAACATATTAGTTAATATTTTTGGAATGTTAATCATATTCTCTCTCCTAGATAAAATAAAATATTTAAGATTGTCCAGATTAAATGAAAATTCACACATAGACTAATTTTGACATGTATATTACGAGTTTGAGGTTTGTTTCCAATTTTGAGTCATTCAATAATTTATTTAATAATTTGGAGAAAAACTCATATTTTCCAATTCCAATTAATGCAAAGATAATTATCAATTTTCCAAAATTGTAAAACTTGTCATTCAAGTAAACTTTAACTCTGAGAAAATGAATTTGGGATTAGAATTATCTTTTAAGTTTCCCTTTTATGAATTTTAGACAATTTACTCATATTTCCACTATTTGTCACATTAAAGCATTTAATACCTTATCTTCTTCACTTTAGCCTTTTCCATTTTATTACTTTTTCTCTTTCTTATTCCAAAAGGCCATAGAAGGTTCTAGTATGAATTATATTATCAATATGCCACATAAGTAGTCAAATTACATATTAGATCCTGATTAAAGCATTCACTGAGGTATTTGTGCATAAACCCATTTATTGGCATAAATAGTGAACAAATGTTCATCAAACCACTTATATTTCCACAAATTGAACATCAAAGCCAAAAAGGATAGATAAGAAAGGAAAATCTTGGAAAAGGGCCAAAAAGAGAATATATCAAGTTTCAGTTTGTTACAGCACTCCACCCCTTAAAGATGATTTCATCCTCGGAATCTAATCATCCATGAGCTATCAAGGAACTACTACTATCCCTCCACTCTGTAAAGGTTTGACCTACCAATTCAAACTAACTAGGGATACCTTAATATATCTAGAGCACAGGCAAAACATTACCTACTAACAACACTTACACATTATTAAGAACCAGGGAAAAAGGAAAGCATGATTAGGTTAATGTAAGCTTAAAAGTTACCTTTGTCATTAGATCCTTCTCCGTGGTGGTTGTTACCATTACCCCTATGTCATAATGGTACATGATCTCCATGAAGTTGAGGGAAACAATGTTTGATATGACCATGCTCTCCACAATGATGGCATATGATAGGTTTTTCAGGTTTAGGAGGATGCCTCCCAGGGGAATGCTTCTTATGGCACTTGGAACATATATCACTCTTTGTGTCTTCACCAGGTGCCTTCCTCTTGTGATTTATCATTGCTTGATAACCAGGGTAAGCTTCTATAGAGAGGGCCTTATCCACCAACTGGGGAAAGGTCAAGAGTAGATGAGAAATCAACATACGTCAAATGCTAAAACATAGGTTGTCCATGAAGAGACTAGCACATCTCTCATCAGTCAAACCTATGGCATAACGCTCCAAACCTATAAACTTCTACATGTACTCTACTATAGCCTTGGAATTATAACATAAAAATATAACTCAAACTCCTTCTTCCTTAGGGATGCATAGGATATACTTTTCTCTAAACAAGGCAAGAAACTGACTCTACATCATAGTAGCAACATCACGAGTCTTAGCCAAGCTATTTCACCAATTTTGAGCTGGCCCATTGAGCACATAGGTAGAAAAGTGAACCTTTTAGTGCTCAGGATAAGCCATGCCATCAAAGGCCCTTTCAATAGAAAGAATCCAATTATCTGCCTTATCCACCATGTTGACTTCATTCTCACCACTAAAGTATGTGGGGCACATTTTTAGGAAAATTGTAAGGTTATACTCATTGGGCTTCTGAAGTGTAGAAACTGAGTCAACCTTACCTACAAGGGTTTTGGAAAGTCATCAAAGGAAAATCAACTCTTGCTCGAAAGAGAGGCCCAAACTTAGAGATTGTGGGAAAGGTTGGTTCACTATAGGTAGACCATCATATGTCACTGGATTTTGAGATGTTGGAGGAGTGAAAGGAGGATACATCATGGGAATCCCAAACTTAGGGCTTTGGGGTGTCACAAAACCTTCTAGGTTATCAACAGATGACTTTTCACCAGCCATATGTGTGTGCCTACACAAGGCAAGGGGTAGGGTATAAGCAACATATGTAAAAAGGCAAACAAACTATGGGAGAGAAATTGAAATAGTTAGATCAAATGAGTTCCTTGGCTCTCATACCATGTTATAAGGAGTGGGACCCAGAGGGGATCACTCCCTATCAAAAATAAAAAGGCAACATCCCTTATAACCAAAACCATCATAAATTTTTCACAAAATTGATGGTAATCAATTCATTCACATGTATGTATCATAAAATCAATAATGTAACAACGGAAGAGAAATATATCTAACTATTACAATTGAGTGTCTATGAAAGTGCTTCACCACATAGGGTGTACATAGATGAAGACAAAAGAAACTATTAAGAAGAGGGTCATCCCACTATCTCAATCTACCTCCCAATACTAGATAAGGTAACTCCTGGATAGCCTCGGTAAACTTTAGATGACTTCTCCTTGCTCACCACCTAGGGGTTGGAAGCATAGCCCGCAGAATAAAAAAATGGAAATTGACAGCTATCAGAGTTGGTTTGCGCAAATAATAGGGATTGGACAATATAAAGAAAATAGGGACAACAAATCACAAGGCTTCCCATAGAATAAGGGAGAAACATCCAATTGGATATCAAAAAGGAATTCTTCATATAGTAAGATAAGAGAGAGTATATGAAGAAAACAATTAAGCTCACATTAATCAAATATTTCCTTTAAAATCTTAAGAAGAGAACTACAATAAATAATAACAATTATTCATGTGGGTAAACTAAACAATAATTCACATAATAACATTTTGGGGTATATGGAATCACCACCATAACCATATATTATGGCATCACCACTCTAATATTCGGGGGAGTAATGGCATCACAACACAATTACCCAGGGACAAGAATTACCATGTTCACCCACTTTTGGTATTACATACAAAGGGGATACACCTCCCAATGTGCATATGAACAAGTTACCCAAACCAAACATGCATAATAAAATAGAGAGGCAATCAGAGAGTCATAGTCACATCACCATAAAGTGTCTAAATTCCAAGATCCAAAGTCACAATAAGAAGTATAGACATAATCAATTATACCATCATGGAAAACACGTGGCAAATTAAAGTTTCCATTAAATATAGATTATCAACACCAACAAGATACAAACTGGATGAAATAGCCACAATATACAAGGATAGGATCCAATTAACAATTATCATAGTGTGCAAGTCCAATTTCAAGATTAGGAAACAATTGGTACAACTATAAGCAAATATGAGAGATCTAAATAATGTGTCACCATCAAGTCTAAGAGAGAGAAAAAGGAATAACCAATTTTCCAATATGACTCATAAGAGGATGCAACAATCCTCACTGATGTGTATATTAGATTAGGATCCACACCATAGATCCAATCAGAGTTTATCTTCACATATTATCATATTAGATGTAAACCATTAATTAATGAGTATATTAAAACCCTAGAAATATCACCTTTTATTAAATTTGAATTAGAGTCTGAAAACTTCACCAATAGATTATTTAGATTCTCCTAATTAAGAAAATATATCTTTTTCTCCAATTTGGAATTTATATGATAATTATAATGAATTTTATACATATATTACATTCTACAAAAATAATCCTTTGACAAACATTGAAATCAGGCTCTGAGAGTATTTTTTATTAGATAAAGAATATTTTGTGATTCCAAAATATATTTATTTATAATTTTTGGATAAGGGAATAAAAAAATTTGAATTTTTCAAATTTTTTCAATCATAAAAAGCCAAGTCAATCAATTCCATTGCGAGAGAAAAAAAGACAGAGAGGGAGTGGAGATAGCCCATGACTTGGCCCAATCGGATGCAGCCAAGTCACCGGTTAGTGCCCAGTCATTTGCATCAAAGCCAAACAAAAATGAGGCCAAAGGATGAGATTACCCCCACACGAGGAAACGGAGAAATAAGAAAAGTTAGGGGTCAAAAACATAAATTAACATGGCTACAACTATAAGCATCTACTCGCACAGAGGATTGGGCATTTTCGCAAAACACGACCAAACGAGAAACTAAGAACATAGAAATATAGACGAAGGTCAGGGGAACTTATTGCTAGAAGTAATTGTTCGAACAAGGTGATTAGAGGGAGGGAGACCCGCCGCAAATCCTCGAACAATCAGAGCTTGTCGTAGTCCAATCACATGAGCAATGAAGCAATTGGCGCAAGAGGAGAAGTTCATAGGTGCTAGAGGTGGGAGTACCGGTATATATAGGTGGGGAAGTGAGATGCAAAGAATAGGGAGGTAGATGCAAAGCTCTACATAGGGAAAATCAGGCATTTTATGAAACCACTATGAAATCATGTGAGTAATGGCTAAAAAGATTTCTAATCAAATTTGCAACGTGTGGGTGGAGAAATCATGAAAATGATTGAGATTTGAGAGAGTTATGGCCAATCAAAAAATCAATTTTTGTGGCCATGTTGCCTTTACGTGCGGGAGGTAGAATATGACACGTAACCATCGGATCTTGATCTGATGGTTGGGAGGACAAGTGGACTATAGCTCTTTATTTAATTATTTAAATTTTTCACTTTCCTTATATGAGAGGACAAACGAATTCCAAATTTAATGAAATTTGACATCTAAGTTTATTTGAGTATGTATAATTTGAATATAAAATTATATTTTCCTTTTAAAAAAATTGATTCATTAATTAAACAAATCTTATTTTCTCTTTCCTCATGCATTAATGAATTCTCCATATTTGATGAAACTTCACCCACAAGTTAAATTAAGTATGTTGGACACAAATTTGCCATTAATTTCATTTTTGGAAGTTGTTTGTTATTTTAATTAATGATTTGAAGGTTCTACACACTTTCTCTTTCCTAATTTCACCTTTCCATCAAAGATTTTCCAAATTGGATGAAAATTCACCTAAGGACTATTTTAACATGTAGAATATTAATTTGGTATTAGTTTATTTGTTGAAGACTTTTATTATTTTATTTAAAACATTTAAATCATATAACGTATTTTATCCTTTAAATGAATTATATGCATCTAGAAACTTTCTAAAAATATAAAACTTGGTCTACAAGAAATACTACATATGGGGAATATGATTTTGCCATTTATATACTTTAACATATTAGTTAATATTTTTGGCCTTTAAATCATATTCTCTCTCCTAGATAAAATAAAACATTTAAGATTGTCCAAATTAGATGAAAATTCACACCTAGAATAATTTTGACATGTATATTATGAGTTTGAGGTTTGTTTCCAAATTTGAAGCATTTAATAATTTAGTTAATAATTTGGAGAACAACTCATATTTTCTAATACCAATAAATGCAAAGGTAATTATTAATTTTCGAAAATTGTGAAGCTTGTAAGTCAAGTAAACTTTAACTCCAAGAACACGAATTTGGGCTAAGAATTATCTTTTAAGTTTCCCTTTTATGAATTTTAAGTAATTTACTCATATTTGCACTATTTACCACATTAAAACATGTAATGCCTTTTTTTCTTCACTTTAGCCTTTTCCATTTTATTTCTTTCTCTTTCTTATTCCAAAAGGCCATAGAAGGTTCTAGTATGAAATATTTTATCAATATGTGAAATAAGTGGTCAAATTGCATATTAGATCCTGATTAAAGCATTTATTTAGGTCTTTGTCCATAAACTCATTTATTAGCATAAATAGTGAACAAATATTCGCCAAACCACTAGTATTTCCACAAATTGAACATCAAAGCCAAAAATGATAGATAACAAAGGAAAATCTTGGAAAAGGGTCAAAAAGAGAACATGTCCAAGTTTTAGTTCGTTATACAACCCCATGAAAGTGAGAGTATATGGACACTCTAGATTGATAGACATTAGTTATTATTTACTATTTTGTTAACTTAACCATTACATTACTTCAAGTTAAACCTAAAAGCATGCAATAAAAACCATGTGATACTCATAAACATAAGAGGAGAACTTCCACCAAGATAGACAAACATGTCTTGGTAGTATATTATATAAATTAAAGTAAACTAGAAAGACATTAATATTCTACTCAATACCAATTAAAAACTTGATAAATTTCATAAAATGTAATATAATTTATGACATGGTAGTATATTACCTCATTCTAATATAGTGATCAATACAATATATCAACTATATAAAACAAACAAGCTATCACTCTTACTTTACTAATGTAATGACCCCACCTCCCGGTAACCCCCAATTAAGGGAGACCAGAAGGTCAGAGCCGTTATCCCAATTCACGGGATCAAAGGTTTGACAAATAATAAAAAAAAATTATTAAATTCTACCAATTATACTGAAATGTGGTAAAAATAAAAACTTTGCATACCTTTTGAAAACTTGGATCTCTAAACTTCTATCCACATATGAATTCTACTCTAACTAATTCTCCTTGTATTTTAATTCATGTATTTCACAATATGACGATTTACTGTTTGTCCTTTTGGCTTGTACCTAAAACGCCGACAAACAAAACGTCGGTCATCATAAAGCTGGTATGTGGGGGAAAAAATAATCATGCAACTATGATAACAATGTATTCAGTCAATTATGATTTAAACAAACAACTTTACGTTTTTCGCATAACTGCTTAATCCCTACATACCCTAGCCTCTGCGCTGTCCCTGCAGTGGACTTGGATGCTACCTTCCTTATGATAGATCCCCATTAAACCCCTCATGATCCCACCTAATAGGTGAACCAGTTTTTAGGGTTGAGTCACATGGCACTACCCGTAGGTAACCCACTCCTTAAATCATGGCATGCTAAAGAGCCTCATGGCACTACACGTAGGTATCCCAATTTCTAACTCACGATAACCTAGACCTTGCTCTAGGTTACCCATTTTTAGCCTTTGCAAAGCCATATAGGTGGACCAGGATCTGAGCCAGTCATGTATGCACATTTATAGTGATAATCATAGTCACTTTATAGTTGCATGAAATAAATAGGCATCCAACAGTTATTTCCAAGAAATCGATAAAACGTTCAGGAATCACCGTGAAACTAGAGCGATTATTCATAAGTGTAACCACACACCTGTCAAGATGATGTCAGACAGAAATAATCCAATCAACCATAGGCAAGCAAGCATTCAATAAGATCATGAATCATGCATACAATTTCCTTTCAATACTCAGGCAATCAAGATCTATTAAACCTAGCTCGCTTCCTAGGGTTTCTAGTTCACTTTTAGGGTTTCCATAGAAAATTAGGGTTTCCATTCATCTTTTACTATTTTAAACCCTAACTTTATACCATTCCTCATAAACCCTAATTATCTCATCTATTCTTCAACATTAAGGTTATCTTAACAACATATAAACCTATTTTCAAATTAAAGGCACCATTAACCATTAATTAAGTTCATTAAGACTCTTTTACGTTAAAGCTACTATTTTTATCCTTTTAATCCATGGCGAGATCATTATGCTCATTTATCATCAATTCATAGTTCATTATGGTCTAATTCACAAATGAACTTTATATATCATTAAAACTACCTTTTATTCACTAGAAAACCCTAATTACTATATTAAGAGTATTTATCCATAGTTAGGGACTTTTTTACTCAAAATAGCTTAGAATCATCATATCTTTAACTTAATTCATGATTTTGAATAATTAAAGCCATTAAGAGTCACATTTACCAATATTAGGGTTTCAAGGCCCAATAAAGCATATTTATGTGCAAGAAACTCTAAATTAAACTAATTACATGCAAAGTTCATCCTTTTCGATCTTAATGTTCCTTTTTATCATTAACAGGTTAATATCAACTTTAATCATCCATTAAACCATACTAAATATATTAATCAACTCAAAATAGGGTTTCTTAATCTTTAATTCATTAAAGTTGATAATTTACACTACTTTTCGAATTGAAAGAGGAAACAACTTCTAAACATATTTTTATTTAATTCCTCTCGTTATTCTGAGAAAAATTCATATATTATGTGTTTTCATCCGAGCTATGGTTAATTAGATAAGAATTTTGCAAAATTACTTACTTTGGGCCAATCAGATTGTGCCACGTCACTTCATCCATGCAATGTGATCTCGTGATTTGGAAAACATAATGTAATGACTATTTTACCCTCACGTAAGTCAGTGATTTCTTCACCCCGTGGAGGGGAATTTCCATCCAAAGCACAAAGACCATCTTCAACCTCGCGATGGCGCCTAGCAGCCGCCCTAGACGCCTTGGGCGCGACTCCTACTCCTCCCCTACGGCTCGAGGGTTGCCGCCCATGGTAACCCCAGTCTTGCTGCACCTTGGCGCATGCATGGCGTCCCCAGGTCACGACTATTATGTTTGTTCTCAAGCGGGATCAGCCCATGATTGTTGTTGCAATTGTAGCGACCTTGCAGACCCGTGGCAGGAGTGGCGTGAAGATAAGGACGTTGGGTTAGCAAACGATCAACCTGGGGTTATCGTGGGAGCACCCTACTTCCATCAAGACCTCGACACCACTCCTTGGTGTCCTCGGGAGAGGTCCATACCCTCGACTAGGGTTTGCACGTAAGAAAGAAGGAGAAAGGAGAGAATTGCATGAGATTCCATCTTAAACTCGAACCATGGTCACTACCATTTATATATGGGTGGATATCCACGCCCTAAGATGATCATCTAAGAGGAAATAAGTCCTCTCCTATTAAGAATCCTATTCCTTCAATGAGAAGCAAGATTCTCTCTCCTACTTACCTCTTTAATATTCTGTGTTCTTTAGATATTAGGAATTCGAAATTCCTCTCACCTACTCTCTTTATTGCTTGACTTTTAACCCATTGGCACAAAATTCTATTTTCCTTTTGTAGAAAAATATCTCCCTTTTAAAAATACCATGAAATTCATTCATTATGTATCACATTATCCTGTTATTTTGATTTATTGGTATTTTCTCTTTCTTTTCCTTCATTGGAGCTCCTTGGACCCCAAGAAACTTTAATATTTCGAAATACCTTTTAAGGTTACTCATTATCCTTCTAGATGCATCTATATGCATTATTTATCATTTTCATGTTTATTTCTTATTAAAATATCTCTTTTTCAGGATTTCTCTTTATTTCTCTTTTATTTTACTCATTGGTATTCCTTGAATCCTTGGGATACGAAATTCCACTAAGGATAACTCAATTATACCACTTTTCACTTATTTTCCACATTTTATGATTGTTTTCAATTGCTTTCTTAATAAAGAAATATTTAATTGATCTTTTCTTTTTTTATTGCTTTCTTTTTGCAACTTTGGACTCCTTGGAACCCATAGAACCCAAGAGGCACGAAATCCACCTTTGGATTACATACTTTTGCCTTCTAGAGGTTTCTACATTTTTTCTTTTCTCCATTTCT
This sequence comes from Alisma plantago-aquatica, assembly GCA_963693085.1. NCBI lineage: Eukaryota > Viridiplantae > Streptophyta > Magnoliopsida > Alismatales > Alismataceae > Alisma > Alisma plantago-aquatica. The sequence goes on from OY856409.1 coordinate 1,102,448,695, forward strand.
TATTTAATAATGGAGTTCATTCTGTCTTTTCCTTGTTATTGGGCCCAATAGTCAATAAAGCCCACAAAAAAATCATCAAGGCTATTGTAAATGAAATCCATTTATTCAAAACAAATCATATCTTTATTTGTCCAAATATCTTTAATATGAGGAATCGCATTTCCCACCAAATGAACCCAAAAGTTGGGGTTGTAACATCCTTCCCCTCTTATAGGAATTTTGTCCTCAAAATTCCATCAAGCAAACAAACAATTCAGGATAAGACTTTTCCATGTCCATCATTGGCCCATATGTGGCTTTACCTTATCCATGGCACTTCCAAAGAACCGTTATCATCACATATTCTTTTCTCTGAGTTCTTTCACCTTGGTATCTATAAACCTCCATGTAAATCAGGTCATTTCAGCCTCCCTTGGGGCTCACTAGGTTCATTGCTCAACACATGGCCTGGGTACCTCACATCGTGCTCTAAATTGGACACATGGAGCTTCATCACACATGACTCTATCCTGAGGGTAAGGGCAAACTTTAACTTTCTCCACCAAACCATGTCAAAAGAACCCATGCATCGAGGGCTCGACTCTCTTAGCTATAACTTAGAGGAGTCCAATTTTCACATTACATATTCCCCCACAGTGAACTGCATGTCAGTCTACTTTGCATCAGCTATAACTTATGTCATCTCTGGCTCCTTTCAGCCATTGCATGATCAAAGCGACTTCATCTACACACACTGTGGTCCTTTCTTGACCTTCACGAGGTCCCTTCACCAACATCATCTTAATGAAGTGGTGACCGACACAACCTTCCTTACAGAGCTCCTCTACAACCTGATACTGGCTATGGTGGTTATCATCACATCTTACAAAGGACAAAAACGGTCTCTATGTATCACCCTGAATGAGCACACATGCTCTCATCAGACCCTCTAGTTTGGATCATGCTAACCATTAGTTAGGGGTGATAAATTGTACTATCATCGAGTTCTTCATGTATCTGCTTCCACCTCCTGGAAGTGAATCTTTAGGTTATACTTAAGAACTTTTGAACTCGTATCATGGTGTAGTTGAACCATCTCTCATATGGGTAGTTCAACCAGGTATGTCCCTTGACAGAACTCTTTCTTTCTCATGTCATCTAGGTAAGGCGATCTACCATAACCCATATTGCATCCTGACCTTCCTTGGTCTAGGGGATACTTACCACAACATCCATAGTGATGAACTCCCATTCCCTCTCAGTGACTCTTTTATCCTCTATATCGATACACTAGGTTACTGGTGTTCGTCCTTCACCTCCCATCATGCATGGAAACATACCACATGCAACTTCATCTTAGGCATCCAAAAACTACTGTTACTTATTATCTTGGTGGTACGGTGTAAGGTGATCTTAAAATCATGATCTCTTGTATGTCAAGATTCCTCGAGATTGATTTCTCAGAAACCCTAAACCATTCTAATAAGGGTTTCATCACATTCCTTTTTAGAGAAGTGCAATATGAGGTTCTACCACCATCCTTTTACTACATCAAGAACTAGACTGGCTAAACAAACAACCATTAACTTGTTCAACATATCTCATTACATCTGAGTGTTAGCCAAACTTAGGGTTAGCCTAACAACCTCTTCTAGCCTCTAGCTAAACTAGGCAGCTATATCTCATTTAGAGCATCCATTACCACTTCACATCCTTAGGTGTTAGGTAACGTTGAAGACATACACCTCCATGTATTCACTTATCATCTCATCTCAACTCTAAGTTTATCTTCATCAAGAAAACTCTGAGCTCATTCTCTTGGTATTTCAAACCCATCCTTGTATAACTCATAGCTCATGACAAAACATCCTCATAAGATAACTACCTTATTCCTTTTAGCATTGGTAAACCATCCATGTATCATTCATTCCATAAGGGCATGTTATCATCTTTGTCCTCATTCATCATAGCAACATTCCAACTTACATCATCTTTTATCCTTGGTGTATGTCATGCGTATTGTCCTATCTCTCACTCCCATAACAAGAGGAAATAACCATTTGACTGCAGTCCAAATACAAAGTTCTTCCTGTTCTATGAGTAGAGATGGTACATCCCACCTTGCCAGTACACCTTTAAATCTAAGTTGAAATGTGCATCTTATGTCTCAACATCATTCTCTATATCAAAGTTACTTCCATGGAAAACTGGTCTCAAATCTACTTGGGTCACTACACAATCCTTGGTCATCACCTCTAGGTCTATAGGGTGCCGACACTTTAGGGGTCATCCCTCTTCCCTTATGCATCCAGAGAGTGTCCTACTCATCTTCCCTTTGGGTCGCATGAGTTCATGAAGGTGATCAATATCATAACCCATGGCTCTCAGACAATGATAGATGTTACCTCTCGACCCTATGGTCATGTGCAACTAGGGAATTAGGCAACTCCTACTTCCATCGGTCTTATCCCTACCTGACCCTAGGATAGACTTAGGATTCTAACATAGTACATGTTCAACTTAGAACCATACCCAAGCCTTCATCATATCTCTCTCTCCCCATTCGTGGGCTGACTTTCATCCTTTCATAGGGGTCATGGCAACCTGCCTACCTTGGTCATGCCTCATACCTGTTACCTCCATGGTAACACAACCACATGCACTTAGAGATGGTTATCTATGGGTCTACATGTTCATTCTCATACTATGTACTTTTCACTTAGTTTCTCAAGATCCTATGAGACCTCTTTAGGTTACCTTAAACCAACAAAACTGGTATACACCCTATAAAATGGTCCCTCTCCCAGGATGGGAGGAAACTTCATCTTGATAACAAAGGTTACAAACGTCCATATGTATAGGGTTTACATCCACATCAGCATGCTTAGCCCTAGCAAGCTACTAAGACCACCTATTAAACAATGCTAGGTCATACTTGTTCTCATCCTCAACCCTAAATCACGATCATACCTTCCCATGTCATCCACTTAGCAGTGAGGGGTTCATCAAACATACCTTAAGCTTAAGGGGTTTCCCTTTCTTCTAAACATAAGGAGTACCATGCTCGAATCTATAGAAACTCACATCTCATCATGAGCATCAGGTACATTGCTTCCCCTCTTAGGCCTAGGAACCCTAGGTTCACTTCTCTGATGTCCAACTGTCTGTTCAACCTCTTAACTACGATCCAAACATGTACAAGGTATGACATGCACTTCCTGTCATTCTTCTACTCGAGCAACACTTCAGAGTTGAGTTGTTATGACCCACTCCGTGATTAGTCGATAAATACCTCGAATTACGTAATACACCTCAATTAGTGTTGAGTATCAAATAAACATCATGGATAATCAAGATAAGCTAAGATGTGAATTAATAGCTAAGATTGAATCACCTGAGGCAATTAATAATGTCAATGTTGATTATTTAGTACATTAAATTGAATCAAGTAATCACAGTTGTAATTAGAGCTTTGATCCAGTGAAATAGTCATTTTAGCATGTTATGCACTTTGAGGTTATAGAGAATTCCGTGCTTAAACCGTTGCAAGAAAAATCACTCAAAACCGACTTCCGAGTTAAAAGATATGGACATTCGAGTGTTTAGGGACCTAGTTGTAAATATTGGAAATATATGGGAAATTTGCAGCTGGCCCCCTCCGCGACCTTTCTCCCTTATTCCTTCCTCACCCGATGAAACAGTGAGCAGAGCCGCAGAAGCGGCGCAGCAGGAGCAGCTGAAGGGGGGGTGCGTGTGGGCGATTTTTTGCGTGATAGATAGCGCTTGAGCTCCGTCCACCTCCGTCCTCCATTTCTCTACCCTTCTCCTTCCTCCTTCCTCGCCCAACCACCTGCGCCCCCAACCTCCTGCTAGGGCGCCGACCTGCAGGGCCACGGCCAGCAGCTGCAGCGCGGCCAGGAGCCTGATTGGCACGAGCAGCAGCACCAAAACAGCCGCTCGACTCCGACCAAGAGCTCAAGGCTGGAAAACGTAGCTTCCCCGCCTCCGTTTGCATCACCCGCACCTCGTTTAGCAGGGGCGGTGCCCTTACGTTGCAGCAATAGTAGCTGCACGTAGTAGCGGCGCACGACCAAGGAGGAGTTTGTTGGCTGATTTGAAACTCCGGGAAGGTACTCTCTACCTCCGATTCATGGCCATGGATTCGACTTTGTAGTTATAGATGTGCTAATACCAAGCACGGTTCTTCTTTTCAGTTTGTCAGTAAACGTGGAGGTGTCTGTTCTGTAAATAGGTTTGAATCAGAACCCTAAGGCGTGGCTGTTGCCAAGGGGATGATGCCCTTGCGCTTGGTCTAGATTTTTAGACAAGAAATTTGTAGCCTTAGCTAGACCTAGTTGTCGTTTGAATTAATTTTAGATTCGTGTATGATACTACTATTCTATTACAGGGTCAGCATTCTGATCGGCCGAATTTGGTAAGATTCGGCCGAGTTTTCCTTTATAGGAAATCAATCAGGGTTTGGATCGGCCGAGTTGCGGGTGGATCGGCCGAGTTGTCAGCCGATCGGCCGAGTTCCCAGTTTGGTCGGCCGAGTTCCAGAAGAGTGAGTAGTAGTTCATTCAGTAATCATTATTTAACTCCATTTAAATGTTTAATGGCTTCTGTATCAGTTAGTATAATTTCTAAACAGTGTAGTACATACAATAGAGTACGTTAGTTTCATTGGAACTTGAAATGCTTAATATGCTTAGTGAAAATGATGAAATTTCCTGTATTATAGTTGCAATGTATGTGCTGATTTAAAAATAGATGTTTAGCATTGAAAGTGGGTAAATGATACTGAATCATGTTTAATGATGATAAAGGATTTATATTTGCTTCATGTGTTATTCATATTGTGCAATATGCATGAATTGTGATATTCCTGTTTGAATGTTTATTTGTTAATCAATTATTAGACTTAGGTGCCCTAACACCGTAGAACCCCTAAGAGGTATCTGCAACTTAGGGGTGAAACTCGTGTTGCAACATTATCCGTGCGATGTCATGGAGACACGAGGAAAGAGAGGCAGTGTCCAACAACAATCGTGCTTGTGTCACGATGGCACTGGGAAAAAGAAAACATGGTTATCTAACACCATTCGTGCTTGTGTCACGAAGGTAACCCTGTGAGACCCTCCGCTGGTGTACTCAGGTTAAAGGAGGAGTCTGGAGCACACGTGGTTGTGCAGCACACGTGGTTGTGCATTGAGGCCGTGGAGCCTAGGGTCCTGTAGCAGAGCAGGGCTGGCGTCAGACTTAGCATTTCCCGGGTGTGTCGCTAAGTCTTGTATGGTGGGGTCGTAGCATGAACTTGCTGCGGATCTTTATATGCAGAGTACACTGCATATGATTAGGGCATAATAATATGAATAAGTAATTATGTAGGATCACAGTAAATTTATATAACTTCTTAATTATCTGAATTACCTGTTGATGCTTGGAAATGTGATTATATTCTGCAAATCTGTTATGTTATTAGAACTGCCTTTCTTAGTTCTACATTTATGTTTAATTTCAATTTATAAACCTGATGAGTTGTTTAGTGATAGCTAAGTGAAATGCTATTCACTGAGTGAGTAGGCTCATACCTCTACTCAAAACATTTTCAGGTTATCATCAGCAGCAGGAAATCTGAAGGATTGTTTCATCCTAACGCCTAGTCTGTAGAAGGAATACATAGTTAGTAGTTAGAGGTCTCTTAGTCCTTTCCCCTCGATCTTTGGGACAAGGTGTGAGTGAGAGAGTGAATGTGTATAAAGATGTAAATTGTCTGTTATGCTTTATTTTATGTTGGACAATGTAATATGATGTAGACTCTATTTATTTTGTTAGTCAGTTTAATAAAGATGCTTCCGCAGTTTGTTAGTTTCATTTTTCAGCATAAATCAGATTACCCTATTAATGTCTTTAAAATGTTTTAAAAAGTGAAGAGTGGTTGGCTTATGTGTAAATCCCATCCTATCGCGTCCTAATCTCGTGGTTTGTGGCAAGTGTGAGATTGGGGCGTGACAATTTTTGGTATCAGAGCTTTGGTTTGAGTACATAGTTACTGAAGGTCAGGGGACGATAAGAGACCAATAGGATTAAGGTTTAGGTGTCTTTCTTCTATCTGTAATTTTCTAACAGGAAGTGTTCTGTTATACTATTGCAGATAGAAGGAAGAGGATGTGGTTACGAGAATCAAGTAATGAGCTTAAGTTGAGTCGTTAAGAATCATTAAGGTCAAAAGATAAAGTTATAAGTAAGGCGAATAATAAATGATGTGACTTAGCTCTGGAAGGTCTGGGTGTTTAGATACCCTGGTCAGGTGTCTGAATACTTAGATTGACTGGTATCAAGCTACTCTGTCTATTCTTCTCTGGATGCCCTGGCCAGGTATGCAGAGGAAGGATAGGCTAGAGAGAAAACCCTAGAAATCTTAGGGTTAAGAGATCAGAAATTAATGTAGGAGTAAGAGATTAAATAAAGGATGTGATATAACTCCTACTTTATATTGCTTATTGATTAAAGATCATTAGAAACGCTCTTATATGCATGAATTTAGACTTTCAGTTTGTACAATAAGTATGATTCTTTTATATTGTTGTGACATGAAGTGAATTGTTTAATGTTTGTTTTCTTGGTATTAAAGTAGACCCGAAATTATGTTTAATTGAGTTTGCCCTAAGTGGATATTCTTTCCACATGTTTAAGATTAATAGGGGTTGATTAATCTCGAGTAGCTCTTGGCTTCAGGACTACAGGTTCGGCCTGGTCCGGCTGGCAGGATGCGTTACTGGGATCTAATGACTCCTATTAACAGTAAAATAAGAATAGATTCTGGATGATCTAGACCTGTAACATAGTGAGAATGTATATACACTAGGATGTTTTAACTATGATAAGAAGTCTAAACGTTCTTTTGTCTTGAGAATTAGGGTTTGAGAAGCATACACCCTAATTGGCCCAAATTAGGATTCAAATGACACTACTTACCCAAATTTTCCAAAAAAAAAAAATAGGATTCAAATGACACATGAATACAGAATTTGATAAATAGAATGTCTCACTAAATGATTTTTAGTATTTTATGTGTAACTCTGATTTGGATAAAATTGGGATATAATTTGGATATATAAAATTTGAACAACATTAGAAAATATCAGAATTTTTGAAAAAATGTTTTGACCTGTTTATCGGCCGAGTTTCAAACTCGACCGATTACATTTCCAGACTTATATAGCAGTGTGGTAATTGAATTTTATCTTTTTATTGGTATATCCAATTGATCTCAAATTTTAACTGTGCTTGAAAGACACAATTTTAGACACTCTGTAAAATTGGCATAATTTTTTGATAACTTTTGACCTCTACAGTAAGGGTGTCGGCCGAGTTTGTAACTCAGCCGAACCTGCTGCAGACTGCAATATAGCAGTGCACTGTTTGATTTTTAATTATTTATTGGTAATTAGAAATGATCTGAAATTTTTACTGGAGGTTTAAAACTTCATTAGGTATAACATATAAAATTTCCAGAATTTTTGGAGCTTCTGTTAGCCATTTAATAAACGAATTACAGAAACTATTGTGAAAACTGAATTTTCAGCTAATGTAATTAAAGTTGAGTGCTGGGTTAATATGCTATTGACCCAAGCAACTCAAATTGATCTATATGATCGACCACACACACACACAATAATGCTATGTTACTAATATGGACCAAAACCCTAGAATGATTAAAGTTGTAGTGGCTTAAGGGATATCATTAGTGATGTAACCTTGAATACTAGTAACTTTGAAAAATAAGACCTTGAGATTTAATCTATGAAAGCAAACTGGCTTCGATACTGATCTAGGGTTTTAAGGCAGTTAATCTGAACGGTATACGAACAACATGAAATGACTTAGAGAAAAGAGTAAAACATAAGCCTAAAATGTAATTATAAGAAAGTAGCATAGAAAGCAGAGTATTACCCGATATATGATATGAAGATAGCTGATGAAGTTCATGTTTTTAAGACATGGCGTCACTATCTTTATGATGTGACAATAGATTATCACCTTGGTAAAGAGAATGTGGTGACTGATGCTTCCAGCAGAAAGTCAAGTTTAACAACTAATGCATTCTCTATGACAGGTTTCAATAGAAGACCTGTTAGTAGAAATGTGGGAGTTGGACTTAGACTTAGGGGTGTCAGCACAGAGTAGTTTGATTGCACAGATGCAAGTCAAGCCTACATCTTATGATTAGATCAAGGAACTACTATAGGGTGATAGTGAGTTAAACCAGACTATGTATGACATGTTGTGTGTACCTCGAGATAGAGTAAAATTTCTTTTAAGGGGAAAAGGCCGAAAGAAAAGATTCTTATGGAAATGTATGTATTGATGTATTCTATGCTTTCAGGAAATACTAAGATGTATATGAATCCCAAGAAGTTGAAATGGATGGTCAGATATGCAGAAGGATGTAGCTAAGTATGTGATTAAAAGTAGTGTATACCAGTAGGTTAAGGTTGAACCCTAGAAATCTATAGCTACCTTGCAATCTTTTTCTATGCCTGAATGGGAGTGGGAATTTATCACAATGGATTTTGTGGTAAGATTACCCAGGACACCTAGAGGTTGTGACTCGATATGAATAATTGTGGATAGACTAATTTAGTCTACTCACTTTCTTCATATTAAGTCAACCTTTGATGTCTCGAGACTTGATTAAGATATACATGGATAAAATAATTAGGTTGCCTGGTAATCCAGTTTCAATCATATCATATTGAGTTTAGAAATACACAACTGATAATGGTACGGTTTGAGTATGAACCCAGATTTGGTAAATCATCAGGTGCATGATTTCAAGATAGTAAGATAGCATTAAAATATGTAAATAAATCTAGTTGCATATTTCCTGTTATGTTAATGTGTGTGACTTAAATATTACATGAATCGTTTCTCTGAGATAATATCAGAAATTCTCAAGTACTATTAAATATTTGTGTTATGATACGAAAATAACTCTTAATTGAGTTATGTGATGCATAAACCAGGATTTGGGGTTAATATGCACGTACTTCGAGAAATTTCAGATAATTGATAAATATTACAGATGGTTTATTATAGGTAAAGTAAATTACACTTATTGGTGTAATAAGATGTTCAATTACATAAATTCAGTATGTATGTGCCAAAATTGATTTGAGTTTGGAATATTTATGAATTTTTAATCTGTCTGCATGCATGATATAAACATTACTCAGTAATTACAATGTTTTGAAATATACTGCTCTGCCAGTTCCAGAATGATACCGTATTGTGATTTGAATTGCAATCAAACAGATGAGATGATGGAAACCCTAAGAGTAGGGTGTTGCCATGTGATTAGTGAATGAGATAACCCTAAGAGTAGGGTGTTGGCATGTGATGAATGAATAAGACAAATGAAACCCTAAGGATAGGGTGTACGATGAATCAAGTATTTTGATATCAATTCTCAGTATGATATGTAGTGATGTTTAACAGTTAAAGTGCATGATTTAATTTTAGTACCAAATAGACATGCATTCTGTTTATTTAAGAATTTTAGTTTGTTTGCATGAATAGTATAATAATTTCTTGGTAATTACCATAAAGTGAGATACTACTATAACAGTTCTGGAAAGACAATGTTTTGTGGGTCGATCTGGAATCAGATCAGATGTGTCCTAGGTTAAGGGACCTATACAGATGGTTGATCGGAGGATCAAGAAACTCACGAATTGTGAGATACCATTAGTGATAGTTTAGTGGAGGAATCTTAACCTAAGAGGGAGCTACATAGGAATACGAGTCAGAAATGAGTAACATGTTTCCTTTCTCTTTTAAGAATTTCGGGATGAAATTCTTTTAAGGGGAAAAGGTTGTTATGACCCACTCCATGATTAGTCGATAAATACCTCGAATTATGTAATACACCTCAATTAGTGTTGAGTATCAATTAAACATCATGGATAATCAAGATAAGCTAAGATGTGAATTAATAGCTAAGATTGAATCACCTGAGGCAATTAATAATGTCAATGTTGATTATTTAGTACATTAAGTTGAATCAAGTAATCACAGTTGTAATTAGAGCTTTGATCCAGTGAAATAGTCCTTTTAGCATGTTATGCACTTTGAGGTTATAGAGAATTCCGTGCTTAAACCGTTGCAAGAAAAATCACTCGAAACCGACTTCCGAGTTAAAAGATATGGACATTCGAGTGTTTAGGGACCTAGTTGTAAATATTGGAAATATATGGGAAATTTGCAGCTGGCCCCCTCCGTGACCTTTCTCCCTTATCCCTTCCTCACCCGATGAAACAGTGAACAGAGCCACAGAAGCGGCGCAGCAGGAGCAGCTGAAGGGGGGGGGGGGTGTGTGTGGGCGATTTTTGGCGTGATAGATAGCGCTTGAGCTCCGTCCACCTCCGTCCTCCATTTCTCTACCCTTCTCCTTCCTCCTTCCTCACCCAACCACCTGCGCCCCCAACCTCCTGCTAGGGCGCCGACCTGCAGGGCCGTGGCCAGCAGCTGCAGCGCGGCCAGGAGCCTGATTGGCGCGAGCAGCAGCACCAAAACAGCCGCTCGACTCCGACCAAGAGCTCAAGGCTGGAAAATGTAGCTTCCCCGCCTCCGTTTGCATCACCCGCACCTCGTTTAGCAGGGGCGGTGCCCTTACGTTGCAGCAACAGTAGCTGCACGTAGCAGCGGCGCACGACCAAGGAGGAGTTTGTTGGCTGATTTGAAACTCCGGGAAGGTACTCTCTACCTCCGATTCATGGCCATGGATTCGACTTTGTAGTTATAGATGTGCTAATACCAAGCACGGTTCTTCTTTTCAGTTTGTCAATAAACGTGGAGGTGTCTGTTCTGTAAATAGGTTTGAATCAGAACCCTAAGGCGTGGTTGTTGCCAAGGGGATGATGCCCTTGCGCTTGGTCTAGATTTTTAGACAAGAAATTCATAGCCTTAGCTAGACCTAGTTGTCGTTTGAATTAATTTTAGATTCGTGTATGATACTACTGTTCTATTGCAGGGTCAGCATTCCGATCGGCCGAATTTGGTAAGATTCGTCCGAGTTTGCCTTTATAGGAAATCAATCAGGGTTTGGATCGGCTGAGTTGCGGGTGGATCGGCCGAGTTCCCAGTTTGGTCGGCCGAGTTCCAGAAGAGTGAGTAGTAGTTCATTCAGTAATCATTATTTAACTCAATTTAAATGTTTAATGGCTTCTGTATCAGTTAGTATAATTTCTAAACAGTGTAGTACATACAATAGAGTACGTTAGTTTCATTGGAACTTGAAATGCTTAATATGCTTAGTGAAAATGATGAAATTTCCTGTATTATAGTTGCAATGTATGTGCTGATTTAAAAATAGATGTTTAGCATTGAAAGTGGGTAAATGATATTGAATCATGTTTAATGATGATAAAGGATTTATATTTGCTTCATGTGTTATTCAGATTGTGCAATATGCATGAATTGTGATATTCCTGTTTGAATGTTTATTTGTTAATCAATTATTAGACTTAGCTGCCCTAACACTGTAGAACCCCTAAGAGGTATCTGCAACTTAGGGGTGAAACTCGTGTTGCAACATTATCCGTGCGATGTCATGGAGACACGAGGAAAGAGAGGCAGTGTCCAACAACAATCGTGCTTGTGTCACGATGGCACTGGGAAAAAGAAAACATGGTTATCTAACACCATTCGTGCTTGTGTCACGAAGGTAACCCTGTGAGACCCTCCGCCGGTGTACTCAGGTTAAAGGAGGAGTCTGGAGCACACGTGGTTGTGCAGCACACGTGGTTGTGCATTGAGGCCGTGGAGCCTGGGGTCCTGTAGCAGAGCAGGGCTGGCGTCAGACTTAGCATTTCCCGGGTGTGTCGCTAAGTCTTGTACGGTGGGGTCGTAGCATGAACTTGCTGCGGATCTTTATATGCAGAGTACACTGCATATGATTAGGGCATAATAATATGAATAAGTAATTATGTAGGATCACAGTAAATTTATATAACTGCTTAATTATCTGAATTACCTGTTGATGCTTGGAAATGTGATTATATTCTGCAAATCTGTTATGTTATTAGAACTGCCTTGCTTAGTTCTGCATTTATGTTTAATTTCAATTTATAAACCTGATGAGTTGTTTAGTGATAGCTAAGTGAAATGCTATTCACTGAGCGAGTAGGCTCATACCTCTACTCAAAACATTTTCAGGTTATCATCAGCAGCAGGATATCTGAAGGATTGTTTCATCCTAACGCCTAGTCTGTAGAAGGAATACATAGTTAGTAGTTAGAGGTCTCTGAGTCCTTTCCCCTCGATCTTTGGGACAAGGTGTGAGTGAGAGAGTGAATGTGTATAAAGATGTAAATTGTCTGTTATTCTTTATTTTATGTTGGACAATGTAATATGTTGTAGACTCTATTTATTTTGTTAGTCAGTTTAATAAAGATGCTTCCGCAGTTTGTTAGTTTCATTTTTCAGCATAAATCAGATTACCCTATTAATGTCTTTAAAATGTTTTAAAAAGTGAAGAGTGGTTGGCTTATGTGTAAATCCCATCATGTCGCGTCCTAATCTCGTGGTTTGTGGCAAGTGTGAGATTGGGGCGTGACATGAGTCCTCCTCCAAGACAACCAAAAAAGGTACAAGGCCTCACAACCTGTTAATAAACCTCTCCAGATCTAAGGAACTCTTCTTCCTACCTCAGGAGGTAACCACCTATGCCATAGGCACATAGGTACCAGAAGCCTCATCCTCTCTCTAGGGTTTGGTTCCTCATCAGTATCCAGGGATCATGCATGAGGCAACCACTATCATCCACTTAGGTCGCATCATCCTCGACTCCCCATTGTTCCTCATATCTCGGGGTTTTAGGCTTCCAACCTTCTTGCATGGGTCATGCTTTCTCTCTCTAGAGCTAACTCCACATCCAGCCTTACTACTAGAGGTCCTCTCTTCATGAAGATGGATCAAGCTCACAAGCATACCCCTACGTGGGTGAAGCCTATGTTCAGCTTATGTTTGCTCAAGATTATCCATAGCTCTTTATGCTTATCTTACAAGCTATCCATCATACTCTCCTGGTTCGGGTTCCAACCTGCTTCTCACACTACTGACGTATTCTGGGTGCCTACTATGCCATGCTCATATAATCTCATGGGGTTTCCATAGGTTCTTCTCTAACCTCATAAATAAAGGAGCTATCCTTCACTCTAACATGCACGACCCTTCCCAGGGTTGGGTCGCCAAAGGTACTCGGTTATCCAATCTATCATGGCTCATATGGCATCCAAAGGCATGTCCATCCAAACACCCGGTCTACTATGACATCCAACTCATCGTGTCATCTCTCATTCCAACCACCACTTAGGGTTAGGGTTAGCATCATCCTCAAGGATGTGCCAGGTCTCTACTAATAATGGAGATCTCTGCCACCATGACCAACTCTCTCTACTCATCCTCCTGACAGGAAGGTCTAGCAATGACAACGCATGTCATACGACCTAAGCATGTAGCTATTTTTTAATTTGTGCTTAGTCTTATTAAGTTTATGTCCATGACATCTTATTTACATGCTTTACATTAATTTGGTGGAGGATTCCTTAAACCTTATCAACCTTACCCATACCTCAAGAGGGTGAGGAAAAGAGAGAAAACCCTAATCCCTATAATCCTTAACAACATTTGAGTTGAGAAGGGATGAACAAGATGAGAGAGTCCTAAAGGTATCTTATTTTGAGTCAAATCCTGAGACTTCGGCCAGGAAGGCACACGGATCCGGGAGTCCTCATATTCCGACTAGTGGTGCAGAGGAAAATCTTGCCAGCCCCCAGGCGTGATCCTTTTCTAGACACCTCTATCTTTCAGAGAATCCTCTAATAACTCCCTTGGGTTCTACGGAGTTTGTAAAATTTAATAATTATTAAAGATTAAATGAGTAACCTACGCTCTGATACCAAATGTAATGACCCCGCCTCACGATAACCCCCAATTAAGGGAGACCAGATGGTCAGAGCCGTTATCCCAATTCACATGATCAAAGGATCGACAAATAATCAAAAACAATTATTAAATTCTACCAACTATACTGAAATGTGGTAAATATAAAAACTTTGCATACCTTTTGAAAACTTGGATCTCTAAACTTCTATCCATATATGAATTCTACTCTAACTAATCCTCCTTGTATTTTAATTCATGTATTTCATAATATGATGATTTACTGTTTGTCCTTTTGGCTTGTACCTAAAATGCCGACAAACAAAACGACGGTCAGCATAAAGCTGGTATGTGGGGGAAACAATAATCATGCAACTATGATAACAATGTATTCAGTCAATGATGATTTAAACAAACAACTTTACGTTTTCCGCATAACTGCTCAATCCCTACATACCCTAGCCCATGCGATGTCCCTACAGTGGACCTGGATGCTACCTTCCTTATGGTAGATCCCCATTAAACCCCTCATGATCCCACCTAACAGGTGAAACAATTTCTAGGGTTGAATCACATGGCACTACATGTAGGTAGCCCACTCCTTAACTCATGGCATGTTAAAGAGTCTCATGGCACTACACACAGGTAGCCCAATTTCTAACTCACGATAACCTAGACCTTACTCTAGGTTGACCCTTTTTAGCCTTTGCAAAGCCACGGAGGTGGACCAAGATCTGAGCCAGTCATGTATGCACATTTATAGTGAAAATCATAGTCACTTTATAGTTGCATGAAATAAATAGGCATCCAACATTTATTTCCAAGAAATCGATAAAACGTTCGGGAATCACCATGAAACTAGAGTGACTATTCATAAGCATAACCACATACCTATCAAGCTGATGTGAGACAGAAATAATCCAATCAACCATAGGCAAGCAAGCATTCAATAAGATCCTGAAACAAGCATACAATTTCTTTTCAATACTCAGGCAATCAAGATCTATTAAACCTAGCTCGCTTCCTAGGGTTTCTAGTTCACTTTTAGGGTTTCCATAACAAATTAGGTTTCCATTCATCTTTTACTATTTTAAACCCTAACTTTATACCATTACTCATAAACCCTAATTATCTCATCTATTCTTCAACATTAAGGTTATCTTAACAACATATAACCCTATTTTCGGATTAAAGGCACCATTAACCATTAATTAATTTCATTAAGCCTCTTTTACATTAAAGCTACTATTTTTATCCTTTTAATCCATGGCGAGATCATTATGCTCATTTATCATCAATTCATAGTTCATTATGGTCTAATTCACAAATGAACTTTATATATCATTAAACTACCTTTTATTCACTAGAAAACCCTAATTACTATATTAAGAGTATTTATCCATAGTTAGGGACTTTTGTACTCGAAATAGCTTAGAATCATCACATCTTTAACTTTATTCATGATTTTGAATAATTAAAGCCATTAAGAGTCGCATTTACCAATAATAGGGTTTCAAGGCCCATTAAAGCATATTTATGCGCAAGAAACTCTAAATTAAACTAATTACATGCAAATCTCATCCTTTTCGATCTTAATGATCCTTTTTATCATTAACAGGTTAATATCAACTTTAGTCATCCATTAAACCCTACTAAATATATTAATCAACTCAAAATAGGGTTTCTTAATCTTTAATTCATTAAAGTTGATAATTTACAGTACTTTTCGAATTGAAAGAGGAAATAGCTTCTAAACATATTTTAATTGAATTCCTCTCGTTATTTTGAGAAAAATTCATATATTATGTGTATTCATCCGAGCTACGGTTAATTACATATGAATTTTGCAAAATTATTTACTTTGGGCCAATAAGTTTGTGCCACGTCACTTCATCCATGAAATGTGATCTTGCGATTTGGAAAACATAACATAATGACTGTTTTACCCTCGTGTAAGTCAGCGATTTCTTCACCCCGTGGAGGGGTATTTCCGTCCAAAGAACAAAGACCATCTTCAACCTCATGATGGCGCCCAGCAGCCGCCCTAGACGCCTTGGGCGCGGCTCCTACTCCTCCCCGATAGCTCGAGGGTCACCGCCCATGGTCTCCCCAGACTTGTTGTACCTTGGCGCACAAATGACATCCCCAAGTCACGACCA
Source organism: Alisma plantago-aquatica (assembly GCA_963693085.1). Classification (NCBI taxonomy): domain Eukaryota; kingdom Viridiplantae; phylum Streptophyta; class Magnoliopsida; order Alismatales; family Alismataceae; genus Alisma; species Alisma plantago-aquatica. Next base: position 1,102,464,780 of record OY856409.1, read on the forward strand.
TTATGTTCGTTCTCAAGCGGGATCAGCCCATGATTGCTGCTACAATTGTAGTGACCTTGCAGACTCGTGGCAGGAGTGGTGTGAAGATAAGGACGTTGGGTTAGCAACTGATCAATCTGGGGTTGTCGTGGGAGCACCCTGCTTCCATCAAGACCTCGACACCGCTCCTTGGTGTCCTCGAGATAGGTCCATACCCTCGACTAGGGTTTGCACGTAAGAAAGAAGGAGAAAGGAGATAATTGCATGAGATTCCATCTTAAACTCAAACCAGAGTCACTACCATTTATATAGGGGTGGATATCCACGTCCTAAGATGATCATCTAAGAGGAAAGAAGTCCTCTCCTATTAGGAATCCTATTCCTTCAATGAGAAGCAAGATTCTCTCTCCTACTTACCTCTTTAATATTCTTTGTTCTTTATATATTAGGAATTCAAAATTCCTCTCACCTACTCTCTTTATTGCTTTACTTTTAACCCATTGGCACAAAATTCTATTTTCCTTTTGTAGAAAAATATATCCCTTTTAAAAATACCATGAAATTCATTCATTATGTATCACATTATCCTGTTATTTTACTTTATTGGTATTTTCTCTTTCTTTTCCTTCATTGGAGCTCCTTGGACCCCAAGAAACTTTAATATTTCGAAATCCATTTTTAAGGTTACTCATTATCCTTCTAGATGCATCTATATGCATTATTTCTCATTTTCATGTTTATTTCTTATTAAAATATCTCTTTTTGAGGATTTCTCTTTATTTCTCTTTTTTTTACTCATTGGTATTCCTTGAATCCTTGGGATACAAAATTCCACTAAGGATAACTCAATTATACCTCTTTTCACTTATTTTCCACATTTTATCATTGTTTTCAATTTTTTTCTTAATAAAGAAATATTTAATTGATCTTTTCTTTTCTTATTGCTTTCTTTTTGCAACTTTGGACTCCTTGGAACCCAAGGAACCTAAGAGGCACGAAATCCACCTTTAGATTACATACTTTTGCCTTCTAGAGGTTTCTACATTTTTTATTTTCTCCATTTCTTATTTAATAATGGAGTTCATTCGGTCTTTTCCTTGTTATTGGGCCCAATAGTTAATAAAGCCCAAAAAACAATCATCAAGGCTATTGTAAACGAAATCCATTTATTCAAAACAAATCATATCTTTATTTGTCCAAATATCTTTAATATGAGGAATCACATTTCCCACCAAATGAACCCAAAAGTTGGGGTTGTAACATCCTTCCCCTCTTATAGGAATTTTGTCCTCAAAATTCCATCAAGCAAACAAACAATTCAAGATAAGACTTTTCCATATCCATCATTGTCCCCTATGTGGATTTACCTTATCCATGGTGCTTCCAAAGAACATTTATCATCACATATTCTTTTCTCTTATTTCTTTCACCTTGGCATCTATAAACCTCCAGGTGACTCGGGTCATTTCAGCCTCCCTTGGGGCTCACTAGGTTCATTGCTCAGAACATGGCATGGGTACCTCACGTCATGCTCTAAATTGGAGACGTGGAACTTCATCATGCATGACTCTATCCTAAGGGGTAAGGGCAAACTTTAACTTTCTCCACCAAACTATGTCAAAAGAACCCATGCATCGAGGGCTCAGCTCTCTTAGCTATAACTTAGAGGGGTCGGATTTTCACGTTACATATTCCCCCACAGTGAACTGCATGTCAGTCTACTTTGCATCAGCATACAACTTATGTCATCTCTGGCTCCTTTCAGCCATTGCACGATCAAAGCGACTTCATCTACACACACTGTGGTCCTTTCTTGACCTTCACGATGTCCCTTCACCAACATTATCTTAATGAAGGGGTGACCGACACAACCTCCCTTACAGAGCTCCTCTACAACCTGATACTGGCTATAGTGGTTATCATCACATCTTACAAAGGACAAAAATTGTCTCTATGTATCACTCTGAATGAGCACACATGCTCTCATCAGACCCTCTAGTCTGGATCATACTAACCATTAGTTAGGGGTGATAAACTATACTATCATCGAGTTCTTTATGTATCTACTTCCACCTCCTGGAAGTGAATCTTTAGGTTATACTTAAGAACTTTTGAAGTCATATCATGGTGTAGTTGAACCATCTCTCTCATGGGTAGTTCAACCAGATCTGTCCCTTGACAGAACTCTTTCTTTCTCATGTCATCTAGGTAAGGCAATCTACCATAACCCATATTGCATCTTGACCTTCCTTGGTCTAGGGAAGACTTACCACAACATCCATAGTGATTAACTCCCATTCCCTCTCAGGGACTCTTCTATCCTCTTTATTGATACATCGAGTTACTGGTGTTTGTCCTTCACCTCCCGTCATGCATGGCAACATACCACATGCAACTTCATCTTAGGCATCCAAAAACTATTGTTACTTATTATCTTTGTGGTACGGTGTATGGTGATCTTAAAATCATGATCTCCTATATGTCATGATTCCTCAAGATCGATTTCTCAGAAACCCTAAACCATTCTAATAAGGGTTTCATCACCTTCCTTTTCAGAGAAGTGCAATTTGAGGTTCTACCACCATTATTTTACCGCATCAAGGACTAGATTGGCTAAACAAACAACCATTAACTTGTTCAACATATCTCGTTACATCTGAGTGTTAGCCAAACACATCTCCTTTCCAAACTTATGGTTAGCCTAACAACCTCTTCTAGCCTCTAGCTAAACTAGGCAGTTGTATCTCATCCAGAGCATCCATTACCACTTCACATCCTTAGGTGTTAGGTAATGTTGAAGACATACACCTCCATGTAGTCACTTATCATCTCATATCATCTCTAAGTCTATCTTCTTCAAGAAAACTCTGAGCTTATTCTCTTGGTTTTTCAAACTCATCCTTGTATAACTCATAGCTCATGACAAAAACATCCTCATAAGATAACTACCTTATTCCTTTTAGCATTGGTAAACCATCCATGTAACATTCATTCCATAAGGGCATGTTATAATCTTTGTCCTCACTCTTCATAGCAACATTCCAACTTACATCATCTTTTATCCTTGGTGTATGGCATGCGTATTATCCTATCTCTCACTCCCATAACAAGAGGAAATAAGCATTTGGCTGCAGTCCAAATACAAAGTTCTTCATGTTCCACGAGTAGAGATGGTACATCCCACCTTGCCATTACACCTTTAAATTAAGTTGAAACGTGCATCTTATGTCTCAACATCATTCTCTATATCAAAGTTACATCCATGGAAAATTAGTCTCAAATCTACTTGGGTCACTACACAATCCTTGGTCATCACTTCTAGGTCTATAGGGTGCCGACACTTTAGGGGTCATCCCTCTTCACTTATGCATCCAGACAGTGTCCTACTCATCTGCCCTTTGGATCCCATGAGTTCATGAAGGTGATCAATCTCCTAACCCATGGCCCTCATACAATGATAGTTGTTACCTCTTGACCCTATGGTCATGTGCAACTAGGGAATTAGGCAACTCCTACTTCCATCGATCGTATCCCTACCTGACCCTAGGATAGACTAAGGATTCTAACATAGTACATGTTCAACTTAGAACCCTACCCAAGCCTTCATCATCTCTCTCTCTGCATTCCTGGGCTGACTTTCATCCTTTCATAGGGGTCATGGCAACCTGCCTACCTTGGTCAGGCCCCATACCTGTTACCTCCATGGTAACACAACCACATACACTTAGAGATGGTTATCTATGGGTCTACATGTTCATTCTCATACTATGTACTTTTCACTTAGTTTCTCAAGATCCTATGAGACCTCTTTAGGTTACACTAGTAAAAATTGGGCCATTATTCACGACTGAGTCCTGTCACAAACCCCTCTCTACAGGCCCTCACAAATAGGGACGGTTGTGAGTCTGGCCCTCACAAATGGTTCGTGAAGAGAACTCACGTGACAAATACCAGTGGCCCTCATGAATACAATTGTCACGGACCAACTGACCCTCAAGAATGTTATATTGAGGGACTATTTAGCCTTCATAAATACATTTTTGAGGGAATATTTAGCCTTCATAAATACATTTTTGAGGGACTATTTAGCCTTCATAATAACATTATTGAGGGCACGTTTAGTTCTCATAAATACATTTTTGACGGACTCGATGGTCCTGGAGAATATATTTTTGAAGGGATAATACCTTCATTAATATTATTTTTGAGGGGCTATGTGGTCGTCATCAATGCAATTTTGATGGTCAATCTGGACCTTCATCAATATATTTATGAGGGACTATTGTAAATGATTTGGTTATTGATTATTGAATGATTTATTAAATGTTAATTAATTGTTACTATAGTGAATATCACATTTTAAATGAAAACTTTGTATACATAACCTCAAGCAATATTTTTATACTAATTCACATGACATCATAAGAAGATTCAACACCAAAATGACACATAAAAATGTTAAATCACCTCAAACCAATTTTTGTTATTGAAGCAAAATATTATCCATACATTGCATGCTCAACGTTGATATAAATAAAGAGTACATATGGTTCTAAAATTTGAGATTGATGACAATCAACATATCATGCTAGAAACTCTTAAGATCTATAATGTCTCCATATTCCTTCAAATGGTGTGGTGCTCTTCATCAATGCCAGGCCTCATACGGTTAGGTACTTGAATATTCTTCTCCTAAATATGACAAATCATTATATTAATAGAATTTAAAGTTAATACATAAATCACAGTACAACAAACAACTTACCCTTATATTTCGGTTTTGGTCTACTCCAAGGTGCATTGTCCGTCAAAATCCATCATTAAAAGTAATTCTACCCTATCAATATAAATACAAAAAGGAATCAGAGTGAGTGTGAAATAGAGATAAATGTAAGTGAACCAACATAGCAGCAACATGCACCCGTAAACTAAAATTATGATTGAACTTAGTACAAGGATGTGTATAAAAGTTGCATGACGGGTGATGATTGATTCAGCCCTATTTTAGGGCTTAATCTTGTGTATTTTTGTTTTTCAATCACATCTATACTTGTTAGATTGCATGTCATTCCCCCTAATATGCTTATTTGTGTAAAATGCACTTATGGACATTATTTGCATGTTTTTCAGGTACTTGGACCACACTTGGATGGACGAGAGAGATGGAGGGGCCCAAAGAAGGCCCCAGAGCTCCCCCAACCTACCCCTAGTGGGCAAGAGTCAAGCTTAAGTAAAGAATTCCATGGATAATGAAATTTGAATCTCAAAGTGCAAGCTAAGCCCCCAACACGGTCGTGGTAACACAGAACGGTCGTGCTGCAAATGAAGAAATCACATGAAAAATCTCAGTTTTGAAGCAGCTGCAGAGCATACTCTACCACGGCCGTGCTACTCAGCACGGCTTTACTGCGACCACACAGCACGACCGTGCTACCAGATCCCACCACGTCCGTGCTACCAACTCCCACCACGGTCGTGGCCATTTTGGACCACCAACCTGACATTTAGCCAGTTTAACCAACACAGCCGTTCTCTTCCACCAAGACCGTGCTCACCCCTACCCACCACGGCCGTGGTGACCACCACGGCCGTGGCCATTTTGGTCCATTTTTTACCACCAACCTGACATTTAGCCATTTTAACCAACACGGTCGTTCTCTTCCACCACAACCGTGCTCACCCCTACCCACCACGGCCGTGGTGACTCACCACGACCGTGCTACTCACCTAATCTACCTAGTTTTTCCACTGTTTTCCCCATTTTGCCCCTACTTAACCTAGTGCTTCCCCCACACCTATATATACCTAGGTGGCGGCTGGTGATGATACAGAAAAGTGTTCTATATATTGCAGTTTCAATGGCCGTGGTAAGATATAGTTGTAAGCGGATGTAACAATATTATTTAGTTGTATTTTATATATCGACAGAAATACGCCAACGTTCTATATATTCCAGGGTTTCTTTATGCAAAAAGATTACAAAATGTTTCCTCCATCTGTTAACTGGGATAATATTAACTGGTCTACTATGAGACCACAAATGGACTTCCCTTTTCAGAGTGCTATTTGTTCTCTTGAGGATGTTGATACTATAAATATAGGAAAGATCATTGTTTCTGGCTATGTTGTATGTGGAGGGGGGCGTGGCCATATGATAGATAAGGATAACAGCCAGCAGTTCGATGTGGCCATAATTCTGCTTCAGCATTTGAAACACCAGAACAGGCAATCTCAAAGGAAGATGCAGTAGTTTAGCAGCATGTGTTAGTTGGAATCCATGACAGCATAGGCTAGCATCACCAACAGGCTTAGGTAAGAGGATGAAATTGGTCATGTCACACTGCAGAGCATGCAGCTCTAATCGACTGGGTATTGTTGTAAAGATGAGGATCCAATCATTGATTATTAGCAAGTGTTGTTTTTTGATACACCTGCTTGATGGAGTGATTGACCTCCCACAGTCCTCACAACATGGATCTGAACCACACCATCACTTACATTAGCAGGGTTGAGATGGGATGTGCAAACTGAGAAAACATAAAAGGCAGGCAACTGCAAGTGCTCGTGGCAACTTGTGACAGTAAGGCAGTTGCAGGGCAGTAATGGCCACACGTGTCCAGTGAAAAGTCCGACAAAGAAACAGATCTTTTTACAGTATTTTTTATTTATCTTAATCAATTTAAGTAACAATATCACACCTTGTGGACCAGATCCATCAAGTTAGTGAAAATAGTAAACATTTGATTCACTAGACATAATATTACACCTTATAATAAATAACTTAAACATAATGTGCCATCTCGAATATAACATTCTAGGCAACATATTGAAGAAATATAAGCAGTTGGTTTATAAAAAAGAGAGAACATAAATAAATATATATGAGTTTCTGATATATAATGATTTGGTATAAGTACAAGATATATGGATGGATACCCTAGAACTTTAATCAAGCACGTATTGAATACTTGATTTAAACGCTGAGTTCTTGGTGTGAAAGACACCGATGAAGATGTGCTTGGTGTGTTCTGCATTTGAGGATGACTTTGTCGATTATTACTAAAAGTAGGGAACCAACTTTCAACTGCAGCCTTTAATAAAGTGTACATGTTAATATTCTTATGTGTATGAATATTGAAAATAATCTATAGCTGTTATGAGGTACCTGTGGCTGAAAGATTAGTGGATGTCCATTGCCTTGTATGGAAAGCCTGCCTACTCCATTCTCCCTTGAATTGCCTTGTATGGAAAGCATGCCTACTCCAGTCTCCCTTGAATTGCTTTGTCTAGAAATTCTTCCTAAGCCATCCCCACTTGAATTATTTTTCCTGGGAAACATGCCTACATCTGCACCATTACTTGTATTGTCTTGTATGTGAAAAGAACCCACATCCGACCTATTTGTGCCACTTTGCATTTGTAAGACACTTGTAGTATTCTGATTGGGGTATTCAGCTGCACAATCAACATTAATACTACCATCCTATAACAAATAGATCAACAATGTCAAAAAAAATTATATATTACATTGACATAGACAACTGAATCTGAGTTACCTGTGATTGATTATACCAAATCATTATTTGGGAGATGGAGTTCTTCAATCCATTTACTGTTTCTTCAAGTTCCTTAAGTTTATCCTGAAATAGAAAACAAATTACAAACATCGATCTAATAGAATAGTTGTAACTAATAGTTCAAGTTTAGTTATAATCCAACATACATACTTTGCATTGTTTTCCTCAAGAAGCATTTCATATCTTATACGGGCAGCTTTTCCCCTATGTCCTATCTCTTTGTGCCCAATTCCAACACCTCGGATCCTAGCCTTTTTGGAAGGATTTAAAAATTGCAAATAAGCATCACGTGTTAGATTATCAACACTTCTAGGATCTATTTCTTCTTGGTTTGCTACTTGGTTTTCCACAATTTTAGAGATTTCAAGCTGTAATTAGAAAGCATCATAAAAGGAAAGCTTAAATTGAGATATCTAAGCATATGTAGCTTTGTAGACATCATAGGAAAGCAAATATCCATTTTCTAACCACTTGTGGGCTTTTGTCATAAACTTTTTCCAAAAATTTGTTAAGAGGCACAACGGGTTGATCTTCACTGACCTACACATGATAGATAACATAATAATTGTCCATGTTAGCTCTAGTAAGAGTGCTATCTTCTGCATTGATAGTGTTGATAAAATCTATTTGGAAAGCACGTTGAACATTCAGGTTGCTAACCTCCCTATGAAGTATCTAGGGCTCCCTCTGTTTCAAGGGAAGCTTACTAGGAGTCTATGTTCGCCTATCTTAGATAAAAAGAAAGCTCGGCTTGAAGGTTGGAAGTCCAGGTAATTATCTTATGGTGGGAGAGATGAATTGATATATTCTACTTTGGCTTCTTTCAACGTTTATTGGGCTTCCTCTTTTCCCCTCCTTGTATCTATTTCTAATGATATTGATAGACCGTAGGGATCTCCTTTGGGGTGGATCTAATCTGAACAAAACCGTTCACATGTTAATCACATTTTAAAAGTTGTGAGCCAAACAAGTCTTAATTCATATTATAGTGTCGATATTGTATCAGACTATTGTAGTACTTGATATAGTTCTAGCTATAACAAAACAATACTTCTATTGCAATTTTTTGCATCTTCTAAGTGAGCCCATCAGATTTTGCACTCAGTTTTATTGTAAGGTGTGCTTCTGTTAAAATGAGAAGTCTACCCTAGTGTTGTCTAATTATTCACATGTCTTTTCATATTTCTATAATAATGATATGATAGACCGCTACTCCCAATTTATTAGCTCTTTCTAGGAGCTTCAACTTATTATCTTCTCTCCATCAACCAAGTGACCCTTCAAAAGTAGCACCAAGAATGCTTCTGATTCAGTTCTTGGTAAACTCCACCATTTACATAAGAGGTCTACTACAATGTGTTTTGAATTAGGTCTCACTAGCTTCACTTTTGTAGTTTTATTAAGCACAAATGAAATGCTACATGGGATCTAATTTAGGTGTGTATTTTTGGGTGACCATGTCTATGACCCTAAAATCAGGTTCGCCCTCTGTTACCATCAAAAGAAAAGAATGATTATTGTTATTAATTAAATGGCCAATAGTAGAAAACATGTAGGAACCTAACAAACTGATGCTAAATATTCTATTTTGTCATGTAACTAGAATTTAATATATTACTTATTTATATCAAATTTGGCATGGATGTAGAGATTTAGTGAAGGAAATTTTCCTGTAGCTCTGGGATGCAAAATCAATTGCCTAGAACATGAGACTTTCTTCTAGAGGGAAACATGGAAAACCAGTCAATGGTGTTGAAGTATCACACTCCAGATTCCACTGAGGTTGAGGAAGGCTAGATGAGTTTTTTGGTTTTGTACATAGGTGTATTATAAAGATGAGAGTACTCAAATTTCATACAGTAGTAGTTGAGTTGATAGTTTAGGATATATATGCTAATAATGTGGTGCAACAATCCATTGCCCATTTTTTTGATGGTATTCTCCAGCCTCTTTCCATGTTAAGCACTGACTGCCTGACTACTGGATTCCAAGAATATATTCTCAAACATGGAAATAATGTGGAAGAGGAGTGCTAATCTTGATTCACATGCAGCGATAGTCTCAAAGATGGAAATGGAATTGATTATTGTAAATGCATCTAGAAAAGTGAAGCTACCATAGAAGTTGTAATTGTGCATTCCATGGTAAATGATAAGAAAATTCGCTCTTACACACAAGCGTTCACTACTACCATAGAGGTTCTTTATTTTGAAGATCTATTGATTATTTAAATGTTGATACCTACTATTAGTTCCTTGAAAATAATTTCCTGGAAGGGCTATGGTTTGATCTTGAAAAGAGGAACAATTGATTCATGTGGTCAATTTTGTGTTGAATGGAAGAATTCCACTCCCTATATAGTTCTCAGTGTAGCACTACAGTGTTACTGTAGTCAATATCCCTAGTCCCTGGTCATGTGCTTATTTTTCACTCATCATTTTCATTGAGTCATTTTATTGAAATTGTTTAACTCAATTAAATTCCTTAACTTGGCATTGTATCCAATCAAACAAAGAAATGGCAGATGAGTTGGACTATTATATATTTACTAATCAAATGAGGTTAGACTTGTACTCATTAGTATAAAGGTAATTATATAGTGTGTTTCTCAGCTACCTCGCCTCACAGGAGCATTCAGTAGACATAGTAAGCCCCCTTCTGCATCTTTCCATAGTAGATAAGATCATGTTATGTCTAAGAACCCATAATAAGGCTTCAATTCTTTGAGGTCACCCCCCATCTCCAAATCTTCTTCCAGATAGGATCAATAATTTCTGATTTCTCCGCATCTCCATATCAACTTCCAGGTAGGATACTTAGGTAAGTGTTCATTTCTTTTCACAATCTTCTAGAATATTTATAACCCTCAGGTATCATTGTCACTCTTTTTAATACAATTTTATTGTAAAATACCCAAGTGGTTGTTAAGAATGACATGTTCAATCTCAGAGATAGGTTTTGCTATAATAGTAGATATGTATGATATCAGAATGTCATGTGTGCATTGTTTTGAAGTAACTAATTAAATTGTTTTGTCACAACAATAGACTAAGAGTATTTGTTGAACAAATGAGATCGAATTAGGGAATGGAGCATATCAACTAACATCATAAAAAGCACATTTCTTTTTTGTTTCTATTACAAAAATATGAGTGTATTTAGTGAATACTTAGTTCAAGACTGGATAATGAAATTCACCTAGATGATGGAACACAATAATACATGTCGCTAAACACAAATGCAACAAATAAAAGGAAAATAATAGATAGTATTGAGGAACGCTACAAAAGGATGAGAATAACAAAGCACAGTAATAGTGGTGAGATGGCTGGGGCGACAAGAAATGGAGACCTTTTTTCAAATATAACGAACGCCGCCTGCCGGAGAAAGAGGAAGATGACGAATGCCGGAAATACTACTTAGCGAACCAAAGACGACGGGGCCCTCCTGTAAGATTCGAGAAAGAATTCGGCGTTCAGGGCCTTCCACGAGACCGTTTCTATAGCCCGCTGGACTGGAGTAGCTCGGGGGTCGTTGTTGTCGCTCGGGGTGTCTTTGCAGTCCAAAGGACTCCATCACGAGAGCACAGCAGACGGGAAATTGGTTTCTATTCTTGTGAGGGCATCGGTCTTGCGAGTTGGAGTTTCGGCCAAGGGTTTATGCGTGGAGCAATGGAGGGAGAAGAGGAGAGGACCGGCGCGAAGAGGGGAGACCGGTCGGACGCACACGACGCAAGAGGGGGAAGTGCACGGTGCGAGAGGGGGGAGCACGGCGCAAGAGGGAGAAGTACATGGTGCGAAAGGGGGAAGTGCACGACGTGAGAGGGGGAAGCACGGATTTCTGAAATGTTGTGTTTTATTTTTAATTTTGATTTACAAATGTTGTGTTTTAGAATGGAGGGAAGGGTTATGAGATAGAGGGAAATATTTGGCATGGTATTTTTCACGGGGTGATTAGTGAGTAATGTATTTGTGAGGGATTAGTGTTCACATAAACGTTCTAAGAATGTTAAAAACACGGTTGAGGGATTTGGTCCCATATTTGAAGGATGAGCCCTCACAAATAGACATCATTATTCATGATTTTTGGTTCCTCACAAATGTTCTTCAACAAAGGCCAAATTTTTTGTAGTGTTAAACCAACAAAATTAGTATACACCCTATAAAAGGGTCCCTCTCCCAGGATGGGAGGAAACTTCATCTTGATAACAAAGGTCGCAAATGTCCATATGTCCAGGGTTTACATCCACATGAGCATGCTTAGCCCTAGCAAGCTACTAAGACCTCCTATTAAACCATGCTGGGTCATACTTGTTCTCATCCTCAACCCTGAATCACGATTATACCTTCCCATGTCATCCACTTAGTTGTGAGGGGTTCATCAAACATACCTTAAGCTTAAGGGGTTTCCCTTTCTTCTAAACATAAGGAGTACCATGCTCGAATATATAGAAACTTACATCTCATCATGAGCATCAGGTACACCGCTTCCCCTCTTAGGCCTAGGAACCCTAGGTTCACTTCTCTGATGTCCAACTGTCTGTTCAACCTCTTAACTACGATCCAAACATGTACAAGGTATGACATGCACTTCCTGTCATTCTTCTACTCGAGCAACACTTCAGAGTTGAGTCCTCCTCCAGGACAACCAAAAAGGTACAAGGCCTCACAACTTGTTACTAAACCTCTCCAGGTCTAAGGAACTCTTCTTCCTACCTCAGGAGGTAACCACCTATGCCATAGGCACATAGGTACCAGAAGCCTCATCCTCTCTCTAGGGTTTGGTTCCTCATCAGTCTCCAGGGATCATGCATGAGGAAACCACTATCATCCACTTAGATCACATCATCTGTGGGCTCCGATCTCCAAACCACAAATTAATCTCGATTTAAACATGTGCGGAAGCATTCGGTAAACAGCGGAAGACCAAAAATCACGAGAAATTAAAACTTTTTGAGACAAGAGCTTGAAACCACAAACCTTTTCTATAAAAAGGATTTAACTGTTTACATCACTAACAAAAACTTCTTGAGTGATTATATACAACATGATACAAAACTTCTCAAGAGTTCATACTCAAAACACTCCAGGACCTGAGAATACAGAGGACACATAGGACAAACTCTATACTACATCATGAAGCAGGTTGGATCTCCACCTGAGATAACTACTGCCCCTGATGCTGCTGGGATTGGTCACCTGAGTTCTTGTCCCTCCGTCTTCGACGACCACCTAAAAAGTAGAAGTCTACGGGGTGAGACAATTATACGTAATTGCCCCAGCGAGAGTTATAACTCTCCACTAGAAGCTTTATAAACAAAGCAGGGAATAACTAAAGCAATAATAGCCTTCAAGATATTCACTAGCAGTTTTAATGATAAGCAGAGTTCAATCAATATCAAAATATGAGAACCTCTATGCTGTTTAAAGTAACATCAATCAAATAACTCGTAGATAACTCTAACAGATATACTACGCTATTGATTATGTTTTTAAGGGAGTGCAGGGATGCATCTCACCTCTTCGACTGTGCGGTGGGGAATGATGGACTACATGAATCTACATCAACTCCTCTCACCATTTCTCTTTTAGTGAAGGAATGACGGACTACACGAATCTACATCAATTCCTCTCACTAATTCTCTTAATCAGTTATGTACATTCAGTATTCTTATCATCTTACAATAACACAGCTATATATGAGAATACTTAAAATGTAGCAGGCCTAACTTTTCACAATCATCAGTTATTTCATCTCAAGTCATCTGTCAAGCATGACTTTGATAACATTTATGGCTCTTACTTAGGATTAAGATCCATTAGATATCATAATTAGGGTTTCCATGACCTCACATAGGTGGGTCATTCCCTAATCATGCACATTCATATGTATATGAAGTATCTTACTAGAGTTTCCTCCTAAAAAGGGTAATTTCTCTCTCTAGGATACTTTCTCTCTCTAGAAATACTTCCTCTCTCCTCTCACTAGTAGATGGTGACAACACCACTCTAGATCAGGTTGAGATAAGTTTCCATTGGCTAGCATAAGCCGAAACATCAACATCATGTGATTAGGGTTTGCTTAAAACAAGGTTTTACCCTTTTAGACCCCTCAAGGGTATTTTGGTAATTTGCCACATGATCACCATCATGGGTTAACTTACTAATCACATAGTCCCTTAATGACCTAGGTTACCATTAGGGTTTAGATTGAATCACCATTGAACTGATTACATCATCAAATGGTTAAGTACAAACCATCACCAATCTCCAAACGGTTTCAACCTTCAAACGGTTTCAACCACCCAAACGGTCTTGAGACCGTTTGGCCCTCAAACGGTCTTGAGACCATTTGGAGGTGAAGACCGTTTGGAAGGGTTGACTTCCAAATCGTTTGGAGCTTCAATCGGTTTGAGGTCGTTTGGACCAATCGACCTTGAGGTCGTTTGAGCTAAAACGGTCTTGAGGTCGTTTGAGCCCAAACGGTCTTGAGACCGTTTGGCCCCAAACGGTCTTGAGACCGTTTGGACCCAAACGGTCTTGAGACCGTTTGGTCCAAATGGGCTCAAACCGTTTGGACCTCCAAAGGGGTTCAAAGGTCACCAAAGTTCAAGGATATGTATGTTGAAGCCCTCAATTGGCTAATGCTATGCTAACCACTTATAAATTGAGCCAATTAGGGTTAGACTTAACCACTTAGACATCAAATTGACACTCAATTGTAAACCAATTAGGGTTCAATCGTCCTCAATTAGGGTTCCAAGTGGATTGGTCATCAATGTTCAACAATGTGAATCAATTCAAGGTTGAACCTATCAATTGACCTCCAATTGGGCTCAAACTTGGCCCAAACGGTCTTGAGGTCGTTTGGACATCATCCAAACGGTCTTGAGACCGTTTGCCCAAAGTTTGACCAAAAACCAAATCGTTTTGACTAAGGTTGAAATCCAATTAGGTCAAAATCAGCAATTTTCAACAATGCATCAATTTCCTACAATTGGACCCTCAAACCATTAGATTAACTCAACCCTAGACCTTCAAACGGTCTTGGGTTGTGCCCAAACGGTCTTGGGACCGTTTGGATGAGTTCCAAACGGTCTTGAGACCGTTTGCCCATCCATCCTTTGGACTTTAGTGAAAATTCATCAAGGTTTGATCTATTGAGTTGATCATCACATCAATACTTAATTGCAATATGATTTGGTGCCTTTGGACCTTCGATTGATCAACTATACTTGACCCCAGACCTCCAAACGGTCTTGGGGTGACCCCCAAACGGTCTTGAGACCGTTTGGGTGATTCCCAAACGGTCTTGAAACCGTTTGGGCTAAGCAACCCAAAATCTCAACTTAACTCATTGGAGATTCAGCACTAATTTCAATTAGGGTTTGCCCTATTAATCATCCTTCAACTCATGACTCGTTTGGAATTAATCCATAAAATTTGGTGAGTCGTTAATTAACATCATTATGAACAGTAATCCCAAACGGTCAACGTTTAGTCAACCATCTTAAACGGTCTTGAGACCGTTTGCCCAAAAAGGGCAAATTAAACAAATTGCAAATCAGAATTTAATTCAATTCGTTTTGCTAATTGATTTGCTCATATCTCACGATTCCTTTGGAGTTAACCTCTCAAATTTTGTGGGTGATTAACCTACATAATTATGAACAAGATTCCCAAACGGTGTTCGCTTGGTCAACGGGACCAAACGGTCTTGAAGACCGTTTGCCCTCAAACAACCCTGAAACCGTTTCCCCACCAAACGGTTTGAAACCGTTTTGAGCAATAGGTGGAGGTCGTTTGATAAAGTGAAAATCTGTGGATAAGCATAGGAATTAACGCCCTTATCTTCCACCTTAAGAACAGTAGCAGTTCTTCACGTTTTTGCTTGCAAGGATGCAAGGGAAGATAGGGAAGAAGAAGATCTATCAACTATATGCATAGAAAAGATGTATAATCAAAGCATAACGTTTAGAGTTATAAAACCCGCCTAAAGCTTGCTCCTTGAGCTCCAAGCTTTCGAGCTCCAAGCCTTTAATGGCGTCCTAGAAGCTCCACAGGTCGGCCAAGGTTAATCCTCCAAGGAAGGTTGAGAAAAGATGGCTAAAAAGATAGAATTAAGTAAGCTAGCCATGAATTTGCCCTTGAATCCGAATTCTAACCATGGAATTTGGGCAAGAAGGGGAATCCAAACCTACCTTGCACCCTTGGTCGTTTCTCCTGAGCTCCAGAGCAAGGCTTGGCCGTTTGAGAATGAGAGGGAGTGAATGAAACAGGAGCAAGGTCGTTTGCTCGTTTGCAAGGGAAAGAGCTTTTATAGCTTTAGCCTATTTCTTCTTTCAAACTCAAAATTCACATCTAGGTCCCTCCTTGCTCAAGGGCACGTCCAGGCCCATCTAATCTTATGCAAATCTCAAGAAAACTCAAGATCTAAGGGTAAAGGAATCCAACCTTCAACTAGGGTACATACATGAAAGGGTTTTGTACCCATTTTAGGTGATTTCTATCACAAAGATCATTTTTCTCATCTGATTAGTGAATGATGTATCTCCTTCATCATTTCTACTCTAAATGATGACAAGAGTCATAAAAGATGTTCTAGATGGTGAAAATTACAAGTTGGACCCCTCAATTTGGGTAAATTGCACTTTACCCCAAATTAGGGTTTCTGAGCATGGGGATTGCTTCCACAGCTGCACCTTGGTGCTCAAGCTTGGGAAATCCCTCAAACTTTATCATAGACATCTTCATGATGTCTTAACATCAAAAGAACATCTCATCTTGTGAAATTTGCAAGTTCAACCCTTAAACTGGGTAATTTGCACATAGGTCCCTGCATACAACACAATGCTACAACTTTATACAAAAAGGAGCAAAATTGAAAGTAAATGTTCCTGAGGAACTTAATTTCATGCCAGGGAGTGTTCGCAAGTATAATAATTACATATTTAGGCAAAACTTCTAGGGTTAGTTCATAACCCAGGTCAGGGGTGTTACATCATCCTTGACTCCCCACCGTTCCTCGAGATGAGGTTTTAGGCTTCCAACCTTCTTGCTTGGGTCATGCTTTCTCTCTCTAGATCTAACTCCACATCCAGCCTTACTACTAGAGGTCCTCTCTTCATGAAGATGGATCAAGCTCCCAAGCATACCCCTACGTGGGTGAAGCTTATGTTCAGCTTATGTTTCCTCTAGATTATCCATATCTCTTTATGCTTAGCTTACAAGTTATCCATCGTACTCTCCTGGTTCGGGTGCAACCTGCTGCTCGCACTACTGACGTATTCCGGGTGCCTACTATTCCATGCTCATATAATCTCATGGGGTTTCCATAGGTTCTTCTCTAACCTCATCATTGAAGGAGCTATCCTTCACTCTAACATGTATGACCCTTCCCAGGGTTGGGTCGCCAAAGGTACTCAGTTATCTAATCTATCATGGCTCATATGTCATCCAAAAGCATGTCCATCCAAACACCCGGTCTACTATGACATCCAACTCATCGTGTCATCTCTCATTCTAACCACCACTTAGGGTTAGGTTTAGCATTATCCTCAAGGATGTGCTAGGTCTCTACTGATAATGGAGATCTCTGCCTCCATGACCAACTCTCTCTACTCATCCTCCTGACAGGAAGGTCTAGCCATGACAACTCGTGTCATACGACCTAAGCATGTATCTAATGTTTAATTTGTGCTTAGTCTTATTAAGCTTATGTCCATGACATCTTATTTACATGCTTTTCATTAATTTGGTGGAGGATTCCTTAAACCTTATCAACTTTATCCATACCTCAAGAGGGTGAGGAAAAGAGAGAAAACCCTAATCCCTATAATCCTTAATAGCATTTGAGTTGAGAAGGGATGAACGATATGAGAGAGTCCTAAAGGTATCTTATTTCGAGTCAAATCCTGAGACTTCGGCCAGGCAGTCACAAGGATCTGGGAGTCCTCATATTCCGACTAGCAGTGCAGAGGAAAATCTTTCCATCCCCCAGGCGTGATCCTTTTTTAGACACCTTTGTCTTTTGGAGAATCCTCTAATAACTCCCTTGGGTTCTTTGGAGTTTTTAAAATTTAATAAATATTAAAGATTAAATTAGGAACCTACGTTCTGATACCAAATGTAACGACCCCGCCTCCCGGTAATCCCCAATTAAGGGAGACCAGAAGGTCAGAGTCATTATCCCTATTCACAGGATCAAAGTTTTGACAAATAATCAAAAACAATTATTAAATTCTACCAACTATATT
The DNA here is from genome assembly GCA_963693085.1 of Alisma plantago-aquatica. NCBI lineage: Eukaryota > Viridiplantae > Streptophyta > Magnoliopsida > Alismatales > Alismataceae > Alisma > Alisma plantago-aquatica. Next base: position 1,102,482,591 of record OY856409.1, read on the forward strand.
GAAATGTGGTAAAAATAAAAACTTTGCATACCTTTTGAAAACTTGGATCTCTAAACTTCTATCCACATATGTATTCTACTCTAACTAATCCTCCTTGTATTTTAATTCATGTATTTCACAATATGATGATTTAATGTTTGTCCTTTTGGCTTGTACCAAAAATGTCGAAAAACAAAATGTCAGTCAGCATAAAGCTGGTATGTGGGGGAAACAATAATCATGCAACTATGATAACAATGTATTCAGTCAATTATGATTTAAACAAACAACTTTACAATTTCCGCATAACTACCCAATCCCTACATACCCTAGCCTCTGTGTTGTCCCTGCAGTGGACCTGGATGCTACCTTCCTTATGGTAGATCCCCATTAAACCCCTCATGATCCCACCTAACAGGTTAACTAGTTTCTAGGGTTGAGTCACATGGCCCTACCCGTAGGTAGCCCACTCCTTAACTCATGGCATGCTAAAGAGTCTCATGGCACTACACGTAGGTAGCCCAATTTCCAACTCACGATAACCTAGACCTTGCTCTAGGTTACCCCTTTTTAGCCTTTGCAAAGCCACAGAGGTGGAACAGGATCTGAGCCAGTCATGTATGCACATTTATAGTGATAATCATAGTCACTTTATAGTTGCATGAAATAAATAGGCATCCAACAGTTATTTCCAAGCAACCAATAAAACGTTCGGGAATCACCATGAAACTAGAGCAATTATTCATAAGCGTAACCACATACCTGTCAAGCTGATGTGAGACAAAAATAATCCAATCAACCATAGGCAAGCAAGCATTCAATAAGATCCTGAAACATGCATACAATTTCCTTTCAATACTCAGGCAATCAAGATCTATTAAACCTAGCTCACTTCCTAGGGTTTCTAGTTCACTTTTAGGGTTTCCATAGAAAATTAGGGTTTCCATTCATCTTTGACTATTTTAAACCCTAACTTTATACCATTACTCATAAACCCTAATTATCTCATCTATTCTTCAACATTAAGGTTATCTTAACAACATATAACCCTATTTTTGGATTAAAGGCACCATTAACCATTAATTAAGTTCATTAAGCCTCTTTTACATTAAAGCTACTATTTTTATGCTTTTCATCCATGGCGAGATCATTATGCTTATTTATCATCAATTCATAGTTCATTATGGTCTAATTCACAAATGAACTTTATATATCATTAAAACTACCTTTTATTCACTAGAAAACCCGAATTACTATATTAAGAGTATTTATCCATAGTTAGGGACTTTTGTACTTGAAATAGCTTAGAATCATCATATCTTTAACTTTATTCATGATTTTGAATAATTAAAGCCATTAAGAGTCGCATTTACCAATATTAGGGTTTCAAGGCCCATTAAAGCATATTTATGCGCAAGAAACTCTAAATTAAACTAATTACATGTAAAGTTCACCCTTTTCGATATTAATGTTCCTTTTTATCATTAACATGTTAATATCAACTTTAATCATCCATTAAACCCTACTAAATATATTAATCAACTCAAAATAGGGTTTCTTAATCTTTAATTCATTAAAGTTGATAATTTACACTACTTTTTGAATTGAAAGAGGAAACAATTTCTAAACATATTTTTATTGAATTCCTCTCGTTATTTTGAGAAAACTTCTTGTATTATGTGTATTCATCCGAGCTACGGTTAATTAGATATGAATTTTGCAAAATTACTTACTTTGGGCTAATTAGATTGTGCCATGTCACTTCATCCATGCAATGTGATCTCGTGATTTGGAAAACATAACATAATGACTGTTTTACCCTCGCGTATGTCAACGATTTCTTCACCCTGTGGAGAGGTATTTCCATCCAAAGCACAAAGACCATCTTCAACCTCGTGATGGCGCCCAGCAGCCGCCCTAGACACCTTGGGTGCGGCTCCTACTCCTCCCCTAAGGCTCAAGGGTCACCGCCCATGGTCGCCCCAGCCTTGTTGCACCTTGGCGCATGCATGGTGTCCCCAGGTCACGACCATTATGTCTGTTCTCAAGCGGGATCAGCCTATGATTGTTGTTGCAATTGCTGTGACTTTGCATACCTGTGGCAGGAGTGGCGTGAAAATCAGGATGTTGGGTTAGCAATCGATTAATCTGGGGTTGTCGTGGGAGCGCCCTGCTTCCATCAAGACCTCGACATCGCTCCTTGGTGTCCTCGGGATAGGTCCATACCCTTGACTAGGGTTTGCACATAAGAAAGAAGGAGAAAGGAGAGAATTGCATGAGATTCCATCTTAAACTCGAACCAGGGTCACTACCATTTATATAGGGGTGGATATCCACGCCCTAAGATGATCATCTAAGAGGAAAGAAGTCATCTCCTATTAGGAATCATATTCCTTCAATGAGAAGCAAGATTCTCTCTCCTACTTACCTCTTTAATATTCTTTGTTCTTTAGATATTAGGAATTCAAAATTCCTCTCACCTACTCTCTTTATTGCTTGACTTTTAACCCATTGGCATGAAATTCTATTTTCCTTTTGTAGAAAAATATCTCCCTTTTAAAAATACCATGAAATTCATTCATTATGTATCACATTATCATGTTATTTTTCTTTATTGTTATTTTCTCTTTCTTTTCCTTCATTGGAGCTCCTTGGACCCCAAGAAACTTTAATATTTCGAAATCCCTTTTTAAGGTTACTCATTATCCTTCTAGATGCATCTATATGCATTATTTCTCATTTTCATGTTTATTTCTTATTAAAATATCTCTTTTTGAGGATTTCTCTTTATTTCTCTTTTATTTTACTCATTGGTATTCCTTGAATCCTTGGGATACGAAATTCCACTAAGGATAACTCAATTATACCTCTTTTCACTTATTTTCCACATTTTATCATTGTTTTCAATTTCTTTCTTAATAAAGAAATATTTAATTGATATTTTCTTTTCTTATTGCTTTCTTTTCGCAACTTTGGACTCCTTGGAACCCAAGGAACCTAAGAGGAACGAAATCCACCTTTGTATTACATACTTTTGCCTTCTAGAGGTTTCTACATTTTTTCTTTTCTCCATTTCTTATTTAATAATGGAGTTCATTCTGTCTTTTCCTTGTTATTGGGCCCAACAATCAATAAAGCCCACAAAACAATCATCAAGGCTATTGTAAACGAAATCCATTTATTCAAAACAAATCATATCTTTATTTGTCCAAATATCTTTAAGATGAGGAATCACATTTCCCACCAAATGAACCCAAAAGTTGGGGTTGTAACAACTAAGAAGGCCACTTGTAGATTATATGTTAGAAATCATGATTAGGCATAATCCTTCAATCATTTCACTTATATTATATTTTATAGTATTGAATTTGGATTTTACCATCAAAAATGTTAGTTAACAATTGTGAATTGTCATAGCCCATCATAAAGCATCTTATGAGTACCAAACTCAAAAAGATCTTACAACACCTTCGTCTATTTGAGTATAAAAGGTAGGACCTCAACTAGCCTACATAAACATCAGGCCCTTACTAGGTACACATGTCACATCACCTATCTTAACACATTGGTATATCTTCCATATAGCAACATATAACATTCATATCATTTCAACCACACGAGCAGGATTTCCATATAATAATTAGCTAAGGCCTCAACCTCAATAATATAATGAGTGATTTTAGGGCTCTGAGGGAACCATAAATGGTATAGATTCTCGGCAACACACATTTTCAATGAAAAATGACTCATGGTACCTTCTCACAATCCCTTTATTACTAAAAGAATATGCATCCTCCTTCGGTAAATTCAAAAAAATATGAAAGTTCTACGAGACATAGGGAATACACTACATGATTAAGTTTTTCACTAATACTTAGTCAAATCACTCATCTTTAAAGATCATATCACAAAAGGAATGTCATCTTGCTTAGTGTGACTCATTTAGAGTTTGTATTTTATCATTGTTATGAATATACAATACAAAAATAGAGCAAGACCAAAATTGTATAGAATGTGAATATGTAATACGAGTCACTTATTGTAGACATTTGACTGCATGTATACATCAATTATACTAATTGTTTATCAATATCCTAGATGACTTTTATAATCACCACTCACCCTTAAAGATACCCTTACTAGGACTTCATATGGAACACATATCCTTTATTTCATAGATACTCAAACATTATCCTTAGGCAAGGCATTAGTAATATACTATGCCATCCATATTGCACATCCATAACTCATGTAAAGATCAAAAAAAAAGATAGTACAATTCACCTATACTTAGAATTCATATAAACTATCACTAGATGAAAGGAACTTTGTGTTAGAAGGATAATTTCCACTAGTAATGTAGGAGAATTCTTAGAAAGGAGAATTTCACTTCAAAAACTCTAGGCTTACTATTATCTAAGAAGATAACAAGCTTACATTCAATATTTTGTATCTTTATAATTGATAAATGATCTTAATTAATCCTAACTGGAAACCCTTTATAGTGACCCACTAGACCGACCTTGTAGTATTGACGCATGGAGTCAAGCTCATGTACAAATATAAACCTTAATGGAATTTTGTCATATAATATTAAACAAGTCATCATCCCAAATCTAATCCACTTGTGATTATGCAATATAAGATGATGAGAAGAAGCATGTATTTCTCTATATGATGAAAACTTCTTAATTATTACTAGTTCCATGTAGAATCAAATCTTTTAAATAATCAACCCCAAATGTAAAATATAAACCCTCTTATAATCTATGTAAATGAGTAGTCATTAAAAACTTATATTATTCCTTTTTGAATAATGAATATCATTATCATGCAAACACTAGATGCATCATTAGATCTATATTTTAAGTACATTCATCCAATTCCATGACACTTTCATCTTACTCAAGTGATTCCTTCTTTGGAGCATCAATAACCTTGCAAATTTCCCAAGTATGAGTGTACGTAACATGCAATTTCACTAAGAGAAAGGATAAAGTCTCAAGTATGAGTGTAATATGTAATTTAGTAAGAAAAGGATAGAATCCCACATGTTCATCGATCGCATAGTTTTATCAAGAAAGACCCATGCATTTAGCCAAAATTATCATTCATGAAGGAAAAAAATATATAAATCATATTTAGGAGTAATTAGGACGCATAAAAAATGTATAATAGGTAAAGGTATTTATGGAGAAAAAATATTCTTTCCTTAAGTACCATTAGTTTCAGCCCAAAAATTAGAGTGCATAGCAACCAATATGGCTATGTCTTTAGTTTCAACTGGTTTACGCCTTAGCGTGGGTAAATATCTCAAAGGAATTAAACCATTCACATGTAAAACATATATCCTATAGCTCTAGGGATGAAGGAGATAACATTCCAGCTCCAAATGCTCAACAAAGAAGGTTTCCAGCAATACACTTGCATGCAAAATCTCCATCAATGCCAACGAAGGATAAAAGAGAGAGTCTTACCAGAAAAGTGAGGTTTTCTACAATAAACTCCATAGAATTCCATCATGAGGGTATAGAACAAAAAAAGAAAGGTGATTAGATGAGAAGTTGATATAAAACCTACCAATACTTGACCACATGTGGATGGGAATTTAATTACTAGCTTGAATCCTTGAAAATCATCCAAAATCTCCTCCATGCACTTGATCTACTAAGGTTTCTCTTTTACATATCTAGAATGGTGTGAGTTAGGGCTTGGGTGCACCCTACTTGCCAACTCATTGTGTGTTTCAATTGATGTAATCACTATGTCCCTGAAGATGCGTCCAACCTTTGCAAAAGTCAGCAAACTTATGTCCCATACTATGAAAAGTCAAGCGAAACATCTTATAAATATACCTAAACCATAATGATTCCTAATACACATCCCTAGTATTCACTCCTTACCATCTCTGCTCTTGGAATGCAATGAACTTTGTGTTTGGGTTGCATTCAAATGCTTATTTCATCTCATTAGGAGTGAGAGAGATCAGGATGACACATGTTATGCTTAAAAATTGAGATATGAGAATGAATATCCTATGTTGAAAGTGTAATGACATGACCTAGGGTTTGAGTTGCCACCTCACCCTTATGTGAAAATAATGAATAACATATTGGAAACCTAGGTGAAAAGAGAAATCACCAAATGAAATTGAAATCCCAAAATGAGAATGAAATCATCAAGAGATGATAAGAAGTGAATACTAGGGATGTGGATATCCATGAATTTAAATTCAAGTTCCAATCTTAGTAATAAGACAGGAATTGGTATATCAAGAAAAGTTGTTAAAGATATCTAAGTAGGGTGCTACCCCTAAGATTTAAAAATAATATGAGTTATCATTCACCTAAGTTTATTAGGCCTGAATTTTGGGGAAAATTTTCCTTTTAAGGAGGGGTGAATGTTACATCCTTGAAATTCATAGATTTCAAGCCTAAATGAAGTTATGGTACATGTAACTAGAAAGAGAATTGAGGGACCTTGGTTGATGATTTTAAACCCGAGATATTAAATGTTCAATTTCAGTAAATAATGTGATTTTGAGCATATGTTTTTGTATAAGGATAATATAAGGTACAATGATTATCAAAGACTTAATTAGGAATGTAATTAATCTCATGGAAGATTTAGAAGGCCCAAGATTTGATTCATGGGCCTTAGGGACTGGTTCCAGCCCAAATTGGTTAACCAGGGTTTACATATCAGTCACTGGGATATGATTGTGGATATTGTTGATACTCTTGATCATAATAGATATACAAGATATTTTTGTTTGATAGATAATCAGAATATAAGATAATGGGAGAATTTCTAGAATGTTCTGAGATAATATGTGGCCTAGGCAATTAGTTAAAGAATTGTCCACTTTTTGCTTAGTGTAAGGCCCCTGAACTTGATTAATGAGTTGAATGAGCTTAATTACCATAATTGAATTATTATAACCCTAATATAACATTTTTATATGTTTTGAAATCATAATACAAGCTTAAGTTTCAAATTTGGACATTGTTTGAGCAAGTTATGCAATTTTCTGTACATTTTGGACTTTTCTGCAATTTACCCAATTGAGGGGTTTTCTTTGCAATTTGTCACATACAATATGTACCTTAGATTTTATATTATAATTATTGAGATTTTTGGGCCATGGGGATCCTAGTTGAGCCAAGGTTTGAAGGCATTTTCATCAAGGGTATTTTAGGGTTTACCCCTTCACATATGAGCTACCTTTAGTAGCTATCAACTAAGGAATTATGTGATTGGTTGGGAAATTAGACAAAGGAAAGCTAATAAGGTCTATAAGGACAGTGGGGGAGATGTGTTTGTGTGTGATTGTATATTCTTAATAGTTTAAGGCCATAGAAACATGGGGAAGCTACTTTTACACCTCATGCTTGCTTCTATCCTTATCCATGAGCTATATTTGCCTCTTTCTTTCCCAAATACGAAACTATGCTTGTTTTATCTTTCCTCTAACCTGGAGAAACGAATTCACTCTATTTTTCTGCGGAAACAACTGCTCTAAGGTAGAAGACAACCCCTTTCTGGAGAAGAAGGTCTCCTAGGGCTCCATCTAGCCCTACCTAGGGTTTCCGATGTCATCTTCTAGGGAATTCGACCAAGGCAAGTTGTTTTCTTCCTTAATTCTTCGTTTTTATTTCTCTTATCCTTCCTTAGACCTTCCTTCAGGTCGGAACCTTGCTGTTCCATGGTATAATTTTCTCTAAAGCTCTAAAATCCTACCTTTCTTGCTCCTTATGCTTAGGATTTGCTCATTTGATGAAGAAAGGTGCTAGATGGATGAATTCATAGCTTATTATTATATTTTCTACCCTACCTTCTCAATATTTCTTCTGTTTGGGGTTTCATCTTCTCATTAGAGGAAATTTTTATAACTTTCTCCCCGTTTATTTCTTACCATAAGCTTTCTAGATCATGTTCTTGTTTGAAAATGATGATACATGCACTAAAAAGCTATGCTTGACTAGGATTTCGATTTTTAAAATGTTTCCTGTTCTGATTTCAGTTATATATGAACCTTTTATCATTTTTACATTATTCCTAAGGTATTATATGACTTGTAAAAGGTTGTTTTGACAACCTATGGTGCTAAGCACCTATCAAACAATGGTCAATTTTAGGGTTTAAAGTTGATTTCTTCTATAAACCATGACTCGGTGATGGTACCATTGCAACAACCCTATGGTGTTGTCTTCATAACAACTCATGGTCATGATCGAGGGTTTCAAATGATGGTGACAACCTATGGTCACCCCCTTAGGTCAGGTTTTAGATCAATTAGAAGTATAATGATTGTTCATTAAGTACCATACTGATGTTATCAATCAATGATGACATCAGCTTAATATTTGATGATGATTAATGAATATAGTGTTGATCTAACAACCTATAGTGATTTAATGATCACTAATTATGGTGTATCAGGTCTCTACAATCTATGGTGAGTTAATCATTTAGTTTTATCATCAATTAAGCCTTAGAATAATGGTTTCTTAGGTCACTTGATGCAATGGTCGAACTTATATTGTAATTGATGGTTTTAATATATGAACTTGACCCAATGGTCAAGATCTAATGTTTATTCCTCCAATAAAGTGGAATGATGGATAATGTAAAATGTTGGTCCTAATAATGGGATTTATATGGTTTCCTTTATATGATCAACCTAAGGACCTTACTTGTTGACAATGGATAGCTTATTTTAACTAAACCGTCAATTGTGGGTTTTACCCTACTCTCAATGGAACTTTTTGTGTTGTTAATCAAGGGATGTATAGGGTTAGATGGTGACTCCATCTAGAGCACAAATTAAGGACTTCATGGGTGGTTTATCTATTGTGTTTATTTATTTAAACAACCAAAGGTCTTACCTTTTAAACATCCAATGGTTCTGGGTGACATTGTGGTATAGTGATACAGGTTGAATGATGATGGAACAAATGGAGGGTTACCCTTAATAAGGTAGTCTTACCTATTCACTCATATAAATAGAAGTATGATAACCATATTGTGTTGATATGTAACCCTAATGAGGTATAGCTTGTTATACCTATATTTAATATAACTAAATGATGGTAATTGGGTATGAATTGTCCTTGAATGACTAATGCAATCATGAAGTACTCTGTTACTGTTCTTGAAACCCTAGTATGCTATAACCCAATCGTTATACCTTGATTTATGTGTGGGTTCATACTTGAGAATAGTATGGAATGTGATGTTGATGCTTCACCTTATGCATCCATGATCTAATGGGGATGCTATGAGTTAGGGTTTGGGTATGAGTGCTATTTAGTAACACTGATATAATTTATCATGTTGAACCTAACTCTGATGCAAATAGATAAAGATGTGTATTCATGTTTAACATTCTTATATGATGGAATGATGGTGGAATTACCTCCTTAACATGATCATAACCTTGGTATGTTAATTGGTGGTTATCATAGCCACATGGTTGATACTTTCTTATGCTAAACATGTGCATTATGAATATGATGAGAGTTAATCATATCTAGATTCATTGCATGTTGATGTAATAAAGGAATGTTCTCAATGTTAACATCACCCTTCTATGATTGTTTATGAATATAACCTAGTCCATTAATGCAATATTGTGTTGATCTGGTGTATTATATATAAGTGATGTTGTTGAGCCTTGTTATAAGGCATGCAAAGATAATGATGATCTTGCAGGAAATAATATGATGGTCTTAATGACCTTTGGGCATGGTTGAGCCCTGAATGAGGTGTAATCCTCTTGTCTTGATAAGGGTTAATACCATGTGATATTGTGAAAAGGATTTATATCATGTGATAGTATGATGGTCTTAATGACCTTTGGGCATGGTTGAGCCATGAATGAGGTGTAATCCTCTTATGTTGATAAGGGTTGATACCCTATGATATTGTGAAAAAGATTATTATCTTGTGATAGTATGATGACTAGTGTGGTCTCATGAATAGAAAGTGAATAGTACCATGTGATGATGAGATGAGAAATTATGGTTCACACGTTTTATATATTTTCAAAGTTGTGATATGTATATGCTTACTAGAAGTGAATTAGGGTTTTTATGTCCACTAGTTTGATGCAGCCTTAATTCACCCAATTGGCATAACTAATCAAGTGAAACTCTAATCATATAGCGCTCGGTGTCATAGATCCATCTGAGTGTTAGAATTTTCCAGATGGTGAAATGAGTATTCCTAAGGGAAACTCAGAGCGCATATTGTTGAGTATGTGGTGGTGGTAAGTTGAGGATATATCCTTGTCATCAACAATGCAAATTGTGGAGGTTGGCTATGGTCATGCCTCATACATCTGATGTGATTGAGAACGACTGCAGTCGTGTCTCGGTGATTATATATGTGACAAGATTGGAGGACAACTACGATTGTACCTCGGATGGTAGGGTATGTGTACCCACCTCCTTTCACTAGTGTCATGACCTATACCAAGGACGGACTAGGATGTTAGCAACTTGACCTTATGTGCCACTGTGGCGGACCCGTACTGACTGGGGGCGGAGAAGATCTTAAGATTTTGGCTCTTCCTAGATCTTAAATGGCATTGATTTTGACTTAGCAGTGGTCAGTTGGATTTTAAGTGGTATCCTCAAATCCTCAGGGCATAATAAAAGATGTAATACAGCCATATAGCATATATGTTTAGGGTTATACATGATGCTTCACATTGGATGATAACCCATGTTTGTTCTCTTTACATAAAGATGATGCTTAGTGCAACTAAGAGATAGTTGATATACTTATGTTGTGGATATGCTTAAGATTGTAGATGCGTACATACAGTAGCCATGATTATGTTGATAACTATACTGCTACTGCTTATTATAATCATGATGCTAGCTATCTCATGTTGTTAGTTATGTTTAGCATGCTAGCCATGCCTTTGTAACTAGAGATGCATATACTGTTGATCATGCTTATCCAGATAGTTGTGCTTATGGTGTTAGCTCTTTTTATGATGTTGATATGTTCAGCCTATTAGACATGCTAATGTTGTTATCTATGTCTATGTGTCTATACTTATTCATAATGATAGAGGTGCTATGTTACTAGACTTTCTCATGATGCTAGATATGCATATGCTATTGAATTGCTTATGTTATCAACAAGATAAAGGATGATAGTATGGCTAATGATGATAGTTATTATCTACTCCCTTGTGTATTTTGATAATCATCAGTGGTGACGAGCTTATTTGTTATATCTGATTAATTTGCTTAACTATTTAATTACTTAAAAATGTTGTAATCAATAAACGTTGTTGGAGATTATATCTCTTGCTGGGACTGGGTCTCACCCTTGTGGTTTGCCACATTTTTTTAGGAAATCGGAAGTGACAAAAACAAACATGTGGCAGCAAAGAGGAGCTATAGTAATAAATCTTTGAGAAAGTTGATTAGATGTTTAGTGTGTCCTAGAGTCATCCATGTACTCTCAGGTCCGGGCAGAAAAAGTTTGTATATGGTGTTTCAAATGAATCGGAATTTTGTTAGCATGTTAATGCTTGTTTGTGTGACATATATGAATATTGTTCTCCTGTGTATATATGTTGTGGCTAAGGCGATAGATCAATTTGTATCAAATTCTTGGCATAGTATGGATATAAGAAATATTTTGGGATCTTATGCAAATATTTATGAGCGGGTGTTGACGCTGAAATCGGTTTTAATTTACCCATATTTTTGGGTATGTGATTAATTATTGATTGATTGTGTTTTATGTTTTGAGTAATCTCGTTTAGTGTAACGGGTTCTCACAGGTTGGTATCATAGCTTTAGGTTCATTGAGTCTACAGGGACACTAGGACTTAAGACTAGGATGATGTCTAAGTTAAAAACGTGACACAAAAACATGGTGCATACTGCCAGATCTCAGTACTTGGATGCCCTGGCCAAGTATTCAATTATTGAAGAAAGGTAAGTATGGAACTCTTAGATTGTTATCTTTCTGATTACTCTGATCAAGTAGTCATTTTGAGACAATCTAAAGAGCATAACGAATAACAAATCATGGTGTGAATATCTCAATCCTATCTTAGAGAAGATGGGAATTGCATCATAATCTATCAAAACTTGAATGTTTGGTAACTATAAGAGAAAGATACAACACCATGAAATCTAAATCTAAATACAAATAAGGAAAAGAGGAGTTCTTGAAGATGTGATTCAAGAAGAAAATAAAGTAAAAGCCAGATAAGTCTATGCTTATAAAGTGATTCAAGGTATGAAATACACATAAGATGGAGAGAACTCCAATGATAAGTATATAATGAGAAGATAAATGAGAACAATGACAAAGGAATAAGGTGGAACCTGAGTTAATCTCAGACCAACCTATGTGTGTAAGAAAGTGTTAATGAAAAATCATCATGGCATGTGAAAGAAATTAAGGGAGAGGATCCTAATTTAATGAAGAAAATGTGGAATATGATGATTTACATGTCGATAAGTGGTTGAAAAACATAATAAAATAAGAGAACATACCAATTGTGATAAATAGTCATCAAGGAAGGAGTAATGAGATATGTTAATCATGATGATTCCTATTCTATCGGCAAGGAACCCGAAATAAAAAAGGTAAAATGATACATAAGAAGTCATAACCTACATAATGAAAATAGAATTGGTTACCTTTTTGCTAGTGACCGTTGAACGATGTTGCTATGATGTGGAAAGTGTATTTCCCTTTGTGTCTTTCCTTTCTAGGGAACAACTTTCAAGTGGATCATTGACACTTGGTATGTGTGGATTCATTGTAAACATGAGGGTGGATAGATTATTATAGCATAAGGTTGTTTGGACTATGGTTGTAAGATCATAAAGTTTGTGATGATTTTACTTTTGAGCCTTCCAATAATTAGGAAGAGTCCTCTTATATGTCTTGATATTTGTTATGTTGGTAAAAGTAGATGATATAAGGATGTGAGTTGCTTATAGCACATGAGGTGGATACCAAGGTAATGAATCCTAGTATCCAAGATGTATTAATAATATGAGAAATATGTGAATGTTGGAGATGTTTATTAAATGAACATTCCAAGCATTCCTCTTCAATAGAGAGAGAGGGAGAGAGAGTTGATGATGACCCTCTAAATGTTGTTTGGAAGGAAAAACAAAAGCGATTCTATAATGTTCTGTATGGTTTAGTGATAGTTGGGCAAGACCACTATCAAGTATAGATGGTTTGTTGGTTAATATATATGTGATACTATGTTCATTTAAGATAAACCTATATGATCAAATATCAATGCATAAGATTTATATTGGATGACATAATCCACATGACCATGATGAGTTTAGAGTTATGTCCTTTAGACTAACCAATGTACTAATAGAATTTATGAATAGGAGGAACAGAGTGTTCAAGTTATGTCTTACAAGTTGTAGAAAGCTTTGAATGATGACATGTCAAAGTATTTCAAATATGATCAATATTTCTTCAAAAACCTTAGGGTTTCCGAAGCAGCAATAACTATGAGAACAAGTTGCACAATAGTGAGATGGGGTTGATTAAATTTCTTTATGGGATCATGATATGTCTTCTAGGTAGGTTGTGTAAATCTGAGTAAGGTGAAGATAGTGTTGTTGTTTCACCCCTAACAAGGTTGACTAGGAATTATGTTTCCTTATATGGAATGACAGTTTCCAGCGTCAGCATTTCTTTTGATGCTGAAAAAAAAGAACTGTCAAGAGTTTTAGTGTCAGTATATATAAAAAAGGATGGATACATTGCCTTTTTTATGCTTCAAGGAATGGTGTGGGATACATGCCATGATTGGTAAAAATATAGCAAGTATGACTTTTGAGTAATGTGTTGATACAATAGATATAATTTTAGGATGATAGCTAGAATTTAAAGTTGAACATTACTACTAGAGTTTTACAGATGACACAACAAGTTTCTACATTCAATAATGAGAATGTCTTCATAGGTGGGGATTTTTGTGCTGACCCAAGAGGATATATGTATGAATGATATGAAATCATCATGATATGCAAGTAACCATGTGAAGGTAATTGGATGAGGTGCAAAGGAAGTAACCATGTTTGTTTACCTTGGATTTTGCGAGCAAAATCCCTGTTAGGGGTTTATAGTTGTAACGCCCCTGAACTTTCTTAATGATTTAAATGAGCTTAATTACCATAATTGAATGCTTAGAAACCTAATCTAACCTTTTTATATGTTTTAAAATCATAATACAAGCTTAATTTTCATATTTGGTCCCATTTGGACACTATTTGAGCAAGTTATGCAATTTTATGTACATTTTGGACTTTTCTGCAATTTACCCAATTGAGGGGTTTTCTTTGCAATTTGTCACATATATTATGTTCCTTAGATTTTACATTATCATTATTTATATTTTTGAGCCATGGGGCTCCTAGTTGAGCCATGGTTTGAAGGTGTTTTCATCAAGGGTATTTTAGGGTTTACCCCTTCACGGATGAGCTACCTTTAGTAGCTATCAACTAAGGAATTGTGTGATTGGGTGGGAAATTCGACAAAAGAAATCTAATCAGGTATATAAGGAAAGTGGGGGAGCTGATTGTGTGTGTTCTTTTATATTCTTAATAGTTTAAGGCCATAGAAACATGGGGAAGCTACTTTTACACCTCATGCATGCTTCTATCCTTATCCATGGGCTATATTTGCCTCTTACTTGACCAAATACGAAACTATTCTTGCTTTCTCTTTCCTATAAACTGGAGCAAAGAATTCACTCTATTTTTATGCGGAACCAACTGCTCTAAGGTAGAAGAAAACCCCTTTTTGGAGAAGAAGGTCTCCTAGGGCTCCATCTAGCCCTACCTAGGGTTTCCAAGGTCATCTTCTAGGGAATTCGACCAAGGCAAGTTTTTTTCTTCCTTCCTTCATCATTTTTCTTGCTTTTCTCCTTCCTTAGACCTTCCTCCAGGTTTGAACCTTTTTGTTCCATGGTGTGGGTTCATACTTGAGAATGGTATGGAATGTGATGGTGATGCTTCACCTTATGCATCCATGATCCAATGGGGATGATGTGAGTTAGGGTTTGGGTGTAACATCCCTGACCTGGGTTATGAGTTAACCCTAGGTGTTTTGCCTAAATATGTAATTAAATCTTTTTGATTAACTATGAGCATGTAATTAAGTTCTCAGAAACATATATCTCAGTATTTGCTCCTTTTTATTTAAAGTAGTAGCATTGTTTTGATATATAGGGACCTATGTGCAATTTACCCAGTTAAAAGGGTTAGCTTGCAATTTTCACATGATGAGATGTTCCTCTGATGTTGAGACATCATGAGAAATCTTTTTAGCAAAGTTTGAGGGATTTCCCAAGCTAAGGCACCAAGGTGCAGCTGTGGAAGCAATCCCGGTGCTTGAAACCCTAATTTGGGGTAAAATGCAATTTACCCAAATTAAGGGATACAAATTGTGAAATATGTCATCTAATGTATCTTTTTAGACTCTTGCCATCATTAAGATAAGAAATGATGAGGAATTCACCTCAATTGAATTATCAAGTTATGAGACATGCCTTGTGATTGAATAATCAGGGTATATGTGTAATATTTCTTTATGTATGTACCTCAGTATTAGCTTGCTCTCCTTTACCTTCTTTTCCTAAGACCTTAAGAGAAGGTTTGTCCTTAGAATAAAGAGGAAGGGACGATCAAGTAAAGAAGGAGGGACCTAATTGGAATTATGGACAACTTATGAACTAATGTTGAAAATCCTACCCCATGTATATAAGCTCTCCTTCCCTTAGTTGCAAGGGAACTCACCCTTCGTTCCCTTACTGTTTCATTTCACCAAAGACGACCAAGGACTGCCTTGGAGCTAAGGAGGACGACCAAGGGGTGCAAGGTAGGTTTAAACCCCTCTTCTTGCCTAATTCCATGGTTAAAACTCGAATTCAAGGTCATCTTCATGGCTAACTCTTGAAACCCTACCTTTCTAGCCGTCTCTTTTCATCCTTCCTTGGAGTTTTCACCTTGGCCAACCTGAGGGAACTCAAGGACGCCATTAGAGCTTGGATCTTGAAAGCTTGGAGCTCAAGAAGCAAGCTTTAGGCGGGTTTTATAACTCTAAACCCATGCTTTACTATGTGCATCTTTATATGCGTTTTGATGATAGCTCTTAGTGTTTCCCTACTTTTCCCTGCTATTTTGCAAGCAAACCCATGGGATATTCGTACTGTTCTTGATCTAGGAGATGAAGGCGTGATTTCCAAGAAAAACCCACCGCTTTTCACTTCCTTAAACGGTCTCAAAAGTTTGCTCTCTCGGACTCAAGACCGCGAGGTGAGCAAACGGTCTCGAGACCGCGACAGGTAAAATGGTCTCCAAGACCATTTGGCCCCATTGACCGGGCGTGGATCGTATAAGAAATCTGTTCCTAATTATATAGGCTAATTACCCTCAAAATTTGGGAGATATGACCTTTTTAAGTAACAACTTTATTTGAATTTATTCCTGATTTTCAAATGGTCTGAAGTTGCCTTTTTGGGCAAACGGTCTCAAGACGGTGTAAGGTCGTTGACTAAGCGTTGACCGTATGATATTACTGTTCAAAATAATGTTAATTAACAACTCACCAATTTTGATGGTCTGATTCCAAACGGGCTAAGAGTTGAAGGGTGAATACTAGGGCTAACCCTAGATAAAATCAGTACTGAAATTATGGTGACCTAGTTAGGGTTTTTAGGGTTGATTGACCTAAACGGTCTCAAGACCGTTTGGGGGTCACCAAACGGTCTCAAGACCGCGAGGGCAATCAACCAAGACCGTTTGGAGGTCTGGGGTCAAGGATAGTTGACCATTTGAAGGTACAATTGCACCAAATTACATTGCAATTAAATATTGATATAATCATCAACTCAATTTGTTCAACCTTGATGAATTTCCACTAGAATCCAAAATTGGATGGGCAAACGGTCTCAAGACCATTTGGAACTCATCCAAACGGTCTCAAGACCGAGAGGACAATCACCCAAGACCGTTTTAAGGTCTAGGGTTGAGTAATTTGACCAATTGAGGACCCAATTGCAAATAAGTTATCAATTTAATCAAAATTCTGTTTTGTGACTCAATCATGGTTCAACCCCTATCAAATCACCTTATATTTTAATGAAATCTTGGGCAAACGGTCTCAAGACCATGTGGGGTCCACCCACATGACCTCAAGACCGTTTGGGCCAAGTTTGGGCCCAATTGGAGCTCAATTGAAGGGTTCAACCTTGTGTTGATGCACATTGTTGAGTGGTGATGGGTGAACATTGATAGATCCCAATTGAATCGATTTCAATCATAATTGGTCAACAATTGAGGTTCAATTGAATGACCAATTGGTTAAGCATAACCTTAATTAACCCAATCCATAGGTGGTCAACATAGATGGGACCTTTTGAAGGCTTCAACTTTGATTGACATTATCGGTTGCATCTTTGAGTCTTGATTGAAGGACCAAGCGGTTGAGACCATGAGAGCCTCGCGGTCTCAATACCGTGAGAGGGCTTGCGGTCTCAAGACCATGAGGGGGCTCACGGTCTCAAGACCGAGAGGAGGCTCGCGGTCTCAAGACCGCGAAGGGCCTCGCGGTCCTGAGGTCAAACTAGCTAAACGGTCTTCATGACCCTCGCGGTCTTAACCTCAATTGGAGTCTTCGCGGTCTTGAATGCATGATGGCTCGCGGTCTTGAAGCCTAAGGGGGCTCGCGGTCTTGAGGTTAGAAGGAGGCTCACGGTCTTGGAAAGTCAAAGTGGGCAAACGGTCAACACTTTCAACCGATCTCAACTCAATTGATGATTAATGAGTGAAATCAAACAATGTAATTCCAAGTTGACTTCTTTCAATCATTTGATGATGTAAATGGTTCAATGTTGCCCAAATCAAACCCTAATGATAATCTAGGATAGTAAGGGGTTATTTGACTAAGGTTTTTGACCATGATGATGATCAATGGGGTGAATTACCAAAGTACCCCTGAAGGGTCAATTGAGTTATACCTTGCTCAATTCAAACTCTAATTACATGAGAATGATGTTTTTAGTCATAATGACTCTATCCAACTTGATCTAGTCTAATGTTATCATCAACCATTAGTATGATGAAAGAGAGAGTACTCTAGAGAGAGAAAATACCCTAGAGAGAGAAAGTGACTCTAATCACATAATGGTGATGTTTTTGGCTATGTTAGCCTATGATGACTCAATCCAACCTGTTTTAGAGTGATTTTGACATCACCTAACCTTATGATGAGAGAGAAAGTACTTCTAGAGAGAGAAAGTACTTCTAGAGAGAGAAAGTACCCTTTTTAAGAGGAAACTCAATTGAAGCATCTCCAATACACAGAAATGAGCATAATTAGGGTATGATCCACCTGTGTGAGATCATAGAAACCCTAATTATGATAAATGATGAACCTTTAACTAATCCAAGAGCATCAATGAAGATGTTACTCATACATGATGATGTTATGAGTTTAATTCACCTTGATGTGAATAGTAAACCCTAATTCAAGGGTAATGGCATGCTTTTGAGTATTAAACTCTATTTGATTTGAATTAAAGATTTAACTCTTATGACAAGAGTAGGAAGTACATTCCTTATTGTTGTATTACCTTTATCAGATGTATTAACCATGCAGGTTCTAATATGAAGGTAATCATATCCAGGCATGGATAATGATGTTATATTCATTAAAGGCATGTTGTTAGCCTTATGAATAAGTAAAGTAATCCGATGTCTTGCCAGTGGCATCCTATGCTGATAATGGGCTGTGAGAGCCATGAATACCATCAAAGTCATGCCTTAGAGATGACTTGTGATGAGGATAATGAGAAATGATGATTGATATGAGTTAGGCCTGTTACATTTAGTATTCTTCTTTTTATAACTGCTATGCTACTGTTATTGTTTGAAGAACAATGTATGATGTTAAAGAATACTGAATGTACCTAACTAATCAAGTATAATGTAGAGCCCTGATCATAGATCCATCATTTTCAGGAATTAAGTGATGGTGAAACAGGTTTTCCTCAGGGAACTCCTGGAGCACATACTTTTGAGTATGTGGGGTACATGGATGTGTAGAACCTTACATCCTAGTGTAGGAAAGTGATGTAGATGTGGAATCCATCCATCCTTCACTATAGTTACATACCGTATCAGTGGTAGGTAAACATGAAACCTCCTGATGACGAAGAAAGCACAGATATCCGTATCAGTGGTAGGTAAATATGAAACCTCTTGATAACGAAGAGAGTACAGAATGCCACTGTGACTCTAGAATAGCGAAGGACCAGTTTACCCTGGTGAGCTATAGTAGTAGAGACATGAGATGTCCTACAAGTGATCCTCGTACTGACTGAGGAAGGTGAAGGTCATGAGAATCCGGCTCTCTTAATGACCTATGTATGATACTGATGCGGCTTCTCAGTGATCAGTTGGAGTATGAGTGGTAAGCCTCATCTCCACAGGGCATTATGTTGTTTGTAAAACATAATCAACCATGTAGTATAACTTGTTAGAGATGACTCCAAGTTAGTTGGTTGATGTTACATTGCAATAATGTTGATATTCTCCATATCTCCTAAATTGTAGAGATCTTGTTATACCTGCAACTGTTATAGAATGCTTTGAAGGCTTTACTGTTTAAAATAATCTTTGATGTTATAATAAAGCTTCTGGCGAAGAGTTATAACTCTCGCTGGGACAATTATGTATAATTGTCTCACCCCGTAGGCTTCAACTTTTTAGGTGGACGTCGGAGACGAAGGAACCAGCCTACAGGTGACCAGTCTCAGCAGCAGCAGCACCAGGGGCAGCAGTAATCTCAGGTGGAGATTTGTCTTGCCATGTGGTGTAGTTAGAGTCAGTCCTATGTGTCCTCTGTACTCTCAGGTCTTGGAGTCTTTTGTTTAGTGATCTTGAGATTTTGTATCTTGATGTATATAATTACTCAAGAAGTAATTATCCTGAGATGTAAACAGTTTACCTCACTTTATGAAAGAAGCTTTTATGGATCCAAGCTCTTGTCTCGAAAAGCTTTAATTTTCCATGATTTTTGTCTTCCGCTGATTACCAATTCGCTTCCGCTAAGTTTTAATCGTGTTTATGTCATGGTTTGGAGATCAGAGCCCACATTGGGTATGAGTGCTATTTAGTAACATTGATATAATTTATCATGTTGAACCTAACTCTAATGTAAATAGATAAAGATGAGTATTCATGTTTAACATTCTTATATGATGGAATGATGGTGGAATAACCTCCTTGACATGATCATAACCTTGGTATGTTAATTGGTGGTTATCATAGCCACATGGTTGATACTTTCTTATGCTAAACATGTGCATTATGAATATGATGAGAGTTAATTATATCTAGATTCATTGCATGTTTATGTAATAAAGGAATGTTCTTAATGTTAATATATACCTACTATGATTGTTTATGAATATAATGTAGTCCATTAATGCAATATTGTGTTGATCTGGTGTATTATATATAAGTGATGTTGTTGAGCCTTGTTATAAGGCATGAAAAGATAATGATGATCTTGCAAGAAATAATATGATGGTCTTAATGACCTTTCGGCATGGTTGAGCCTTGAATGAGGTGCAATCCTCTTGTGTTGATAAGGGTTAATACCATGTGATATTGTAAAAAGGATTTATATCTTGTAATAGTATAATGGTCTTAATGACCTTTGGGCATGGTTGAGCCATGAATGAGGTGTAATCCTCTTATGTTGATAAGGGTCGATACCCTATGATATTGTGAAAAAGATTATTATCTTGTGATAGTATGATGACTAGTGTGGTCTCATGAATGGAAAGTGAATAGTACCATGTGATGATGAGATGAGAAATTATGTTTCACACGTTTTATATCTTTTTAAAGTTGTGATATTTATATGCTTGCTAGAAGTGAATTAGGGTTTGTATGTCCACTTGTTTGATGCAGCCTTAATTCACCCAATTGGCATAACTAATCAAGTGAAACTCTAATCATGTAGCGCCCTGTGCCATAGATCCATCTGAGTGTCAGAATTTGCTAGATGGTGAAACGAGTATTCCTAAGGGAAACTCAAAGCGCATATTGTTGAGTATGTGGGGGTGGCAAGTTGAGGATATATCATTGTCATCCACAATGCATATTGTGGAGGTTGACTATGGTCATGCCTCATATATCTGATTTGATTGAGAACGACTTCGGTCGTGTCTTGATGATTATATATGTGAAAAGATTGGAGGACAACTATGGTTGTACCTTAGATGGTAGGGTATGCATACCCACCTCCTTTCACTGGTGTTGTGACCTATACCAAGGATGGACTAGGCTGTTAGCAGCTTGACCTTATGTGTCGTTGTAACAGACCTATACTGACCGGGGGCGGAGAAGATCTTAGGAGTCCGGCTCTTCCTAGATCTTGTATGGCACTTATTTTGACTTAGCAGTGGTCAGTTGGATTTTGAGTGGTATCCTCAAATTCCTCAGGGCATAATAAAAGATGTAATACAGCCGTATAGCATATATGTTTAGGGTTATACATGACGCTTCACATTGGATGATAACCCTTGTTTGTTCTCTTTACATAAAGATGATGCTTAGTGCAATTAAGAGATAGTAGATATACTTATGTTGTGGATATGCTTAAGATTGTAGATGCATACATACTGTAGTCATGATTATGTAGATAACTATACCTCTACTACTGATTATAATCATGATGCTAGCTATCTTATGTTGTTAGTTATGTTTAGCATGCTAGCCATGCCTTTGTAGCTAGAGATGCATATATTACTAATCATGCTTATTCAGATAGTTATGCTTATGGTATTATCTCTTTTTATGATGTTGATATGTTCAACCTATTATACATGCTAATGTTGTTATCTATGCTTATGTGGCTAGAGTTATTCATAATGATAGAGATGCTATGTTACTAGACTTTCTCATGATGCTAGATATGCATATGCTACTGAATTGCTTATGTTATCAACAAGATAAAGGATGATAGTCTGGCTAATGATGATAGTTATTATCTGCTCCCTTGTGTATTTGGATAATCATCCGTGTTGCTGAGCTTATTTGTTATATATGACTAATTTGCTTAACTGTTTAATTACTTAAAAATGTTGTAATCAATAAATGTTGTTGGAGGTTATATCTCTTGTTGGGACTGGGTCTCACCCTTGTGGTTCGGCACATTTTTTTAGGTAATCGGAAGTGACGAAATCAAACATGTGGCAGCAAAGAGGAGCTATAGTAATGAATCTTTGAGAAAGTTGATTAGATGTCTAGTGTGTCCTAGAGTCGTCGTTGTACTCTTAGGTCTGGGTAGGAAAAGTTTGTATATGGTGTTTAAAATGAATCGGGATTTTGTTATCATGTTAATGCTTGTTTGTGTGACATATATGAATATTGTTCTCCTATGTATATATGTTGTGGCTAAGGTGATAGATCAATTTGTATCAAATTCTTGGCATAGTATGGATATAAGAAAGATTTTGGGATCTTATGCAAATGTTTATTAGTGGATGTTGACGCTGAAATCGATTTTAATTTACCCATATTTTTGGGTATGTGATTAATTAGTGATTGATTGTGTTTTATGTTTTGAGTAATCTCATTTAGTATAACGGGTTATCACACTTAGGGACCATGTTTTGGATAACTAATGAAGGAATTAAGCTCCAATCCTTTAATGTAAGATGGATAATAGAAACATGTGGTTTATCCCAAATTTTGAAGGTGATTGGAGGTCATATGTGTGATTTGCAATTATCTTCATAATATGGGTTTTAATCTAAAGAAAATAAAAGATAAGTGATGAAAGGGAGCCCAGTCAGATCTAGACTCCCAGATCCAGGTGAAGAGGAGACCATCCCTAGCCCGAACTCTCCTGAGTCCCAATGGCCACAGGAACTTCGCAGGACCTTTAGATTATGCCCCCTCTCTAGCTCTCATCGTGGCATAAAATGAATCGTGGTGGATTTGGGATGCTAAAATGAACACAACGGACCTGGACTTTTCCCTTATCATGGAGAATGGGATAACACCCTATTTCTCCAATAGCCTAAACCAACGCAGATTGCAAAGGGTAGGGATCTTTGACTGAGTGATTATAAAAGGGTTGGGCTTTATCCTTTGGGTTGGAGGAACAATCCCCACAATACTATAGCACCTGAACCCACCCTATAACCCTTTCCTTTCTCATCTTGGTTCTGGGTACACCGCCAAATCAGTCGCCATCTATGGTGAGTCCAGCAACCCCAAGAAGTGGAGGTCGAGGCATTGGCCCACCTGATATCCTGGCAGGGATATCGAGACAACTGTGGGACAGTGTCGGGCCTTTCCCAGCCTTCATATTAGAGCACTATGAGGTGCCTAGTCATCCTTTCTATGATTTCTAGTACTCCGGTAGTAGTCATGATCTGCGGACTTCGGGATCAGCCACCCAAACCCATTGAGGCTCACCTCTGTAGCTCCTCCAATCCGCCAGGTCTGGCTGGACATGATTTCAGTCTTAGGGGACTCTACCAGGCCTCACAAATGAGAGTCAACTATCGGGTTGACCTCAGCCATGGCTGGGATAGCGCAATAGATCGTGAGAGGAAGGGGATGACCCTTGGGTCTTTTACGTCAGTACCCTCACCCGCATGAAAAATCTTGATCACTGCAAAAGGGAAATGTGGTCTTTTACCCCTAATTTGAGACCTCTCCCACATGGACAAAGCACTAAGGAGGCACGAGATCATTGGTAGGTGCATGTTCCCAAGTGGCTTATAGGATAATAGTTCTCACTAACGTGTCAGGCTATTATTGGTCCAAATCAGTTAATCTTGCAAATAATGTAGTTAATTAATGATAGATTAGATGATGATGAACCTATATATGAAATTGCTCAAAAAATGAGTAGAATTTGAATAAAATACTTTTAGGGTCTAAATATGCTTCCTATTTTAAAAGTATAAGAGTTACATGAATCTAATGTGTTATTGCATATTAATCCTAGATTTGATGAATATAATCCTTACCTCGGTGAATTCATTTCTTTTGTGATAATACCTGATCTTGTCATGTATAATGAGAAAATACTTGATGATGATGAATAATTGATGTTTGTAGATTAATAATCTTATACATGCATGTTTAGGGTTTTGAAACCATTGTGGGTATCTTGCTATGATCTTAATGTTAATAATATGATCTAGGTATCACAAATAACCTAAAATGCTCGAGATGATGATTAGGGTTTCATTTAATATGCGTAACTAGAGTTTGTAATCTTAGAAATCATGACACGATGGAATTAGGGTTTGTAACCCCTATCCCTATTCCAAACATGAGACAACCCTAAACCCTAGTTTAGGATCGAATCTAGATCTGATCAATATAATGTGAATACATGGTGACATATATATAGTATGCATATTGCAGATAATGTAGATCGATTATGTTGATTGCTTGGATGTGTGGATGTATGATTAAAGTACACTTGGTATATTCTGCATTATAAAAGGTATGTGGTTATTCTTATGAATACATGTATCAAATTTTGAGTTTGCAGAGGTTTCTCAAAGAGTTTGAATGCTTGATAATTGCTTGCTTATTTATTTACTTCATGTAAATTATAAAGCCCCTATGAGTATCATGAAAGGTAAATAATGATGTTCTGAACCCTAGGTTAGACTAATATAAAGGGTAATACACATGAGACCAAGTATGGATAGTGGTTACACCTGAGATGGTAGACCAGATACATGTTAGAATATGAAAGCAAATACATGTTCTTATATGCAAATAAATGATGTTTCAATATATGTATACTTGTTATTATTAGATGAACCCACGTACCAGTATAGAAATATATTGACCATGTATTTGTTTTTCGGCATTTAGGTACTTGATATACTTTATTTGTAGATATAAGGTTACAGATGAAATATGTTGAAGACACTGAAGTTAATCAAGGAGAATTAGTTATAGTGGTATTTCTTCTCATATGTATAAGATAGTTCCTTCTAAAAATTTATGTAACTCCTTAGATGATCTCATTATGCAAACATGTAAATATTTATTCTTTAGTGGAAATCATTTACTATTCTGTATTACTTATTGAATCTAATCCTGGAATTTATGAGTAATGATCCTCGACTTTAAGGTCCTTTAGACATTAAAAAGTGTGGGTAGTTACATTTGGTATCAAAGCACAGATTTAGCATTTAATACTTAATAGTTTATAGTTTCAAATCATCTTTAGAAATATAAAGGAAAAATTATTAAGGCATAATGTATCTTCTAGGTTTCTGATCTCACATTTCATCCACTTCTCATCTCTTTGCTTATTAAGACTTGAAAACAAATATTGTTAACTAGAGAAGTAAATGTGAAATATGTAACCTATTGTGTAGGTCCCTCTAGAGAGGGTAAACACTATAAAGATATAAGTATGGGTAAGCCCATTCATAGAGGAAGGAATTGGATTGGGATAACCCATTAGGGTACGAGAACTCTATAGGGTCAAGGGATGTGGAAACTCTAAGTGGTAGGGTATAGTCCCTAATCATAACCCTAAAACCTAAAGCATAAATAATGAGAATGGTGTGGTGATATGGAATACTACTCATATGAAACTTGAAAGGGAATAAGAAATATAGAAGGATGAGTTTAGGTGACCTAGTCTCCCATGCATGTGTGCATGTGGAGCATGACATTCATGTAAGAGGTTTGAGAAATATAAGAACCCAAATGGTTTATACATATACATATATATATATTAAAATGGAAATCCAAATATAACTTGTTCGAACCCCTCATGCTATCTATGGAAGTTTGGTGATGGAAATAAAGTCAATGAGATGACTATGGTCAAGCCCTAGAGAGGAAGGTGGCCCAAGTCCATTGTATGGACAAAACCCATGAGAAGGTATCCTAGAGATTGAGTAAACAAGGGTTGAGAAGTTATAATGATAAAAATTAATGCATAAAGATGTAAATGTGAAACCTTTAGGGCTAGTGTGCCAACCCGTGGTGGGTCAACCCAAGAGTGGGAAGATGACCTATGAGGGAGGCAAAACCTTAGACCTTGGGGTCAGGTTGTGGCTAGAGATCCTAACCTCCTCCTATGAGACAAGAAGGCACCCTAGGTTAGGACATTCCCTTTAAAGGTAAGTTGAATAAACCAATTTAAATATTGGGGTAACCTTAACTGTCTCCCAAAAGGGTGGAGAATTAAGGATATAAAGATGAAAGCACTTACATCCTTTGAACCCAAGTATGCCATCTCTGAGGGACACATGTGGTCAAACCCCAGATTGGGAAGACCAGTATGGCACCAAACCCCAGAAAGGAAAGGTGGCATGAGTTGATAGTGTGGATGGCCAAGCTCCGGGTAGGAAAGGTCATGAAGTGGTCAAGCCCCAGGTTGGGAAGACTGGTATGGAACCAAGCCCAAGTAGGGAAGGTGGTCCAAGTCCACTGTGTAGATGTTTATGATCTATCCCTAGATAGGGAAGGTCGTAGGGAGGTCAAGCCCTAGGTAGGGAAGACCGACATGGCACCTAGCCCAGATAAGGAAGGTGGCTTGACCCAATTTTGGAACTATAATGGTTAATGTGTACTCAAGAGAGAGATAGAGAGATGAAGGAAATCTGAGTTAAAGAATTATACGAGAGGATAATGTGCTTAAAAGTAGTAGAGATGTGACATCTCAAGGAAACCCTTGGGAAGGGTAGAGTCCTAATGTAATCCTAAGGTCAAGTAGGGTGTATTAAAGGTACATAGGATCAATGGGGTGGGGAGTTGATTGTGCCATGAATGCACAAGACCACATGGTCGGGAGGTAACAGCTAGGTTTGCCCAAGGTCCATGAATCAGGAGATTTGCTACCTTCATGATGATCATGGGGCCTAATGGGTGAATGTGAGAGGCACTCCCTTAATGCATAAGGATGAGATCACTCAAAAGGTACCTATACCCCTAGAAACCTCAAGAAAGTGGCTAAGTCTCATAATACATGAGGGGTTAATATAAAAGATATAATGAAGTCATGAAAACTTGAGAGAAGTTGTGCTCAAACTTAAAAGTAAGAAAAGGGACACCTAACTTGAGGAAATATAAGAATATTGTGGAACTAAAAGATAGATGGTATTAGAGCCAATTCTCCTCTAGTAGGTGAGGCCCACATGGGCATGTGGAATGCCAGTCTTAAGTCATGCGGTCTAGGCAAATTGGAAAGGGCTATCCATTGAGATGAGATGGAGCTGCCCTTACGCTGGTAGCCGTGGTTGGGAGTTGGGTGTCCATGGGCCATTATGGGTCTGTACTGAAATGGGGAAGAGATTATGAGGCCATATAGTTGACCTTGACGAGGATGTCAAGAGTCTAATTTAGGGAGATTGTAATGTCCCACCATTTGAGGCCTCAAATAAAATGATCTTAAAAAGGGATGATTGGACTACCCATATCACCAAGGTTCACCTCCTTTTTAGGGAGCCCATCACTAAAGAACTTCATAGTTAAGTGCAAGGCCCCTAAACTTGCTTAATAAGTTGAATAAGATTAATTACCATATTTTAAT
Organism: Alisma plantago-aquatica; assembly: GCA_963693085.1. Taxonomy (NCBI): domain Eukaryota; kingdom Viridiplantae; phylum Streptophyta; class Magnoliopsida; order Alismatales; family Alismataceae; genus Alisma; species Alisma plantago-aquatica. Next base: position 1,102,510,188 of record OY856409.1, read on the forward strand.
TCCTATAACCCTAATTTTATATGTTTTGAAATCATAAGACAAGCTTAAGTTTCAATTTTGGTCCAATCTGGACACTGTTTAAACAAGTTATGCAATTTTCTGTACATTTTGGACTTTTCTATAATTTACCCAATTGAGGGGTTTTATTTGCAATTTGTCGCATACATTATGTTCCTTATATGTTATATTATCATTCTTGAGTGTTTTGATCCATGGGGCTCCTAGTTGATCCATGGTTTGAAGGTGTTTTCATCAAAGTTATTTTAGGGTTTACCCCTTCATGGATGAGCTACCTTTAGTAGCTATCAACTAAGGAATTATGTGATTGGCTGAGAAATTCGAAAAAGGAAAGCTAAGCAGGTCTATACAGATAGTGGGAGATCTTCTTGTGTGTGTTCTTGTATATTCTTAATAAATTAAGGCCATGGACACTTGGATAGATACTAGAATTTCAACTTTTTCTTTTTGATTTATCTTAAAGTTCATATACTTATCCCCAAGCACAAAAATGAGCCATTTCCTCTCCACCACTTCCCTCCTTCTCCCAAACTCGTTCTCCTTCTGTTCATCTGCGAATTTTTGTGCCCAAGGAAGAAGAAAGTGGGGATCTTCTTGGAAACAATTTTAGGGTTGCAATTGATTTCCTTTTTGGGTCTAAAAAGCTTCTTCCTAGTGATTTTGACCTAAAAGTGTAATTTTTACCTTATTTCCTCCATTTATTTCTTTGTTCTTATTCCTCCTATATCTCTCCAGGTCAGAACCATGTTGTTCCATGGTATAAATTTCTCTAAAGCTCTAAAACCCTACCTTTCTTGCTCCTTATGCTTCGGGATTGCTCATTTTATGAAGAAAGGTGCTAGATGGACGAATTCATAGCTTATTCTTGGATTTTCTACCCTACCTGCTCGAGATTTATTCTTTTTGGGGTTTCATCTTCTCATTATAGGTATGTTTTATAACTTGATCCACGTTTATTGCTTACCATAAGCTTACTAGCTCATGTTCTTGCTTGAAAATGATGATTTATGCACTAAAAAGCTATGCTTGACTTGGATTTCGATTTTTATAATGTTCCATGTTCTGATTTCAGTTTTAGATGAACCTGTGATCATATGTATGTTATTCCTAAGGTATAATATGACTTGGATCAGGTTTTTTGACAACCTATGGTGCTAAGCACCTATCAAACAATGGTCAATTTTAGGGTTTAAAGTTGATTTCTTCTATAAACCATGACCTGATGGCGGTACCATTGCAACAACCCTATGGTGTTGTCTTCATAACAACTGATTGTCATGATCAAGAGTGTCAAATGACAGTGACAACCTATGGTCACCCCCTTAGGTCAGGTTTCGGACCAATTAGAAGTTTAATGATCAACCATTAAGTACCCTACTGATGTTATCAATCAATGATGACATTAGCTTAATATTTGATGTTTATTAATGAATATAGTGTTGATCTAATAACCAATGGTGATTTAATGATCACTAATGATGGTGGATCAGGTCTCTAAAACCTATGTTTTTTAAAAAAAAACTGGCGATTCATTCATCCCGTCGCATGGGTTTGAACTCATGACCTCTCGGTCTTACATCATCACTTTTACCACTGGGGTGCCACTTCATTGGCATCTAAAACCTATGTTGAGTTAAGGATTGTAGTTTTATCATCAATTAAGCCTTAGACCAATGGTTTATTGGGTCATTTGATGCAATGGTCGGACCTATATTGTAATTGATGGTTTTAATATATGAACTTGACCCAATGGTCAAGATCTACTATTTATTCCTCCAATAAAGTGGAATAATGGATAATGTAATATTTTGGTCCTAATAATGTGATTTATATGGTTTCCTTTATATGATCAACTTAAGGAGCTTAATTGTTGACAATGGGTGGCTTATTTTAAATGAATAGTCGATTGTGGGTTTTACCCTACTCTCAATGGAAATTTTTGTGTTGTTAATCAAGGGATGTCTAGGGTTAGATGGTGACTCTTTCTAGAGCACAAATCAAGGACTTCATAGTCGGTTTATCCAAGGTGTTTACTTATGTAAACAATCAATGGTCTTACCTTTTAAACATCTAATGGTTCTGGGTGACATTGTGGTATGGTGATATGGGTTGAATGATGATGGAACAAATGGAGGGTTACCCTTAATAAGGTAGTCTTACCTATTCACTCATATGAATAGAAGGGATGATAATCATATTGTGTTAATATGTATCTCTAATGAGATATATCTTACTATACCTAGCTTTAATATAACTAAATGATGGTAATTGGGTAAGAATAGTCCTTGAATGATTAATACAATCATGGAGTACTCTCCTATTGTTGTTTAAGACCTAGTATGCTATAACCTGATGGTTAGACCTTGATTTATGTGTGGGCTCATACTTGAGAATATTATGGAATGTGATGGTGATGCTTCACCTTATGCATCCATGATCCAATGGGGATGTCATGAGTTAGGGTTTGGGTATAAGTGATGATTAGTAACATTAATATAATTTATCTTGTGAACCTAACTCTAATGCAAATAGATAAATATGTATATTCATGTTTAACATTCTTTTATGATGGAATGATGGTGGAATAACCTCCTTACTATGATCATAACCTTGATATGTTAATTGATGGTTATCATAGCCACATGGTTGATACTTTCTTATGCTAAACATGTGCATTATGAATATGATGAGAGTTAATCATATCTAGATTCATTGCATGTTGATGTAAGAAAGGAATGTTCTTAATGTTAATATAACCCTGCTATGATTGTTTATGAATAGAACCTGGTTCATTAATGCAATATTGTGATGGTCTGGTATATTATATATAAGTGATGTTGTTGAGCCTTGTTATAAGGCATGCAAATATAATGATGATCTTGCAAGGAATAATATGATGGTCTTAATGACCTTTCGGCATGGTTGAGCCCTGAATGAGGTGCAATCCTTTTGTGTTGATAAGGGTTAATACCATGTGATATTGTAAAAAGGATTTATATCCTGTGATAGTTTAATGGTCTTAATGGCCTTTGGGCATGGTTGAGCCATGAATGAGGTGTAATCCTCTTATGTTGATAAGGGTCGATACCCTATGATATTGTGAAAAAGATTATTATCTTGTGATAGTATGATGACTAGTGTGGTCTCATGAATGGAAAGTGAATAGTACCATGTGATGATGAGATGAGAAATTATGTTTCACACGTTTTATATCTTTTCAAAGTTTTGATATTTATATGCTTGTTAGAAGTGAATTAGGGTTTGTATGTCCACTTGTTTAATGCATCCTTAATTCACCCAATTAGCATAACTAATCATGTAGCGCCATGTGCCATAGATCCATCTGAGTGTCAAAATTTTCCAAATGATGAAATGAGTATTCCTGAGGGAAACTCAGAGCGCATACTGTTGAGTATGTGGTGGTGGCAAGTTGAGGATATATCCTTGTCATCTAAAATGCCGATTGTGTAGGTTGGATATGGTCATGCCTCATACATCTGATGTGATTGAGTACAACTGCGGTCATGTCTCGGTGATTATATATGTGACAAGATTGGAGGACAACTGTGGTTGTACCTCGAATGGTAAGGTATGCGTACCCACCTCCTTTCACTAGTGTCATGACCTGTACCAAGGACGGACTAGGCTATTAGCAGCTTGACCTTATGTGTCATTGTGGCAGGCCTGTACTGACCGGGGGCAGAGAAGATCTTAGGAGTTCGTCTCTTCCTAGATCTTGTATGGAACTGATTTTGACTTAGCAGTGGTCAGTTGGATTTTGAGTGGTATCCTCAATTTCCTCAGGGCATAATAAAAGATGTAAGATAGTCGTGTAGCATATTTGTTTAGGGTTATACATAATGTTTCACATTGGATGATAACCTTTATTTGTTATATTTACATAAAGATGATGCTTAGTGCAATTAAGAGATATTAGATATACTTATGTTGTGGGTATGCTTAAGATTGTAGATGCATACATACAATAGCCATGCTTATGCTGATAACAATATTGTTACTGCTGATTATAATCATGATGTTAGCTATCTCATGTTGTTAGTTATTTTTATCATGCTAGCCATGCCTTTGTAACTAGAGATGCATATACTGCTAATTATGCTTATCCAGGTAGTTTTGCTTATGTTGTTAGATCTTCTTATGATGTTGATATGTTCAATCAATTAGACATGCTCATGTTGTTAGCTATGCTATGTTACTAGACTTGCTCATGATGCTAGAACTGCATATGCTACTGAATTTCTTATATTGTCTACAAGATAAAGGATGATAGTCTGGCTAATGATGATAGTTATTATCTACTCCTTTATGTATTTTGTTAATCATCAATATTGCTGATATTATTTGTTATCTTTGATTAAACCACTTAACTATTTAATTGCTTAAAAATGTTGTAATCAATAAATGTTGTTGGAGGTTATATCTCTTGCTGAGACATGGGTCTCACCCTTGTGGTTTGTCACATTTTTTTAGGTAATCGGAAGTGACAAAAACAAACATGTGGCAGCAAAGAGGAGCTATAGTAATGAATATTTGATAAAGTTGATTAGATGTCTAGTGTCTCCTAGAGTCGTCCTTGTACTCTCAAGTCCGGGCGAGAAAAAGTTTGTATATGGTGTTTCAAACGAATCAGACTTTTGTTAGCATATTAATACTTGTTTGTGTGGCATATATGAATATTGTTCTCCTGTGTATATGTGTGGTGGATAAGATGATAGAACAATTTGTATCAAATTCTTGGCATAGTATGGATATAAGAAAGATGTTGGGCTCTTATGCAAATGTTTCTGAGTTGGTGTTGACATTGAAATCGGTTTTAATTTACCCATATTTTTGGGTATGTGATTAATTAGTTTTTGATTGTGTTTTATATTTTGAGTAATCTTGTTTAGTGTAACTGGTTCTTACAAGTTGGTATTAGATCTTTAGGTTCACTGAGTCTACTGGGACACTAGGACGTAAGACTAGGATGATGTCTAAGTTAGGAACGTGACACAAAAACATGGTGCATACTGCTTAATCTCAGTACTTGGATGCCCTGGCCAGGTATTCAATTATTGAAGAAAGGTAAGTATGGAACTCTTAGATTGTTATATTTCTGATTACTCTGATCAAGTAGTCATTTTGAGACAATCTAAAGAGCATAACAAATAAGAAATCATGGTGTGAATATCTCAATCCTACCTTAAAGAAGATGAGAATTGCATCATTATCTATCAAAATGTGAATGTTTGGTAACTATAAGAGAAAGATACAACACCATGAAATATAAATCTGAATACAAATTAGAAAAAGAGTTCTTGAAGATGTGATTCAAGAATATAATAAAATAAAATACAGATAAGTCTATGCTTATAAAGTTAATCAATGTATGAAATCCACATAAGATGGAAAGAACTCCTATAACAAGTACAAAATGAGAAGATTAATGGGAACAATGGCAAAGAAAAAAGGTGGAACCTGAGTTAATCTCAGACCAACCTATGTGTGTAAGAATGTGTTAATGAAAAATCAGCATGGCATGTGAAAGAAATTAAGGGAGATGATCTCGATTTAATGAAGAAAATGTGGAATATGAGTATTTACTTATTGATAAGTGATTGAAAAATATAATAAAATAAGAGAACATACCCAAGTGTGATAAATAGTCATCAAGGAAGAAGTAATGAGATATGTTAATCATGATGATTCCTATACTAATGGCAAGGAACCAAAAATGAAAAAGGTAAAATGATACATAAGAAGTTGTAATATGCATAATGAAAATAGAATTGGTTACCTTTTTGCTAGTGACCCTGAACAATGCTACTATGATGTGGGAAGTATGTTTTCCTTTGTGTCTTTCCTTTCTAGGGCACAACTTTCAAGTGGACCATTGCCACTTGGTATGTGTGGATTCATTCTAAACATGAGGGTGGATAGCTTATTATAGCATAAGGTTTCTTGGACTATGGTTCCAAGATCATAAAGTTTGTGATGAGTTTTCTTTTGATCCTTACAATAATTAGGAAGACTCCTCTTATATGTCTTGATATTTGTTATGTTGGTAAAAGTGGATGATATAATGATGTCAGTTCCTTATTGCACATGAGGTAGATACCAAGGTAATGAATCCTAGTATCCAATATGTATCAACAGTATGAGAAATATGTGAAGGTTGAATATGTTTATTAAATGAACATTCCAAGTGTTCCTTCCCCTTAAAGAGAGGGAGAGAGAGTTGATGATTACCCTCTAAATGTTGTTTGGAAGGGAAAAAAAGTGATTCTATAATGTTGTGTATGGTACAATGATAGTTGGGCAAGACCACTATCAAGGATAAATGGTTGTTGGTCAATAGATATGTGATATTGTGTTTCTTTAAGATAAACCTATGATCAAATATCAATGCATAAGATTTAGATTGGATGACATGATTCACATGACCATGATGAGTTTAGATTTATGTCCTTTAGACTAACCAATGTACAAATAGAATTTATGAATAGGAGGAACAGAGTGTTCCAGTCATGTCATATAAGTTATATCAAGCTTTAAATGATGACATGTCAAAGTATTTTAAATATGGTCAAAAATATGATCAATATTTCTTCAAAAACCTTAGTGTTTCCGAAGCAGCAATATCTATGAGACAAGTTGAACAATAGTGATATGGGGTTGATTAAGTGTCTTTATGGGATCATGATATGTCTTATAAGTAGATTGTGTAAATCCTAGTAAGGTGAAGATAGTGTTGTTGTTTCACCCCTAACAAGGTTGACTAGGAATGATGTTTCCTTGTATGGAATGACAGTTGCCAGCGTCAGCATTTCTTTTGATGTTGAAAAAGAACTAACAAGAGTTCTAGTGCCAGTGTAAAAAAAAAGGATGGATACATTGCCTTTTTTTATGCTTAAAGGTATGGTATGGAACACATGGCATGATTGGAAAAAAAACTAGCAAGTATGAATTTTGAGTAATGTGTTGATACAATAGATATAATTTCAGGATGATAGCTAGAATTTAAAGTAGAACATTACTACTAGAGTTGTACAGATGACACAACAAGTTTCTACATTCCATAATGAGAATGTCTTCTTAGGTGGGGGGTTTTGTGCTGACCCAAGATGAGATATGTATGAATGATGTGACACTATCATGATATTCAAGTAACCATGTGAAGGTAATAGGATAAGTTGTAAATGAAGTACCCATCTTTATTTACCTTGGATTTCGGGGGCGAAATCCCTATTAGGGGTTTATAGTTGCAAGGCCCCTAAACTTTCTTAATAAGTTGAATAAGATTAATTACCATATTTGAATTCCTATAACCCTAATATAACCTTTTTATATGTTTTGAAATCATAATACAAGCTTAAGTTTCAAATTTGGTCCAATTTGGACACTGTTTGAACAAGTTATGCAATTTTCTGTACATTTTCGACTTTTCTGTAATTTACCCAATTGAGGGGTTTTCTTTGCAATTTGTCACATACATTATGTTCCTTATATGTTATGTTATCATTATTGAGTGTTTTTATCCATGGGGCTCCTAGTTGAGCCATGTTTTGAAGGTGTTTTCATCAAGGGTATTTTAGGGTTTACCCCTTCAAGGATGGGCTACCTTTAGTAGCTATCAAGTAAGGAATTATGTGATTGGTTGAGAAATTCGAAAAAGGAAAGCTAATCAAGTCTATACAGATAGTGGGAGATATTCTTGTGTGTGTTCTTGTATATTCTTAATAAATTAAGGTCATGGACACTTGGATAGATACTAGAATTTCAACTTTTTCTTTTTGCATTATCTTAAAGTTCATATACTTATCCCCAAGCACCAAAACGAGCCATTTCCTCTCCAACACTTCCCTCCTTCTCCCAACCTCGTTCTCCTTCTGTTCTTCTATGAATTTTGGTGCCCAAGGAAGAAGAAAGTGGGGATCTTCTTGGAAAAAAATCTAGGGTTGCAATTGATTTCCTTTTTGGGTCTAAAAAGCTTCTTCCTAGTGATCTTGACCTAAAAGTGTAAGTTTTACCTTATTTCCTCTGTTTATTTCTTTTTTCTTCTTCCTCCTATATCTCTCCAGGTCGGAACCATGTTGTTCCATGGTAGAAATTGCTCTAAAGCTCTAAAACCCTACCTTTCTTGCTCTTTATGCTTAGGGTTTGCTCATTTTATGAAGAAAGGTGTTAGATAGACGAATTCATAGCTTATTCTTGGATTTTCTACCCTTCCTTCTCGATATTTCTTCTGTGTGGGGTTTCATATTCACATTAGAGGCAAGTTTTATAACTTTCTCCACGTTTATTGCTTACCATAAGCTTACTAGCTCATGTTCTTGCTTGAAAATGATGATTTATGCACTAAAAAGCTAGCCTCATATGAGAAACCCTTAATTGGGAATAAAGGGACACGACATAAGATTCTGATTAAGTTTAATCATTAGTATTATATGAACTCTAAATATGAAATATGGAAAAGATATGAGAAAAGTATGTAAGGGCCAAGATAGTAAGAATCAATCATGAGGAATGGATTATATAACCAAGTACAATGTTTTTATGTACTCCAAAGTAAAAGGAAAATAATAGAAAAGAGCTAAGTATACAATAAGTACATAGAAGTGAAGAGTTTTCAGAAGAGTTAAAGTGAAGAGAACTAGATGAGCATGTAATTGATAAAACTAGGATAAGAAACTTAGTTGAAACAAATAGAAATGTTGGAAATAATGAGCTTGATTGAGGAATGAGGGTTATGATATAATTGAGAGCATGGAATGTATACCTTTATTAATAAGTTAAATACATTCATTCTTACTGCCATTGGATTCGAAGTCTCTATAGAACAACAAACTAGTTTCTAAAATAAGAAAAAAAGTGTAGCTAAATAAATGAATAAGTCATACAAAGGTAGACTATATTCAGGGAGGAAAAACTTGATTGAAAGAGAAACTGTGTTTCACCCATGCATGAGCCGTTTGATTTAAAATGAAGGATATGTAATGTATTAAACATGAGTTGAAACTATTTGAGAGATTATTGATTAAGAATTTCAACTTCACATTAGTAGAAGGATAAAAATAAATATGTGCAACATGGTATACATGATCATACACATCAATAAGCAACATGATCATAAGAGAAACGTAGAAGTTAAAGATAATAGGTGGAAGAGTAGTATACGGTAAAAGTATTATGGAAAGTAAGAAAGGGTTTGAAACATGGTGGAGTAATATAGATTATAAAATAAAGAGGTTAGGAGATTCAATCAAGTGCTAGTTAGTCAAGTAACCTTGTTGATAACTAATTAAACCTATATACGACAAATGTATTAATGGGATGTTTGAAGATAAGAATAAGTCAGGCCCAGATGGGTAGACCAATGGACACCTTGAGTGGTGACCCCAGGCACCAAGCTCGGGAATGAGAAGGTGGCCTATGATATTGCATGACTAGTGGGCACCATGAGTGGTGACCCCCAGGCACCAAGCTCGGGATTGAGAAGGTGGCCTTAAGTCATTGGCAAAGGAAACCCTAAGGTGGGTATGCCAGGGTTAGGGAAAAAGCGGTGGAGAATGTCATACTAAAAAGTGTAAATTGGCTTGTTAATTAACTTGATTGTGATAATTAGATTGTTATCCTTATGTGCAAACTTTTGGTTGTTCCCACATACCAGTATATTTCGATATACTGACCGACGTTTTGTTTGTCGGCATTTTAGGAACAACAATTGAAAGAACAAATAGTAAACTGACACATTATGGAAATAAGAAATAAAGTGAAAGGAGGATTAGATAGGATAATTCAAGCTCTGGATAGATAGATTTCTAAAGTTTTCAAAGGTAAGTAAAGTTTTAATTTTATACCAAATTCCAGTTAGTTAGTAGAATTTCATAATTATTATTGATTATTTGTCGAACCTTTGATCATGTTAATTGAATAATGGCTCTGACCTTCGGGTCTCCCTTAATTGGGGGTTACCGGGAGGTGGGGTCGTTACAATTGGTATTCCTCACTTAATCTTTAATAATTATTAAATTTTACAAATTATGTAGAACCCAATGGAGTTATTAGAGGATTATCTGAAAGACAGAGGTGTCTAGAAAAGGATTACGACCGGGGGCTGGCAATATTTTCCTCCGCACCGCTAGTCGGAATATGAGGACTCCCGGATCCGTGTGATTGTCTGGACAAAGTCTTAGGGTATGAATCGAAATAAGATACCTTTAGGACTCTCTCATCTTGTTCATCCCTTCTCAACTCAAATTCTGATAAGGACCTTAAGGATTAGGGTTTTCCTCTCTTCTCCTCACCCTCTTGAGGTATGGGTAAAGTTGATAAGTGTAACATTCCTGACCTGAGTTATAACCTAACTCTAGAAGTTTTTCCTAAATATGTAATTAAACACTTGTAATTATCTTTTAACAGGTAATAAAATCTCCTAAGGAACATATGTTCCATTCCTGTCCCCTAGGAACAATGTTGTAGTATTGTTTTGCAATGCAGGGACCTATGTGCAATTTTCCAATTAAGAGGTTTAACTTCCAGAGTTCACAGGTTAAGACGTACCCTTGATGATGAAACATCATAAGAGTGAATCTGATGAGGCATAATGGATTTTTCAAGCTTGGGCATTCAGATGCAGCTTGTGGAATGATCCTGGTGCTTAAAAATCCTAATTTGGAGTAAAGTGCAATTTACCCAAATTATGGGTGAAACTTGTAAAGTAAACCTTCTAGAGCATATGATATGACTCTTGGCATCATTTAGAGTAGAAATGATGAAAGAGATGCACCAATAAATAATCAGATAAGAAAAGTAATCTTTGTGCATAAAATTCACCATGTATGTGTATGAAGACCTTCATATGTGTACCCTAGTTGAAAGTTGATCTTTTCTACCCTTAAACCTTGAGCTTTGATGAACTTGGTTTAAGTTTAGATGGCTTGGACGTGCCTAACAATCAAGGAGGGATTTATATGAAAATCCCATGCTTTAGAGGTCCTTATGGTGTAAAATGGCCTAAGGTATATAAGCCCTTTTCCTTGTAAACAAAGTGAACGATCCTTCATTTCTCTTCACTTATCTTCTTTCTCAAAACGTCTAAGGCAAGATCTGGAGCTCAGGGAGGCGACCAAGTAGTTCTAAGGTGAGAAGAACCATCTTCAAGCTCGGATTCTTGGGTGAATTCATCATGCAAGCTTGGTTTTGTGGATAACTCACTTAGTTTTCTTGTTCTAGCCATCCATTTCTACCTTTCTTTGGAGGAATCACACTTGACCAAGTTGTGGAGTTCAATACGCCATTATAGGCTTGAAGCCTGGAAGCTTGGAGCTCCAAGAACATCGTTTAAGGCGGGTTTTATAATTCTAAACTCTACACTTTATATGTATGTTTTGTTCTTGCAATTCTAGTACTTAGTTCTTCTTCTACCTCCCTTCTTCCTTGCACTTTGCAAATAAAACGGTGTAATAACCGACCTTGACAGAGGTTGAAGAAGGTGGGCGTGATTACCAAAGTTACTTTATCAAACGGTCCTGTTCCCCCCCCCCTCTGACCAGACCGTTTGAAGGGCAAACGGGTTCTCATGGTCGGTTGGAGCAAACAGGTTCAACCCGTTTGAGGGCATTGACCAAGCGTTGACCGTTTGGTATTCCTGTTCATAATCATGTAGGCTAATGACCCACCAAATTTGAGGGGTTAACTCCAAGGGAATCGTAGGTTGAAGGCCAATCAATTAGGCAATCGAATTGAATTAAGTGCTGATTTTTCCAAACTGATTAACTTGAACTTTTTGGGCAAACGGGTTCAACCCATTTGAGTGAGTTGACCAAGCGTTGACCGTTTGAGATTCCTGTTCATAATATGTTGAGTTTCATTCCTGCAAAGAATCAAAGTTAAATTCTTAACCAATTGAGAGTTGAAGGCACGTCAACATCCTAACCCTAATCGGGCTGAAATTGCTGTTTTCATATATAGATTTTGTTGAGTTTTGGGTTGAAGGACCCAAACGGTCTCAAGATCATTTGGGGGTTCCTCCAAACGATCTCAAGACCGTTTTGTCACAACTCAAGATCGTTTGAAGGTCTAAAGTTGAGGTAATTTGATGGGTTGAGGGTCCAATTGTAATAAGTTATTGAATCGATAAAAATGCTGATTTTAGACCTAATTCAAGTTCAACCCTAATCCAACCGACTTGGTTTTTGGTCAAACTTTGCGCAAACGGTCTCAAGATTGTTTGGAGGTCATCCAAATGATCTCAAGACCGTTTGGGCCAAGTTTTGGCCCAATTGGAGTTCAATTGATAGGTTCAACCTTGACTTGATTCACTTTGTTGAAAATTGATGACTAGCCGATTGGAAACCTTAATTGAGTTAGACTTAACTCTAATTGGCTTCCAATTGAAGGTCAAATTGGTGTCTAATTGTTTGAGGCTCATCTTAATTGACTCAATTTGTAAGTGGTTAACATGGCTTGGGCCAATTGAAGGCTTCAACAAAGGATATCCTATTCTATCATGACCTTTATGTCACCTTTCATGACCACACTCGTTTCAACTCAAACGAGTCCACACCCGTTTCAATCCAAATGGGTTCACACTCATTTCAACTCAAACGAGTCCACACCCATTTCAATCCAAATGGGTTCACACTCGTTTTAACTCAAACGAGTCCACACCCGTTTCAATCCAAATGGGTTCACACTCGTTTCAACTCAAATGAGTCCACACCTGTTTCAATCCAAATGGGTTCACACCCATTTCAACTCAAACGAGTCCACACCCGTTTCAATCCAAATGGGTTCACACCCATTTCAACTCAAACGAGTCCGCACCCGTTTCAATCCAAATGGGTTCAATTGAGTGATACCATGTTTTAATCAAACCCTAATCACATGATGGTGATGTGTTGACTTGTGTTAGTCAATGAGGACTAAACCCAACCTAATCTAGAGTGGTGTAATCACCATCTACTAGTTAGAGGAGAGAGAAGGTACCAATTATGGTGGAAACTCAAGTAAAATACCTTCAATATACATGAATGTGCATGAATAGGGTATGATCCACTATGTGAAATCATGGAAACCCTAACTATGATAATTGATGGATCTTAACCTAACCTGAGAGCACCAAAGGTGATGTTTTCTCATAACATGATGATGATATGAGTTCATTTCATGTAATGTGAGTAGTAAACCCTAATTCAAGGGTGATGACATGTAATGTGAATAGTAAACCCTGATTCTAGGGTGAGGGCATGTAATGTGTGCCTTAAAACACTATTTGATGAAAACCAGGGAAACCTAGCTCTTGTAAGAGTAGGGAGATACAACTTCTTTAAATGAGTTATTTATTGTTATCAATTGAATTGACCATGTAGGTTCCTATTTGAGGATGATCATATCCAGGTATGGATGATGATGCTATATTCATTGAAAGCATGTTGTTAGCTTTATGAATAGTGATATATCTTGGTGCCTTGTTAGTGGCATCTTATGAGATTGATGGGCTGTGAGAGCCATGAGTACCATCAAGGTCATGCTTAACAGATGACTTGTGATGAGAGAATTGAGAAATAATAATTGATGTAAGTTAGACTTGTTACATTTAGTATCCTTCTTTCTCAGCTGCTATGCTAATATTTCATATTCAAGAACATGTATGTTATCTAATAAGTGATAACTTATGAGTTTGATAGGTTGAATGAGTCATGAGTAATATGCGCTGATGTTCATCAAAGGTCATATTATTTAGATGACCATATAAAATAATATGTTGTTGGTAATAAATCTTATAATTAGTCCAGGGGTTTGGACTCTCACTTTCCGGATTCTTAGTGATAAGATGTTTAGGGATTGATATCCCTATGTTAAATTATGAAATGTGATCCTGATATAGAGTGTTACTATGTGAAGTTCTATTACAAGATAATCCTATGAAAGGCTTAACTGCAGACTTATGAGTGATGAATGTAAATAACCCTTGTGTCACTTGAGTATGGTTAAGTATGATTTCATGTGTACTAATCATACAGTTATGTTGTGGATTTGGAATCCTAACACCTTGTAGGAAAGGGTATGGCTACAGGCCATGATATCTCTTATTATAATGCCAGGTGATGGATATATGATATAAGCCTGAAGAGATTAGTGTGGTGATGATGGATTTATAATAAATAGATGTTATACATGTCTTTTTACTTCTAAAAGAAAAGTGATATGTGGGTTTATCTTAGAGATGATTTACTTCTAGTAGGAGGAATAGATTACAATCTGTGAAACATTGTTCTCACTACTCCTAAAATATATATGACTTCTTTGTGTACTGGTATTCTCTTATTCTGTAATAATCATGTTTCTGGCGAAGGGTTATAACTCCTGCTGGGACAATTATTTAAAATTGTCTCACCCCGTAGATTTCAACTTTTTAGGTGGTCGCCAAGGACGAAGGGACCAATCTCCAGGTGACCAGTATCAATAGCAGCAGCACCCGGAGCAGCAGTAAATCTCAGGTGGAGATTCAGACTGCTGAGTTATATAGATATATAGTCAGTCCTATGCATCCTCTGTACTCTCAGGTCCTTGGAGCCATGGTCTGAGTTTTGATTCGTCTCTTGAGATTTTGTAGCATGCTGTGTATAATTACTCAAGAAGTAATTAACAAAGATGTAAACAGTTTATCTTGAATCTATGAAAGGAGTTTTTATGGTTTCAATGTCTTATCTCAAAAAGTTTTATTTTCCGCCGATTTTTGGTATTCCGCTGCTAAACGAATCGCTTCTGCTATGTTTACTTTGAAGTTCATGTGTTCATCTCGGACTTTGGAGATCAGAGCCCACAATAAGGATTAAGGGATCCTCCATCAAATTAATGAAAAGCATGTAAATAAGATGTCATGGACATAAGCTTAATAGAGTAAGCGCAAAAGGAATAGATACATGCTTGGGTCGAATGACACGCATTGTCATTGCCCTCAGGAGAGGCCTGAGGATAGACCTCCTTGGCAGGAGGATGAGTAGAGAGAGTTAGTCGTGGAGGTATAGGCCTCCATTAGAAGTAGAGACCTAGCCCATCCTTTGAGGATGATGTTAAACCTAACCCTAAGTGAAGGTTAGAGAGGGAGATGACATGATGAGTTAGATGTCATGGTAGACCAGGTGTTTGGATAGACATGTCATGGATGCCATATGAGTCATGAGAAGTGGATAACCAAGTACCTTTGGCAACCCAACCCTGAGAAGGGTTGTGCATGTGTGAGCGAAGGATAGCTCCTTCATGGATGAGGTTAGAGAAGAACCTATAGAAACCTTATGAGCTGTTGCAAGTAGGATATAGCTTGCACCCAGAGTACATCAGTAGTACGAGTTGTAAGTTTAAACTGAGGCCAAAAGGACAGGATGGATGACTCATGAGATAAGCATAAGGGGCTATGGATAATCATGAGCAAACTTAAGGTTGAGCATGGGCTTCACCCACGTGGAGTTATGCTTGTGAGCTTGATCCTTCATGGAGACAGAACCTCTAGTAGTATGGCTGGACGTGGAGTTAACTCTAGAGAGAGAAAGCTAGGACTCAAGCAAGAGGGTCGGAAGCTTAGATTCTGAGACATGAGGAACAACAGAAGGTTGAGGATGATGCGACCTAAGTGGATGATAGTGGTTGCCTCGTGATTGATCCATGGAGGATGATTTTTATCTTAGTGGCCTTAGGGGAACCAAACCCTAAAGAGAGGATGATGCTTTTGGAACCTATGTGCCTATGGTATAGGAGTTTACCTGCTGAGATGAGACAAAGAGTGCCTTAGACCTTAGGAGGTTCAAGTAACCAGTTGTGGGCTTTATACCTAGTTGGTTGTCCTTGAGGAGGACTCAACTCTGAGGTTTTGCTCATATAAAAGAATCATGGGAGTACATGGCATACCTTGGACATGCTTGATTCGTGGTTAAGAGGTTGAGCACGTAGTTGGATATCCAAAAGTGAACCTAGGGTTCCTGGCCGAAGAGGGGAAGCAGTGTACCCAATGCTCATGATGAGATTTGAGTCTCTATAGTTTTGAGCATGGTACTCCTCATGTGTAGAGGTAAAAGAAACCCCTTAAGTTAAGGGTATGTTTGATGAACCCCCCCTCACAACTAAGTTGACCTAATGTTGAGTAAAGAGAACAAGTATGACCTAGTATGGTTTAATAGGTGGTCTGCTTGTGCTTTAGTAGCTACTAGGTTAGGCATGCTCATGTGAAGGTAAACCCTAGGGACGGTTGTGACCTTGTTGTCAAAAGTTTTAGTTTCCTCCCATCCTGGGAGAGGGACCCTTTTATAGGGTGTATACCAGTTTTGTTGAGGTTTCAGAGGATCTTGAGAAACTAAGTGAAGAGTACATGGTATGAGAATGAACCTGTTGACCCATAGATATCCATCTCTGAGTGCATGAGGATGTGTTACCATGGAGGTAACTGGTATGGGGCCTGACCCAGGTAGGCAGGTTGCCATGACCCCTATGAAGGGATGAAAGTCAGTCATGAATGCAGAGAGAGATGATGAAGGATTGGGTAAGGTTCTAAGTTGAACATGTACTATGTTAGAATCCTAAGTCTATCCTAGGGTCAGGTAGGGATAAGACCGATGGAATAAGGAGTTGCCTGATTCCCTAGTTTCACATGACCATAGGGTCGGGAGGTAATAGCTATTATTGTCTGAGGGCCATGGGTTAGGAGATTGATCACCTTCGTAAACTCATGGGACCCAAAGGGCAGATGAGTAGGGCACTCTCTGATGCATGAGGGAAGAGGGATGACCCCAAAAGTGTCGGCACCCTATAGACCTAGAGGGGATGACCAAGGATTGTGTAGTAACCCAAGTAGGTTCGAGACCGGTTTTCCATGGAAGTAATGT
Organism: Alisma plantago-aquatica; assembly: GCA_963693085.1. Classification (NCBI taxonomy): domain Eukaryota; kingdom Viridiplantae; phylum Streptophyta; class Magnoliopsida; order Alismatales; family Alismataceae; genus Alisma; species Alisma plantago-aquatica. Next base: position 1,102,527,089 of record OY856409.1, read on the forward strand.
AGATATCAAGATGATGGCACGTTTCAACTTAGAATTGAAGGTGTACTGGTAACGTGGGTTGTACCATCTCTACTCTTGGAATAGGAAGAACTCTGTATTTGTACAGCCGCCAAATGCTTATTTCTTCTTGTTATGGGAGTGAGAGATAGGACAGTACGCATACCATACACCAAGGGTAAATGTGGCAACACATCCCACTATCACACAGACAGCGAGGTGTTACGCGAAAATGTGCGGAAATCACCATAACCACAGATTACCAAAACACGGGTTAATTAAAACCGATTGCGGAAAACTGATAAACTGAGAAACTATTACATTCCAGTCCACATCTTGCAAGAAAATAGGTTATATAAACATATACAAAACTTATCCACAGCTTAGAGCAACAGCTATCTTGTCACCACATGACTTCATCACCTATTTTTACATACATAAGGGCCCACATCCGGCTAGCAGCAGTGATATACAAAACATCGACGGCTAGACATCGTGAAACATCGTCAAACACCTCCACGGACCTGAGAGTACATGGATGACTCTAAGACTCTACTACAAAACATACAAAATAGCAGCATATCCATCGCTTGCCTTCTACTGCTCTTCTTGCTGCTCGGCCGCAACTCCGCGACCACCACCACATCTAGCTCGACCACCTAAAAAGGGTGTAAACCAGTGGAGTGAGACAATTGAACATTGTCCCAGCGAGAAACATAACTCCCCACCGCAACTACAGAACCTCAGAAAGATAAAGCTATAACATCTAGATAACTGATAACAGATATAATAAGAGCAGTTTTATGTAAAGTAAAGCTATTCTTACCAACAGGCTTACCAGCTGTACATAAGGCATATAACCAATATTTCTCTATGCAACATGCTTAACAAGATAAGATGCATTGCTATGTAACATGAGGAACATATGAGTAACTGCAAGATATAACAAGATTGACTACACAAACAAGGCCTCAACCAATGTTTCGTGTTTTACCTTAGTAATTTCTATACGGCTAAATTACTTATTTTATTATGCCCCGAGGAAGTGAACCGTACCGTTCAAATCCAACCTTCGGCTGCTGATAACCTCCCATTTTGTGACGTTATCTTATTTAGTTATCTTTAATTTTCCATACTCTTTCTTAGATAAATTAGATAGAATCATTAAACTTTTTTACTTTATTGCGGATACACCAATAAACTAACTTTTCTTCTTTTTCATTACTGAAAACACAAAAAAATTACAAAGACTCCTCACGGTCCCAAGACCGCGAGGAGGCCTCGCGGTCCCAAGACCGCGAGGAGGCCTCGCGGTCCCAAGACCGCGAGGAGGCCTCGCGGTCCCTAGACCGCGAGAAGGCCTCGCGGTCCCAAGACCGCGAGAAGGCCTCACGGTCCCTAGACCGCGAGAAGGCCTCACGGTCCCAAGATCGCGAGAAGGCCTCGCGGTCCCAAGACCGAGAGAAGGCCTCGCGGTCCCAAGACCGCGAGAAGGCCTCGCGGTCCCAAGACCGCGAGAAGGCAAACGGTCTCAAGACCGTTTGGGCTCAACTTGAGCCTATAAATAGGACCTCAAGGGTCACTTCAAAGGCATCGAATCTCAGACGTCCAGAGGCTGCCTCTCTAGCTCCAGAGCACTTTTGTCTTCCATCCACTGCCCCAAGGCTGCCAGTTTGAGATCCGCGTTCCATCACCAAGCTATCTTCTCTCTCCTCTCAATAGCAAAGAAGGTGGGAAGAGAAGAACCTTCATCAAGTCAACCACGAAGTGCGAAGATCGTTGCTCTCTTCACCAAGGGTTCAACTTTCCCTCCTCCGTGGAGATGACGTTCTTTCTCTCTCTCCTCGCCTCCTTCTTTGTCCTTGATATGAGCAAGTAGTTTCATTCACTAGGGTGCGGGGAGTAGCCCCGCTACCCATGTTTTCATTTCATGCAATGTAATTCAATCGTTTGCAATAGAGATACTCTCCTTTTTGGCTCAACATCTATCGTTTAATGAATGCTTGTTGCTTGATCATCAAATTGTGTTACTTATTATCTTTTGGTATGAATTGTCAACGTTTATACTTTTAGATCTGAATATCGATTGAATGTTGGTTCTAGATATATGTAGTCACCATATGTCTGTTTCGGTATCTAGGAGTGCTTTCACGAGTGGAGTAAACTCACTCCCATCGTTGCACTTTCATACTATGAAATGGAATCAGTTGACGTATGGAAGTGCAACCTTGGTAAGGTCGAGGAACACACTTCATGAAGGAGTAATGCAAAGTAAGTGACCATTCATTAGGGGATGGCTGGCATTGCAATACTCCACACTCCTCGTAGTTGGTTATCCGAAAGGAAGCTAAGTCTACAAAGATACTAGCCGATTAGTTTCTCTTTGCAGGTCTTTTTACTATGTTGCATGTTTATGATCCATGTGTAGTGGTGTGAAACCCGGCAACATCCTAGTGGTTTTTAATCATTGTTTACAACCTTAATTTCTACTTTCTTGCTTAACTTTCCTCGCACTTAGTTTAAAACCAAATCAAACTTTCAATCTAAATATCAACTGTTAAGTAGTTAAGTACGACTAAAACATTTTCCATCTTGATTTCATCAAGACCGTTGTCCCGAGGATTCGACCCTTAACTATACTATGATAAGACTTCCGCATGTCTTAGCATATGTGGGTGGAGATCTTACCATAGTACTAGCAAGGATAAACTTAGGGATTCATCATCTCTAAGATTTTTAGTGGCGTTGCAAAACTCCATCAAAAATTGGCGCCGTTGCCGGGGACAACGGAACGTTTTAGCTTTTACTTAACAACTTCTTGGTTGATTAGGATTTTACACTTTTTCTTGATAACTAATCCAAATCTTCTTGATTTCTTCATTTCCTTCCATTATCTTAACGTGTGATTTTCTTTCTACTCAGGTAGAAAACGTGTATGCAACCCCCGCATAGCATCAGATTCTCCCCTGAACCAGAGTACGACTCTGAGGTAGAAAGAAGTTTCCACCGAAGGATTAGACTTAACCGCCAAAGAGCCAGACAGATGGCTGAAGAGCAACGCCTTGTTGCAGAAAGAGTTAATGCCGCCATAGCAGCACAACGAGCACAACTTATTGCAGACACTCGTGCTCAAGTGCAAGCTGAGATTCGAGCTGAGGAACAAGCCCGCATCCAAGCAGAGCATGCTGCTGCTCAACTTGCGCTAAGAAACAAGCAACTTCGGGACTACGCAGTCCCAAAGAATTATGAAGATGATCACCCAGTCCGACCACCGATTATTAACATACCAAACTTTGAAATCCGGACGCAATGGATCCAGATCATGCAAGGCATCTCTTTCTCTGGAGCACCCGGAGACGATTGCATGGATCACCTTAAGAGATTCAAGTCACTTTGCCGACTTGTACCCCAAGCAGGAATCGCCTTGGAAGCAATAATGTTACACCTTTTCCACTTCACCTTATCTGGAAGAGCACTAAGCTGGTACAACGCTTTGGATAGACACCCCATCATCACTACTTGGACTCCTTTAGAAGAAAAGTTTCTTGAGAAATTCTTTCCACCTTCGCTAACCTATGAGATTAGGGGACAGATTAATCACTTTTCCCAACTACCTGGAGAAACACTTGCTGAAGCTTGGGAAAGATTCAAAGAACTCCTGAGAAAGTGTCCTCACCATGGCATATCTCAAAATCAACTAATAGAAACATTCTATAGAGGAGTAAGTGATGATATCAAGCAATTTCTCGATTCCTCATCTGGAGGAGATTTTATGAGAAAGAACTATGAAGATGCTTGGAATATAGTTACGCTAGGGTCCGAGAACCAATCCAATTGGGGAAGGTCGTCTAACCAACCCAAGGGGGTTCTTAAAGTATACAAAGCTGAAGAATCAATGGAACTCAAGGCCATTGCAGAGGCCCTGAAGACTATTGCTAGCAAGCAACAAGCCCTCGAAACTTCTTTCGGGGAATATGACAAGAAGAAAAGCTCTCAGGTTCAACAAGTAAAAGCAGCTACTGGATCTTGTGAAGCCTGTCATGCATCAGATCATCCAACATTATCATGTGGTTTGTTGTACAATGTCATGATGGATTTACAACCACCTATGCCGCAATATGAACCCATTATTGAGCATCTCGAGGACCAAATGCCAGAGCAAGTCAACTCCATCCATTCAATACCTGGCCAGGTGTACTACAATCTAGACAAACTAAGGAACCATCCTGGTTTCCAATACGGGAATCCTGCAGGGACCGCCAACCCACAATAGCAGACTCAAGGTGGATCTTTCAATAGACAACCACCAGGATTTCAGAATAACTTCAGTCAAGGGAATTATAGACAGGGTTTCCAAAGATCTAACTATCCCAGAAACCCTTCTTACCAATATGGCCATCCAGGTCTGCACCCGCAGCTACAACAACCTCAGTTGCAGCAGCCCCAACAACCACAGTTAACTGCACCTCTACAACAACCACAAGGACAGCAAGTCACTCAATATCAACAGAAGAGTGCTCCTTCCCAACCATCTGATGAAATATCTTTGATTAGGCAGATGTTGCAATCTCAACAGACCATGCTTGCGAATCAACAAGCTCAACAAAAGGCGGTGGAGGCCCAATTAGCACAGATTGCTGCTCAGTTGAAACCACCAGCAGGTACCTTCGTTGGGCAACCAGAGGCAAACCCAAGGCATGACCAAAATAGACCTGCGCAACTGAATGCTGTCACCACGAGGTCTGGTCGTGTCCTTCCTGATACCATTAGAATCATCCATGATGATGATGATGTAGCTATTCTTTCCCCAACAGGAAACTCAAGCATAGAAACAGAAAATTCTACTGAGAAAGAAAAGGAAAAGGAACCAATGCCAGAGGTCCCACCCAGAATTCCTTATCCGTACAGGCTGAAAGGGACCAAAATGGATACTAGGTTCCAAAAATTTAAAGAAGCTATGAAAAAATTATACATTGATATTCCTTTCCTCGATGCTCTTTCCGAGGTGCCCGCTTGGGCCAAATACCTGAAAACCCTCTTGTCGAGAAAGTATATGACAGAAGAGCATGAAACAGTGAAACTTGCTCAGACCACTTCAGACATTCTGCTAAACAAGATGCCAAAGAAAAAGAAGGATCCGGGTTCCTTCGGTATCCAGTGTTCTATTGGAAATGGTTCCAGCAAGAAAGGATTGGCAGACTTAGGAGCAAGTATATCTATTATGCCCTATTCGATGTGTAAAAGATTAGGCTTCACTGATTTGTTACCTACGACAATGACAATTCAGTTAGCCGACTCTACCATAACTGCCCCTCTTGGAATTATCGAGGATATTCCTGTCAGAATAGGAAAGAATTCTTATGTCCCGTGCGATTTCGTTATTATGGACATCCAAGAAGACCTGAGATACCCGATAATCTTTGGCAGACCTTTTCTAGCTACTGCCCGAGCACTTATCGATGTTGAAGCAGGAACTATAATCTTGAGACTTGGGAAGGAAGCTTTCCAGTTCAGAGTTCTTAACAGCATGAAAGGTCCAAGCATTCAAGAGGAAGTTTTTCTCCTGGATGCTATATATCAAATGTCCCAGTTAGAAATGTCTGAACCCTCCGATGAGCTGGAAAGTGCCTTGACAAACCCATAAGTAGAATTTTCGGCAAACGATCTAGTGCAACAATGCCTTCAATATTTAGAAAAAGCTGAAGAAGCCCCAACAGCCACCTTTGAAGAACTCAAGGCTGTCACCGTTATAGAAGCGACCGAGCCACCTAAGGCCCCTGAATTGAAGTCCTTACCCGAAGGACTCAAACATGTCTTCCTTGACAGCGAGAAACTTTGTCCAGTGATTATCAGCTCTACTCTGGAAGAAGACCAAGAAAACAGACTTCTTGATGAGCTAAAGAGACACAAGAAAGCTATCGGATATAAAATGACTGACTTAACTGGTGTAAACCCAGCTTTATGCATGCACAGATTGCCTATGGTGGAAGAATTCAAACCATCGAGGGAACATCAAAGGAAGTTGAACCCTAATCTCAAGGAGGTAGTTCGCATCGAGGTTCTCAAACTCTTGAAGGCAGGTATCATCTACCCAATCTCGGATTCTCAATGGGTAAGCCCCGTGCAGGTGGTCCCTAAAAAAGGGGGGACTACTGTTGTTCTTAATGATAAGAATGAACTGGTACCTACTAGAATAGTAACTAGGTGGAGAATGTGCATAGATTACAGAAAACTTAATAAAGCAACAAGGAAAGATCATTTCCCCTTGCCCTTCCTAGATGAGGTCCTCGAGCGCTTAGCTCATCAGAAATTCTTCTGTTACCTCAATGGTTATTTCGGGTTTTACCAAATCCCTATACACCCGGAAGATCAAGAGAAAACTACTTTCACCTGTCCTTTTGGGACATATGCTTTCAGAAGAATGCCATTCGGGCTTTGTAACGCGCCAGCCACTTTTCAGAGATGCATGTCTGCTATCTTTGCAGGATTAACAGAATCTATAATGGAGATATTCATGGATGATTTCTCAGTTTATGGAAACTCTTTCGACAACTGTCTGCTCAACCTGGTTCAAGTTTTACAAAGATGCGAGGACACAAACCTCATCTTAAATTGGGAAAAATGCCATTTTATGGTAACGGAAGGTGTTGTCCTTGGACACAGAGTGAGCGACAGAGGGATCGAGGTGGATCAAGCAAAAATTGACGTCATCTCAAAATTGATGCCACCAAAAGACGTAAAAGGGGTACCTGCTTTCTTAGGTCATGCTGGGTTTTACAGAAGATTTATCAAAGACTTCTCAAAAATTGCAAAACCCATGACACAATTGCTGACCAAGGACACGGAATTTAACTTTAACCAAGAATGTTTGCAAAGTTTCACAACTCTGAAAAATGCCTTCATTTCCGCACCCATTCTAAGAGCTCCAGATTGGTCACAACCATTCGAAATCATGTGTGACGCGAGCGATTATGCCATAGGGGCCGTATTAGGGCAAAGAATCGACAAGAAACCCTATGTTATATACTACGCATCTAAAACGCTGGATGAAGCACAGAAAAATTACACCACTACAGAAAAGGAATTCTTAGATGTCATCTATGCGTTTGAGAAATTCCGCTCATACCTGATTGGAGCTAAAGTTATTGTCTACACTGACCACTCCGCTATACGGTATCTAATTCAGAAGCAAGATGCAAAACCTAGACTTATCCGCTGGGTATTAATGCTTCAAGAATTCGATTTGGAAATCAAAGACAAAAGCGGGGTGGAAAACGTCATCGCTGACCATCTCAGCCGTATTAGAGTCGAGGATGAAGACAAAGTACCTATCCAAGACTCCCTCCCGGACGACCAACTAATGAAAGTCGCTAATGGATTCCCCTGGTATGCCGACATTGTTAATTATTTGGAAACAGGAATCATTCACCCATCCGCATCCTATCACGACAAAAAGAAGTTCATTCACGACGCTAAGCAATATTTCTGGGACGAGCCCTATCTTTTTCGCTTATGCGCAGATGGACTCTTTCGTAGATGCATTCCAGAGATGGAAATCACTTCGGTTCTTGAGCACTGTCACTCAGGCCCCACTGGGGGCCACATGAGTTCTAAAAAGACAGCTCTTAAAGTCCTGCAATCTGGCTTTTATTGGCCTACCATCGCAAAAGGCGCACATGAATACGTGCGATCATGCGACAAGTGCCAACTATCTGGGGGAATTACCAGAAGAAATGAAATGCCATTGAACATATGGCAAGAAATCGAACTCTTTGATGTATGGGGAATAGATTACATGGGCCCTTTCCCCTCATCCTACGGATTCATGTACATCTTAGTTGATGTGGATTACGTGTCAAAATGGGTAGAAGCTCTACCGACCATCTCTTATGATTCAAAACCGGTAATCAAGATGTTTAAAGAGATAATATTCCCCAGATTCGGCGTCCCAAGAACGATAATATCTGACGGCGGATCACATTTCTTGGAACGGAGCTTTGAAGCCTTATTAAGAAAATACAGAGTCAACCACAAAGTTTCTACACCATATCATCCACAGACATGTGGACAGGTCGAAGTCTCCAATAGGCAAATTAAAGCTATCCTGGAAAAGACTGTCAATCGGCACCGCACCGATTGGTCCACTAAACTATCTGACGCTCTATGGGCTTACCGTACAGCTTTCAAAACACCAATCAGAACAACACCGTTTCGATTGGTGTATGGGAAGTCTTGCCATTTGCCAGTTGAATTAGAGCATAAGGCTTGGTGGGCCATTAAGCAACTAAACTTCGATCTCAAAGGCGCTGGTGAATTTAGACAACTGCAACTCCAAGAACTAGAAGAATTACGAATGACAGCCTACCACAACGCAAGAATTTACAAAGAACAAATTAAGATGTGGCACGATGGCCACATAAAAAGAATGGATATAACCGTCGGAGACAAAGTCCTCCTATTCAACTCCAGATTAAAAATGTTTCCTGGAAAATTGCGTACTAAATGGTCGGGGCCGTTCACAATCAAACACATATGCCCGACAGGAGCTGTCATTATTCTCGATGATATTGGAGGAGAAAGGACCATAAATGGTCACAGATTGAAGAAATACCACACTCCGGCAGACAAATTATCAAGGCAAACCATAGAGATCCATGATCCTATAAAGTCAGCATAACCGGAGCAAAATCTTGTCGAGCCAGCGACGTTAAACCAAAGCGCTTCTTGGGAGGCAGCCCAAGACCTGAAATGACTTCACCTATGAAGCAAGGAACAACAGATTCTCCTTTATGGACAAAAGAGGAATTACTAGCTGAACGAGCAAATCTCCAAAACATAGTTGACCAGTACAAAAAGACTAGACAGGTCCCAGCACAAGTGAACCTGATTGAAGTCATGAAAGACATAAAGTGAATCAACCGCTACTTAGATGAAGAACCTTCTAAAGAGGAAGTAGAAGAGATTTCATCCGACGAGGCCTCAGAATACCAGCCTTCCCCTGAGAAAGAATCACCCACTACAAAATCTAAGGGGAAGAGAATGGCTCAAGAATCCACAGCTGAGCCAACACCTAAGAAGAGAGCCAGGAAGCAGGTTCACCCCGCCTCTGCAAGGGAACAAATCCTGGCAGGGTACATCCCACCATCCACCACCACCACTACCACCCCTGCCACAATAATTGTTCCTATTTTTCCTCCCATCACCACCACAACACCACCACCTGAAAACCTTCATCTCCATAACATCCCCTCCATCATCCAACTCCTTAAACCAACCAAGTATATCTGCCCCAGCATACTTATGAAGATGGGGATCTATAACAGAATACTCACTCTTCTTGACAATTCAAACCTCTCCCGGCTATGCTTCGTATCCGAAATTCCCTACATTGAGCCAACAACAGAATTCTTCACCTACTTCCACAAAGAAGCGGTGGACATCATGGATAAAGAAAGGGACGGAGGTGACCGCAGAATAACCACCAGAATCTTTCACAATGAGGTGGTCATCACTGAAAATATTCTAAATGAAATCTTTATCGATAGTCAAGACCAGCTGAAGAAAGCTAAAGCCGCTGGTACAGAACACCCCAAGTTCAACAAGCATACCTTCTGGAAAACACTAACGGGGTTACCAACCTTTGATGCAAGGACAAGCAAGGCCTCCAACATTCATTCTGGCCTAGTGCGCACGCTCCACAAAATCATCATTGGCGCACTTTTCCCCAGATCCGAAGGAGGAAATGTTCTTATATCTGACCTTTTTGTCCTCTGGTCAGTCCTAAATGGAATACTCGTTAACATTGGACGACATATGCTGCTCAAGCTATCAGCTTTCGCCCTCGGAAAAGAAATTTGCACGGGTGGTCATATCACATCTATCATCAAATATCTTAAGATGGATAGACTTCTACCCAAATGCAACCCAATCAAGGGCGACATCCTTACCAACGAACAGACACTAAAGAACTCCTATATCTTAAAAGATAAGGATGGAAAGCTGCACTACGTGTTCTGCCCCACAAAATCTTCCAGAACCCTGCTTCCACTTCCCGAGCTTGCTGACTATGACAAAGACAAGCTCCTATTCACAGACGACGAGATAGCCAAAATCATAGCCTCAGTCAAAGCTAAAGAAAAGAAAGCAACGGCAGGGCAGGCAGAACTCAGTATAAACGCCCCAGCAGCCAAAACATCAAAACTTCTAGTCAAACGACCTTCCAGACGGCTCGTAAAGGCACATGAGCTGTCGGGGACACCAACATCAAAACCTCATCCCGAACCTGAGCCCCCCCTCCCAGAAGAACATATTACATCCTCATCACTAGACTCTTTTATAATGAGTCTAAATGTTGAGCTCACTACCACCTCTCCACCTTCCACCACCCCAATATCTACTACCCCACCACCATCAACCACCCTTCAATCATCCTCCACACCACTTTTCACTACACCACCCTTCTCCACAACCATACCACCACCCCCACCCTTCTTCACTTCGGGCGCCCCATTCTCCACCACAATGCCCGAATTCTCCTCTTTCACATCCACCGACTTTCCATCAACATTCCCGGATCCATTTCTCTCTCCGGGTATGCCACCACTTTTTCCACCCACCACCACCCCGACATCACTGGTGACCCCATCCACAGTCACCACGCAATTCGCGGGTCCATCAACAGTGTCTTTTATGCATGACACTACCATTCCACCCCGACCCCAGCCACCTCACTCTTCATTTATTGGGGTCCCTTATACTAACGTCGGTGCGGAATTCGGACGTCAATTAGACACCATCTGAAACCTCCTCACCGACCCATCTAACATTTTGAATTCTATTTTTTCATGTGTGCAGGGTCTAACACAACAGGTTGCCCAGATTGGCAAGCAGAACCGCGCCATGCCAGGCATCCTCCAAGGAATCCAGCAACGTCAAGATTCAGTGGCCAAGCAAGTCGACCACATTGACGACCACTGTAAAAACTTGCCCGAGTGGATCCATGGAGTACAATGCCAGCATGAAGTGTTGGCAAAGCAAGTCGATAGGATCTCTACGCAGACTCTACCTCTGCCAGAGACCCTCCGCGAGCTGAAGCAGCAACAGCAAGCTTTCAGCATGCGCCTGGACGACATCAACACCACCCTCACGCAACTACATAATTGCCAGGAGGAGTCGTCAAATAATGAGCTTATTCAGCTAAGAGCTCAAGTAACCGACCTCACAGCACGACTCCTCTCCGCCGAACAACGTTACTCTGATTTAAAAGAAACCCACGAAGCACTGCTCGAAACACATGAGCACGTGCAAGTGGCATACGATGAGCTCCAATCCATCCATTGTCTGTGCAAAAAGAAAGCACAAAAGAAAACAACTGATGACGATGACGATGATGCTGTTGACGAGGAAGATTCTGACTCCTCTGCTGACTCAAACAATAGTACCCCCTCAGCTGATGACTCTGACAAGCCAGATGATGCTGGGGCAGGCCCCAGCTAAGGAGCAGAACCAAAACACCAGCAAGATCACCAAACTAGTGATAAAGATCACAAATCCCCTGCTCATACAGAGAACGTCAACATATACTTCGGGGATCAATTTCTCAACTTTTCTGCGAGATCTCTGGGGGAGGCTGCCAAAGAAGTGGCTTTTGCTGAGTTCGAAAAATGTATTCAGGGAACCAGCAGCACTATACCAGCCACAGCAGCCCAGCAAATCTCTGCACCCGAACCGTCAGTGCCTGAACTTGAAGAATCAGAAAGAGTATGCCTAGACACTGATGACGATTTAGACACTCCTTCTGATTCTGATAAAGATTACGAGCTGCAGCAGTACATGGACAGCATAGAACAAACTTCTTCCCCCACACCGCAAGAGCTACCTCCGTCGCCACCTCTACCTAACAAAATGCACGATTTAGATATGGCGGCCATCTCTACCTTAGACGCACAGGATATCTTCATCCTCAACACTATAGTAGATGATGCCAAAGCAGGGGAGGATGTCATATATCAAAACACGAAGACCAAATGCAATCTGACGCGTGAAGACTTCCGTTCCTTACTTCGACCCCAGTCGCCGGTGAAGATGGCAATGTTTCGTACTCTCCTTGCCAACTCTATCGAGATCTACAAAAGCTCTCGGCGTCAGCAACCGGTTCTCAATGCCTCACCCACACTGGGATTGTGCTTACTGTACAAAGAGTTCCAGCACAAATCCATTACAAGGTTGCACAGGGGGATCGCAAGAAAAGCAAGATACATAACCGTGCCTTTCCAAGTTTGTAAACACTGGTTGCTCATGATTGTGGACACTGTCGCCCGCGACGCCAAAGTGTACAATTTCTGTGCCAGTGACTTAAAGGCCGGGATAATAAATTTTGTTGGAATTGAAGCCGGGGAGGCGAGATGCATCCCTTTCCGGCTGCTAAAGCTCATATGGGCCGCGTGCCCTTCTCTCCGCCAAGACTGGAGCTCCCCCTGGTTCAAAATAATTAACCCACAAGTCCAAGCCGTTGAAGGTTCCTGGGACAGCGCTTTTTACGTCATAAGGAACATCCTAGCGCTAAACCAGTAGGTCCCTTTCGCTGAACTCGTTAATGATGATTTCCACTCCCTGCGAGGACGTTACGCCATGGAGCTTATCTGTGACAGAAGGTTCTTCAACGACCCTACCATGGCGGCAGACGACGTCCCTTGTTATCTCTTTTCATCTATTCAACGTCCGCAGAGGAGACCTTTCAGACAAACCCTAGCGGCGTTGACAAAAGAAAAACACCCATCCAATGTCACCAAGCAAAGCCAATGGAATCATTCCATCTTTGATATGGCTCCAGATAAAGGTGACATTGATCTGATATCAGGGGTAGCCATCAAGACATCTTCATCACATATGGTACCCCAATCTGCCATTGAACCTTCATTTCCCGATTTCGATCCGGAAGCTTGCAAAACTCTTTCAGATAACGAGCTCCGACTAATAATGTCACGGCTATATGCCGAAAAAGATGAGATGGTTTATATTGACGGGGATATATTAGTTATGGCAGATGCCCTCCGTGAGACCTTACAGTTCAAGGGTTCCATGTCTATAAGTGTAATGACTGCTTATCAATACTTGCTTGCACGGAATCACAACACGGTCTATATGGTGTCAGCTTACATGAAGGATGATCTTCTCGGGCTGAAGAACTTCGGAACAAAGGAGTCAACCATCTCTTATCTCCAACATACAACTCCGAAGTTCATCATGTTACCTTTCCTTCATCAAGAGCACTGGATGTTACTGGCAACCAATCTTCACGAAGGAACAACAATTATCTACAACAGTTCCGACAGCCAGTATGATCCAAAACGGAAAGCATACACTACAACTCCAAAGACACCAACGGAGGAGGTGGCAAAGGAGTGTGCTGACAAATTACATGATCTTTTGGGTCAGCACACGCGGGCATATGACAGAGATCACTTCAAATCACCAGCCTTCTGCCACAGGTGCCCCCAGCAAATCAGAGAATCAAATGACTGCGGCTTCCACGTCCTCTACTGGATGTATACAATTCTGGCCCTTCACAAGCCGGTAGAGGACATGACGGAGGTGGATTACCACGCACTACGGGGAAAGTTCACAGCCAACTTACTCAGAACACATGGGGCAAATAAAGGATTAACTGAAGCCTGAATGCCCTTGTCCATGCATTTCTCAACCTATCACTTTGACACTCTGTGGACAGAGTGCGTGATAAGTTGGGGGGGAGTGCATTGGACAAGGGTGAGGTATCATTCTGCTTCAACCCTTCTATTTTTTTCGCATATCAATTTTCAAACTTTCTGTCCATATTTAGACTTTTTCCAGTAATTTTTTCAATAAAATAACTTTTAAGTATAACTTTCATCCTGGAAAGAATCACCCTTAGCTAAGTTAGAGATAAAGTAGTCCTCATATAAATAATAAGATTAGCATACATGCATGAAATGGCGAATTCATAAATTTCATTCACTATTGGTTTCTATACTTTTACTTCAATTCTATCTCATACTCTTCACAGGTCAACTTCAGGGCCAAAGCGAACCGAAAACTCTCAAAGTCAAGAGGGAAATCAGGGAAATCCAAAATCAAGAAATCTCGCGAGCGGACCACCAACTAAAAATAAGTGCATGTCAGGAACCCTAAGAACAGTTTTCTTCTTTCAATAAAAGAGGCTTGGCCGCCCAATCAAAAACCCTAACAAAACCCACTTCCTAAGCCTGTGAGATTCGAATAAAAGCCAGAGTGCTGAATAAAAACATGAGAGTTGTGCCATGCATAAGGACCTATATGAAGAGCCAACAAAGATCTCACCCGGCCGGTACATACAGCTGCCCTCATGAAGGCAGATGTGTCGTGCCCGGTAATGAGATCCTAAGGTTTCCTAATATATGAAAAGGTTGATAAAAGAGCTCACCCGGCCGGTACATTCAGCTGCCCTCATGAAGGCAGATGTGTCGTGCCCGGTAGTGAGTCTCTAAAAAGCATAGACAAACCCTTCCCCACTTGAAGGGGGAGTTACACAATAAGCCTTTTAAGCCAGCCCTCATACCCACTCTAGCTACCGGTAGGTTTCTCCAAAGAAGTATAAAATTGATTAGAGTCGATGACATGCACATAATAAGAAAGGTGGTCCCAATGCGAGATTCACGATATGAAAGGAACCTGAGATCCATGCAACTTTTGATACTTGAAAGAGTTAGTGTAAGCAGAAGCCCTAATAAGACCTCGCTAGATCTCTGACCTAGAATTGAAGCAAGAGTATGGAAACCCTAATCAAATAAAATCGCCTCGCCATTACATGCCTTAGCTCTATCTAACTTGAGGACAAGCTAGACTCTAAGTTAGGGGGGGTGATAACCTACCATTTTGTGACGTTATCTTATTTAGTTATCTTTAATTCTCCATACTCTTTCTTAGATAAATTAGATAGAATCATTAAACTTTTTTACTTTATTGCGGATACACCAATAAACTAACTTTTCTTCTTTTTCATTACAGAAAATACAAAAAAATTACAAAGACTCCTCACGGTCCCAAGACCGCGAGAAGGCCTCACGGTCCCTAGACCGCGAGAAGGCCTCACGGTCCCAAGACCGCGAGAAGGCCTCACGGTCCCAAGACCGTGAGAAGGCCTCACGGTCCCAAGACCGCGAGAAGGCCTTGCGGTCCCAAGACCGAGAGAAGGCCTCGCGGTCCCAAGACCGAGAGAAGGCCTCGCGGTCCCAAGACCGAGAGAAGGCCTCGTGGTCCCAAGACCGCGAGAAGGCCTCACGGTTCCAAGACCGCGAGAAGGCCTCACGGTCCCAAGACCGCGAGAAGGCAAACGGTCTCAAGACCGTTTGGGCTCAACTTGAGCCTATAAATAGGACCTCAAGGGTCACTTCAAAGGCATCGAATCTCAGACGTCCAGAGGCTGCCTCTCTAGCTCCAGAGCACTTTTGTCTTCCATCCACTGCCCCAAGGCTGCCAGTTTGAGATCCGCGTTCCATCACCAAGCTATCTTCTCTCTCCTCTCAACATCAAAGAAGGTGGGAAGAGAATAACCTTCATCAAGTCAACCACGAAGTGCGAAGATCGTTGCTCTCTTCACCAAGGGTTCAACTTTCCCTCCTCCGTGGAGATGACGTTCTTTCTCTCTCTTCTCGCCTCCTTCTTTATCCTTGATATGAGCGAGTAGTTTCATTCACTAGGGTGCGGGGAGTAGCCCCGCTACCCATGTTTTCATTTCATGCAATGTAATTCAATCGTTTGCAATAGAGATACTCTCCTTTTTGGCTCAACATCTATCATTTAATGAATGCTTGTTGCTTGATCATCAACTTGTGTTACTTATTATCTTTTGGTATGAATTGTCAACGTTTATACTTTTAGATCTGAATATCGATTGAATGTTGGTTCTAGATATATGTAGTCACCATATGTCTGTTTTGGTATGTAGGAGTGCTTTCACGAGTGGAGTAAACTCACTCCCATCGTTGCACTTTCATACTATGAAATGGAATCAGTTGACGTATGGAAGTGCAACCTTGGTAAGGTCGAGGAACACACTTCATGAAGGAGTAATGCAAAGTAAGTGACCATTCGTTAGGGGATGGCTGGCATTGCAATACTCCACACTCCTCGTAGTTGGTTATCCGAAAGGAAGCTAAGTCTACAAAGATACTAGCCGATTAGTTTCTCTTTGCAGGTCTTTTTACTAGGTTGCATGTTTATAATCCATGTGTAGTGGTGTGAAACCCGGCAACATCCTAGTGGTTTTTAATCATTGTTTACAACCTTAATTTCTACTTTCTTGCTTTACTTTCCTCGCACTTAGTTTAAAACCAAATCAAACTTTCGATCTAAATATCAACTGTTAAGTAGTTAAGTACGACTAAAACATTTTCCATCTTGATTTCATCAAGACCGTTGTCCCGAGGATTCGACCCTTAACTATACTACGATAAGACTTCCGCGTGTCTTAGCATACGTGGGTGGAGATCTTACCATAGTACTAGCAAGGCTAAACTTAGGGATTCATCATCTCTAAGATTTTTAGTGGCGTTGCAAAACTCCATCAAAAATGGGCTTCGGTGTCATACAAGGTTAATGGAAGATTCGGACTCCACAACCTTCCCCCTCGTAGTCAGTGTACGAGAACAACACAAGCAGGACCACAGTCTCATGCTTAAGTAGCCTCAGCCACAGGGTCAGCTCCTCAGGCTACCCTTCCTCTAGCCCGCCGCGTTACAGGTCACGGTACTAGTATATCTGAGCCACGGCCTGATCACCATACTCTGAGCCATGAACGCATTCATGCCCTTTTTATCACATATTCGGAGCCATGGGCCTGTTCACCATGCTCATCACATATCCGAGTCTACAACCGAAGTTTCACTCTTACCTCCTCATTTTAGGCTAGGAGAAACCTCGCATATTCAAAAATATGCACTCCGGGTTAACCCGCAGGAGAACCCGTTTCACCATCACCAGCTCCTGACGATGATGGATCTATGGCCAGGGCAAACTACATGATATATTCCACTATGATTAATTAGTATCTTTTATATGGATTGCAAGATTCAACCAAGTTGTATAACATGCAAACTATAACAAGAAATAAACGACATAAAACTCAACATTATGTTTATATTGTAATCACATCAACCTGACCCATCTCAAGGATCCAATCATCACAGGTTATCACTTGGCCTCTTGCCAATCATCCAGATCCATCTCCAAGATCATCACATACCATGGGATCTCAATCCCTCATCACATAGTGTCACTGCCTCTCAAGGCTTTCGTCATCATCATGGAACAAATACTTCATACATGCAATCTCTTAAACAAGAGTAATTATTAAAGTGATGTTACTCATCACATATTTCTCATAGCCTTTTCATGACTAATCATTACCTGCATGGTTAGTGTGCACAATAATCATAGTTTCAACATAAGGACTATGCTTACCATCATGAGGTGACATTAAAGATTCTATGCATAAAACATATCATTTAGCAAACCATATATGTGCTTACCATTAGCTCAACTTGTAATCAGGTGTATGAGGCACATTACTAGGCAACTCACACTACATACTTATCATTCATACATCATCTGGTGATCATGTGCATAGACACATCATTAAGCAAACCACTATGTACTTATCCTTATCTCATCATTATATAGATAATCAAGATGATTACTTCATGCATATAGTCATGCTGGATATCAGGAACAAGCGTTATCATTACCACTACCATTATCATCATTATTAAGTAAACCACTTATAAACTTACCATTATTCTTCTTATCATTAACAGATAATCACTTTCATATGTGTAGCCAGGCTAAGATAAATGAACCATCTTATGATAACGAGCATTATCATCTATACAAGTAGATACCAACATTTTAAAGCAAGGACATAACCACAATGTTGTTTTCATGATACAAGGAACCCTCATAAAAAGATGTCAAGAACCCTCACAAAAAGGGGTGTATTGGGCAACCTGCCCTCACCGAAGGATCAACGCATCACAGCCCGCGACGCTGCGTTGCCACTAAGGCAGCCAAGCACGCAACGCAGCATTACAACAGGGTGTTATCAGGCGTCAAGGGTATATATCGGGCACATAGCACTATCGGGCAACACCCGTCACTACTCAGGGTATCGGCCGATACAAGGGCAGCGTGACGCCCGTCACAGTAGGGGGGGTTATCAGCCAGGTCATCCCACCAAGCATAATGTCCAAGAGAGAGAACTTAACCCACATATCGTGCAACCACCTGGTCAAGGCCTAACGGCCGACACAAAGCAAAGAAAGGGTTGTATCGCCTGTCACGGGAACAAAGGGTGTCGCCCGACACCACAACATATCGCCCAACATAGGCCTGTCGGCGAACAAGGAACTAAAGCAACATGTAAAACTAACAACTACATATAAGCAAGAAAGGAGATAGTGTAGCTAGGGTTAGAATTTATGCAACCCGCCTTAAGCAAGCTCCAAGGAAGAGGAATACACTCCAAGGGATATCGGCCACCACTTGCTCCTTCAAGGGGGTATCATCCACCAAGCTTCCAAGGAGAAGAGGTTTCGGCCACCAAGCTGCTAGGAAGGGAGTGTGTCGTGCACACCAAGGTGGAGAAGAGACTAAGGGACCAAAAGGGACCCAAAGCAAGGAAAGGAACCACTTATATAGGAGGAAAGGGAGGAAAAAACAAGGTAGAGAAAGGCAAGGTGTCGTCCACCTAAGGACACTTGTCCTAGAGCACATGCCACCACTCTAGCAAGCCCTAAACACATGTCCAAGGTCATTGCCACATGCATGCATCGTGCACCAAGTGTCCACTAGTGGTGACACAAATGATGTCAAAGCTAGGTCAAACACCATGGGCGACACAACCACTTGCACCATGGGCGACACAACAAGGCACCATGGGCGACACACACACTCATCTAGGCTGACACACTCATCTCCTGGGTGACACACACTTCTCTTAGGCGACACAAGGCTCAACCAGGCCAAAACAAGGCACCTCAAGGCCCAAACAAGCTCAACCAGGCCCAAAAGAACTCAAACAACACTACTACATAAATGGCTTATAAAGTCACTTTTCAAGGTGTCGGTTGTATAAATAAACCGACACCTAAACTCTACAGTGTCGGTTGATAACATAAACCGACATCCAATCTATGAGGGTGACCAGACACGGGTACCGCTTTTATTAAGTGTCGGTTACTGAATAAAAAACTGACGCCTAAAATTACCCGCCAAATCCAAAATTTCCAGTGAAAAAAATTACCTCCAAAATTTGACATATGGCGTCGGTTGATAAATAAAAAATCGACGACTAAAGGTTATTCGCGAGACAGAAATTGGGCACATTTTGGTCGTCGGTTGTACTACAACTACCGACGCTTATGAGTTTTCCCGCACTGTCTGCGGGGAATTTTTCACACCCTTTAAGCATCGGTTTGAAGTTGAAACCGACGACTATGGTCATAAATCGAGAACGATTTTTTTAATCGGCATATGAATAAAGACGTCAGTTTCGGTTGTTGTGCAGAACCGACACTGTTAGTTTTAGTCGTCGGTTTTTTCGAATAACCGACGCCTATGGTACAGTTAATAGCCCCGGAAATAGAACTTTTTCCCATTGTCTCTGTTTCATTGCGACGTGCGCTAGGTCTGGCAATTTCCCCTGATTGCTCCCCGCCATCGTTGCTGGTTGGCTCCCCGCACTGCTGTTCGTCTCCTCGCGCGCCGCTCGCCGCCGTTGTCGTTGCCGCTGCTCGTCGCCGTCGCCGCCGTCGCCAGAGTTCTCCTCTGATCCTCGCCGCCAGCACTGCCAGCTTCACCTCCAGCTGCTCTCCTCTACTCCGGTGCTGCTAGCTTCACCTTCAGCTGCTCTCCTCTGCTCCGGCCATGCCTTCTTCCTCTACCCTCAAGGTATGCCGGCTTCTTCTTCCTTCCTTCCTCCGCCTAGGCTAGGTCAAGCCTTGCAGGTGCCCTAGAGCAAAATCGTCAGGTGCCCTGCTGGGCGTTTTTTTTTTTAAGTTATTTACTTATTGGTAACTTGATAAGTGTTGAAACAGTCAATAACTATATTCTGTTACGTGATTTATGATTGTATATGTGTGCTAGCTAGCAACAGACCTGGTCTTGAGGATCTATAAATACATTCTTACATTCTATAAATTGTCAATCATGCTTTTAAAGACATCAATAATCACCCTAACTTGAAGAACTAGGATTTTAGGTATAAGAATGACAACACATTATTTGTTGGCCTAGAAACCCGTCCAAGATTTACTCATTAGGAGTAAATCTTGGATAGTCCCCGGTTTGGGACTGTTCTTGAACACCTAATCTCGCTTAGGATGTAAGTGTATAATGTGTATTGGGTTTTCAAGAAAATTTTGGCAGCATTTCCCCGTTTGTTCTCTAAGTACATATGTACTTGGAGAACAGCGGGGAAATGCTGCCGAAATTTTCTTGAAAACCCAATACACATTATACACTTACTAGTGAGATTAGGTGGTCAAGGATGGGATAGGTGGTACATGTACATTTATTATATATAAGAATGACATCACATGTATTTGTTAACCCTAGACCCTAATCTTGTTGTAATATATACTTGTTTTCTCTTTGATCATAGAGCTTTACAATTTTGTTGTGATATATACTTTGTTGTAATAATGTGATATTTACAATGTGAGATTTACAATTTGAATTACTTTACAATGTGAACTTTACAATTTGAATGTGAATTTGCAGATGGCTGACCATTCTCCTGATGACTGTGCTGATGATTACCGTGAGGGTGAGGACATCAATGCACCGCCTCACAATATAAGTTTTAAAAATATATCATATATTTATATTTATATGTCCATTTATAGTTATATCTTGTAAATGTGATTATTTTGTCAAATTTTAGGTTGATGATGCACAGGTACCATCTGAAGCACTTGAGGCACTTGATCAACAGCACCAAAAAGTTGATAAGAGAAGGGGCATCACTATGATGAAGAAGTTAATTGCGGAAAAGGGCAATGGACCCAAACTTGTTGTGGATATTGATAATGCAGGAAATGCATGTGGTGTGAATCGCAATTCATTTGTTTCAAATCTTGGGTTTGTTACTCGTAGCCATTGCGATTGTCGCTTAGATTCTTGGCATAACGTTTCTAAGGAGAAGAAAGACTTAATATAGAGGGATTTATGCGTGAGTTATTATTAATTTGCAATTCTATTTTGTAGATTACTAAATTTTTAATTACTAGTTAATAGCAATTCTATTTTGCAGAGTATATTTGAATTGGATGAAAAGTTGCATCGTAAATGCGTGATGCAACATTGTGGGAGAGTCCTAAGGAACTATAGGACAAATCTCACCTGAGAATACATAAAAGAAGCTGACAAGAGGAAGAAGACAACCACTGAACAGTGGAACTTCCTGGACAAAGAAGAATGGGACACATTTGTCGCTTCAAGACAAACTGATGAATTCAAGGTATTAGGCATCAGTCTCAATCTCATTAATTAATATATGTTGTATTCACCTATTCAAGATTAATATTTAGTGTTACTAACCAAATTTAGTGTTACTAACCAAATCATTTAGTGTTACTATTCAAGATTAACATTTAGTGTTACTAACCAAATCATTAATGTGCATACTAACTAGGCCCTTAGTGAGGCACAAAGATCAAGGCGTGCACTGAATGTGCATGACCACACAATGGGTCCAAAGGGGTATGCAGGCATTCGCCAAAGACTATAGTCTGAGGCTACTACTCAGTCTATTGCTACTCAGGAGTCCTCTACCATAGGTAGCACACCTCTGTCTCGCCATGATGTCTGGATAGTTGGGAGGCAAAATAAGAAGGGAGAAATAACGAAGGCCGCAACTGCTGAGGCGGCTGCAAAAATGGTAAAATACAACTCTTACAGCAATCATTCGAATATTGATTATTTGTGTTGTTTACTTAATTACAAATTTTTGTTTTGGCGATTAGCGGGAGCTACACAAGCTGAGGAAACAAGGCAAGTTCATCCCTGAGGGCACAAGGGATGAATTGACAGTTGCTCTGGGTGACCCAGAGCATCCTGGACGTGTTAGGGCTGCAGGCGCTGGTGTGGGCATCAAAGCTTTTTTTGGGCCATCCCAGCGCAAACATGTCCCAAAAGTGGGACTTTCACAAGAGGAGGTAACATATTCTTTCTTTATAATGTTACTGTAAAAGAGAATTCAATAATTAGAAGCTAACGTTTCTTTTATCCATGTATAGGTAGATAAGCTAGTTGATAGGAAACTAGAAGAAGCAATGAAAAAGTGGCAGGCATCTCAGACTGCCACTTACCAGACAGTACCTACTGCAGGTTGTACTCCTCCTACTCCTACTGTAGAGGTTGGGAGTAATCATGTAGAACCACCACCTAGCACATCCGTTGTAAGTATTTTTATGACATAGTAACTAGTTTTTTAATTCAAGATGATATGTATATATGAAATTGTAGTCGTTTCAAAAAAAGATGATATGTATATATGTATATAACATTCTTTACACAAAACTTTGTAGGGGTTGAAGCCATGCCATCTAAAAAGTAAAGAATTTGTCGTTGCAATGGCGTCGGCTTACCCATCCCTACCAGGGGAAACGTGTCACTGGTCTCCAGTACCAGCTGGTTGGATTCGTGTGAGCCTGATACATATATTCTCCCAGTGGATGGATCTTCCATTGCCATATGCCCACCCAGATTGTGAAACGCTTGGCGAGGCAGTAGGCGGAGTGATATTGTGGCTAAAAGTGGATGTCCTCTTTACTGAAAAGGTATGGTAAATTTACATTACGTTCAATTGTTAGTGTGTGTATATGATGGCAGTTGATCTGAAATTATATATATATATACAGGTTAAAAAGAAGACACCCACATCATCTAGGCCTCCACTTCCACCTCCTACATTACCTAGTTGGGTTCCACATGACCTACATGTCCCGTTAGGTCCTAACTGTAGGGGTATGGCAATATGGTTAGGCGAACATGATATAAACTCCCCTATAACTGTTTCTTCCGATTCAGATTCTACAGGTCAGTCATATGAAACAAAACTATTTATACAAGATATTTTGGAGTTGTTTCGATATGATTGGCTAAATACATCTGTGATAGAGCTATGGATAAGGTGAGATATTCTTTATACATCCATATACCTTGTGTATGATCTGGTGATCTGGTTTCTTATTTATTAATGCATGCGTAATTAATACATATTTTGCAGCTACTTAGACAACATATGTGCAGATTTTGGATTCGAACATGTAGGGTTTTTTATTCCATCTTTGATTAGTCTAGTAGCTAAAGACCCTACGTCAGTTCAACAATACTGCTGTGAGGCTTTTTCAAATTTTGCTGTAAATAAGAAGACAGTGATAATGGCTCCATTCAATGTAGAGTAAGTTTACTTTTCTTATTATAATTTGGACTTAAGAAAATTACATTTTTATTATGGATTTTGAGTTATTAATTTTTAACTTTTTTACCTCTAGGGGTAGGCATTGGGAGTTACTGGTTATTGCCCCCGAGACGTTCACTGTGTATTATCTAGATCCTAAGGGGAGTAATTGAATACAAGATTTGGACACATAATGAAAATGGCATTATTCCGGTGAGAAATATTTCATTTTCATATTTGTTAACATATGTTATTACATTACTATTTAATTGCAATGTTCTGTGTTACATTAACATGTAGGGGTTTTGAGGAGTTCAAAAAGGCTGGAGGAAAGGTCCCCACGAAAAAGAACCAGCCAATAATTTGGAAGAACGTGAAAGTAAGTTCCCGATTGTAATATATGTATATATTATTTATGTGAACAATGCTTAATTAGTTGTATTTTTTAATATTTAGTATGTTTGAATTTATAGTGTGCTACACAAGACAACGGATGGGCATGTGGATACTATGTCATGCGATATATGTACATGATTATCAAACATGCCGCACTGGATATCGAGTGTATTGCTCAGGTATTATATAGTCTCATTAGATAATATGATCAAAATATATCAATCTTATTTATAGCTCATTAATTATATATATACATCATTCTCTTTACAGGTGTTTAAAGCTGACCCCATTACAGGAGAGGCCTTACCAGATGAAAATGCTCCCTATACGATGGGAGACTTAAATGAAGTAAGAGAAGAATGGGCAACAACCATACAAATAGTGGGGGCTTTAAAATATAATTGGGATCCTGATAGCGAATAATAACTAAACAATGATATTTTGTAAATGAATTTCTGAATTATAATATATGTGTGAATGTTTCTACATGTCTGGATGTTTCTACATGTGTCTGAGTGAAAATGAATGAAAGTGTTGGTTGCTATATGAATGTTTCTACATGTGTGAATGTGAATGAATGGAGCTATAGATTGCTAGCTACATGAATGTTTCTAAATGTGTGAAAATAAAATGGAACTGCAAGTTGCATTGCTAAATGCATGTGTGAATATTTTTGTTGTTAATTTTGCAGGTTTGTGGCCTGTTGTCGGCTGATATCAATGGATGTCGTAAAACCTGCAGTTCATAACTGAACTGAATAGGTTTCTCATCCTGCGACCAGCCACAGCAGGTCTGCAGACTGACAGAAAAAAAACAATAGGCGTCGGTTGTTTGTAAAAAACCGACACACAATGTTATAGTGTCGGTTTTATATAAATAACCGGCGTCTATTTCCTGTGGCGCGAAGATATATGGCGTCGGCTATTTGTAAAAAAAACGACACTGATAGTGCCCAAGATGGCACCCTTTTTGTGGCGTGAAGGGTTTGGGCATCGGTTTATTATCTAATAACCGACGCCTATAGTCCCATGATGGCGCGTTTTCGGTGGCGCGCGAAGAGTTTGGGCGTCGGTTTTGGAACCGAGCCTAATGGGTGAGCTTTTAGTGTCGCCCACATAGGTGTCGCTTAGAAACCGACACTAAAGGCTTTAAATAACCGACACTAAAGGTAGGTTCTGTAGTAGTGCAATGAGCCCAAGCCTTCCTCTCAACCCTAGAGGAAGCAAAGAGAGAGAGGAACACCTCACAAGGTGGCAAACTTGCCCACAAAACCCTAAACTTGGGTTATTGCAAGTAGCCCCTCCAACTCTCAACAAAGCTCAAACAAACCCTAATCACCACTTAAAGGTGATTAGCAAGCAACAGAGCATCAGGGTTAAGCAAAGCAAACAGGGTAAACCCTAAACGAAGGTCAGGGTCCTTACAGTAAAGATGACGTGAGTTGGAACAAGGAATGAGGACAGAGATGATAATGTGCCCTTGTGGAGCAAATGAGACAGGGATGGTTTACAAACACTAAGAGTATTAAGGAAATCATCTTGTGAGGATGTTTTATCTTGAACTAGGTGGTTTTTTGCAAGTGTTACAAGGAATCACAAGGTGGAGCCTGATAACTAGGAGGATGAGCTCAGAATGTTCTTGATGAAGATAGACTTGGAGTTTGATATGAGATGATAAGTAGAATACATGGAGGTGTATGTCTTCAACAATACCTAACACCTAAGGATAAGAAGTGGTAATGAATGCTCTGGTTGAGATATAGCTGCCTAGTTAGCTGGAAGCTAGAAGAAGTTGAGGTTGTTCGACTAACCCTATGTTTGGAAAGATGATGTGTTTTGGCTAACACACAGATGTAACAAGATATGTTGAGCAAGTTAATGGTTGTTTGGTTATCCAGTTTAGTCCTTGATGTAGTAAAAGGATGGTGATAGAACCTCAGATACACTTCTTTGGATAGGAAGGTAATAAAACCCTTTCGAGAGTGGTTTAGGGTTTCCTAGGTATCAAGCTTGAGGAATCATAACAATACAGGAGGTTATGATATACCTTGGTACCACAAAGATAGTAAGTAATGGTAGCACTCTGGATGCTTAAAACAAAGTTGCATGTAGTATGTGGCCATGCAAGCCAGGAGGTGAAGGACGAACACCAGTAACCCAGTGTATTGATATAGAGGATAAAAGAGTTCCTGAGAGGGAATGGGAGTTCATCACTATGAGTGTTGTGGTAAGTCTCCCTTTAAACTAGAAGGTCAAGATGCAATATGGGTTATGGTAGATCGCCTTACCTAGATAACATGAGAAAGAAAGGAGTATTGTCAAAAGATAGATTCTATTGAACTACATAAGAGAGAGAGATGGTTCAACTACACCATGATACAAGTTCAAAAGTTCTTACATATGACCTAAAGGTTCACTTCCATGAGGTGGAAGTATATACAAGAAAAACTCGATGATAGTATGGTTTATCACCCCTAACTAATGGTTAGTACGATCCAGACTAGAGGGTCTGATGAGAGCAAGTGTGCTTGTTCAGGGTGATACAGAGAGACAGTTCTTAAGATATGATGTTAACCACCATAGCCTTTATCGGGATGCAAGAAGTTTTATAGAGAGGTTGTGTCGGTCACCACTTCATTAAGATGATGTTGGTGAAGGAGGCCTCACGAAGGTCAGAAAAGAACCATAGTGTGTGTAGATGAAGTCGCTTTGATCATGCAATGGCCGAGAGAGAGCCCAGTGGTGACATGAGTCACGAGCTGATGCAAAGCAGACTGACATGTAGTTCACTGTGGGAGAATATGTGATGTGAAATCTGACCCCTCTAAGCTACAATTGAGAAAGATGAGTCCCCGATATATGGGTCCATTTGAGATGGATTGGTGGAGATGGTTGTGTTTAACCTTACCCCTCAGGATAAAATGATGTGTTGCATGAGTCTGATCTAGAGCACTATGTGAGGTACCCAAGCCAGGTGCTGCGCCCTAAACCTATTCAGCTTTTGAAAGGCTGAAAAGTCCTGAGTCACCTATGAGGGTACGATATACCAAGGTAAGAAAGAACTCAGATGGAAGAAAATGAGATAATGAAGGTTCTTGGGAAACACCATGGAAAGGGTGAAGCCACATGGGAGCCCTGATGGACATAAGAAGACTTATCCTGCTTGTTTGCTTGCTTGATGGAATTTTGAGGGCAAAATTCTCATAAGAGGGGAAGGATGTTACAACCCCAAATTTTGGGTTCCTTTGGTGAGGAATGTAATTTCTCACATTAAAGATATTGGAACAAATAATGATATAATTTGTTTTGAATAATTGGATTTTGTTTACAATAGCCTTGACGATTGTGTTGTGGGCTTTATTGGCTATTGGGCCCAATAACAAGGAAATTCAATTAAGAAATGAATAATTGAGTTTTGAGAAAAGAGAGATGAGGTGGAAACCTCTAGAAGGCAGCCAAAGAGGGATTTCGTGCCTCTTGGGTTCCTTAGGTTCCAAGGAATCCAAAGTTGCAAAGATAGTGCAAAAAGAAAAGAAAAGATCAATTAAGTATTTCTTTATTAAGAAAGAAATTGAAAATAATGGTAAAATGTGAAAAACAAATGAAAAGAGGTATAATTGAGTTATTCTTGGTGGAATTTAGTATCCCAAGGATTTCTAATGTTAAAAGGAATACCAATGAGGAAAATAAAAGAGAAATAAAGAGAAATCCTCAAAAAGAGATATTTTAATAAGAAATAAACATGATAAAGAAGAATAATGCATTTTGATGCATGTAGAAGAATAATGAGTATCCTTAAAGATGGATTTCGAAATCTTTGAGTTTCTTGGGATCCAAGGAGTCCCAATAAATAGGAAAGAAAGAAAAAAAATACCAAATTGCAAAATAAAAGGATAATAGGAATACATAATTAATGAATTATGTGGTTTTGTTAAGAAGAAAGTATTTCCTACGTAAGGAAAATATAATTTCAAGACCAATGAATAAAAAGGCATGAATAAAGAGAATAAGAGGGAGGATTTTCATATTTCTAATTATCCATGCAATAATGAATATCAAGAAGGTAAATAGGAGAGAAGGATTTCTTTTCCATGAAGGAATTTGTTTCCTATTGGAAATAGAGCTAAGTTAACCCATAGGTGGTCGTCTTAGGGCATGGATACTCACCCTATATAAAGGGGGTAAGGCCTTAGTTTGAGTCCAAGAGAGGGAGAGAGAATCCCACACATCTTTATATCTTCTTCCATATTTCTGTTATTAAACCCTAGCTAAGAGGGACTACGTGATCAGGAAGTCCTGAGGCAGAAAGGGTGGATTGCAATGTCATCTTGATGCCCCAAGATGCCAAGGAGATGCGTTTCCATCGTGGTCGTGCCCTGGATAAGGCACAACAATAGCCGCATGGCTGCAGCACCTGTTGCAGGTCGCACAAAGACCCTCCTCAAACCAGCTGCTCTGGTCAAAATCTGGGTGGCGCCCCAAGTTCGGAAGGAGGTGGCAGATCAAAGGCAGCCTACGTCGGTGATCTTTGGGGTCCAGAGGAGGGAGAGCAGGCGGCGCAAGCTGCGGCTAGGGCTGCTGCAGCGGCCTGGTCGCGGGAGTTTGAGGTTGAAGATGCTCAAAGGGAGTTGGACGAGTTTGTCCCTCCGCGGGATGAAGAAGCAACAACTTATGCGGGGGTACAATGGTAATTCAGTTATAATTCCTAATCGGACAACATTGCATGGGATTGACCACGTGGCGCTCCTGGATTGGCCAAAAATAGGTAATTTTGCTAAAATCATATCTATTTATTCATAGCTCGGATTAGCACGCATAAAATATGAAAGTTGCTCAGAAATATTAGGAGAATCCATTAAAAATATAATTTAAGTCTGATTCCTTTTGTAATTTGAAAAGTAATGGAAGTTATTAGCGTTAGATGTAATAATGTGTAAAGAACCCTATTTTGATATGATTAAAGTGATTAGTAGGGTTTAATAGATGATTAAAGTTGATATTAGCATGTTAATGATAAAAAGGAACATTAAGAAGGAAAAGGATGAACTTTGCATATAATGAGTTAATTTAGAGTTTCATATGCATGAATATACTTAATGGGCCTTGAAACCCTAATGCTGACTAATTCGACTATTAATGGCTTTAATTGATTAATTTCATGATTAAAGTTGGAATATGCTGAATCTAAGCTATTTCGAGCATTAAAGTTCCTAATTTGTGGATAAATACCCTAAATGTAGTAATTAGGGTTTTCTCATGAAAAAAAAGGTGGAATTAATAGCAAATCGAGTTCATATGTGATTTGTACCATAATGAACTATGAATTGATGATAAATGTGTATAATGATCTTGTCATGGATTAAAGGGATAAAATAGTAGCTTTAATGTAAAAGAGGCTTAATGAACTTAATTAATGGTTAATTATGCCTTTAATCAAAAACTGAGGATTGGATGTGGAAATAATTAGGGTTTAAAATAGTAAAAGATGAAGGGAAGCCCTAATTGCAATAGAAACCCTAAAAGTGAATTAGAAACCCTAGGAAGTGAGCTAGGTTTGATGGATCTTGATGCCATGAATAATAAAAAGGGAATTACATGATTATTTCAGGATCTTGTTGAAAATGCTTGCTTGCTTGGATTCTTATTTGCATGGATGTTTCTGTTCAAATCGTCAGATCAGGTATGTGGTTAATTATGAATAACCGCCTTAGTTTCTCGAGGATTTTCCATATGGTTAATCGCATTGAATGCAAGTTATCTATTTGGATGTTCATACTTGTAAATCATAAAGTCACTATGATTATCACATTAAAAAAATAGAAGTATGTATTCTCGCACCTACATGCCACCCTGATGGATGATGCCAAAGGTCAGGCCCAGATGGGTAGACCAATGGACACCTTGAGTGGTGACCCCATGCACTAAGCTCGGGAATGAGAAGGTGGCCTATGATATTGCATGACTAGTGGGCACCATGAGTGGTGACCCCTAGGCACCAAGCTCGGGATTGAGAAGGTGGCCTTAATTCATTGGCAAAGGAAACCCTAAGGTGGGTATGCCAGGGTTAGGGCAAAAGCGGTGGAGAATGTCATACTGAAAAGTGTAAATTGGCTTGTTAATTAACTTGATTGTGATAATTAGATTGTTATCCTTATGTGCAAACTTTTGGTTGTTCCCACATACCAGTATATTTCGATATACTGACCGACATTTTGTTTGTCAGCGTTTTAGGAACAACAATTGAAAGAACAAACAGTAAAGTGACACATTATGGAAATAAGAAATAAAGTGCAAGGAGGATTAGATAGGATAATTCAAGATCTGGATAGATAGATTTCCAAAGTTTTCAAAGGTAAGTAAAGTTTTAATTTTATACCAAATTCCAGTTAGTTAGTAGAATTTCATAATTATTATTGATTATTTGTCGAACCTTTGATCCTGTTAATTGAATAACAGCTCTGACCTTCGGGTCTCCCTTAATTGGGGGTTACCGGGAGGTGGGGTCATTACAGTGACCCTGAATAAGGTAGTCTTACCTATTCACTCATATGAATAGAAGGGATGATAACCATATTGTATTGATATGTAACCCTAATGAGGTGTAGCTTGTTATACCTATATTTAATATAACTAAGTGATGGTAATTGGGTATGAATAGTACTTGAATGACTAATACAATTATAGAGTACTTTGTTACCATTTTTGAAACCCTAGTATGCTATAACCCGATGGTTACACCTTGAATTATGTGTGGGTTCATACTTGAAAATAGTATGGAATGTGATGGTAATGCTTCACCTTATGCATCCATGATCCAATGGGGATGTTGTGATTAGTAATGTACAATTGTTGTTGAATCTAGTCTTTTAACTCAAGAGTGTTTTTCTATTTGAGTAGCACAATAGTAAAATTCAAAAGAACATGGTGAACTCTCTTTCGTGATTTACAGGTAATACATAACAATAGCACATATTTAGCAGTATGAATTGAGATAGTTGGATCAGATTATCAATGTTGAGGTAACACCTCAAGAGTATGAAAATATTGAAATGGTTGTTTCTCTCTCTATCCTATGATTGATTGTGGCATAGAGAATTTGTTTGTTATCATTGAGAACTATTTCAAACATGTTGTGATTTAGTAAAGGAACAAAGGACTTAATGTTGAAAACTGCATTCAAGTATGAAATACAAGAATATAATGACATGTAAGGTTTCAGAAGCTTAAAATAAACCTTGAATGCACTTTACTTGCATATTTATGTTTAGGGGATGAAACCTTTTTAAGGGGCGGGGAAAATTGTTATGACCGCATCTGAGCTTAATTGGTAAACTAGGGTTTACCTGGATGATTATATGCTTAATTGGATTGATCATTGCTTAAATCTAATTAATGATCATAATTCAATTATGGTGTTTTAAACCTAATAATAATGTTAAGTGTTATATTGTTTGAGAAATTAGGGTTTGAGAAATATAAACCCTAGTTGACTGAAATTAGAGTTTTGATGGTACATGAGTATGGAATTTGATTAGGATAGTAGTGTGGTAAATGATTTTTCATATTTTCTAAAAATTTTATATTTAATTGAATTTTGGATATGATATGGATAACTCAATATTGCATATTGGAGAAAAATTTCATAATATTTTAGTGTTCTTTGAATGTGTTTCTCAGTCAAACTATACTTCGACCAAAATGCTGACAAAGTGATTTTTAGCAGTATAGTATTTTATTTTTCTTTATTTATTGGTAACTCCAAATGATCTGAAATTTTAACTGGAGATCTGAAACTCAATCATAAACAACATGTTAAATATTCATAATTTTTGGATGCGTTTAGACCTTATCAGTAGACAAATTATAGTAAGTGACATTTCTGTAGAATTCTAGATAACAGTGCACTATTCGATTTTTAATTATTTAATGGAAGCTTATAATGATCTCAAATTTTAACTAAAGATTTATAATAAATTATACACAACATGATAAATTCTCATAATTTTTTGAGAAGTTTTGATCTCTGAAATAAACAAATTCACATAAACCTTTTTATGACAGAAAAATCTGCTAAAATAAGAAAAAGCTTAGTGAGGGGTCAATGTGCAATTAACCCAAGCAGCTCAATTGCTCTATATGGTCAACCTAACACCCAAGGATCTCTCATAATTCTTGATTCAATCCAGAGAAACGAAATCCTAGAGAGAGAGAGAGAAAAAGAGTTAGGGTTTGAGAGGAGAAATTGATGGAGATGCTGACCTAGGGTTTTGCGGTCTGAGGAATGATGAAATCATGTAAGTTTAGCTTCTTTGGATATAGTTTCATGGTGAATCTTCTCTCACATGTCAAAATTCCATCCCTCCTCTGATTTTATCCAAAATGGTATCAAAAATTCCCCTTTTCTCACTCTTTCTTCATAATCCCTCATTTTAAGGGTTTCCGAGTTGAAGGGAAGAAGAATTGGGTGAATTGCAAGGGATTTGATATGAGATCAAGATTTTCAGAGATGAGCTACGTTTTTAAGGTGTTTTCACACCTTAGGGTAAGTGGGAACTTCCTTTAAATAGTATATTGCACGAAAATTGGTTAATTCATCCATAATCTTCAATTGCTAGTATCCAACTAAAAACCCTTAATTGTCTATTTGTTCTAAGTTGTTGCAAAATGATATGAAATAGATTCTTCCTCTATTTGGATGAAGTTTAGATGATAAAATCATTTTATAAATGTATACAATACATCCTAATGAGCATTCCCTTAGTATTTTCAGAGGTTATAAGAGTAAACTAAAATATAGGGAATTTTTCTATAACTAAAATTTGTTGTATAAGTAAATAGAGAAAATTTCTTATCTAGATCCCCTTGGTTATGAATGATTGTTTATTTAAATTCATAGTACATATATGTCAGATACTATCTTGGATTTTATTCAAAGTGAATAGTGTTTTTTGATATCTCAGTAAAGAGGGTGAAACCCTAGATGCGAGGAAAGTTGGATATTTGTGAATAGACATCGTGAAATCCATTTGAAGGGATTTTCTTGACATGATAGACGTTATTTATTCAATGTTAATATTGATGCATGATATCCTAGTGAATGGCATGGAAACGCAAATTCAAATCAGTTCCAATGTTTCATACATATATTGATTTTATATGATTTGTTGATAGTAGTCTTTATTCAATGAATGTTTATGTCGCATGAAATCTTTATGGGAGCCATGTGAATAAGTTGTTGCCTAGTGAGAGGTGACAATATGTGTGATGGCCTTGTGATCCATGAGAATACTTGTACAACCAGTGAAATGAATACATTGGTCTAAGGACCTAGAGGTAATGGTTACCTATTACAGGGGTAACAATGCTATGTGATGATCTAAGGGTTTGAATACCCAGATCCAGTAATCATGATAATGATGTAAAGGGATGAGAATTCCCACTAATGTGATAAGGGATTGAGATCCCAGGTATCATGTATTTTAAAGATTTGAAAAGTACGTGATAGATGTATTACACCTTTATTTGTAGCATTTGTGGTGATTAAATGAATCCCTAAGGGTAGGGTGTTCAAAGATTCAAGTATTGTGATATCAATGTTCTTAGTTATTATTAATAATTCTTGTCATGATAAACAATTAACTCTTAATTGAGTTATGAGATGCACAACTCACAATTTGGGTTGATATGCACAATTCTAGTGTGTATGTGTCAAGTGTACATGAAATATGTTTATTTAAGAATTTTAGTCTGCCTGCATGTATAGTATGTTGATTACTCAGTATATTACAGTGTTTTGAATATACTGCTCTGCCAAGTTTAGAATGATATACATGTTGTATTATAACTTCAAATAAGTAAACACGACACCATAGAGATACCAGAGTCAAGTATAAGTAAGAGAAGGGTACAATGTAGAAAGAACTTTCTAGGAATAATAAAATAATAGACTTAGGAGCCCTGAACACCGTAGAACCCCTATGTGAGGTATGTGCCTTAGGGGTGAAATGGCCTAACCCTGGAAGCGTCCAGTATACGGAGGTCGGAACATGCTATCAGGTGGCACAGGGGATGAAGCCCTAGTGGAAGTCTCCTTAAATTATAGTTTGCAGTGTCCAACATCAACTAGAAGTCCTGGTGGCACTAGAGTACAAAAAAGCCAAGAGATGGCTTGACTCTCCACTTGTGTGCTTAGGTTAGAGGAGGAGTCCAATTTAGGTCATAGAGACATTTCCCTATTGTAGACCAGGAGAGTAGCCAGACTTAGCATTTCTCGGGTGTGTCCACTAAGTCTTGTACGGTGTGATCGTAGTGCACTATGAGTCTTCATATGTAGAGTACACTGCATATGATTAGGGCATAATAAAATGAATGAGAGGTCAAACAAGTGTGTATAGTTATTCAATTATTCTTTATATGTTTCTGAATTATTAGTTCTCTTTATGATCAATCAAGCATTTCATATTTTGATTCACTCTTATAGATATTTAGAGTATCCTGCCATATTTATGATTGTCAATCATTAGACTCTCTAAAGCTTTCTACTGTTATAATTGATATCAATTGCTCAAAAGTATATCTGTAATTATATCAGTGCTTTAGACTGTTTCTTTGAAGTACTCATTCACTAAGTGAGTAGGCTCACCCCTCTACTCAAAATTTTTAGGGAAATCACATGGACTTGAAGAAGATATCATTGCATCAGAGTAGATCTGCCATAAGAGTTAAGTCTGAGTATAGTTAAGTTCAGTCGGTCCCTGTCACTCTAGGTCCTTATATAGATGTGAGAGAGTTGTAAATGATGTTTGTATCTTCGTTTCCTTAATAAGAGAGAATGCATTTGATTATCATGTCGTATGTACATGGAAGTGTGAGAAACAAAATAAATGTATGGATGTGTATCATTAATGTTGATATCATATTAGAGTAATCAAGGTTTAATTCTCTTGTAAAGTTTGTTTATGTGATTCAATGCGAGAAAACAAAGAGTTTGAAAAAGAAGAAAAAGTTAAGGGTGATCTTTGTATTACGATAAATCCTCAATTTTATGCCCTAGTCTCATGATTAATGGTAATTGTGAGATCGGGGTGTAACAACTTTGGTATCAGAGCTTAGGTTGAGTCGTCAGGGACCATTCAGTTAGTAAGTTAGAGTCATAAGTGTGGTAGATAGGAGATGTTATGATGTTAGCTCTGGGATTTGAGTATTTGGATATCTTGGCCCGATATCTGAGTACTTGGATCAACCAGTATCAAGCTACTCTGTCTATTCTTTCATGTATACCCTAGCCAGGTATACAGTGGAAGGATGGGTTAGAGAAAAACCCTAGCAATATTAGGGTTAGAAATAAGATAAGTAACATGAATTAAGAGCATAAATAAAAAATGAGATAGAACTTTCATTTCATATTGTTGTTTTATTGGAGATGAGTAGAAAAGCTCTTATATGTTGAAATTCAGATATTCAGTATTTTGAAATATATATGGGTCTTTAAGATTTTTTGTACACTATGTAGTTGTAACATTTATTGAATACATTCTTTGTATCAAGTAGATTAGAAATGATCTTTGAATGAGCTTTCCTAAGTGCATAAGTTTTCTTCCACACATTTGAGATGAATAGGAGTTGAGTAATCCTGAGTAGCTCTGGGCTTCAGGACTGCAGGTTCGGCCTGGTCTGGCTGGCAGGATGCATTACTGGGATCTAATGACTCCTATTAACAATATGATAAGAGTAGACTCTAGATAAATTAGACCCACATCATAGTGAGAATGTACATACACTAAGATGTTGAAACATATGGGAAAGATTAGAATAGCTAAGAATTAGTTGAAACTGATGTCTGAGATCCAACTTTGGGGCCTCATATGAGAAACCCTAAATTGGGAATAAAGGGACACGACATAAGATTCTGATTAAGTTCAATCATTAGTATTATATGAACTCTAAATATGAAATATGGAAAAGACATGAGAAAAGTATGTAAGGGCCAAGATAGTAAGAATCAATCATGAGGAATGGATTATATAACCAAGTACAATGTTATTATGTACTCCAAAGCAAAAGGAAAATAGAAGAAAAGAGCTAAGTATACAATAAGTACCTAGAAGTGAAGAGTCTTTAGAAGAGTTAAAGTGAAGAGAACTAGATGAGCATGTAAATCATAAAACTAGGATAAGAAACTTAGTTGAAACAAAGAGAAATGTTGGAAATAATGAGCTTGATTAAGGAATGAGGGTTATGATATAATTGAGAGCGTGGAATGTATACCTTTATTAATAAGTTAAATACATTCATTCTTATACCTTTGGATTCTAAGTCTCTATAGAACAACAGACTAGTTTCTAAAAGAAGAACAAAAGTGTAGCTAAATAAATGAATGAGTCATACAAAGGTAGACTATATTTAGGAAGGAAAAACTTTATTGAAAGAGAAACTATGTTTCACCCATGCATGAGCCGTTTGATTTAAAATGAAGGATATCTAATGTATTAAACATGAGTTGAAACTAGTAGAGAGATTATTGATTTAGAATTTCAACTTCACATTAGTAGAAGGATAAAAAGAAATACGTGCAACATGGTATACATGATCATACACATCAATAAGCAACATGATCATAAGAGAAAAGTAGAAGTTAAAGATAACAGGTGGAAGAGTAGTATATGGTAAAAGTGTTATGGAAAGTAAGGAAGGGTTTGAAACATGGTGGAGTAATATAGATTATAAAAGAAAGAGGTTAGGAGATTCAATCAAGTGCTAGTTAGTCAAGTATCCTTGTTGATAACTAATTAAACCTACATACGACAAATGTATTAATGGGATGCTTGAAGATAAGAATTCTAAGTCTCAGAACCGTCTTCTCCTCCATATATTACTTAATGAGAGAAATGTGGGAATGAAGTGATAAGAAAATGAATCATATCTTATGCATAACCACCATGGTAGAGGCATCTAGTGAATGTAATAATGACACACAATATGATGATGAAACCCTAGAAGGGTAAATTGAGAATGTAATCTATATGAATGGCCAATCAAGATGAAGGAAATTCAATTGATAAGATAAGGAAGACTTTAGTAAAAACTTTTGAGATCCAAAGTTTGAATTTCAAATTAACGGAGCAAACTCACACCACAATAACGTCATGCTACTGATAAAGGTGAAACCCAAGAATGTTTAGAGTTGTAGTAGTTGAAGGGTTGTCACTAGTGATTTGAACTTGAATACTAGCATCTCTATAAAACAAGATCATGAAATTTACACTATGAGAAGTAAACTAGCACTGATAGTAATCCTAGCTAATCTGAAAGGTAGATAAACAATATGGAAATGATTTAGAGCAAAGGATAAGAAATAGATTTGAAATATAAGAGGTGTGTTTTGAACAAAAGGAGAAATACAATATGAGTTAAGTGTGATATGAAATAAATTCTTGCAGTAATAGCAAGAATTATGAATAATCTATTCATACCTTATATGTTTCAATTTTAGGGATGTTTAATCTACATGATTAAAATGAGAAGGATAAGTAGCAAAAAGTAAGTAGTAATGAATGAGGAGAGAGATAAGAGAAAACAATGACTTTTAGTAATATGTGAATTTGTTTTTATAAGTATAATTTGTTGAAGGTATATTAAGGGATGTAAATTGGTTCTACGTATGATTTCAGTATACATGTGCAAGCAATATGTTAATTAAAGGTGTCTGATAGTTTAAGTCATTCATACCAGTAATCCATCTTAGTATTGTGCAATTGTGGTATGGTGATATGGGTTGAATGATGATGGAACAAATGGAGGGTTACCCTGAATAAGGTAGTCTTACCTATTCACTCATATGAATAGAAGGGATGATAACCATATTGTATTGATATGTAACCCTAATGAGGTGTAGCTTGTTATACCTAACTTTAATATAACTAAGTGATGGTAATTGGGTATGAATAGTCCTTGAATTACTAATATAATTATGGAGTACTCTGTTACTATTGTTGAAACCCTAGTATGCTATAACCTGATGGTTACACCTTGAATTATGTGTGGGTTCATACTTGAGAATAGTATGGAATGTGATGGTAATGCTTCACCTTATGCATCCATGATCCAATGGGGATGTCGTGAGTAGTAATGTACAATTGTTGTTGAATCTAGTCTTTTAACTCAAGACGGTTTTGGTATTTGAGTAGCACAATAGTAAAATTCAAAAGAACACGGTGAAAATCTTTCGTGATTTAGAGGTAATACATAACAATAGTACAATTTTAGTAGTACGAATTGAGATAGTTGGATCAGATTATCGATGTTGAGGTAACACTTCAAGAGTATGAAAATATTAAAATGGTTGTTTCTCTCTCTATCCTATGATTAATTGTGGCATAGAGAATTTGTTTGTTATCATTGAGAACTATTTCAAACATGTTGTGATTTAGTAAAGGAATAAATGACTTAATGTTGAAAACTGCATTCAAGTATGAAATATAAGAATATAATGACATGTAAGATTTTAGAAGCTTAAAATAAACCTTGAATGTACTTTACTTGCATATTTATGTTACAGAGACGAAACCTTTTTAGGAGGGGGGGGAGAATTGTTATGACCGCATCTGAGCTTAATTGGTAAACTAGGGTTTACCTGGATGATTATATGCTTAATTGCATTGATCATTGATTAAATCTAATTAATGATGATAATTCAATTGTGATTTTTTAAAACTAATAAGAACGTTAAGTGTTCTATTGTTTGTGAAATTAGGGTTTGAGAAATATAAACCCTAGTTGGCTGAAATTAGGGTTTTGATGGTACATGAGTATGGAATTTGATCAGGATAGTGGTGTGGTAAATGATTTTTCATATTTTCTACAAATTTTTTATTTAATTGAATTTTGGATATGATATGTATAACTCAATCATTCATATTGGAGAAAAAATCAGAATATTTTAGTGTTCTTTGAATGTGGTTCTTGGTCGAACTATACTTCGACCAAAATGTTGACAGAGTGATTTTTAACAGTATAGTGTTTTATTTTTATTTATTTATTGGTAACTCTAAATGATCTAAAATTTTAACTGGAGATCTGAAACTCAATCATAAACAATGTTTTAAATTTTCATAATTTTTGGATGGGTGTAGACCTTATCAGTAGACAAATTATAGTAACTGTCATTTCTGCTGAATTCTGGATAGCAGTGCACTATTCGATTTTTAATTATTTAATGGAAGCTTGGAATGATCTCAAATTTTAACTAAGATTTTTAACTCAATTATAAAGAACATGATAAATTATAATAATTTTTGGAGAAGTTTTGATCTCTGAAATACACGAATTCACAGAAACCTTTTTATGATAGAAAAATCTGCTGAGATAAGAAAAAGTTTAGTGAGGGGTCAATGTGAAATTAACCCAAGCAGCTCAATTGTTCTATATGGTCAACCTAACTCACAAGGATCTCTCATAATTCTTGATTCAATCTAGAGAAATGAAATCCTAGAGAGAGAGAGAAAGAGTTAGGGTTTGAGAGGAGAAATTGATGGAGATGTTGACCTAGGGTTTTACGGTCTTAGGAATGATGAAATCATGTAAGTTTGGCTTCTTTGGATATAGTTTCATGGTGAATCTTCTCTCACATGTCAAAATTCCGTCCCTCCTTTGATTTGATCCAAAATGGTATCAAAACTTCCCCTTTTCTTACTCTTTCTTCATAATCCCTCATTTTTAGGGCTTCCGAGTTGAAAGGAAGAAGAATTGGGTGAATTGCTAGGGATTTGATATGAGATCGAGATTTTCAGGGATGAGCTACATTTTTAAGGTGTTTTCACACATTAGGGTGAGTGGGAACTTCCTTTAAATAGTATATTGCACGAAAATGTGTTAATTCATCCATAATCTTAATTGCTAGTATGTGACTACAAACCCATAATTGTCTATTTGTTCTAAGTTGTTGCAAAATGATATGAAATGGATTCTTTCTCTGTTTGGATGAAGTTCAGACGAGAAAATCATTTTATCAATGTATACAATACATCCTAATGAGAATTCCCTAAGTATTCACAGAGGTTATAAGAGTAAACTGAAATATAGGGAATTTGTTTATGACTGAAATTTGCTGTATAAGTAAATAGAGAAAATTTCTAATCTGGATCCCCTTGGTTATGAATGATTGTTTATTTAAATTCATAGTACATATATGTTAGATACTATCTTGGATTTCGTTCAAAGTGAATAGTGTTTGTTTGATATCTCAATAAAGAGGGTGAAACCCTAGATGCGAGGAAAGTTGGATATTTACGAATAGATATTGTGAAATCCATTTGAAGGGATTTTCTTGACATGATAAACTTTATGTATTCAATGTTATTATTGATGCATGATATCGTAGTGAATGGCATGGAAACTCAAATTCAACTCAGTTCCAAGGTTTCATACATATATTGATTTTATATGATTTGTTGATAGTAGTCTTTATTCAATGAATGTTTATGTCGTATGAAATCTTTATGGGAGCCATGTGAATAAGTTGTTGTCTAGTTAGAGGTGACAAGATGTGTGATGTCCTTGTGATCCATGAGAATACATGTACAACCAGTGAAATGAATACCTTGGTCTAAGGACCTAGAGGTAATGGTTACATGTTACAGGGGTAACAATGCTATGTGATGATCTAAGGGTTTGAATACCCAGATCCAGTGATCATGATAATGATGTGAAGGGATAGGAATTCCCAGTAATGTGATAAGGGATTGAGATCCCAGGCATCAAGTGTTTTAAAGATTTGAAAAGTACGTGATAGATGTATTACACCTTTGTTTGTAGCATTTGTGGTGATTAAATGAAACCCTAAGGGTAGGGTGTTCAATGAATCAAGTATTGTGATATCAATGTTCTCAATTATTATTAATAATTCTTGTCATGATAAGTAATTAACTCTTAATTGAGTTATGAGATGCACAACTCAAGATTTGGGTTGATATGCACGATTCTAGTGTGTATGTGCCAAGTGGATATGAAATATGTTTATTTAATAATTTTAGTCTGCCTGCATGTATGGTATGTTGATTACTCAGTATATTACAGTGTTTTGAATATACTGCTCTGTCAAGTTTAGAATGATATACATGTTGTATTATAACTTCAAATAAGTAGACGCAACACCATAGAGATATCAGAGTCAAGTATAAGTAAGAGAAGGGTAGAATGTAGAAAGAGCTTTCTAGGAATAACAAAATAATAGACTTAGGAGCCATGAACAACGTAGAACCCCTATATGAGGTCTACGCCTTAGGGGTGAAATGACCTAACCTTGGCAGTGTCTAGTATACGGGGGTCGGAATATGCTATCAGGTGGCATGGGGGAAGAAGCCCTAGTGAAAGTCTCCTTAAATTATAGTTTGTAGTGTCCAACATCAACCAAAAGTCCTAGTGACACTAGAGTACAGAAAAGCCAAGAGGTGGCTTGACTCTCCGCCTGTGTGCTCAGGTTAGAGGAGGAGTCCAGTTTAGGCCTGAGAGCTATTTCCCTGTTGCAGACCAGGAGAGTAGTCAGACTTAGCATTTCCCAGGCGTGTCCGCTAAGTCTTGTACAGTGTGATCGTAGTGCACTACGAGTCTTCATATGTAGAGTACACTGCATATGATCAGGGCATAATAAAATGAATGAGAGGTCAAACAAGTGTGTACAGTTATTCAATAATTCTTTATATGTTTCTGAATTATTAGTTCTCTTTATGATCAATCAAGCATTTCATATATTGATTAACTCTTATAGATATTTAGAGTATCCTGCCATATTTATGATTGTCAATCATTAGACTCTCTAAAGCTTTCTGCTGTTATAATTGATATCAATTGCTCAAAAGTATATATGTAATTATATCAGTGCTTTAGACTATTTCTTTGAAGTACTCATTCACTGAGCGAGTAGGCTCACCCCTCTACACAAATTTTTTAGGGAAATCACATGGACTTGAAGAAGATATCATTGCATCAAAGTAGATCTGCCACAAGAGTTAAGTCTGTATAGTTAAGTTCAGTCGGTCCCTATCACTCTAGGTCCTTGTATAGATATGAGAGAGTTGTAAATGATGTTTGTATCTTCGTTTCCTTAATAAGAGATTGCATTTGATTATCATGTCGTATGTACATGGTAGTGTGAGAAATAGAATGAATGTATGGATGTGTATCATTAATGTTGATATCATATTAGAGTAATTAAGGTTTAATTCTCTTGTAAAGTTTGTTTATGTGATTCAATGCGAGAAAACAAAGAGTTTGAAAAAGAAGAAAAAGTTAAGGGTGATCTTTGTAATACGATAAATCCTCAAATTTATGCCCTAATCTCATGATTAATGGTAATTGTGAGATCAGGGTGTAACCGCTTTGTTATCAGAGCTTAGGTTGAGTCGTCAGGGACCATTAAGTTAGTAAGTTAGAATCAGAAGTGTGGCAGATAGGAGATGTTATGATGTTAGCTCTGGGGATTTGAGTATTTGGATATCCTGGCCCGGCATCTGAGTACTTGGATCAACAAGTATCAAGCTACTCTGTCTATTCTTTCGTGTATACCCTGGCCAGGTATACACTGGAAGGATGGGCTAGAGAGAAACCCTAGAAATATTAGGGTTAGAAACAAGATAAGTAACATGAATTAAGAGCATAAATAGAAAATGAGATAGACCTTTCATTTCATATTATTGTTTTATTGGAGATGAGTAGAAAGGCTCTTATATGTTGAAATTCAAATATTCAGTATTTTGAAATATATATGGGTCTTTAAGATTTGTTGTACACTATGCAGTTGTAACATTTATTGATTACATTCTTTGTATCAAGTAGATTAGAAATGATCTTTGAATGAGCTTTCCTAAGTGGATAAGTTTTCTTCCACACATTTGAGATGAATAGGAGTTGAGTAATACTGGGTAGCTCTTAGCTTCAGGATTGTAGGTTCGGCCTGGTCCGGCTGGCAAGATGCATTACTGGGATCTAATGACTCCTATTAACAATATGATAAGAGTAGACTCTAGATGATTTAGACCCACATCATAGTGAGAATGTACATACACTAAGATGTTGAAACATATGGGAAAGATTAGAATAGCTAAGAATCAGTTGAAACTGATGTCTGAGATCCAACTTTGGGGCCTCATATGAGAAACCCTTAATTGGGAATAAAGGGACACAATATAAGATTCTACTTAAGTTTAATCATTAGTATTATATGAACTCTAAATATGAAATATGGAAAAGATATGAGAAAAGTATGTAAGGGCCAATATAGTCAGAATCAATCATGAGGGATGGATTATGTAGCATCCAACTCACAAAAACATAATTAACTAATGCAGAAGCGTTCACTAAGAAGCGTATTACAGAAAATCACTAAAAATTTAAAACCTTTTTCAAATATACCCAATCATAGGAAAACTCTTTCAACAAGAACCAATGTATTACATTTACATCATGGTTCATAAGTATATATCTTATACCATCTCTTCTCGAGGGTTACAACATCAACTGCCTTGTTAAAAGCTAAACATAGACAACATAATAACCTCGAGGCATCAAGCCAAAATCTCAAAATGATACATTAAAAGCACTAAGTACTAACTCTGAGGACTTGAGAGTACAGAGACGACACATAGGACTTCTATCTACAAAACATGACAGACAACACACTCAACCTGAGTTGTCACTGCTATCCCTGTTGCTGCTGATGTTCTTCCTCTGCAAGATATTCTCAGTCTCTTTCGCACTCGTCCACCTAAAAATGTTGGTTCCCACAGGGGTGAGACAATTGAAAATTGCCCCCAGCGAGAGATATAACTCTCCGCCAGAAACATCATTATTGTAGTTTAATTAATATAAAACTGAGCAGAGGATAAGAAATTTAGATCATTCTCATCTTTTAAAGTATTACACCTATCTATGATTGAACAATAATTCATCTATTCTCTTTATAAGGAATAGAAAGAACATGTATAACATTTATCTACCATACATTTTCAACATCTCAAGCTTTGCTCATGTCATTCATTATTATGATGTGTCACCCATAATTCATTCTTGTTTCTATTTGTTGGCCTTAGCCAATCTGCTAAAAAGGTATTCACTTATGCCAGACATGTGATTATATATATCATCATGTCTTATTCAAGCATTAAACTATATCAATCAGGTATAAATGTTTCAAGCATTGGACTATACCAATCCTGATTACACATCCAGGCATTGGACTTTAACCAACCCTAATTATAGGCATTAAGCCTCTGCTAGGTATTTCTAATTATAGAGGCATGGATAGCATGTGAAATATAACTATAAACATGAGATATCTAGCATCATGATTATAATCAACATTAGCAGTAAGATATCAACATAAGCATGACTACTGTATGTACACATTTACAGTCTTATGCATATCCACGACATAAGTATAATTACTATCTCTTAGTTGCACTAGGCATCATCTTTATGTAAAGAGAACAAAGAAGGGTTATCATCCAATGTGAAGTGTCATGTATAACCCTAAACAGATATGAT
The DNA here is from genome assembly GCA_963693085.1 of Alisma plantago-aquatica. Lineage (NCBI taxonomy): Eukaryota > Viridiplantae > Streptophyta > Magnoliopsida > Alismatales > Alismataceae > Alisma > Alisma plantago-aquatica. The sequence continues at coordinate 1,102,571,495 of OY856409.1, forward strand.
ATATGGTTGTATTACATCTTTTATTATACCCTGAGGAAATTGAGGATACCACTCAAAATCCAACTGACCACTGCTAAGTCAAAATCAGTGCCATACAAGATCTAGGAAGAGCCAGACTCCTAAGATCTTCTCCGCCCCCGGTCAGTACGGGTCTGCCACAGCGACACAAAAGGTCAAGCTGCTAACAACCTAGTCCGTCCTTGGTACAGGTCACGGCACTAGTGAAAGAGGTGGGTACGCATACCCTACCTTCTGAGGTACAACCGCAGTTGTCCTCCAATATCATCACACATATAATCATCGAGACATGACCACAGCCATTCTCAAACTAAGGGCTAGGTATGACCGCAGTCATCCTCCCTAAACACTTGAATTCAGGATGACAATCACCCTGCATACTCATCAGTATGCGCTCTGAGTTTCCCTTAGGAATACTCGTTTCACCATCTGGAAAGTTCTGACACTCAGATGGATCTATGGCACAGGGCACTACATGATTAGAGTTGCACTTGATTAGTTATGCCAATTGGGTGAATTAAGGCTGCATCAAATAAGTGGACATATAAACCCTAATTCACTTCTAGCAAGCATATAAATATTAAAACCTGAAAAGATATAAAACATATGAAACATAATTTCTCATCTCATCATCACATGGTAATATTCACTTGCCATTCATGAGACTACACCAATCATCATATTATCACAGGATATAAATCCTTTTCACAATATCACAGGGTATCAACCCTTATCAACATAAGAGGAATACACCTCATTCAGGGCTCAATCATGCCCAAAGGTCATTAAGACCATCATACTATCACAGGATATAAATCCTTTTCACAATAACACAAGGAATCAACCCTTATCAACACAAGGGGATTACACCTCATTCAGGGCTCAATCATGCCCATGAAACATCTTGTTACCTCTTACTAGGTAACATCTAACCATATGGCTCACAAGGTCATTAAACATCTTGTCACCTCTCACTAGGCAACAATGACATATTAACTCATGTAATATAATAGTAACACCACTATTTCCTCCATAGGGTTAGGGTTTACTATTCACATCAATTAGGGTTTCATGTTCATTTTATCAATCCAACCCTAATATATTGTTCCATACATCTAGGAGCATCCATCGACATTCCAAGTATTTAATATTCCTATCATTTATCATTAAATGATCATCAACACAAGGTATGAGTTTATCTCTCATCCTTATCATGGTATGATTACATCATACTCATTTTATCTTACTTATCAAGTATGTTAAACTCATTACATTTCATTGTAACAATTTACATAACACTCTCCTTGTGTATCTTATCCAAAAATATTGGATTTAAGATGCATCAAGGTATATCAACCCTGAAATGCTAAATGTGATATCTATCATGTTTCAATGTATCACTTCCCTCATCGCTTCTATCTTACTTGAGTTTATTAACTTATCTTATAATAAGGAATCTCACATCTTAATACTTTCATCCACCAAACTATCACCTTTACCATGATGTGCATAGATCACACACAAGGATTGTCCAACTATCTTCAATGATATGGACTCATCTCAAGTTAAGGCATTGCTTATTATAAGGTTGCCTATAGTCAACCACTTGAGATATTTCATCGTTATAGGGTATTACCCATTATTTCATCATTAAGGTTTACTCATATCATTACCCAGACATTAGGGTTATTATTTTTCATCATATTGCCCATGATTAGAATTCCATACACTATAGCCCAAATTTAGGGTTTCACATAGCTTTACTATTTGTTAGGTTTAAGGTTTCATATGACATCGCCCTCAATTAGGGTTTCACATGGAATCGTCCTCAATTAGGGTTTCTCATGGAATCACCCTCAATTAGGGTTTCACTAATCATCCCAATTAGTGTTTCATTCAATTACCCATAAATTAGGGATTCATTATTCATCCAATTAGGATTTGGCATTTCATTACCTTAAATTAGAGTTACCCAAGTCATTACCCTTAATTAGGGTTACACTATTACCCTTAATTAGGGTTACACTATTACCCTAGATTAGGGTTTTACTCAGAATTTCCCTAAATCAGGGTTAGGTTTCATTACCCTTCTCAATTAGGGTTTCTTGATCTCTTTACAAAGGATCATGCCCTAAATCACCATATGAATCATACTCATGTATGAAGTCATTTCTATCATTCTCTCCACTTGATTTGGTTACATCAACCATCTGATCAAATACAAACAACTATGTTTGACATAGTATACTGAGTTATTACTTCCATAAACAATTAGGGTTTGCATTTTAGGGATCATTCACAATTGAAACCATTAAGATCAAACCAATTGAACCCATTGGATCAATATCCAATTACATCAGCATATTTCCTAAAACGGTCAACCATTGCAAATGGTTAACCACTCCAAACTATTTGAAACTGTTTGGTTTCAATCAATTTGTTGAAATCGTTTAACCAATTTCATTGAAACCGATTGGTCCCAAAATTTGAAATTGTTTGCCTAAGATATTAATGGAGGTGTGTGCTTGTGATGACATCATCATCTTCAAGCTACAAACCCACGAAATTTTCTGTGATTTCCATGGTGGTTTCATCAATCAACCAAAATAAATTTCAGAAATGAAGAAAGCATCAACATTTGATAAGGAATTGAATGTAATAACAATATTAAGGGTTCAAGTTATAAAACCCACCTCCAATTGAGCTTCAAAGCTCCAAGCTCACGCCAACAATGGTGGATGAAGTTTTTACAACTCCCCCTAGGCTCATCCCCAAGCTTTTGGATGAAAAAGTTGGCTAGGGTTGAAGAGGAGATCGAAATAAGAAGAAATCAATGATTTATTTTTTATTTCCACCATAGAATCAAGGAGAACGAAGGTCAAGGACCTTACCAACAGGTTGGGGTCGTCCTCCTGCTCCTCCACAGCTCCTTAGTCGTTTTCCAAGCAAGGGGAAAGAAAAGAATCCGAAATGGCCTTTGTTTTGGCTTGGTAAAGATACTTTTATAAGAAATTCCATGAGAGAGAAAATGCCTTATAAAAATGCATTTAATTCCAAAATTAGTGCCGCCTCTTCCCCCTTTCATTCCTTGGATACGAGGATATCCCATTTTCCTCTTATTCCTCTCAATTATCCTCAATTTAAAGAAAAGAAAATTAAGCACCTTAGATCATATTATAATAATATCCCAATTTGAGTGGATATTACTTTTCTTTATAATAATGGTGAGTGGGTTATCCACTTGCTTGAGATATTTTCGTGGCCTAGCAAAGGCACAAAGGTGTTCACACTTGAGCAAATTCAACCATCTCGTTTTTTGTTGAAGGCCCTTCAATTATTATATTTGTTTTTGCAATAAATTGAATTAGGGTTTCAATTAGGATTAAATCTTGATTATTTTAATATCAAGATTCTCTCTCCTCCAACTTAATTCAAATGAGGCGCCCCTCTCATTTTATTTGCTCTACTTGATTCCAAGAAACATTAGGGACCTTATTGAAGTGGTAATTTACATAATACACCCTGGGTTTTGGGTAAATTGCACATTACACCAAAACTAGATTTTCATGCACATACATTGCTTTATCAGTTCTTTCTTGGTATTTAGGCTTTCATAAGCCATACCTCAGCATCATCTTTACTCTCATGATGCTTCAACACAAGAGGAACATATTATCATGCACAATTTACACTTAAACCCCTCAACTTGGGTAATTTGCACTTTAGTCCAAAACAGGCAAAACATTGATTTCAACAATGTTAAAAAGGGACTAGAATTGCAACATAAGTTCCTCTTGAGCCCTAATTACTTTTCACAAGATGAGATTAAACATTTAATCACCTTTCTTAATCAAAACACCTAGGTTTAAAGTATAACCTAGGTCAGGGATGTTACAGATTATATAACTGAGTACAATGTTTTTATGTACTCCAAAGCAAAAGGAAAATAGAAGAAAAGAGTTAAGTATACAATAAGTACATAGAAGTAAAGAGTTTTCAGAAGAGTTAAAGTGAAGAGAACTATATGAGCATGTAAATCATAAAACTAGGATAACAAACTTAGTTGAAACAAAGAGAAATATTGGAAATAATTAGCTTGATTAAGGAATGAGGGTTATGATATAATTGAGAGCATGGAATGTAGACCTTTATTAATAAGTTAAATACATTCATTCTTACTGCCTTTGGATTTGAAGTCTCTATAGAACAACAAACTAGTTTCTAAAAGAAGAACAAAAGTGTAGCTAAATAAATGAATAAGTCATACAAAGGTAGACTATATTCAGGAAGGAAAAACTTGATTGAAAGAGAAACTATGTTTCACCCATGCATGAGCTGTTTGATTTAAAATGAAGGATATATAATGTGTTAAACATGAGTTGAAACTAGTAGAGAGATTATTGATTTAGAATTTCAACTTCACATTAGTAGAAGGATAAAAAGAAATATGTGCAACATGGTATACATGAGCATACACATCAATAAGCAACATGATCATAAGAGAAACGTAGAAGTTAAAGATAACAGGTGGAAGAGTAGTATATGGTAAAAGGATTATAGAAAGTAAGGAAGGGTTTGAAACATGGTGGAGTAATATAGATTATAAAAGAAAGAGGTTAGGAGATTCAATCAAGTGCTAGTTAGTCAAGTATCCTTGTTGATAACTAATTAAACCTACATACGACAAATGTATTAATGGGATGTTTGAAGTTAAGAATTCTAAGTCTCAAAACCGCCTTCTCTTCCATATATTACTTAATAAGAGAAATGTGGGAATGAAGTGATAAGAAAATGAATCATATCTGATGCATAACCACCATGGTAGAGGCATATAGTGAATGTAATAATGACACACAATATGATGTTGAAACCCTAGAAGGGTAAATTGAGAATGTAATCTATATGAATGGCCAATTAAGATGAAGGAAATTCAATTGATAATATAAGGAAGAATTTAGTAAAAACTTGTGAGATCCAATGTTTGAATTTCAAATTAAGGGAGCAAAGTTACACCACAATAACGTCATGCTACTCATAAAGGCCAAACCCTAGAATGTTTAGAGTTGTAGTAGTTCAAGGATTGTCGCTAGTGATTTGACCTTGAATACTAGAATCTCTATAAAACAAGATCATGAAATGTGCACTATGAGAAGTAAACTAGCACTGATAGTAATCATAACTAATATGAAAGGTAGATAAACAATATGGAAATGATTTAGGGCAAAGGATAAGAAATATATTTGAAATATAAGAGGTGTATTTTGAACAAAAGGAGAAATACAATATGAGTGAAGTGTGATATGAAATAATTTTTTGCAGTAATAGCAAGAATGATGAATAATCTATTCATACCTTGTATGTTTCAATTTTAGGGATGTTTAATCTACATGATTAAAATGAGAAGGATAAGTATCAAAAAGTAAGTAGTAATGAATCATGAGAGAGATAAGAGAAAACAATGGCTTTTAGTAATATGTGAATTTGTTTTTAGAAGTATAATTTAATGAAGGTATATTAAGTGATGTAAATTGGTTCTACGTATGATTTCAGTGTACATGTGCAAGCAATATGTTAATTAAAGGTGTTTGATAGTTTAAGTCATTTATACCAGTAATCCATATTAGTATTGTACAATTGTGGTATGGTGATATGGGTTGAATGATGATGGAACAAATGGTGGGTTACCCTGAATAAGGTAGTCTTACCTATTCACTCATAGGAATAGAATGGATGATAACCATATTGTATTGATATGTAACCCTAATGAGGTGTAGCTTGTTATACCTAGCTTTAATATAACTAAGTGATGGTAATTGGGTATGAATAGTCCTTGAATGACTAATACAATTATGGAGTACTCTATTACTGTTGTTGAAACCCTAGTATGCTATAACCCGATGGTAACACCTTGAATTATGTGTGGGTTCATACTTGAGAATATTATGAAATGTGATGGTAATGCCTCACCTTATGCATCCATGATCCCATGGGGATGTCGTGAGTAGTAATGTACAATTATTGTGGAATCTAGTCTTTTAACTCAAGACTGTTTTGCTATTTGAGTAGCACAATAGTAAAATTCAAAAGAACATGGTGAACTCTCTTTCGTGATTTAGAGGTAATAAATACAATAGTACATATTTAGCAGTATGAATTGAGATAGTTGGATCAGATTATCGATGTTGAGGTAACACCTCAAGAGTATGAAAATATTGAAATGGTTGTTTCTCTCTCTATCCTATGATTGATTGTGGCATCGAGAATTTGTCTGTTATCATTGAGAACTATTTCAAACATGTTGTGATTTAGTAAAGGAATAAAGGACTTAATGTTGAAAGCTGCATTCAAGTATGAAATACAAGAATATAATGACATGTAAGATTTCAGAAGCTTAAAATAAACCTTGAATGTACTTTACTTACATATTTATGTTTCGGGGACGAAACCTTGTTAAGGGGCGGGGAGAATTGTTATGACCATATCTGAGCTTAATTGGTAAACTAGGGTTTACCTGGATGATTATATGCTTAATTGGATCGATCATTGCTTAAATCTAATTAATGATGATAATTCGATTATGATGTTTTAAACCTAATAAGAACGTTAAGTGTTCTATTGTTTGAGAAATTAGGGTTTGAGAAATATAAACCCTAGTTGGCTGAAATTAGGGTTTTGATGGTACATGAGTATGGAATTTGATTAGGATAACAGTGTGGTCAATGATTTTTCATATTTTCTAAAAATTTTATATTTAATTGAATTTTGTATATGATATGGATAACTCAATCTTTCATATTGGAGAAAAATTTCAGAATATTTTAGTGTTCTTTGAATGTGGTTCTCGGTCGAACTATACTTCGACCAAAATGCTGACATAGTACTTTTTAGCTGTATAGTGTTTTATTTTTATTTATTTATTCGTAATACCAAATGATCTGAAATTTTAATTAAAGATCTGAAACTCAATAATAAACAACATGTAAAATTTTCATAATTTTTGGATGTGTTTAGACCTTATTAGTAGATGAATTAAAATAACTGATATTTTTGCAGAATTCTGGATAGCAGTGCACTATTCGATTTTTAATTATTTAATGGAAGCTTGGAATGATCTCAAATTTGAAGTAAATATTTCAAATCAATTATACACAACATGATAAATTATTATAATTTTTGGAGAAGTTTTGATCTCTGAAATACACGAATTCACAGAAACCTTTTTATGACAGAAAAATCTGTTGAAATAAGAAAAAGTTTAGTGAGAGGTCAATGTGCAATTAACCCAAGCAGCTCAATTGCTCTATATGGTCAACCTAACTCACAAGGATCTCTCATAATTCGTGATTCAATCCAGAGAAATGAAATCCTAGAGAGAGAGAAAGAGTTAGGGTTTGAGAGGAGAAATTGATGGAGATGCTGACCTAGGGTCTTGCAGTCTGAGGAATGATGAAATCATGTAAGTTTAGCTTCTTTGGATATAATTTCATGGTGAATCTTCTCTCACATGTCAAAATTCCGTCCTACCTCTGATTTGATCCAAAATGGTACCAAAACTTCCCCTTTTCTCACTCTTTCTTCATAATCCCTCATTTTTAGGGTTTCCGAGTTGAAAGGAAGAAGAATTGAGTGAATTGCTAGGGATTTGATATGAGATCGAGATTTTCAGGGATGAGCTACGTTTTTAAGGTATTTTCACACCTTAGGGTGAGTGGGAACTTCCTTTAAAAAGTATATTGCACGAAAATTGGTTAATTCATCCATAATCTTTAATTGCTAGTATGCGACTACAAACCCAGAATTGTCTATTTGTTCTAAGTTGTTGCAAAATGATATGAAATGGATTCTTCCTCTGTTTGGATGAAGTTCAGATGATAAAATTATTTTAAAAATGTATACAATACATCCTAATGAGAATTCCCTAAGTATTTGCAGAGGTTATAAGAGTAAACTGAAATATAGGAAATTTGTCTATGACTAAAATTTGGTGTATAAGTAAATAGAGAAAATTTCTTATCTAGATCTCCTTGGTTATGAATGATTGTTTATCTAAATTCATAGTACATATATGTCAGATACTATCTTGGATTTTTTTTTCAAAGTGAATAATGTTTGTTTGATATCTCAGTAAAGAGGGTGAAACCCTAGATGCGAGGAAAGTTGGATATTTGCGAATAGATATCGTGAAATCCATTTGAAGGGATTTTCTTGACATGATAGATTTTATTTATTCAATGGTATTATTGATGCATGATATCCTAGTGAATGGCATGGAAACCCAAATTCAACTCAGTTCCAAGGTTTCATACATATATTAATTTTATATGATTTCTTGATAGTAGTCTTTATTCAATGAATGTTTATGTCGCATGAAATCTTTATGAGAGCCATGTGAATAATTTGTTGCCTAGTGAGAGGTGACAAGATGTGTGATGGCCTTGTGAGCCATGAGAATACTTGTGCAAACAGTGAAATGAATACCTTGGTCTAAGGACCTAGAGGTAATGGTTACATGTTACAGGGGTAACAATGCTATGTGATGATCTAAGGGTTTGAATACCCAGATCTAGTAATCATGATAATGATGTGAAGGGATGAAAATTCCCAGTAATGTGATAAGGGATTGAGATCCCAGGTATCATGTGTTTTAAAGATTTGAAAAGTACGTGATAGATGTATTACACCTTTCTTTGTAGCATTTGTGGTGATTAAATGAAACCCTAAGGGTAGGGTGTTCAATGAATCAAGTATTGTGATATCAATGTTCTCAGTTATTATTAATAATTCTTGTCATGATAAGTAATTAACTCTTAATTGAGTTATGAGATGCACAACTCAAGATTTGGGTTGATATGCACGATTCTAGTGTGTATGTGCCAAGTGGATATGAAATATGTTTATTTAAGAATTTTAGTCTGCCTGCATGTATAGTATGTTGATTACTCAATATATTATAGTGTTTTGAATATACTGCTCTGCCAAGTTTAGAATGATATACATGTTGTATTATAACTTCAAATAAGTAGATGCGACACCATAGAGATACCAGAGTCAAGTATAAGTATGAGAAGGGTATAATGTAGAAAGAGCTTTCTAGGAATAATAAAGTAATAGACTTAGGAGCCCTGAACACCGTAGAACCCCTATGTGAGGTCTGCGCCTTAGGGGTGAAACGACCTAACCCTGACAACGTTCAGTATACGGGGGTCCGAACGTGCTATCAGGTGGCACGGGGGACGAAGCCCTAGTGGAAGTCTCCTTAAATTATAGTTTGCAGTGTCCAATATCAACCAGAAGTCCTGGTGGCACTAGAGTATAGAAAAGCCAAGAGGTGATTTGACTCTCCGCCTGTGTGCTCAGGTTAGAGGAGGAGTCTTGTTTAGGCCAGAGAGCCATTTTCCTGTTGCAGACCAGGAGAGTAGTAAGACTTAGCATTTCCCGGGTGTGTCTGCTAAGTCTTATACGGTGTGATTGTAGTGCACTACGAGTCTTCATATATGGAGTACATTGCATATGATCAGGGCATAATAAAATGAATGAGAGGTCAAACAAGTGTGTATAATTATTCAATTATTTTTTGTATGTTTCTGAATTATTAGTTCCCTTTATGATCAATCAAGTATTTCATATATTGATTCACTCTTATAGATATTTAGAGTATCCTGCCATATTTATGATTGTCAATCATTAGACTTTCTAAAGCTTTCTGCTGTTATAATTGATATCAATTTCTCAGAAGTATATCTGTAATTATATTAGTGCTTTAGACTGTTTCTTTGAAGTACTCATTCACTGAGTGAGTAAGCTCACCCCTCTACTCAAAATTTTTAGGAAAATCACATGGACTTGAAGAAGATGTCATTGCATCAGAGTAGATCTGCCACAAGAGTTAAGTTTGAGTATAGTTAAGTTCAGTCGGTCCCTGTCACTCTAGGTCCTTGTATAGGTGTGAGAGAGTTGTAAATGGTGTTTGTATCTTCATTTCCTTAATAAGAGAGAATGCATTTGATTATCATGTCGTATGTACATGGAAGTGTGAGAAATAGAATGAATGTATGGATGTGTATCATTAATGTTGATATCATATTAGAGTAATCAAGGTTTAATTCTCTTGTAAAGTTTGTTTATGTGATTCAATGCGAGAAAACAAAGAGTTTGAAAAAGAAGAAAAAGTTAAGGGTGATTTTTATATTACGATAAATCCTCAATTTTATGCCCTAATCTCATGATTAATGGTAATTGTGAGATCGGGGTGTAACAATATATGTACAATAAGTATAACGTTCTAATGCTCCTAATGTACATGACCTATATGATAATATCAACAAATCAAAAATACATCTGAGTGCCATGCATCTCATTAAGTGTAAATTGATAACAAGTACAATAGCCTTACACAATTGAAGAGTTTGAGGATCCATAAAACAACAACAACTAGACATCATGTTCTTCATGTTGTTAGTTATGTGGATATAGGAACAACATATTTGTCATTATTTGTATCCTTTTGGAGTTCATGTGTATGCATTCTAGGTTTTATAGGCACTAAGCATAAACGCTTACAACGCATGGATGCCTTAGTAGACTACGATGAGTAATTTATAGGTTAAACTTTCATATAAGAAAATGCAATTAGTATGTACAATTTATACGTCAAAAAAGTCTTCTCAAACACCCATTGATTGTTTTTAATTTCAGAAAATAATGGAGAGAATTGTACCCAACTCCCTTTATGTGCTTTCTTATCTATAATATAGACGAGTCTCCTTCAAATTTTGTATATTAAAATTAAAGATAAAAGTGTATTGTACGCACATTATCCGTTTGTAATTAAAAAAAAAGGAAAATTATAGCCAACCTCCCTCTAAGGACTTTTATATATAATATAGATGAATCTCTTAAAAATATATAAAATTTAAATAAAAATGTGTACTGTACACACATATGGATCCGTTTGTAATTTTAAAAAATAATGAAAAAATTACATCCAAACCCTCCACACACTTTCTTTAAATGAGTCTACTAAAAAGAAAAGTGTAGTCTACACACATAGGGACCTATTTGTAATTTCAAAAAATAATTAAACAAATTACATCCACCCCTCCATAGATTTTCTTAAATAGTATATACATAATTTTTTTTGTCACATGTTGAGTTTGACTGTATTGATTCAACTGTACCTCACGTGCTAAGCACGTGCTCCCTGCTAGTTATGGGGCGGTGTAAACAGAGATGTATTATTCTATTCAGACCGGGTCAGATTAAACCACTGTCATTCCTTGTCATTCCTGATGTTAGTAAACACATAAAAAATTATATGAAACATTTACAATAAGAATAGGAAGAGAAGAGGTTGTGCGAACAAGGTACACGCGACAAAAAAATCAAAACACGTTCACCGTTAACTAAAGATAAAGACGGTGCTGACAGTAGAGCTTGTTTTAACATTTGTGAAAAGTAAGGGGCATGCACGATTTGATGAAAATATAGGAGTTTTGAGAAAAAACCTTTCTATCACACCCCCGAAGGAGTGGAGCAACCGGGATCACAGTGCGAGCGTACTGCCATGGGCTACAGTTCCGAGATCTAAGCTGACACCGGAGGTGCTTCCGCTGTCACCCCCTAGTTGCTCACCATGACGCTGCTTAGGGACAACGCCGGGCTGGGGCTGGCGGCGATCGCCTACGTCAGCGTGGATTATCTGCGGGAGGTGTCCCCGCAGTGGCACGAGATGCTGCAGCCGGCGCTTTGGGCCGCCCTAGCACTCGCCTCCGTCGTCCGTGCTCCCTTTTACAAGCACTGGGCTCTCGAGGTGCGGGCCGCCCTCCCCTTCGTCGCGTCAATGCTCTTTATGCTCTGTGCCTTTCTAGTTGAGATGTGTTCAGTCCGGTTCGTCACTGTCGTCCTTGGCCTCGATTGGCACAGGTAGACGCCATTCATTCCAACTTTAAATTTGTGATCTTTCAGCAGTAAGTAGTTCGCTATACTCGATTCCCTGTATCTTTTAACCCTCTTAAGTCACCCAGGAGCCTAAGCTCTTGTCTGCCTTCTCATCGCATTTTGTAGTGCCACCACTAGCTCAAATATATTATAATGATGCAGGTATCAAATTAATGCCTTTCTATTGCAGGGAAGTAAATCACTACCGCTACTGAATACGTCTAACAGTCTGACCAATTGAAATTAATTAATAAAATAAGAGTGAAGTGTCTTCGCGCTTTAACTCTGCCATGTTCTCAAGGAATTGCTTGGACCCCTTCAAATCTTTGTTATGTCTCGGTAAGGGTGTTCCTTCTTTACACTTTCCTGGAGAAAAGAGAGTGAGGAACTCGCTCCACTGAAACTGGTGTCGCCAATGCACTACGTGGTAGCTACAGTCAAGACCATACATCTCAGTTGTGCTAGCTGGGATTGATTTTCATTACCACACTTGCAATATGATTATAAGAGCGTAGTCTTCTAACGGTCAACACTCTGTCATTGTCCTTTGTGTTTTATTTCCAATGATCTCTCTCTAATATTGATCTAGTAGACAACCAAAAATCCTGCTGTAGTGGGTCTTCTGGATCTGAGAATGCACTTCCTCAACTGCAGGTTATAACTTCACACTCTTCATCGTAATCTGTAGAAGAATGGAAAGGAGAAAGTTTGTTTGCTGTTTCTTTCGATGTTCTGCATCCTATTTGTAAGTGGGTCAAAGGGTGTTGTACAAGGAAACTATATTAATTACCACTGGCTGGTGAAAACTTACCCTTAAAGAAAACTAACTTAGAGACAACTTGATTAGAAAGTAATCTTTGATTAAGTTTCCCACACTCTCCCTGAAACTATATGTACTAACATGCACAAGTTCGCATGCTAAATGCATATAGCTGAACCATGTCGTCCTCATGGCTCTTGACAAGTGTTGCTGATCTGTGGAAGTGGCACGGATCCTCTCCCTCACGTCCTAATATAGGTCTTTACTACCTCCATTGTGGTTGGTAATAGATTTCATAATTGAAGTGAGAGTATCGATGCCAAAGAGAGTGTGTGAACAGGTATAGTGGCATGCCAGTGGTGGTGTAATTCTAAATTTGCAAGCCCATGTCTACATCGATAAACAGGGCTGTTTACTGCAGAAAGTGTCCTGTAGACCAAGAGAGTATGCTAATTTGTCATCCAAGTCTCTAGTTTGACACATTAATCGAGATCCTCACAGAGTTGCATCATTAGCTGCTCCATGATTAACTAAACCATAATGGACAAATAATTATATAATATATAGTATGTCTCTGCCTAATTGAAGATGTCCACATTTAAATGAGTATTATTTCCAGTAGAAGATATCACTAATGTAGAGCAGAAATGGTTTTCATACAATGAACAACCATATAGATAACCTAAAGAGAAATATGTGCCCAAGCCCATGGTTGTATAGGCAGCTAGGCGACCAGGCGGCAGGCGTAGGCCCAGGCGTTTCCAGGCGTTTTCTTATATATATATATTAATTTAATGGATACATGTAAATTTATGATAAATAAAGTTAAATGAGTAGATAATTAAATAATATTAGAATCAGTACATAAATAAACACAAATCAGTAAATAACTAAATAAAAAACTGTAGATAAATAAATACAAATAACTAGATGAATAAATACAATTATGTGGATAAATAAATACAAATCAGTTGATAAATAAAGTTACATCACTAGATGATTATATAATTTCAAAAGCAGTACACAAATAAATTCAAATGAGTAGATAACTAAATAAAAAACAGTATACGGATAAATTTAGTAGATGAATAAATACAAATAAGTAGATGATATAATACAAATCAGTTGATAAACTAATATAAATCAGTAGATGATTAATTCATTCCTAAATCAGTACATAAATAAATACAAATAGTAGATGAATAAATACAATAAATACAAATCAGTTGATAACTATAATTAAATCAGTTGATAAATAAAGTTAAATGAGTAGATGATTAAAAATATCAGAATCAGTAAATAAATAAACACAAATCAGTAGATAACTAAATAAAAAAAGTAGATAAATAAATACAAATAAGTAGATGGATACATAATGTTAAGCGGATAAGTAAACACAAATCTGTTGATAAATAAAGATACATCAGTAGATGATTATGTAATTTCAAAAGCAGTACATAAATAAATTCAAATGAGTAGAAGAAAACTAAATAAAAAACAGTAGACAAAAAAATACAAACAAGTAGATGAATAAATACAAATCAGTTGATAAACGAATATAAATCAGTAGACGATTAATTAATTCCTGAATCAGTACATAAATAAATACAAATAGCAGATGATATAATACAAATCAGTTGATAAACTAATATAAATCAGTAGATAATTAATTCATTCCTAATTCAGTACATAAATAAATACAAATAGTAAATGAATAAATACAATAAATACAAATCAGTTGATAAATATAATTAATTCAGTTGATATATAAAGTTAAATGAGTAGATGATTAAATAATATCAGAATCAGTACATAAATAAACATAAATCAGTAGATAACTAAATAAAAAACAGTAGATAAATAAATACAAATAAGTAGATGGATACATAATGTTAAGCGGATAAGTAAACACAAATCTGTTGATAAATAAAGATACATCAGTAGATGATTATGTAATTTCAAAAGCAGTACATAAATAAATTCAAATGAGTAGAAAACTAAATAAAAAACAGTAGAAAAAAAAATACAAACAAGTAGATGAATAAATACAAATCAGTTGATAAACTAATATAAATCAGTAGATGATTAATTAATTCCTGAATCAGTATATAAATAAATACAAATAGTAGATGAATAAATACAGATCAGTTGATAAATAAAGTTAAATCAGTTGATAAATAAAGTTCAATAAGTAGATGATTAAATAATAACAAAATCAGTACATACATAAACACAAATCAGTAAATAACTTAATTAAAAATATATAAAAAAAGCCCAGCAGCAGCCTAGGCGTGCCTAGGCGCCGTCCAAGCATCCGCCCTGGCCGCCCAGAGGCCTAACTAGGCTGGGCGCCTGGGATTGGGACCCTAGGTGAACACTTGGGCCGCCTAGGCGCCGCCTGGGCGAGCGCCCGTACAACTCAGCCCAAGCCAAAAGAAAGTAGATGTCCACATAGAAGTTCAATTACACTCAAAATTAACTTGTTGGCGAGCAGTAGCCTGGGTGGTCACAACACGGTTCCCCTCATGAAGAGTTCGGGGTTTGAATTCCCCCGAGAGTGATGCTCGGAAATGAAATTTCGCTTGTAGTGCGGCAGACCTCTGCGTAACTAATTGGGGCTCTGATTTCTCAGGGGCTGACTGGACCTCCAAGGTTTTACCTTGCCAGGGTGGGTCATGATTGTATCTGGTCCTGTCGTTGGGTTTCCTTGTCATATGATTTTTTTTTTAACTCACCCCACAAAATATTGACCATAATACAACAAAGATGGAGCAAGAAGGATACAATCCATCAATATGAGAATTGCGTAATATCAAGTTCCCCAAGAGAACCCTTAAAGAGGAATCAAGCTTGGTTTGACTAAAGAGGCAACTAATCAGAAGCATAAGGAGCACAAGGTTTAAGACAAGGTATCTGATACCAATGCCGTTTCGACGACCTGAAAATAGGTATTTACCGGTATACTTTGGAAATATTGGTAGATGCAATCCTGGCCGTTTTGATGCCAAAGTGAATGAGTTAAATCATGAAATTTGACAAAATTTACACCTAAATGCATCGTTTAATGCAATAAAATTCTATAAGGGGTATGTGGGAATAAAATTCTACAAGGGGGTATTTTGGGGGGGGATTGTCCATCATGTGGGAAGTAGGGAACATGTCCTGTTTTCTGGGGATTTTAGTGAAGGATTTCAATGACAAAATAGTGAAATTAAGATTTGGAATTTTACTAGCACAATCCATAAACATATACACACTTATGCAATAATATCCAATTTACAACACATGAATAGCATAGTAACTTACTAACTGATATCAGTTGTATCTTGAGTTACACACTCATTCTTTGTACAATATTAAGTTGATATGGTTGATATATTGCTCCCATGACATGTACATTATGTAAGGTTGGTGGTATACTACTCATTTGTTGTACATTATATGGTGTATAGTTGCTCATACATGACATATACAATACTATATAAATGTATATTACTCATTTGTATTATGTAATCAAACACGATATATTTTAGAATTTTACAATACTATGTCTCTATATGCGTCATTATTAGATTATGAAAGAAACTATACACCAAGGCTTTCTATTTCTCTTCTTCAATATGTGACTTTGGCAAGTAACTCTCATGGCTGTGAAGGAAGTTAGGCACCATCACTATTGTGACACCTTTTATCTACCATCCTTGTTAGTTGTTACCACATGATCTTGATATGTGGTAGTGAATTTCTCCACAGATTATTCACAAGAGTGGGATAAATATAAAATAAAACTGCGTCGAATCCTCCCCAAAACATAACCTAGAATTAAATCTTCAAGCGAATCTTTTATCATAAAGAGGATGAGCTTCAAGAAAATGTTATATGCATATCGTGGGGATGCAATAATATAAAAGTATAGTTACCATATCAACTATGTCCATGTTGTGGGATATATGTAGCAAGTGCCATATATAAACAAATATAAGATTGGAAAACTACAAAATCTATACTTTTGTACAATATTTGTTTGTTGTATTGTGAAGTAGTACATTTTCTTCCTTTGTATGATAAAAATACCAGTAATAAGAACATATTAATACTAATCCGCTTACTACTAGAAATGATAGCAAATTATACTTATATTTGGTGGATTATTTAGGTATATTATTATGATTATAATGTATATTATGAGATAGTGTTGTAGATCTAAGAACACATGCAATTACGAAGACATGTAAAAAAGAAGATTGGGTAATCTTTGCCATATGTATACTAATTAGCTTACTACTAAAAATGATAGCAAATTATACTTATATTTAGTGAATTATTTAGGAATATTATTATGATTATAATCTATATTATGAGATAGTGTTGTAGATGTAAGAACACATACAATTAGGAAGACATAAAAAAGCTGATTGGGGGATCTTTGTCAGTTTAAGACAATTTAGGATAAATTTACATTTTAATTGAGATAGATGAGGTGTAAATGAGAGAAATGGTAGAAAATACAAAGGCATACCTTGGATTAGGCTTATTTGAGCCTTGGTTGTTGAAATCGCCTTGCTTCAGCATTTCCTCCTCTCAAACAGCAAAAACATGCTCAAGCATGCAAAAATCGCTACCAGTAAATTTCGTCTAAATTTGGCGGTATTTGGCGGCATACCCTTCAGTATACCGATATTTGCGATCCTATTGATACACTCATAGATATCGTAAGCGATGGTGTCGAAATCGAAATTTCGAGTGCTTTACATTATTTGGCAATACCTGGTGAAGTGCTTGCACTCACTGATTCAACAATATCTTCATAAAGACCCTAAATGTTTATTATTCATAGTAAAAGCCCCGTACATGTAAGATTTTAAATAGAATATATAATATATGGTTGTTGTAGAGAGCTAGATAGTGGCGGACTCTCTTTCCTTCCTCCCACACTTGTCAATCTCTTTCTCACTCCACATTGTCACACCCATATATTTCTCAATTTGGGTGACTTCGGAATGTAATATGATCAGTGGACTGAGCTATTGAAAACCCCCACTTATGCTGGGAATTCCCATTGAGGCTTGGCACAAATTGATGAGAGGAGAGCAAGTAAAAAGGATTTGTATGCTCTTGTTTATATAGAAAAATCTGTCTTTTTTTTCCCATGCGAGTGAACGATTGAGGAGCCTTGCATTAATAACATACTGTAGAATAAAAAACAATGTTGGGTAAGGACAATGGTAGACTCAACGGTAGTTATTTTCCACATGAGTTTTAGAGAAAAAATGGACTTTTACTTTGATTGAAAAGTTTGATTTTATGCGGTGTTGAATATGACAAAGGCTTTCTGTATTTTAATGGTCCTATTGGGCCTAGTATACTTAGCTTAACTTAAGCATATTTAATCCCACATTGTGTGATCATAGAGTTGTGTTTCTCCCTAATGCTTATATGCTTGTACTGTGTATGATATCTCATTTTTGACAAAATTAAATACTCTCTTTTTCAACATGGTATCAAAGCAAGAATCTTGGAAGACCCGTCCACTCTACTTCCCCTTCTCTATCTTCCCCGGTCGCAGCCACAGTTGCGGTCCTCTCTTACCGCCTCAAATATTTGGCAGCACTTTTTTTTGTCTGTGGATCTACGTCCTAGACATGATAAATCTTCACATATGCCACCAAATGCAGGAACGGAGCCAACATCGCGATGCCCCCCCCCCCCCCCAAAATGGGTTAAGTTTGGTTTCAAGCTATCAATAATTAATGCTCTGGTTGTATTGACCCTGTATTGGTTTGTCACTTGGTTTAGGTCCCATTAAGGAATTATTCTAGATTATTCCGTTTTATCTTGTTAACTTCCCATGAATAGGTAATAAGGTTAAGACCTATAAGCAGAAACCAATTCTTAATTAGGACCATAATGTTTGTAAAGAATTCCAAAGTTCCAAACAATTTTAATGAACTTCATACAACTTTCTGAATCTATTCCAACTCTCTCCATTTGTCATATACATGGCAGCCTCTAATAGTTAAAATTAGTGGGTGCAGCTAGTTTCAACAACTTATTGACCAACTAACACTTGCTTCTTTGTTTATAACCAAGTTTTATTGAGTTATTTAAATTTTCCATTTAGAGAAAAAAAATCTATGTATGGTAAAAGATACCTTATGACATAAATATTCAAAATATAATTTATGTCCCAATTCTTGCGTTTTAAAATTTAAACTATGCATGGCAATAGCCTTTTTTAGTTATTCTCATAGATATTTTTTGTACTTCATTCAACACTAAAATTTTACAATATGTTGGTTATGCATATATAATCACATTTTCAACCATTTATTATATAAATTTAATTATATATATTTTTACAAGCATAACAACTTTCTTTTTTATTTGGTATTTGGAAAGTGGACACTATAACCATATGCTCATTATGCTATTTTTTGTTGCACATGTCATTCATGATGGGTTCTTTTATATTTCATGTTTCATGCCATCATGAAAGACCATACAAGGTCACATAACATACTTAGCAAAAGCAGAAAGTGCAACTGGGCATGATTCCCGTTAGAATATTGGGGAAAAACACTTTTTGTTCCTTGAGATATAGGTCCATTCCAACTTGCCCCTCCGAAATTCAAAAAAATGTCAAATTACTAAGCTGTGGTACTAACTTGTGTTAACTTGATAATTCCTTAGTTTAGGACGTCAAATGGGCACATGATGCTCATGTACTAGGGCGTAAAATAATGTGAAATCTTTAAACCCCCTATTATGTGATGACACATGCTCACTCAAAGTTTTAGGTGATAGAGCCAATATCCAAATTGATTATCCATGGTGGCAAACTAATATTTTTTTTAAACCTTAGACGTTAAGTTGAAATTGGCCTAAAACTCGATTAAGTCCAAAGTGATTTGAAGTCCCTAAAGTACATTTGCCACCCCCTCCCAAGAGTCCAGCGTGGCCTCTCTTGACCAAATGTATTTTTCTTAGATATATTAGAACTCAAAAGAGCTGTCACTATTATGATCCTGTTGCCTGTTGGTCGTAAGTGGCTTATTCGTTCGAATGTGGTCTTCTTGGGAAGTTGAGATTACATCTTTATTTGACAGACGCAGTTGGAATCTGGTTGATTCCTCAGTCGACTGCAAACCTGCTGGCCGTCATTGGGTATTCTCTATCAGATACCATCCTGATCTTACTATCGAACATCCAAACACTAAATTTGTGGATAAGCTATGGGGTTTACTACTTTGAGACCTTCTCTCTGGTCGCCAAGTTAAACTCTCTGAATCCTGATCTCTGTAGCCGTCAATTTGGATTGACCTCTTTTTCAACTTGATGTGTGAAATTTGTTTTTTTATGTGGATATGGACGGAATTGTGTTTATTAAACAGCCTCATGGATTTGTTGCTCAGGGTGTGTTACGAGGCATGTGGCTTATAGAAAGCTATATATGACCTAAAGTAGAGTCTCAGAGCTTGGTTTGCGAAACTGAGTCAAATTCTTCTGAATCAGGCTTTCATCAATCTCAATCCGATCAGTCCCTCTTTATTAAAAAGAGCACACAAACATTGTTGTCTTGTGTATGTTGATATAATCATTCTTATTGGGAGTGAATTTGTATGCAACTAAGCAGCACTTGTGCAAACATCATGTCACGAATTCTATCGAAGTTGAGATACTTCCTTGAAATTGAAGTTGCCCGCACCTCATTTGTTGCCAGCATGTCCTAGAGGAAATAGACTCTCGACCTTCTTGATGACAGTAGCATGCTGGCCACAGAATCAGACATCCCACTAGATGCCAATATTTCTCGGAATGATGACTCTTCACTAGTTTTTCATGACAATGAGAGGTATCATAGAGCTGTGGATACACTTATGGTTTATGAACCTAATTGTCGCTTGTCCAGATATTACTGCTGCGGTTGGCTTGGTTAGCCAATATCTTCATAACCATGATAATGCCACGGGGATGCAGTATGTGATGTCCTATGCTATCTCAACAGCTGTCTTGGTAAAGGATAAGCTACTACAAACATGATAATTGTGATGTCATCGGATTTTTTGATTGAAAGTATGCTGACGGTTGAGCTGATAGAAAGTCAAATTTAGGTTTTGTACATTTGCTGGTGGGAACTGAGCCACGCGGTACAATAGAAACAAGTAGTGTTTTCTTAATCTAATGCTGGAGCTGAATATCGAGTAATGGCATAAACGATATGTGAATTAATGAGGATCAAGGTTTTCCTCTATGAACTTGGGCTATCATCATATACACCTATGCCAATGTACTGTGTTAATCCTGCAACTATCTTTATTGCAAACAACCCTGTATTCCTTGAGAGGTCACAGAACACATTGAGTTGATTGACACTTTGTACAGGAGGCTGTTCGCACAAAGACTATCCACACTTCTCTTATCAAGTCTGAAGAACAACTTGCTGATCTTTTTACTAAGCCTCTAGAAAAAAAGCCTTTTTCTACCTTTTGGCGAACAAGCTTGTTTGATTGATATCTATGCTTCGGGGAGTGGTGAAGATAATAGATGTATTCTGTCTTAGTGGGCCTATTGGGCATAGTATACTTAGCTTAACTTAAGTATATTTAGTCCCCACATCGTGTAATCAGGGAGTTGTGTTTCTCCTTAATGCCTATATAAGCATGCACGGCATATTGCATTTTTAACACAATAAAATACTCTGTTTTTTCTACACGCCTGAAGAAAAACAAGGTGTGGTAGTAGGTCTTCATTCTTATCAATTCGTGTTTGCAACATGCATCTCTAGCAGTAGCAGTACCTAATGAGTACACGAGATGATCTCGGATCCACTTTGCTTCCAGTACATACGTCTTGGCTAGTTTCTCACCTAACTCTGCCTAGGAACGTCTTTTATTGCTACTTTATCATGCGTGGAGTGTCATCCAGCCTGATAACTCATGGATCATACATTAGAGATGATAAACATGCGATCACTAAGCGACTCATGGATCTGTGCGTGAGCTGACACTAATAAAGACCTGAAAACATGGAGAGATTATAATCCTCAAGTGTTGGGAAAGATCGACGCATGAGGCTATGGGCAGACAGATTGCGACATCTAGTAACTTCTCCCACCTTTCAACGAGCTTAGCCAAAATGCCGTGTATCAAAATCTCAAATAATAATATTATCTCAAATCTACATGTACCAACGATGACTTCAACCACACACTCTTTTCAAATTCCTAGCAGTCTCTTCTGCTAACATTACCAGTTAACCACAATACTGCAACACACTCTAGTGTACATGCCAATTGTGACAACTTAGACAATCTTCCATTAGCCTTTATTTGACTCGCTGGAGGCTCGCCTCTCGTGCCCGGGGGAGCTGATGTAGGGCAAGCTATAGACCCATCGCTTGGCATCCCTTGGGAGTGACTCTTGATTAGGTTGGATATTTAGTTTTTGGTCAATTTGTTTTCCTGTTATTCGGGGGCGTACATTTGTTCCTAGGACTTAGTTGTTTTTAATATTTATTTCAATTGAGTTTTGTTTTAGTTCAGTTATTCATTAGGTACTTATGCAAAATTGGCCGAGTCATTAGGGTTCCGTGAGTCTCTGTATAATTACCAGCCCTTTGATATTTGTTGAGGTAGACTTTTGATTTTGAATTTGAGTATTGGGGAATTGGTTCCTCATCAACTTCTTAATAAAAATCCTTATCAAAACTAGAACATAATTGATCACTTGATCTCTCTGGCATGAACCTAATTTGTTAATGTTTATGTATTATAAATCACAAACTCTACAAAATAATCCTCTTCCAGGACTTTATGGTGTGACCCATAAATTTGATCTCTTCCATAGTTTGTGCAATGCTGAATACCTTATTTATGCAAACGAAACTGATGGTGCAAATTGTGCGGTCTTGACTATCTCCCTTATTTTCATAAATTTTTTTTGGTCGGCCTTATTTTCATAAATTAGAACTGTAATAATTGTATTCCAATACCTTTCGGGACTGTATTACTACATAGCAATCTTATAGTTTCTGACATTAGCCGTTCAAATACATACATTTTGTTTATTCCTTCCCAGTTCCCAATAACTGCGGTTTTCATTGTGTCAGGGCTACTCCACCTCTTCCAGATACTGGTCAATGGCTGCTTCTGGCACTAAATGAAAAGCTTCCTCATTGGGTAGTTCAAACACTTAGAGCACACATAATTGCGCTTCACCATTATCTGATGTTGTTTATGATGCTTGGCTTCTCTGTATTGTTCAACTCTATTAAAGCCCCTGGTCTAGGGATAGCTGCAAGGTATATGTTTACCATGGCTATTGGGCGCCTACTACGAGCTGCAACATTTGTTTCAACTATTTTACCCTCACTCAGACCTTGGTGTGCTTCCACTCGATATCTAGTACCCTCTCACCCGCATCCTTGGGCACAGAAATACTATATGCCATACGCCACTGATTCTGATTCTATCCGTACACTCATTGCAAGTGATACTCATTATGGTAAGTTGTTATTCCTCCGTGCAGCTATCATGAAATTGGTTTAATTGTGCTTATTTATACCTTCATCCTTATTAAGCGACTGCTGGGAGCTACCCTGGGGAATACTGCCCAGATTGGGGCCGTATGGGCTTCCTTGTTAACATTTTGAGGCCAACTGCTTCGGAGGGTCCTTCGTGGTATCACCTGTTGAAGCGGGCCAGTGGTGGTTGTAATGATTTGCTGTATAGTGGTCACATGCTAGTTGCAGTTCTTACTGCCATGGCGTGGACGGTATGTTCTACTTATTCACCTTGATTCTTTTCTGAGCATGGCTTTCTTTAATAGTGTTTAATGACTGCACTGACTTTCCTGCTCATTTACAGACTATATGTTCACAAAGAAATCAGGGGTTAGTAAGCTAACAAAATGGTTAATTTATGCAAACAACTTGAAATTTCTTTAAGTCCACCAAAAGTGTTAACTAGTGACCTCCTCTGGAAAACAAATAGAAGTCATTTAACCTGCATACATATTTCATTCAAGATGTGGTTTTCTAAAATCAATATGCCCTTCCTGTCTAGCTGATGGTGATATATCCGACACGGCTGGTTGCGCATTGATCGCTACCCCAATTGCCTTCCAATAATATCACCGTTTTGGTAGAATAATAGATGAAATGTGTTTTTGAACAATGAGCTACATCCACAATTTCTTTGCTGTTTCTAATGTGAAGGCATACAATTCGCCAGGTGGCTTTCTTGGAAAATTTAGGTTCTTCTAGTAGACCCTTGGCCTCAGGGTTGAGTTTTTGCTTTTTTGCATGTTTGTTCCCACGTAGTATATCTGAGCTTATATACATGACAGTTCTCTAACAAGCATTGACGCTCTTCTCTTAGGAAGCTTATGGAGGGTGGACCTCAGGCGTAATATGGCTACTCGTCCTACACAGTGCACAAAGGGAGGTCCGTGAGCGTCACCACTACAGTGCAGACTGTATCGTGGCAATTTATGTTGGAATCCTTCTGTGGCGGATGACTGGCTTCATATGGTCGGCCAAAGACTCCTCCAGACAGAAAAGGGTTGCCAAGTTGGATGAGATCCAAAGCAACCTGTTTCGCGCAGCCAAGGACTCAGATATAGAGCAGGTGAAGTTGCTTCTAAAGGAAGTCGAATTGGCTGGTCAGGAGAAGTATGGGCTGTCGGACAAGGCACTCTGGGCCTTTGCAGCCATCACTATACTTTTCTGCCTCACTGCGGTGCTGTTGGCTTTCACGTTGACAAATGATGGGTAGTTTGTAGTTGCTGATCTATGAGATTTTTTGTGTTCCTCGATATCTTAAAAGAAAAGCTTTAAGCTGCCTTTCATTAGTTATGCATGTGTTGCAAGGTAGACATGTATATTCTTCTGCATCCATGAATCCTCCGTAAGATGGATGGAGTGGATGCAATTTTCGATCCAATATTTTGATCCTCTCCTGTTTGTTTTATCAAGCGAAATTTCATATGAAACGTGAAATTGAAACTGTGACGGGATGTTGGTTTTGTATTATTTAGGAGACAATTGTATTATTTAGGAGACAATGTGCCTGTCACGTTACTGAAATGCTCACACTTGCAGCGATGCTCTACCCATGTGACTTTGGGTTGTCGGACAGGGCACTTTGGGCCTTTGCTACTATCACTTTACTTTTCTCCCTCACTGCGGTGCTGTTGGCTTTCACGTTGACAACTGATGGGTAGTTGTTTATAGTTGCTGATCTATGAGATTCCCTTTTGTTCCTCGGTATCTCTTAAGGGGCCGTTCGACCGCCAACATCATAATTACCAGGAGTGATACACAGAAATCCGTTACTGATTTTTAGCCGTGGTTGTCTGGACGATTAAACGTCCATTCTGCCGCGCTGCAGATTATCAGGACGGATACCGCACGGCGTCCTTTCTCTCTGCCGTCGTACACGGCGTGATTCAGAAGAACACATTCTTCTTAGCAAAATCACAGTCTAAACATCGGAGCAAATACCAAATAACATTTTCAGCTACTAATCTAACAGGAAATTTATATATAAATGCTGCAGTTGTAATGAGGGTGGCCAAACGGCTCCTAAAGGAACCGCTTTAAGCTGGCTTTGGTTAATGTAAGCATGCGTCGCAAGGCAGCCATGTACATTCTTCTGCACGCATGAATCCTTTGTAAAGTGACGGGAGTACAATTTCAGATCCATGACTTTGTTCATCTCCTGTTTGTTTATTAAGTGAAATTTCATCTGTTGAAACTGTGATGTGACGTTGGCTCTGAAATATTTAGAATAATGTGCATATCACTTTACTGGAATGCTCACACTTGTAGCGAAAACAGCGGTACCCAAGTGTTAGAATGGGCGGGTAAATGGGCGGGCCCGGATGGAATCGGCACCGGATCGAGGATTAAATTAACAAAAAATAATGGACTGCAGTTCAAAGATCGTTTTGAAGTAGGATCGAATGGGATCAAACTGTTTGGACTGCAATCAATAATTTATATGTTATTTAAGTAATCAAACTTTATGTAATGTAATTATTTACTAGTAAAACTCAGGTCATTCTATTCATATGTAACTTTAATATATCATTAGTAATTTTGTTACACTAGCACAACTTATGTGAATGTTTATTATATTTGACGTACTATAATTATAAGTATAAAGGTATCAAATATATAAATTGACATTTGTTCGATCCACGTTTCAGTCGGTTTTTGACTAGATTAGACCAAAAATTGAACTTCTAAAATTTTGGACGGTGGACCAGATATAACTTGTAACGGTCCAGGAGCCAATCAGGCTGAACGGCCGGTTCTGTTTAATTTTACGGTTTGGACTGATATTTGCTTAACCCCGACCCATATGGCTTGGGGAAATCATAGTCCTGACGTCGTGGTATCTGGTAGCACTTTTATTATTATTTCTTTTCACATACAGAGAAGCAGAAGCCTCCATAAACAGAAAATGCGGCCTACCAAGAATACATAAATTACTTTACTAGCTAAATATGGCATATCGTCAATTGAAATAAATCACAAGGTAACACAAGAAAGATAAACACCCAATTGCAACTACAAATATTTTCGGTCCATAAGAAAGCACTGACTGGATGGAGATCTATTCACTTAAGAGAATACATATTGGTAATAATATCAAAATCTACTTCAGCTGATTAGGTGTGTTTATTATCTTAGAACAATTCTCCAAATAATAAATCCAATGGTAACGGCAACCCATAATGGTGACAATACCAAGATTTACTATAGCTGATTAGGTGTGTTTGTTGTCTTGGAACAGTTAGTTCTACATAGTAATAATGGTAGGTTTGAGCACCAGAAAGTGCAACAATTACTGAAAATTCCAGTCCAAATACCAAAGGGGACGCCACAGATAATAGTGGGTTCTGAGACTTTTGTGTTCATCGATATCTCAAAACAAACAGCTTTAAGCTGACTTTCATTAGTTAAGCAAGTGCTGCAAGGCAGACGTATATGTTATTATTCAACACGCATGAATCCTCTGCAATGTGGCTGGAGTGCAATTTCAGATCCAAGATTTTGTTCCTCGCCTATTCGTTTTATCAAGTGAAATTTCATCTGAAACAGTAAACTGAAACTGTGAGGGGATGTTGGTTAGGACAATGTGTCTATCACGTTAACGAAATGCTCACACTTGTTGCCAAATATCCATGTGTTGGGCTAAGCATCGGTCCAAATCCAACCGGATCGGAACAAATACGATGATTTGATGAAAGAATTAATAAAACAAATGATCGACTGTAAATCAGATTGTTTTGAAGTAGGACAGGAACGGGATCACGTGGTTTGGACCGCAATTTGACAATATATGTGTTGTGTAACTTATTTAATAATTTAGATTATGTTAAATACCACTGACGACAATAAACAATCAATGTAAAATATCTACACTACTACAGCAATGGTAAATATTTTTGTCAAAAAATAACTAAGTATAAATAAAAAAGGTACTGTGTATAAAAATCAATCATTCGTTCTGCCTACGGTCTAATCGATTCTCCATCCAACCGGACCAAGACTGAACTAAAATTTTTTTTAGACTGCCGAAAGGATTGAACTTGTAATGGCCCATATCCGAATAGGGCCGAATTAACCAATTCAGCCCGATTTAAAGACGAGAGAGAAATCACAATCCTGGTATCTGTAGCTGGTCACACTAGCATTATTGTTTCTATTCAGATACAAAGAAGCAAAAGCGTCCATAAACAGAAAATGCGGCTTAGCAAGAATACTTACTTTACTAGCTGAATATCGCATATCATCAATTTCCTATAACACAAGAAAAGAAATGGCTAGTTGTAACTATAATCATTTTCTGGTACAGACCTATTCACTTAAGAGAAAGAATACATATTGATTATAACAAAATCTACTTCTGCCGATTAGGCATGTTCATTATTTTAGAAGAGTTCTCCAAATAATAAACCCAATTGTAACACAATCCATATTGATGACAATAACAATACTTAGTATTGATGATTTGGTATGTTCATTATCTGAGTAGTGAAGGAAGGTTAGAGCACTAGAAAGTTACTTACAATTCCAATCTAAATACCGAAGGGGATGCCACAAAGAATAGATGGCTTATTAACAAAAAACACGTAAATAGCAAAAACCTTAAAAACACTAGAAAGTTACTTACAATTCCAATCTAAATACCGAAGGGGACGCCACAAATATTAGATGGCTTATTAACAAAAAACACGTAAATAGCAAAAACCTTAAAACGCTAGAACAGTTCCACATAAATAACTAAAACCTTAAAAACGCTAGAGGAAGGGGTCGAACCTTCGACCTTGTGGTTAACAGCCACACGCTCTAACCAACTGAGCTACTCCAGCTGTTGTGTTGTATGTGTTCAATATAACAAATTAATTGATAATCGGTACAAGAACGCCGCCTCGGATACGTGATCACATTTGCCGGAGTTGGTGATTCTCTGTCTATTCTGCGAGCCATGTTTGGTAAGCTGGATATAATAGCCGAAAAAGGATTATACTCTTTGGGAAACCGTTTCCCATGTTTGGTGTCGCCGTCAGATAGGATATAGTATCTCCAGAATGGCTACATATCAACTATAAGCAGGAGTGATAAATGGGGCGCTATCTCTGGGGTTCCAAAACCCATCGCTAGCACGCTGCGTATGGGAATAGTGCCCGCAAGGCTCTACTATGAGAGCGGAGGATTCTGATTTCTGATGAGTTTTAATTAAACCTGATACAGGTGTCTGTTGGTTTTTGACGCAGATCTCTACGATAATAAGAAGCCAAGAAAACAGGTTGAGGTACACGAGAAGTCCAAGGAAAACAAAGCTGGAATAAAATGTCTTAAGTTGAATGTTGTTGACTTGACGGTAAAGAAACCCATATGGCAGAGCCTCCGCTAGGGTTCCCTCGAGGGGGCGGCGGCGGCGGCCGAGGAAGAGGCCGACTTGGAGGGCGAGGGGGACGTAGCCATGACTCTGTGCGGGATGATAACCACTAGAATATCGACCGTCCTCCCCAATCTTCGACTGAGAGTCCGCAGCAAGAGATGGTCACAACGCACACCCAAGAAAAATCTTACAGAGACGCCATGACCGACCGTAAGGTATCTGACCAAATCAAGGCTGTTTCGCCGGACACCTTGACCATGTCAGATATTCATATTGATAGCACCGGTGCACTTCCTTCCATCACAGTAAACCCTAACTCTATCCCGCAACTTCTGGAGCCATACAAGTATGCCGTCATCGTGAAGCTCTTGGGTGGAAGCATAGGGTTCCAGACTCTGGTAAACAGACTTTCAGTCTTGTGGTCCCCGACTGACTCGTTCAGAGCCATAGATTTGGAGAAGGGCTATTATATTATCCAACTCGGGAACAACGAGGACTTTGTGAAAGCCATGACTGGCGGCCCTTGGGTAATCTTTGGCAACTACCTATCGGTGCAATCATGGAACCCGAACTTCTGACTTTCCAACAAGCTGCCCCCGCAGAGTGGCGGTCTGGCTTAGAATCGTCGATCTGCCGGTTTTCCTTTACCAGAATCAACTCTTGATGAGTATTGGGAACTTGGTTGGGAAGACGATCAAAGTGGACTCTACAACCATGACTGGTGACCGTGGAAGATTTGCTCGCCTGGCTGCTGAGGTTGACACCACTAAACCGCTCCTACCTGCCATCATCCTCAACGGAGAACAATATCGGCTTGAGTATGAAAATCTACCAGTGGTCTGCATGAGATGTGATAGGATGGGCCACGCGGACGCTGAATGCACGTTCGTCAAACCCTTCGTCCCTACTGTACCTTCCACCTCAGCAGAGGTAGTACCCCCTGCCCTACCCGTATACACCAAGTCAATCCATGCTCCAAAGCCCCAGCGGGCACAACGAGATGGACCTGCATCAAAACAGACTATACCCAAAGACAACCCCAAAGCACCTGCTGCACCAAACAAACCGAAACCAGGCGATAGCCAAAGTGGGGAAATTGCACACAAAGACGGTGACTGGCAAACTGTTGTGTCAAAGAAAAATAAGAAGAAAGCTATGAAGAACCAAGACTCACAGCCTAAACCGCAGAATGCCGCGAGCAATTCTGCCGTAGTACTCATCGACGATGAAGTGTCGGTGGGCAGACACGCTACCCCCAATGACGGCGGCACATTCCAATTCAAGAGTGCACCGACGATCAGTTATGATCAACCCCCGCATACCTTTGCGTGGGGAGACAATGGTACGGGTAACGGTATCCTACTAAGAAACAAAAAGGTGATCTACCAGAATGTTGTAGTAAGCCCGAGAAGGGACCACAAGAAAGGCAAGATTGCCCAGACAATCAGCGCCATGGGGGACTACCAACCCAGGAAGAAGCAACTGCAATTCGATGATGAAAACCAGGTCATGGAGGATGCAAGCTCCACTGGAAACGCAGCAGAAGGACAAATCGAGGACACAGGACAGGCAGTAGGCCTGTGTGCGGCCATGAGCTGATGGTCGACTCCCACACCTCTCTCAGTATCTGTACAGAATGCCAAACATCATGTGCTGGAATGTCCAAGGAGCTTGCTCCAAGGACAAAACTCGTCTTCTTAAAGAATATAAATTACAGTATAAACTCAATATTCTGGTCTTGATCGAAACCCGTTGTAGTGGTAACTCAGCAGATAATATCATCAAGAAACTTGGCTACACCTCTTCTCACCGAGTTGAAGCTCTCGGCTTCTCAGGCGGCATCTGGGTCCTCTGGGATGATGCCCAATGCAAGGTCGACATCCTGTACAATCACAGGCAGTTTATTCACTGCCGAATCAATGATTCGTGGAACATTACCTTTGTCTATGGCAGCCCTAGTCCCGCTAAACGCATCTTCCTATGGACTAGACTGCGTGAAATAGCCACCACCATTCGCCATGCCTGGGCAGTGGTGGGCGATTTCAATACCATGCTTGACACAACAGAAAAAAGAGGAGGGAAACACTTCGATCATCGCAATAGTCGGTTGTTCAAAGAATTCCTTACTCACACAGGCCTTTCTAAGATCAGAATGCACGGACATTACTTCACCTTCAAGCGACTCAGGCTATTGGAAAAGCTAGACAGAATCGTCGCTAATGATGAGTGGTTATCGACAGATGGTGGCTACAAAACCTCAGTGCTTCCACGGCTCCTGTAACATCCCTGACCTGGGTTATAAACTAACCCTAGGTGTTTTGCCTAAATATGTAATTAAACCCTGGTGATTATCTTTTGACATGTAATTAAGTTCCTCAGGAACATATACTTTCAATTTTTGTCCTTTTTAATCAAAGTTGTAGTATTATTTTGGTAATGCAGGGGCTTATGTGCAAATTACCTAGTTAAGGGGTTAACTTGCAATTTCACATGTTAAGATGTTCTTTTGATAATGAGACATCATATGAGTGAATATGATGAGACATGATGGATTTCCCAAGCTTGGGCATCTAGATGCAGCTTGTGGAATAATCCTTATGCTTAAAAAACCCTAATTTGGAGTAAAATGCAGTTTACCCAATTTGAGGGGTGCAACTTGTAAAATACACCATCTAGAACAACTTTTATGACTCTTGTCATCATTTATAGTAGAAATGGTGAAAGGGACACATCAATGAATAATCAGATAAGAAAAATGACCTTTGTACATAAAATTCACTAAGTTTGAGTAAGGAAACCTTTCATGTATGTACCCTAGTTGAAAGTTGGCTTTCTTTACCCCTATATCTTGAGATTTCATGAGCTTTGCATAAGTTTAGATGAGATTGGACGTTCCCTTAAATAAGAAAGGACTTGGATGAGAATTTCAAAGTTCTAGAGGTCTTTATGGTGTAAATAGCCTAAAGTATATAAGCTAGAATCCTTACAAACCAACCAAACGTATCACTTCTTCTCTTCATTTCTCTTCTTTAAATGGCTAAGGCAAAGCTCTGGAGCTCAGGGAGACGACCAAGTAGTGCTAAGGTGAGTAGGAACCATCTTCAAGCTCGAATTCATGGAGGAAATCATGTTAAAAGGATGGATTGCTAGTTTTCTTACTTAGCTTTCTAGTTCTAGCCATCTTTTCCCAACCTTTCTTTGGAGAAAAACCCTTGTCCGACCTGTGAAGCTCAAGACACCATTAAAGACTTGAAGCTTGGAAGCTTGGAGCTCAAGGAACGACCTTAAGGCGGATTTTATAACTCTAAACTCTTTTGCTTTCTTATGCATATCTTTGTACTTGCAAAAGTAGCTTGTTCTTCTTTTCCCCATCCTTCCTTGCTTTCTTGCAAACTAAAACCATGATGAACAGACCTTAATTTGGAGGTAGAAGAAGATGGGAGTGATTACCAAAGTTACTTTATCAAACGGTCTTATGTCTTTCCCCCTTTTTGATCAAACCGTTTGAAAGGCAAACGGGTTCACTAGGTCGGTTTGGGCAAACGGGTTCCAACCCGTTTGACGACGTTGACCAAGCGTGGACCGTTTGGGTTTTCTGTTCACAATTATGTAGGCTAATGACCCACCAAAGTTGAGGGGTTAACTCCAAAGGAATCGTAGGTTGAAGGCCAATCAATTAGGCAATCGAATTGAATTAAGTACTGATTTTCCAAACTAATTAACTTGAACTTTTGGGCAAACGGGTTCCAACCCGTTTGAGTGAGTTGACCAAGCATTGACCGTTTGGGATACCTGTTCATAATATATTGAATTTCATTCCTACAAAGAATTGTAATCTAATTCCTAACCAATTAAGAGTTGAAGACACTTCAATAACCTAACCCTAATCGGGTGAAAGTTGCTGATTTCAATATAGATCTTGTTGAGTTTTGGGATGAAGGACCCAAACGGGTTCCAACCAATTTGGGGGTTCATCCAAACGATCTCACACTCGTTTAGTGACACCCCAAGATCGTTTGAAGGTCTAGTGTTAAATAAATATGATGGTTTGAGGGTCCAATTACAAGATGTTGATAGATTGATGAAAAGTGCTGATTTTTAATTTAATTAGGGATCAACCCTTATCAAATCATTTTGGTTTTTGGTCAAACTTTGGGAAAATGGTCTCAAGATCGTTTTGAGGTCACCCAAACGACCTCAAGACCGTTTGAGCCAAGTTTGGGCCCAATTGGAGGTCAATTGATAGGTTCAACTCTGATTTGAATCATATTGTTGAACATTGATGATTAGCCGATTGGAAACCCTAATTGAGTTAGATTTAACCCTAATTGGCTTTCAATTGAGGGTCAATTTGGTGTCCAGTTGATTGAGGATCATCCTAATTGACTCAATTTGTATATGGTTAACATGGCTTGGGCCAATTGAAAGCTTCAACATAAGAAATCCTTTTCAAGCATAATCTTTGTGTCACCTTTTATGTTCATGCGGTTTGAACCCAAGTAGACCCATAATCGTTTTAGACCAAACGAGTTCACACCCGTTTAAGCCCAAATGATTTCACACTCATTTGAGTCCAAATGAGTCCACACTCCTTTGAGTCCAAACGAGTTCACACTCGTTTGAGTCCAAACGGGTTCACACCCGTTTAAGCTCAAACGGGTTCACACTCGTTTAGGCTCAAACGGGTCCACACTCGTTTGGACTTAAATGGGTCCACACCCGTTTAAGATTAAGTGGGTCCACACTCGTTTAAGGTTCAAATGGATTCAAGGTCATTTGATATTAAACAAGTTCAAGGTCGTTTAAGAATCAAATGGGTTGAAGGTTGAAGGTTAAACCCTAAACCAATTGGAGACCTTCAAGGTTGATTATACTTAATCACTTGAAGGTGTAAATGGTTCAATGATGACCTAATATAAACCCTAATGGTAACCTAAGATGTTAAGGGACTAAGTGGCTAATGAATTGACCCATGATGATGGTCAATGGGTAAATTACCAAAATGCCCCTGAAAGGTTCAATTGAGTGATACCTTGTTTTAATCAAACCCTAATCACATGATAGTGATGAGTTGACTGGTGTTAATCAATGAGGACTTAACCCAACCTAATCTAGAGTGGTGTAATCACTATCTACTAGTTAGAGGAGAGAGAAAGTACCAATTATAATGGAAACTTAAGTAAAATACCTTCAATATACATGAGTGTGCAAGTTTAGGTATGATCCACTTATGTGAGATCATGGAAACCCTAATTATGATAATTGATGAATCTTAATCTTATTTGAGGTCTTTAATGATGATGTTTCTCATACATGAGTATGTTATGAGATCATTTCACCATGAGGTGAAAAGTAAACCCTAATTCTAGGGTGATGACATGTAATGTGAATAGTAAACCCTAATTGATGAAAACCAGGGAAACCTAGCTCTTGTATGAGTAGGGAGATACAACTTATTTAAATGAGTTATTTACTGTTATCAGTTGATTTAACCATGCAGGTTCCTTTATGAGGATGATCATATCCAGGTATGGATGATGATACTATATTCATTGAAAGCATGTTGTTAGCTTTATGAATAGTGATATATCCTGATGCCTTGTTAATAGCATCTTATGAGATTGATAGGCTGTGAGAGCCATGAATACCATCAAGGTCATGTTTTAAGAGATGACTTGTGATGAGAATATTGAGAAATGATAATTGATGAGAGTTAGGCTTGTTACATTTAGTATTCTTCCTTCATAGCTGCTATGCTAATGATTAATGTTTGAAAACATGTATGATGATAAAAGAATACTGAAATGTACCTAACTAATCAAGTATAATCATACCATGTAGAGCCCTGATCATAGATCCATCATTGTCAGGAGTTAAATGATGGTGAAACAAGTTTTCCTAAGGGGATTCCTGGAGCACATACTTTTGAATATGTGGGGTAATGTGGATGTGAATTTCCTTACATCATAGTGTTGGAATTGATGTAGATGTATCTTAATCTATCAATCCTTCACTATGTTTTATGCCGAGGTGATGTAACACTAATCTCACGAGGAAATCTTTTATACCGCATCGATGAGAGATAAACAAGAAATCTTTCGGTAGCGAAGAGAGTACAGAATGCCACTGTGACTCTAATAGCGAAGTACCGGAATACCCTGGTAAGCTATAGTAGTAGAGACACTAGATGTCCTGCATGTTGATCCTCTTACTGACTGAGGAAGATGAGGTCATAAGAATCTGGCTCTTTTGATGACCTATGTATGATACCGATGCGACTTAATAGTGATCGGTTGGAGTATGAGCGGTATACCTCATCTCTGCAGGGCATAATGATGTTTGTAAAACATAATCAACCGCATAGCATATTTGCTTAGGTTGAACTACGAGATACATTGGTTGAAGATACATTACTTAGTATACATGTTCTTCATTTTCCTTAAATGTTGTTGTTCTAATTGATAACAATCTACTGTTGTTTACCTTAAAGCTTTTATTGCCTATGTTATTCTTGGTTTCTATAATAAAGCTTCTGGCAAAGAGTTATAACTTTCGCTGGGACAATTATTTAAAATTGTCTCACCCCGTAGATTTCAACTTTTTAGGTGGTCGTCGAGGGCGAAGGAATCAATCTTCAGGTGACCAATATCAGCAGCAGCAACATCAGGAGCAGCAGTAAATCTCAGGTGGAGATTCAGACTGCTGAGTTGTATAGTTAGATAGTCAGTCCTATGTGTTCTCTGTACTCTTAGGTCCTTGGAGTCTTTTGGTCTGAGATTTTGGTTTTGAGTTCTTGAGGTTTTGTATCACGTTGTATATAATTACTCAAGAAGTAATTATCTGAGATGTAAACAGTTTATCTCCTTTTTTGAAAGAAGTTTTTATAGATTCAAGCTCTTATCTCGAAAAGTTTTAATTTCCCGTGATTTTTGTCTTCCGCTGTTAATCGAATTGCTTCCGCTAAGTTTATATCGTGGTTTTGGAGATCAGAGCCCACAGCTCCACTCGGACCACAATCTGATCTTACTTTCTAATAGCAATCAACAGGCCTCCAGGAAACCTATTTTCAGGACCAAGGCGAGCTGGTCCACTATGCCGGAGTTTCAGACGCAACTTCTTCCACAATGGAACGCGCATCTGCCTTATCCCGAAGCCCTAAAGACCTTCCAACAAGCTGCCCTCAAATGGGAAAATTCTCAAAGGCACACTAAAAATAAGACAAAGCGGATCATCATGGCCAAGATTGATAAATGTCAGGTACATGATGATAATAACCCAAATCCTGCTAATGATTTACTTTCCATTTCACTTGAAGAACAATACAATAACATCCTTCTCCAAGAGGAACTCTACTGGCAGCAAAAAGCACACATCACCTGGCTTCGCGCAGGCGATGGAAACAAAAAGTTTTTTCAAACTTATGTCAAGGCCAGAAGACACTTCGCTAAAATCAGTAGGCTGCAAACTGATGAGGACATCTGGGTGGACAATCCGCAAGATCTTAAAGCACTTATAAACAATTATTTTCAAAACCTTATGTCTGCAGGACCTCTAGCCGCAGGGCAACATCAAGCTATCATCAATTTTCCTGGATGCTTTATCCAGCTATCCACCCAGCATATGAATTTCTTAGCTCGCATGCTGGGCCCTGATGAGATCAAGCGAACTGCCTTCCTCATGTCGCCGTCCAAAGCACCTGGCCCCGACGGAGTGTATACGGAGTTCCTACAATCCAATTGGGGGAAGCTCAACACCTCAATTACAAAGACTGTACAAGAAACTTTCAATACGGGGAACATCGACCACAGTCTTGCTGAATCCTACATGGTCCTCATTCCGAAGAAAAAACAACCCTTGAAATGCTCAGACTTCAGGCCTATCTCATTAAACAACAGCTGCTTTAAACTCATCTCTAAGATTCTGGTTGAGCGCCTCAAGAAGCACCTTACAAACTGGGTTTCAGACACGCAGTCAAGCTTCATTCCAGGAAGAAGAATCAGTGATAACATCCTTCTGGTTCAGGAGGTTATCCATTCAATGAAACAAAAGAAGGGCAAAACCAAATGGGTCACCATTAAATTGGACCTGTCCAAAGCTTTCGACAAGATGCAATGGCCTTTCATCGAAGATACTCTATCCAAAATTGGACTTCCTAGCCTCACAATAAGCCTGATCATGAATATCGTCACTTCAAGCCGCACCTCGATTCTGTGGGAAGGTACCCCGCTTGATTCCTTCTGTTCTTCTCAAGGAGTGAGGCAAGGCGACCCTTTGAGTCCCTACTTGTTCGTTCTATGTATGGAATGACTCTCTCAAGCTATCAATATGGCAGTCTTAGATGGTCGGTGGAAGCCTGTCCACCTCATACGCCACGACTCACCCCTCTCGCACGTCTTCTTTGCAGACGGCATTCTATTGATGTCGGAAGTCAATTCTTCTCAGGCAATACATATCATGGAGGTTCTCAACTCATTTTCCAATGCTTCAGGTCAGGAAATTTCTAAAGCAAAATCATTTTGTTTTTTCTCTGCAAACACAAGCAATGCAGAGAAGAGGGCATTCTGTCGAAGAATGGGCATAAGTCACACAGAGGACTTGGGTCGTTACCTTGGGGTACCCATCCTTCACCATAGAATCAATCGAACTACACACCAGCAAATTACTTCTACTATCCAGGAACGTATGACCGGGTGGTTGGCGAGACATCTTGCTTTGGTTGGATGCATAACTTTGGCAAAAGCAACACTCCAAGCTATTCCAGCTTACGCCATGCAAACAGTTAGATTCTCTCCTCGTCTCTGTGACGACATCAATAAGCAAGTAAAGGACTTCATTTGGTCTGGTGGAAGGGATCACAAGAAGCTATCTCTGGTTTCCTGGAAGAAGATCACCTCACCTAAAGACATGGGCGGACTAGGAATTAAGGACGCTCGAGATCAAAACACTGCACTCATGCTTAAGAACGTGTGGCACTTCCTCAACAACCATTCGACACCTTGGGTGAAAGTGATGCAGGAGAAGTATATGCGTCATGGAACCATCAGTAACAAACCCAGTTCTTCCGCTTGGGCCTTCATCAAGAAACATATTGCTGCCCTGTCAGGCATTAGTCACAAAGCCATCCTTTCAGGGAGCACGACAAATGTATGGAACGACAGATGGATACATGGGAAAGCAATATCAGAATACTACCCGTCCTGGTTCATTCCACCAGAACTTCATGACCTTAAGGTTAATTCTATGTGCCTTGACAACGGAGACTGGGACTTTGATTTTATCAACACCTATCTCCCACCAGGAATCGGAGAACGTCTGAAATCAATTCCACCGCCTTCTGAGGGAACCGATGAAGACAGCTGGGTCTGGCCTCTTGTTGATACCGGTGAATTCTCTGCTAAATCCGCCTACGCATGGCTGAGATATGAAAAGAACATACAAACTAATGGGGACTGGGATACTATCTGGCACCTCAACGTTCCAAATCGGCTGTGCATCTTTACATGGCTCCTACAGCATGGCACTCTTCTCATAAATGTAGAGAAGTAATGCAGGCATATTGATGTTGATACCACGTGCAGTATATGCGGAAATGCCCCAGAGAGCTTACTCCACTGTCTGCGAGACTGTCAATCTAGCAAACAAACCTGGACTAGTCTGGGAAGGGGGACCAACTTCTTTATCTTGAATGAAGAAGAATGGATTCAACAGCTGATATCAACTACTGCGGATAATTCCACTCACATCCAAAACATTTTCACGGCATGGCATCTTTGGCAGGTTAGAAATGATAAAGTGAACAAGAACCTCTTGTTCAATCTACACAAGAGTGTCCAGTTCATCAAGCAGCAAACACAGTCAATTTTAAACTCAAGAGTTCCCAACCTGCATTCAAAAGGTGACAACAAACAAATCATTCTGTCCAGACCGGTTGCCTTTAATGCTGCGACCTTTGTGGATGTGGCATACAACCACACATCCACTAAGGCAGGTGCCGGCATTCACATCGTTGACAACACAGGGAGGTGCTTGAGCGGCCGAGGAATCCCTTTCTACACATCATCTATACTTGCTTCAGAGATCCATGCCATTCTCCTCGCAGGTGATCTATGTCATGAGCTCGGGCTATCCAATATAATCATGTTTTCCGATTCAAGCCAAGCAGTGAGCATTCTCAACAATGACGAGCCCCCATCTCGCCATCTCCAGCCACTCTGGAGGAAATTTCAACCCATCAGAACCAGCACTCAGATTGTGATACTTCATGTCCCTCACACTCTGAATAAGGTTGCTGATGAAGTAGCCAAAAACACCCTACGTTCCTTCTTACCCTGTAACTTGAACTTACACTACTACAGAAACAACATTCAGTGTCGCTTTTCTGGGCGTCGGTTCTTTAGGAAAACCGATGCCTAAAATATTAGACGTCGGTTATTTAGGCAAATCGACGTATATATTCGAAGACCAGCCAGACACGGGTACCACTTTGAATACAACGTCAGTTGTTAATAACAAATAGACGCCTAAAGTCGCCCGCGAAATCCAATTTTCAAGCAAAAAAAATAGTGTCACTTTCAGCGTCAGTTATGTAGATAGAAACCAACGCCTATGCGCGATGAAAATTTGCACGAAAAGTGTCACTTTCAGCGTCGGTTAACCTTCTATAACCGACGCTGAAAGTGGTTCCCGCCAAACATTTTCGTGAAAATATCGTCCAATTGGATGTCGGTTGGTTCAAACAACCGATGCTAAAGAGGTTTAGGCGTCGGTTGTTTGAAACAACCGACGCTATTTGGGAACTTAATATCCCACGATCGCCCGACTCTTCCCCTTTCTTCTGTTTCATTGCGAGCCGATTTCCCTTTTCTTCTCTGCTGTCGCTCGACCACGCTGCCGATTTCTCCTCCACGAAAGCTCCTTCTTCCTCCACGACAGCGTCGCCGCGCCGCCGCCGCACCCCCTTCTCCGTCGCCACTGCTGCTGCCTTCTTCCCCTTCTCCGCACCCCCTTCTCCGCCTGGAGCTTTCCGGCCACCGCTGCACCTGCCTGCCCTGCCGCCTGGAGCTCGCCGGTCACCACCACCACTGCTGGGAGGTCAGTTGTTGTTGCTCGCCTAATATTGCATCTAAATCTAAGTTTCACCACTTCTTTCACTGAGAACTGAGAAGAATGGCCTACCACGGCCGTGCTGGGCAGCACGGCCGTTCTGGACAGCACGGCCGTGGTAGGCCAACACAGCCACAGCTGTGTTTGATTTGATTTAAACCCTAATTTGATTTAAATCCATTCTAGCATCCTAATTTGATTTGATTAAACCCTAACATTGATGAAACCCTAACATCAATTGTGAACAATCATTGTTCTTTATATTACTTGTACATTGGTATAAATTAGAATGAACAATCACTAAATTATATATTGTTTGTATGAAGTCCGACTTCATTGTACATATCTATTATTGTGTTTGTTGGCCTAGAAACCCATCCAAGATTGACTCATTAGGAGTAAATCTTAGATAGTCCCCGGTTTGGGACTGTTCTTGAACACCTAATCTCACTTAGGATGTAAGTGTATAATGTGTATTGGGTTTTCGAGAAAATTTCGGCAGCATTTCCCCGTTTGTTCTCTAAGTACATATGTACTTAGAGAACAACGGGGAAATGCTGCCGAAATTTTCTCAAAAACCCAATACACATTATACACTTACTAGTGAGATTAGGTGTTCAAGGATGGGATAGGTGGTACACATTTATTATATATAAGAATGACATCACATGTGTTTGTTGGCCTATAAAGTGAACAATCATTGTTCTTTATATTACTTGTACATTGGTATAAATTAGAATGAACAATCACTAAATTATATACTGTTTGTATGAAGTCCGGCTTCATTGTACATATATATTATTGTGTTTGTTGGCCTAGAAACCCATCCAAGATTGACTCATTAGGAGTAAATCTTGGATAGTCCCCGGTTTGGGACTGTTCTTGAACACCTAATCTCACTTAGGATGTAAGTGTATAATGTGTATTGGGTTTTCGAGAAAATTTCAGTAGCATTTCCCCGTTTGTTCTCTAAGTACATATGTACTTAGAGAACAACGGGGAAATGCTGCCAAAATTTTCTCGAAAACCCAATACACATTATACACTTACTAGTGAGATTAGGTGTTCAAGGATGGGATAGGTGGTACACATTTATTATATATAAGAATGACATCACATTATACACTTAGGATGTAGGTGTATACCCTAATCTTTTCCTAATATATACTTGTTTCCTAATATATACTTGTTTTCTCTGATCATAGAATGGATAGATCATGGATGTCCATTCATAACCGTTGCACCCCAGAGTTTATATCTGGTCTTGATCAGTTTATTAGATTTGCCGAGGAACATAGGAAAAAACCTACAGATAGGTTCTACTGTCCATGTAGGCATTGCGGTAACAACTTGAAAGTTAACACTGGTGAGGAAATCAAAACTCATGTCATGTGCAATGGGATTGTACAAGGCTATACAGAATGGCACTGGCATGGAGAGATTTCAAAATCAAAACCAGTAGATGTCGATAGCAGTGCTTGGGTGGAAGAAGAAATTGCCTCCGATGACGTAAATGTGAACGAACCAGTTCCAGCAGACATCGTTGATGCGATGTTGGATAGTTGTAGGGTAGAGCACACTGATCCACCTCCTATCTTTAGAACCATTGTGCATGATGCTGAGATACCGTTATACACAGGCTGTGCTAAGTTTACGAAGCTTAGCGCTGTGTTGAGATTGTATAAGTTGAAAGCTAACAATAGATGGAGCGACAAAAGCTTCACTTCATTGTTGACTTTGTTGAAAGAAATGCTTCCTGAAGGAAACGAGCTGCCAATCTCAACATACCAAGTAAAGAAAATGTGTGCCCAATGGGAATGGAGGCCAAGAAGATACACGCATGCCCAAATGATTGTGTATTATTTCAAAAGGACTATGTAGATTTGAAAGGTTGTCCAAAATGTGGTGCGTCAAGGTATAAATTGACGACTTCGGGGGAGTCCAAAACTGGTTCTCCTGCCAAGGTGTTGTGGTATCTACCTATAATATCACAGTTTCAACGCTTGTTTGCAAATCCGAAAGATACGAAGAATTTGAGGTGGCATGCAGATGTTAAGAAAAATAATGATGGGATCCTACGACATGCGTCTGATTCCCCACAGTGGAAGAAGATTGATCTATTGTACCCCAAATTTGGTGAAGAAGATAGGAATCTAAGACTTGGGCTTTGTACAGATGGGATGAATCCGTACGGGACATTGAGCAGCCAACATAGCACTTGGCCAGTCATGCTTGTTATATACAATCTTCCTCCCTGGATGTGTATGAAAAATAAGTATGTTATGTTGTCGTTGTTGATATCGGGCCCTAAACAACCCGGAAATGATATCGATGTTTATCTTGAACCTTTGATTGATGACTTAAAGAAACTTTGGGCTGATGGTGTGATGACCTATGATGCTTCAACAAGAGAGACATTTCGTTTGCACGCTATGTTGTTTTGCACTATTAATGACTTTCCAGCATATGGGAATTTGTCTGGATATAGTGTCAAAGGAGCTAAAGCGTGTCCTATATGTGAAGAAAACACTGATTCAATAAGACTAAAACATGGCGGCAAGACTGTATATCTTGGTCATCGAAGGTTTCTTTCAAAATTCCATCCGTATCGTAGGAAGAGCTAAGCATTCAATGGATGGAATGATGAACGGAGTGCACCTAAACCTATACCAGGGGATGTTGTTTATGCAAGAGTAAAAGACATTATCAATGAATTTGGTAAGAAATCACAATGTAGTATGGCCACACGGAGTGACAATTCTTCATTCAAGAAGAAGTCAATATTTTGGGATCTTCCTTATTGGAGTTCTTTGACAGTCATGCATTGTATCGATGTAATGCACGTTGAGAAAAATGTCTGTGATAGCATCATTGGTACTCTGTTAAATATACCAGGTAAGACTAAAGATGAGATAAAATCTAGACTGGACCTACGTGAAATGGGAATAAGGTCAGAATTAACAGAATTACGTGAAATGGGTAATAAAAGAACATACTTACCTCCTGCTTGTTACACGTTGTCTAGAAAGGAGAAGAAAACTTTTTGTGAATGCTTGGTAAATGTTAAGGTGCCACATGGTTACTCATCCAACATCCGTAGATTGGTATCAATGAAAGATCTGAAGTTGATAGGTCTTAAATCTCATGATTGTCACACTCTAATGCAACAAATATTTCCCGTGGAAATTCGATCTATATTGCCGAAGCATGTAAGGTTTGCAATTACCAGACTTTGTTTCTTTTTCAACAGTCTATGCAGCAAAGTTATTGACCCTGATACTCTCGATAATTTGCAAAGAGAAGTGGATGTTACCCTATGTCAGCTTGAGATGTATTTCCCTCCTTCATTCTTTGATATCATGGTACATCTTGTTGTCCACTTGACTAGGGAAGTGAAAATGTTGGGACCAGTTTTCTTGCATTGGATGTATCCCTTTGAACGATACATGAGCGTTTTTAAAGGTGATGTTCGAAACCGTTATCGGCCTGAAGGGAGTATTATTGAAGGTTATGTGGCGAGAGAGGTTATGGATTTTTTCAATGACTTTCTCAGTGGTAATGGCACTCCTGATAATGACAAGAATATTGAGGAGGGCAAAGGAATTTTGGGATCACGGGTGAAAGTAATCAGCCGTGAGCAGTTGGAACAAGCTCACTTGTATATTTTACACAATATGGACGAAGTGAGTGGTTATATCGAGGAACATACCAATTTCATAAAGAGACAACATCCTCGAGCAAGTTCAATGTGGCTTGCTAGAGAGCATAATA
The DNA here is from genome assembly GCA_963693085.1 of Alisma plantago-aquatica. NCBI lineage: Eukaryota > Viridiplantae > Streptophyta > Magnoliopsida > Alismatales > Alismataceae > Alisma > Alisma plantago-aquatica. The sequence goes on from OY856409.1 coordinate 1,102,614,997, forward strand.
AGACTTTTACTAAGTGGTTTGAAGATAAAGTCTTACATCAACTATCTCAAACACCAAATGATATTACAGAAACTATCAAATGCCTCGCCTTTAAACCAAAACCGAATGTTATGTCTTATGAAGGGTTTGACATTAATGGATTCACATATTACACAAAGCGCCAAGATGATAAGAGTGTCGTCCAAAATAGTGGGGTCACTCTTCAAGCGTCGACTATGTACTTTGCAAGTGCAAAGGATAAGAGTCCACGTGAAGCTAAAATGTCATATCACGGTGTCATTGAAGACATTTGGGAGTTTGACTACATAGATTTCAAAATTCCGCTCTTTAAATGTAATTGGGTTGATAACACCAAAGGAGTTATAGTGGATGAATTGGGTTTCACTTTGGTGAACTTTGAAAAGATTGGCGAGAAGGGTGAACCATTCATATTGGCATCACAGGCGAAACAAATATTCTATATCGATGATCCTGCAAATGATAAATGGTCGGTTGTTCTTCATGGTAAAAGACAGTTCATTGAAGATCCTATAGATGAAGAAGAGTACTATGATAAGTATGATGACTCCAGTCCATTCTCAGTTGGGTTGCCAATTCCACAAAATATTGAAGCTAATGATGACTTATATGTGCATGGAGATCACAATGAAGGATTGTTAATTGATAAAAGATCACAATTTTAGAGACATGTATGTTTATAAAAATGCTAAATGTTTGCCTTTTTCTAGTTAATACAAATGCTAAATGTTTGCCTTTTTCTAGTTAATACAAATGCTAAATGTTTGCCTTTTTAATGACATTTTCAGATGGCTGACCATGATGAGCATGAAGTCCATGATGAGCATGCTATCCATGACGAGCATGGCAAGGATACCAATGTAAGTTCTATAAACATATCCTGTATTTCTATAAAATTCATTATCTTCTAGTTATGTCATATATCTTATATTTCTATATTGGGCTAATTCAGTGTGTTTATTTTTGTCAAATTTTAGGTTGATGATGCACATGTACCCACTGAAGCACTGGAGCAACTTGATGCGCAGCACCAAATACTTAACAAGAAAAGGGGAATCACTCTGTTGAAGAAGTTAACAGCGCTTAGTAGCAGTGGATCCAAATTGGTTGTGGAGTTTGATAATGGAGGAAATGCAATTGGAGTGAACCACAATAATTTTGTAAACTATCTTGGGTGTACCACTCGGAGCCATTGTGGTGTTAAGTATGATAATTGGCATAAAGTTCCTCAGGGGAAAAAAGACTTGATATGGAAGGATTTATGCGTGAGTTATTATTATTTGCAATTCTATTTTGTAGATTACAAATTCTATTATTTGCAATTCTATTTTGGATACTAGTTAATAACATTTCTATTTTACAGAATCTGTTTGCATTGGATGAGAAGTTTCATCGTAAAAGTGTGATGCAACGCGCTGGAAAGATGCTTAGGAATTATAGGACAAATCTGAACAGAGAATACATAAAAGAGGGTGATAAGAAAAAGAAGTCAGCCCTTGAACAATGGAACTTCTTGGACAAAGAAGATTGGGACAATTTTGTTGCTTCAAGAAAATCTGAAGAATTCAAGGTATTAGGTGTCACTCCCAATTTAATTAATATACATTGTATTCACCTATTCAAGATTAACATTTAGTGATACTAACCAAATCATTAATGTGCATACTAACTAGGCCCTTAGTGACGCACAAAAAGCAAGGCGTCTGAATGTGCATGACCACACTATGGGTCCAAAAGGCTATGCAAGCGTTCGCCAAAGACTACATGCGGAGTCTGCGGCTACTCAGGAGTCTGCTCCTACTCAGGAGTCTGCTCCTACTCAGGAGTCTGCCACACCCATGCCTCGCCATGATATCTGGATAGCTGGGAGGAAAAACAAGAAGGGTGAAATAAAGAAGCCCGTAACTACTGAGGCGGCTGCGAAAATGGTAAAATACAACTCTTAGAGCAATCGTTTGAATATTGATTATTTGTGGTGTTAACTTACCAATTTCTGTTGATGGTGATTAGCGGGAGCTGCACGAGCAGAGGAAACAAGGCACATTCATCCCTCAGGGCACAAGGGATGAATTGACAGTTGCTCTGGGTAACCCAGAGCATCATGGATGTGTTAGGGGTGCAGGCGCTGGTGTGGGCATCAAAGCATTCTTTGGGCCATCCCAGCACAAACCCAGAGCGGGACTTTCTCAAGAAGAGGTAACCTATTCTTTTTTTAGAATGTTACTGCAAAAGGAAATTCAATAATAAGAAGCTAATGTTTCTTTTATCCATGTATAGGAGAATAAGAGAGTCGAGGATATAGTTGCTAAGAAGGTCAACGATGTAGTTGCTGAGAAGGTCAAGGAAGAATTGCTGCGGTGGAAGGCATCTCAGGCTTCCAATCAGCCTATGGCGACCCACTCTTCTCCTGATGCACAGACTGCGAGTAATCCTGGAGACCTATCGCCTAACACGTCTGCTGTAAGTATTGTTTATGACATTGTAGCTAGTCTTTTCAAGATGATATGTATATGTATAACATTCTTTACGTAAATTTGTAGGCATTGAAGCCATGCCGCTTAAGAATGCAAGACTATGTTGTTGCAGAGGCGCATGCTTACCAGTCCCTTCCTGGGGCAACGTTTCATGGGACTCCAATGCCGTAGGGCTACATTCGTGTGAGCCCGATATGTGTATTACCAGATTGGAGGGAAGTTGCGTTGCCATATGCCCACCCAGATATTGATACACTTGGTGAGGCAGAAGGCGGGGTCATATTGTGGACCAAAGCAGATGTCGTCTACACTACTGAAATTGTAAGATAAATTTACATTGATTTAGACTGTTAATGTGTATATATGAGGTCAACTGATCTGAAATTATATATATAGGTTAAAAAGAAGACACCAGGAGCACCTAGGCCTCCACCTCCACTTCCCGCATTACCAAGTTGGGTTCCAACTGACCTAACATACCCATTAGGTCCTGCTTGTAGGAGAATGGCATGTTGGCTACGGGCACATAGTATACATTGCCCTATAATTGTTTCTTTAGATGCAGATTATGCAGGTCAATCATACGATAGCTCTTTATTTATACAAGATATTATTGAGTTGTTTATGTATGCTTGGCTGAATACATCAATGATAGAGACATGGATAAGGTGAGATCTTGTTTATATATCTATATACCTTGTGTAAGATCCGGTGATCTGGCTTCTTATATATTAATGCATACGTAATACATATTTTGCAGCTACTTAGTCGAAGATCAATGCAAACAATTTGCATTTGATCATGTGGGATTTTTGATTCCATCATTGATTAGTATGGTAGCTAAAGACCCCGATAGTGTTCAACAATACTGTATAGATGCTTTTACAATTTTTGGTCAGCAAAAGAAGACGATAATAATAGCTCCATTCAATGTCAAGTAAGTTTACTTTATTTATAATTTGGACTTAAGAAAATTCCATTTTTATTGTGCATTTTGAGTTATTAATTGTTAACTTTTTACCTCTAGCGGTAAATATTGGGAGTTACTATTTATTATCCCCGGGACGTTCACTGTTTATTATCTAGATCCCGCGGGAAGTACATTAAACACTAAAATTGGACACGTAATGAGAATGTCATTATTCTGGTGAGAAATATTTCATTTTTGTATCCGTTAACATATGTTATTACATTACTATTTACTTATGCAATTTACTGTGTTATATTAACATGTAGGGGTTTAGATACATTCAAAAAGGCTGGAGGAATGGTCCCAAGGAAAAAGAACCAGCCAATAAATTGGCAGAACGTACAAGTAAGTTCCCGACTCCAATTTATATATTATTGATGTGAATTGTGCTTAGTTGTATTATTTTGTATGTTTCAATTTATAGTGCGCTACACAAGACAACGGCTGGACATGCACATTCTATGTGATGCGATTTATGCAGATGATTATCCGACATGCCGCATTGGACATCGATAACATACATGAGGTATTATATATAGTCTCATTAGTTAGTATGAAATATATCAATCTTATTTTTATATTATTACTTATATATATACATCATTCTCTTTGCATGTGTTTAAAACTGACCACACTATAGGTAAACGCTTAAAAATATACATGCTCCATATACGATGGAAGCATTAGATAAAATAAGAGAAGAATGGGCAAAAGCCATACAAGCAGTGGCAACTGTAAGATATAATTGGGATGTTGATAGCGATAATGAATGATACTTTGTAAATGAATATTTCTGAATGTTAATACATGTATTTGAATGTTTCTATATGTGTGAATGTGAGAATTGAATTGATGTCTGAATGTATCTACTTGTGTGAAATTTTCCTTGGGACTTTTGCAGGTTTGTGGCCTGTTTGTAGGATGATATCAATGGATGTCGTAAACCTGCAGTTCAGAAAACTGAACTGTAGGTTCTCATCCTGCTGACCAGCCACAGCAGGCCTGCAAACTGATATAAAAAAAATAGATATAGGCGTCAATTATTTACAGAAAACCGTCAGCAAAGACCTACAGCGTCGGTTATTGGACAAAAACCGACGCCTAATAGTACAAACAACCCGACCGTGCAGGATAGCACGGCCGTGGTGGAAAAGGCGTTGGTTATTCATATCAAACCGACGTCTATAGTACTAAATACGGCCGTGCAGGGAAGCACAGCCGTGTCGTCTTGAAGTATGGCGTCGGTCTTTTAGTAGATAACCGACGCAGAATGTGTCCTAGATGACGCCGTTTTCTGTGGCGCGAACCCTTTTGGCGTCGATTATCTACTAAAAGACCGACGCCTATATGGACTATTGACATCGGTTAAAAAACCGACACCGAAGTGTTCGACCTTTAGCGGCGCCCACATAGGCGTCGGTTAGAAATCGACGCCAAAGGCTGTTTCTGTAGTAGTGTTATCTAAGCCACCTTGGCTTAGCTCAGACCTGCATGTTAATTTTGAACTGTTTTGGACTGCACTAGAGAGCAGTATGAATAAAGCTTAATCTCTAGTATTAACAAAAAAGAATGTTGTTGACTTGACGTTCAAAGGCTTACATATGCAATTTATATGAAAAATAAATAAATGACTTTCTAAATAAAACAATAATCCACTTTTTTTGTCAAAACAATGCACGACTCTAAACTTATTTTCTAAATTGAGCATGACCCCAGCCACGACTGTCCTAACTAGTCGAGCTTATTGCTCACATTCTCCCCCTTATGTCTGACTTGGCTCCATGTTCTTCACACCAAGTAGCTTCCCCATCTCCTTAAACTTGACCCTAGGTAGAGCTTTGGTGAGGACATCAACACGTTGCTCTCTAGTGCCTACATACTCCACGTTGATCTGTTCCCGTTCTACACATTCACAGATGAAATGGAAGCGAGTGTCAATGTGCTTGCCGCGACCATGAAACACTGGATTCTTCATCAAAGCAATTAAAAATTTGTTTCCGACATAAAGGGTGACCATATTAGAATCAATCCTAGTCATCCCGCCGAACAAATTTTTTAACCACAATGCCTGGCATGCTGCGAAAGTTGCCGCCATGAACTTAGCTTCACATGAGGACAATGCCACCATTTTTTGTGTCTATGATGTCCATGTGATTAAGTTCCCATGAGGATAGAATGCCATTCTACTAGTGCTCCTTTTATCAACAACATCTCCGACAAGATCACTATCAGTGAACCCAACCAGTTCTTCAATTCCATGTCCTTTTTGATACATTAGCCCGTAATTGATGGATCCCTTCACATAACAGAGTATTTGCTTGATTGTCTGGTTATGCATAGTAGTTGGTTTTTCCATGAACCTACTCACCATCCCGACTACGTACGAGAGATATGATCAGGTGTGGGTTAGGTACCTTAGGCACCCGACTACACGTCTGTACTCTATTGGATCCACTAATGTTCCTTTGTCATCTTTCCCAAGTTGCAGCTTTAGCTCCATGGGGTACTTGCTTGGGTTACACTCTATCATCCTAAACTGTTGTAATATCTTCCTTGCATAGGATGATTGCCTCATTGTGATGCAACCTCATTTTTGGCCCACCTCAATCCCAAGGTAGTAGGACAACATGCCAAGATCTCTCATCTCAAACTCCTTCATCATTTGTTTCTTGAATTGAGTGATCTCATTTATACTCGTTCCAGTGACGATCAAGTAATCTACGTACACTCCAACTATGAGCATGCCTGAGCTATTTCTTCTTATGTACATTGCTTGCTCTTGTGTGCATCACACAAATCTGAAATCTTTCAGACTCCGATCCAAGCGCATGTTCCATGCCCTTGGTGCTTGGCGTAGATTGTAGAGAGCCTTAGATAACTTGTACACATTGTGTGCTTGGTTCTCGATGACAAAAACTTTTGACTGAGAAGCATATACTTCTTCACAGAGATCACCGTTAAGAAATGCTGACTTGACGTCTAGCCCAACTATGCTGAGCCGAAAGGGCGAGGATCAACCTAACAGTGTCAAGTCTGGACACTGGTGCAAAGACCTCATCATAGTGAATACCTTGTTGCTTTACATAGCCCTTTGTGCTTGAGGATGTTGCCTTCACTATCCTTCTTAAGCATAAACACCCACTTTAGACCAATTGGTTTGTGACCTGGTGGCAAGTCAGTGAGCGTCCAGGCCTTAATTTTCTCAATGGCCTCCAACTCCTTTTGCATGGCTTCCTGCCATGCCTTATAAACTACTGCCTCATGGTAGTTTGTTGGCTTCTCAGCAATGTGCATTAGTAGCTCGTCAAGATCTGGATCCACTTCATGCGAATCTGCATAAATGTCTGCTAGGGATATAAATTTTCTTGGACCCTCATCATTTGTGGACCCATCAAGGCTCTTTTGTGGTATAGGAGAAATTGGTGTGGTTGTAGGTCTAAGAGGAGACAACGAGCTTGGGCTTGACAATGTTGTCATTCCAGGAAGTGGGGTGACCCTTGCATGTATCACACTATCTTGTGTAGGGCTTGATGTGCCCTGTTGGTATGGTGATGTTGATGTCGATGCACTTGCCTTTGGTACCTCATCTTCAACGATTGAGAACTCCACCAAGGTTTGTGTGTTGTCGCCAACAGTTTCAGTCCAATCTCCCTTCCTTTCTTTGTCGAATACAACATTTCTACTCACATGGAGCTTTCTGTAATGAGGATCAAAGAGGCGATGGGCTTTGCTTCCTTCTTCCACCCCCATGTACACCACTTGTGTACTCCGATCTTCAAGTTTCTTATGGTGTGGCCCTACAATCTTCATGTGTGCCACACAACCAAATACCCTTAAATGTTCTAGGTTTGGTTTCTTACAAATCCATTCTTGGTAGGGGGTGCGATCGCCTAACAACTTTGTTGGTAGGTGATTTAAGAGGTAGACTGCATGTCACACTGCCTCCCCCCAGAGTCCTACCGGGACTTGCATGCTTTTGAGAAGGCTCCATGCTGTTTCCATCACATTGCAATTTCTTCTCTATACCACACTATTTTTTGCATGGTGTATGGTGTTGTGAGGTGATACTCTACGCTTTCTTCTTCACAAAATCTTGTAAATTCAAGGGACATGAACTCTCCACCCCGATCAGTTCGCAAGGTCCTGAGCTTGTGTTGGGACTCATTCTCAACAAGCTTCTTGAATTTCATGAATGTATGGAGTGCATCTCCTTTTCCCCTAAGCATGTAAACCCACATCCAACTACTATAATCATAAATGAGTAAGAGAAAATACTTGTTACCAGCTAGTGATGTGGGAGTGATCGCGCCACATAGATCAACATGGACCAACTGTAATGGTCGTTCTAATCGGAAATTGGTTTGTGCATGAAATGGCAACCTAGCTTTTTTTGCGACTATGCAACCCTCACCTAACTGGTGTGGGTGTGTGATCTTAGGAACACCAATTGCCATCTCCTTGTCCCCCATCATCTTGAGTGCATAGAAATCACATGCCCCACTCTTGTATGCCATAGCCAGGCCGGGTCACTAAGTACCATCAACAAATATGTGGGTTGACTGGTCTCAAGGAGTAGCTTATATAAACAATTTGAAGACCTATTAACCTTGAATAATAGGACATGGTTCTTATCTAACACCCTTAGAAACGGTCCAACTAGCTCAACCTTGCTTCCATCCTCCTTCATCTGACCAAGGTTGATAATATTACTCTTTAATCTTGGAATGTAGTAAACCTCGGTCAGTAGACGTTGATCACCACCCTTACATTGGAATATGATGGATCCTTTTCCCTTGATATCCACAATTGAGTCATCTCCAAACTTCACATGCCCTGTAATGTTCTCATCAAGATCCTTGAATTTTACTCTATGATCGATGATGTGGTTGCTAGCACTGTTGTCAAGATACCATACATTGGTATCAATACAATCTTCTCCAGCTGTAAGCAAGTTAGCTATAACCTTTACTTAATTAAGCACCACCATGTTCGCTGTCTCCTTCTGAGACACGACCATCATTAGTGCATGCTCTTCATCATATACACGTGCAAGGTTTGTCTCCTCGTCACGCCTTTTTCTACGACACTCAGATGCATAATGTCCGTAGTTGTCGCAAGTGAAGCACTTTACCTTGCTCTTGTCCCTGCGGTGGTTCTCACCGTCACGTCGTGGTGAAGTGTTGTCACGACTTCCTCTGTTGTGCCCGTGACCACGAAAACATCCTCTGCCTCGACCGCGACCATCATTTCTGTTACCACCGCAACCTTTTGAGATTGAGGATGATTCAACTCCTCCATTCTTCTTCTTATTTCACACTTCCCACTCAGCGTGTGTGAGCAACAAATGTTGCTATTCATCCTTGTCACCATATCCACACAACCTTTCGTCATGGACTTTTAGACAGCTAATGAGATCCTTTACGGTGGGCATCTTAAAATCGACTAGTTGCTCGATTGAAGACACAATTTGTTGGAATCTTGGTGGGATGGCCCGTAGGAGCCCTCTTGACGATGTCGACTTCCTCCATTTTGTCGCAGTGTGTACGAATGCCATTGACAATTCCCGTCAACCGCATGGCAAAGTCATCCACTGACTCATTGTCGTTCATGTGGATTGCCTCAAAATCAGCTTTCAAGGTATGCACCTTTGCCTCTTTGACGCATTCTGCACCCATGTGCACCATCTTTAATGTCTCCCATGCTTCTTTAGCTGAATCCTTCTCAGCCAACATGGGGAGCATCTCCTCCGTGACTTCTTGAAAGATGGCGGCGAGAGCCATCCGGTCTTGATGCTCGTCGACATTGTTGTTCTTGATGGCACCCCATACCCCTTGCGCCTGTAGGTTGACCCTCATCTTGAGCAACCAGGTTGCATAGCTGCTCTTTGTAAACATCGGGTAATGCAATATTACACTTCCATCCTTCCCTACCTTCTATGATGGAGGCGGCGACTCGGACCTCGTCTGCTTTGGCAAGGATTCTGGCAATGTATTAACGTTCCGAAGATCTAATACCAAATGTTGGTTCTTGACCCAGATTTCTACGCTAATAAGAAGCCAAGAAGACACGACAAGGTACACGAGAAGTCCTAGGAAAACAAGGCTGGAATAATATGTATTATGTTGAATGTTAGTTGAGTTGACGTTCAAAGGATTACATATGCTATTTATATGAAAAACAAAGAAATGACTTTCTAAATTAAACAATGGTCCGCTTTCATTGTCAAAACAATGCACGACTCTAAACTTATTTGCTAAATTGAGCATGACCTCAACCACGTCTGTCTTAACTAGTTGGGCTTATTGCTCACATCGTCGACTACACGGTGTTGTCTGCCGTCAATCATAGTGTCAGCATGGTTGTCTGTCTACTCATCCATGATGATATAGACAAAGACGACAATATTTATTTTTTCTTCTTTGGGAGTCTAGGCTACTTTACATAGACAGTGACCTTGAGCGGTGGTGTCTCTGGCGATCTGGAGCAAAACTTCCAGTTTTTTTATCTTAGGAATCGTGAATCCTTTCTGTGCGTTTAGCCAAACACCTAAATGGAAATCTAATTTCCTTTTCCGATCGTATCCATTCATACTCCATTCCTCACCACATCTAGCGGTTCCAGTTTCCTGCAAACCAAATTAACACATCTTAACCTTTGTCATATAGCAGGTTTGCGTTTGTATACACTCCCCTCATTTATATGAGTAAGATAATTAACAAAAAAAAGGAATAAGATAATTAACAAAATTCTTTTAAAAAAGAACAGAACGAAAACCATTCTATTACTTAAAGATATAAAAAAGACTAGATATAGATTGAACTATTGTTATTTGTGATGGTTGGGGTGAGAAAGATTTGAGTTAAATTGAGTTATAAGAGACATTAATCTCCCTCTTTTCTCAAAGAATGTGCCAGAACCCGGATGATCGCAAGGGTAGCCGCTACGGGAGGCTCGAACTCGAGTTCTCCCGAGCTGGCGGGTAACTTGAGCTAAATTGGTTCCGACAATATGCAAACTACAAATCATGGAGTCACAAAAATGCCCTTACAATCACTTCTCGACACGCTTACATGTAAAGCGAAGTGCAGAGAAACAGAACAAGCCCAAGGACTGCTGCATTCCATAACTTTACGCCGTATAAAATGTACAACAACACAAGATTCCTCTAGGTTACTTCTAAAGAAGATTATTGTGGAGAGGGATCACACAGTAATGCTAATACCGTTGCCTACATTCAATAACAAGAAAAACAAGTGAACGGACCACACTAAATATAACTGTAGAGCAAAGCATATATGCTACACTAGAGCAACACTTAGTTTTTCATTTTACTAGTAAACCCATACTTAACCATGCATGTGGGAACTTATTAAAATTGAATTTGTGTTGCTCGTAAGGACTAGCTCAGCTGGTGGTGAATGAATAACTCCCGTGAAGGAAATGTAGTTTTACCCTTGGTTGTGCCCCTCCAAATGGGTTATGCCCTCATGCAAGCTGACCAATTGTGTGATTTAAACATCATCTTCAATACATGGGTAGTATGGGGAGATAATTTACTCTGCCGAAGTGGATCTATTGCTGGACTTATGTGGGAGAGGTTCTCTTCGTACTCCAAAAAAAATTGAGTTCATTTCAAATAGCAACTTAAATCTACTTTCCCAATAAAGATTATATTTTTTCCCCGCTCATACATTAAACAATACCTTCATACTTGAATGCCCTTAGAGCATCTCATTATTCTATTATGTTTTGTTTAGATTCGATTGGGGGGTTGGGTTTGTTCAAACTTTTAAGTGATACAGGAACATAAAATAGATAGCACTACCTCTATAGTATTATTGACCACCGAAGTGAAGGACACACATACATATTCGTAGGAAATAAAAAAAACTTTGTCTTTGTTACTTTAGAGTATTGTTGCTAATAGATGCTAATATAATATTGTGAAGTAACTACGACTATATTATGAAAATTTCTACAGCTTGAAGGAGACTTGGACCATTTGTGGCTGATGTGTTCTTCATAGAGACCCCTGAGATGATATCAACCGGTGATATCTCTTGGTATCATTATCCCTCCTTTGGAGGAGCTCTATGCTATAATCTAGAAACTAGACACATTCTCCATACCAGGGCTGTATGGTTTCACACTCAAAATTTATCATGTGGCCTGGGATTTTGTTAAGGAGGATTCACAATGCTCACGATACATTGGTTCTTAAATAGGACATGTCACCTGAGCATACTTAGATATCTCTTCATCTTGGTTATGAAGCGTGCATGTGTAGAATCTTTGGAGATGGATTTTATCCCATCTATACTATGAAGGTGTCCACCAAGTTCCTCACGAGAGTAGTGCATAATCATTTTAAGTCTGTCTCACCTAGCTTGGTCTCATGAGAAAATGTTGCTTTAATACAAGGTAGGGATATAGTTTAGTAGATAATGTTTGACTCATGAACTTATACATGACCTTCATGATAATCCTCAAGAGTCAAATCCTGTTGTGAAATACAACATGGCCAAAACTTGTGACCGCGACATCTGGTCCTTCCTCAAGCAAGTTCTCAAGAAATTTTGTATAATGGAGGATATTGTGAACTTATGCCTCTCCTTCTTCAATGGATTATGGATGTTAGTCTCTAGGGATCTTGAATGTTATTGTGAAAAAGTATACTTGTTGACTCCACAGATTATGAGAAGGCACCAAGAGTGATGTACTGTCGAGTGTATGTGGGTTACCATGAATCCATATGAGGTATGATCTCCTCAATATCTAGAACTCACCCCTTATATATGAGTATGGCCAAGATTGTATATCCCACTTTTTTTATGTAGTCCTACTGATGTGATTGGAAAGATATGGTTATGAAACATTACATGTGATATATTGGGGTGTCATGTCTTGGTATCCAAGACAAGCCTATTATTTATGTAGGTTGCATGTTAAATGAACCCCCAATTTTCAAACTCATACCCAACATGGTGTGGTGGGGTCATTGTAAGACAACATAATCCTAAGATCCTTTATATTGAGTTATAGGACTTCACTTTCATTAGCTAGTAATTAGGAAAGTAGTTTCCAAATAACCAAAGTACTAATTCTAAAATTCTTAATCAAGACACATAGACTAAATTGTATTGTTCTTTACTTTGTGCTTCATATACTATCTCTATTTATCTAGTATGTCTTGTAGGTGTAACCTTTTTTTATATAGAACTATCAATGCAAAATGTATAATTTTACATATAATGGTTCCTCTGTAGGACCTCACATTGGGAATGTGATCCCATTCACATAGCTTTTCATCTTTTAGGATACTAGCATATTTCTAAAGGTTTTTTCGGTGAGGAGTCTCCTTCGTCGAGGCAACAATATTTGGATGTGGGGATCTTGCATTCTTGTTGCATCCTACAAACTTCTTTCAAAACTTAGGGTCCTAGATAGGGTGTTTTGTATATTGATGTATTCATGGGTTAGCCTTTATAGCATGTTGTTGTATATAACCACTAGTACAAATCTAAAGTTTAATGTCACTTTTGCTAACTCAGTTCCTAAGAAAAACTGACACCAATATATCAACAACGTCAGTTGTTCATTCAAACCACCACCATATGTAATGTCCTGCCAATTTAGAAAAGACACGGGTACCGCTTTCACTATAACATCGGTTTCTATTCAAAGAAGCTAACATCTTAATTTCCTGTGAAATATATTTTTTTAGGGAAAAAAGTTTGCCTCCAAATTTTCAGCCCGACGTTGATTTTGTAAATAACTGACGACAAAGTGTTCGTGCCACGTCCCCATAGAATTTTTTTTCTCCCCATTAGTCATCAACTCTACCACAAAACTAACGACTAAGCCCCCTTAGCAAGACACAATTTTTTTGTTTAGAGATGGGGCTATGTTCTTCTTTTTTTAGAAGAAATTGACGACTAGGTGTTTTCACGCCATGTCCCCGTGAAAACATTTGTCCCCTGATGTGCACAAATCATATCATCTTTTGGATCATGTTTGGTTGCATATCCATGTTGTTTTGACTCAATTATCACTCTCATTCATGCTAGGTTCTATATTTTTAGCTATTCTTACTTGTCTCATGGCTTGGATTGTAGGTACTACATTTGGCAATGAAATGATGAGGAATATATCATATTATCACTTATTGGATCACTCCTCAAGTATCTACATATTTTGGGATTTGAAACTGTGCAAATATCACTTTTTACGGTATATAAAACTGACCTACACGCCGTAAGTTATGAGCAGAATGCACATCAGCCCAGAACAACCCAGAACAGCCACTGACATGTCGTGTCTTAATTAAGATACCCAGTGTCTCAGTCCAGGAATTGAATGCATAACTCCAGATTTACAGCAAAACGCTGTGTTTTATTGAAGACATGTCATGTCTTATTAAAGACACGTCGTGTCTTATTAAAGACACACCGTGTAACCTCTCAGAACTCGATCCAAACTTCAATTATTACATAAGACACGCCGTGTCTTATATAAGACACATCGTGTGACCTATGAATTTCACTCAAACACGAATTTAACTGTCTCACACTTATATGTACGACCCCAAGCCGTCTTGGGATAGTTATCACAGACTATTTGGGATCTTTTGGAGTGGGACTCAAGCAAGGGAGAGCCACGAGAAGTTGGAGGATACCAAGGGAGATAGGAGGTGGTTACTCAAGAGAGAACCCTCTTCTTATTCCTTCTTCTTCACTATTTGCAGCAAGGATCTTTCTCTTCTATCCTCTTGGGAGTGAAGAAATTTGGAGAAAGTGCACCAAGTAAGGACAGAGTTTGACTTCTAGCTGGAGTTCTTCTTCATTCTACTACTTCTCACGAACATACTAGTTCTTTATACTCTTTTACTATGTCCTTTGATATTTTCTGCTGCTTGTACCTTCTTTCTCTAGCCATGGATGAGTAGAATCTGAATCTTGAACATGGGAGAGTAACTCCAATGTCATAGCTTGTATGAACATATGAATTTCATACTAAATGTTAGTTTCTTGCATGTTCCAAAAGTTGTTTCAGATTTGAAATGCTTGTTTGTGTGATTGGCCATCATACTTGCATGTTTTATGCTTTCTTTCATAATCTGAGAATATGTGTTTGAGAGCATGGAATTACTCTTTTGGCAACTTGTCCTTGACCACAAGAGTGGCTGGGATTAAGTTGAGTAAGGTTTGTGATTCGAAATGAAATACATACACGAGATATGGAGTTAGATTCATCATCACTTCACCTGGAGGTGAGTGATGACTACAAACCTCCTTTGCAAGTTAATTAACATGTTTAAATTCGTATTTTAATATAAGCTATGATGTGATAGTGAAATCCCAAGTCTAGGATCCTCCTAAATCTGAATCTTAACCTTTCTTAAGTGATAATTTACTATTTTGCTTTAAATTTGTAATTTAGTTGGTCTAATCCAATCATCTTGTATACAACGATCTAGATTATTGAAAATTATAACTCTTGTGCATAGCTAACCAACACTCTTTGTGTTCGACCTCGACTACAACTACTCCCATATACTTGTGGGAATTGGCTAGTTGAGTAAAAGATCGTTCTTATGATTGAAACTCATTTGTGTAACAAACAAACACCCCCTAAATTTCTTTCCGTCGTTGATTTTTCTTGCTAAACCGACGACTATACCCCTAACCTGAGGGTAATTATTTTTGTTTGGATATGTAGTTAGTTGTCGATTTGTTCAAACATAATCGACGACTATGGCCTTAAACTGATGTCTATTTTTTGTTTAGTTTAGGAGTTAGTCATTGGTTTTATATTCTTAACCAATGACTATACTCCCAACTCAAGGGTAATTTTTTTTGTTTAGATATGTAGTTAATCATTGATTTTTTCGTACAAAACTGACGACTATGTACTTAAACCAATGTCTATTTTTTGTTTGTTTTAGGAGTTAGTCATTGATTTTGTCTTCTTAACTGATGATAATGTACTTATTTGTTAGTTTTTCAAAACAACCGACGACTATGGATAACTTAATAGCACCCACGTGAAATTTCTTTCCCCTTTCCATTCTCTGTTTCATTGCATGATACCTAGATCTAATGATTTCTTTCCCCAAGCTCGCCATCGCTGCCACCTAAGGAGCTGGTCTGCTTGCTGCCACTACTACTAGATGCCATGCCACTTCCAAATCTTGCTGTGATCACCACAACTACTACTGGATACCACCACTGCCAGAGCTTGTTGTGGTCGCCGCCAGTGCTGTTGCTGCTACTGCTGGACGCCGCCGCTACCACCTCGATGCCTATTGGAGCTTGAATGCTGGAGCTTCTAGATGCTGCTACTCATTGCCTCTGAAGGTTTGGGGTTCTTGTACCACCTAATTCTTATGTTGAGCCCAAATGATTTGAGAAACCAATGGTTTGATTACATGTATGATTGAATGTTGGTACCTCATGTTGGCTGTTTGATGCCTAGACCCTAATAGACAATCACCTATTCTTGAATGTGTTTCTTATTCCCTATCTTGATGATCTAAACTCATGTATTTCCCTAGATCATGTTTATGATTATGGTTTCTCTATTATGAGTCTTTTGACCTCAAGTGCAAGTAAGTGAGTTAAATCTTGTAATATCTGTATAGAATGAATGGAACCTCAGAATGACATGCAACTTGAAACCCACCTTAATTATGGACCCTAAATTAGTACAAGATCATCAAAAATGTAATTAAACAACTTTGAACCAAACTTGTCCAAAACCCTAAAATGAAGCTAATTAGGGTTAATGATGAAAATCTAATACATGTATGAAATCTTGTTCTTATCTAGGTGTTTTTTGAGAACAATTAGGTGAAAGAACTGATCCTCATGGGTATGATTAAGATTACAAGGTGTTTCTATTGTAAATCAACTCATACATTGTTTCTAATCTTAGGTGGTGTTGATTGCTTACTTTATTTCTTGCTTTTCTTTGTTTCAATTACTAGTTTATCTTAAATAATTAATATTATTTGCTTTCTCTCTTGATTAACTCATCCAAATGGAAGAATGAATTGAATTAAATAATTTTACATTATACCTAGGATATGGATGATGAAACTAGGATCATAAGTATAGGAATTGACAACATACATATATTTTATTGGCCTAGAAATTCGTCTGAGATTTACTCATCAGGAGTAAATACTGGATAGTACCCGATTTGGGACTGTTCCTGAACACTTAATCTCACTTAGGATGTAAGTGTATAATGTATATTTGGTTATCAATATATTTCATCAACACTTCCCCGTTTGTTCTCTAAGTACACATGTTGGTGGATATTTGCCCATCTATATCGGTGTACTTGGAGAATTGTTGGGAAATGCTGCCGAAATTTTCTTAAAAACTAAATACACATTATACACTTACTAGTGAGATTAGGTGTTCAAGAACGGGATAGGTGGTACACACATTCATTACTAAACCCTAAACCATAATCTATAAATCATAAACCCTAATATTTAAACCCTAAACCCTAATATATTAACCCTTATCCCTAAATCCAATATATTAAACCCTAATCTATTTGTAAATCCTAAACCCTAATCATGTAAACCCTAAATCCTATACTTGTTTCTTCTTTGATCATAGAATGGATAGATCATTGATGTCCATTCCAATTGCTCCACCCTGGAGTTTATTGTTGGTCTTGACCAATTTATAAGATTTGAGGAGGAATAATGAAACAACCTACAGATAGGTTCTATTGTCCATGTAGGCATTGTAGTAACAACTTGAAAGTCAACACTGTTGATGAAATCAAAAGTCATGTCATGTGTAGTGAGATTATATCATGATATACTAAATAGTAATGGCATGGAGAGAATCCAACAATGAGATCAGTAGAGGTCGATGACAACACTTGTGTTGAACAAGAAATTGCCGGCGATGATGTAGATGTGAACAAACCAATTCCGATAGACATGGTTGATGCGATGCTAGATAGCTGTGGGGTAGAGCACACCGATCCACCTTCCTTATTTAGAAACATTATGGATGATGCTGAGAGATCGTTATACTTAGGTTGTACTAAGTTTACGAAGTTGAGTGCTGTCTTAAGATTATATACTCTGAAGGATAACAATAGATGGAGCGACAAAAGATTCACGTCATTGCCGTGTTTGTCGAAAGAAATTCTTCCTGAAGGAAGCGAGCTTCCAATCTCAACATATAAATTAAAGAAAATGTTGTGCCCAATGGGAATGCAGGATAAGAAGATACATGCATGCCTGAATGACTGTGTGTTATTTCAAAAGGACTATGTCGATTTGAAAGATTATCAGAAATGTGGGGCATCAAGTTACAAAATGACGACTTAGGTGAAGTCCAAAACTGGCTATCCTACCAAGGTGATGTAGTATCTACCTATAATACCACAGTTTCAATGCTTGTTTGTCAATTCAATGGATGTGAAAAATTTAAGGTGGCATGTAGAGGTAAAGACAATAATGATGGGATCCTACGACATGTGTTTGATTCCCCACAGTGGAAGAAGATTGATTTATTATACCTGAATTTGGTGAAGAATTTAGGATTCTAAGACTTGGGCTTTGTACTGGTGGGATGAATCTATATGGCACATTGAGCAGCCGACATAGCACTTGGCATGTCATGCTTTTTATATACAATCTTCCTCCCTGGTTGTGTATGCAAAATAAGTACATTATGTTGTCGTTGTTGATATCGGGCCCTAAACAACCTAGAAATGATATCAATATTTATCTTGAACCATTGATTATTGACTTAAAGAAACTCTAGGGAGAAGGTGTGATGATCTATGATGCTTCACATAGAGAGATATTTCATTTGATGCTATGTTGTTTTGCACTATTAATGTCTTTCCAACATATGGAAATTTGTCTGGATACAGTGTAAAAAGATCCAAAGTGTGCCCTATTTGTGAAAGAACACTGATTCAATATGACTAAAACATGGCGGTAAGACTGTATATCTTGTTCATCAAAGATTTCTTCTAGAAGTCCATCCTTATCGAAGGTTGTACAAAGTGTTCAATGGATCAAATGAGAAATAGAGTGCCCCTAAACCTACATTAGGGGATGTTGTTTATGAAAAAGTAAAAGAATTTTTCAAAGAATTGGGCAAGAGATCACAATGTACCATTCCCAAATAGAATGACAAACCTTTATTCAAGAAGAGGTTGATATTTTGAGATCTTCCTTATTGGAGTTATTTGGCAGTTAGGCATTGTGTCAATGTCATGCATGTTGAGAAAGATGTTTCTGACAGTGTAATTGATACTCTATTGAATATAACATGTAAGAATAAAGATGGCATCAATCCAAAATAGACCTATGTAAAATGAGAATAAGAAAAAAATTAATAGAAGTAGTTAGGAGTGATTGAAAAACATATTTACCTCCTACTTGTTACACGTTGTCTAGAAAGGAGAATAATTGTTTTTGCATGTGCTTAATGTTAAGGTACCATAGGGATACTCTTCTAATATATATAGACTAGTATCAATGAAAGATCTGAAGCTAATATGTAGCACATGGGTCCACTACCCAAGGCTCTAGTAGAATTTCAAGATGATGACTGGCTCAACAGACCACCACTTGCATTAATTGTGCGCTTTGTCCTCACTCACGCGCAAGCTGGGATCAACTTCCCGACTAGTCACCCATCCTAGTGCTACTCCAAGCTGAGCACACTTAATGTAAGAACCCGTAACACTAAATGAGATTACTCAAAAGATAAAACACAATCAATCACTAATTAATCACATACCCAAAGATATGGGTAAATTAAAACTGATTTCAACGTCAACACCCACTCAAAAATATTTGCATAAGAGCCCAACATATTTCTTATATCCATACTACGTCAAGAATTTAATACAAATTGTTCTATCATCTTAGCCACCACATATATATACAAGAGAACGATATTCATATATGCCACACAAACAAGTATTAATATGCTAACAAAAGTCTGATTCGTTTGAAATACCATATATAAACTTTTTCTCACCCGGACCTGAGAGTACAAGAATGAATCTAGGACACACTAGACATCTAATCAACTTTATCAAAGATTAATTACTATAGCTCCTCTTTGCTTCCACATGTTTGTTTTTGTCATTTCCGATTACCTAAAAAAATGTGGCAAACCACAAGGGTGAGACCCATGTCCCAGCAAGAGATATAACCTCCAATAACGTTTATTGATTATAACATTTTTAAGCAATTAAACAGTTAATAAGTTTAATCAGAGATAACAAATAATACCAGCAATATTGATGATTAACAAAATACATAAAGGAGTAGATAATAACTATCATAATTAGCCAGACTATCATCCTTTATCTTGTTGACAATATAAGCAATTCAGTAGCATATGCAGTTCTAGCATCATGAGCAAGTCTAGTAACATAGCATAGCTAACAACATGAGCATGTCTAATTGGTTGAACATATCAACATCATAAGAAGAGATAACAACATAAGCACAACTACCTGGATAAGCATAATTAGCAGTATATGCATCTCTAGTTACAAAGGCATGGCTAACATGCTAAACATAACTAACAACATGAGATAGCTAACATCATGATTATAATCAGCAGTAGCAGTATAGTTATCAACATAAGCATGGCTATTGTATGTATGCATATACAATCTTAAGCATATCCACAACATAATTATATCTATTATCTCTTAATTGCACTAAGCATCATCTTTATGTAAAGATAACAAACAAGGGTTATCATCCAATGTGAAATGTTGTGTACAACCCTAAGCAAATATGCTATACGTCTATCTTACATCTTTTATTATGCCCTGAGGAAATTGAGGATACACTCAAAATCTAACTAACCACTACTAAGTCAAAATCAGTGCCATACAAGATCTAGGAAGATCTGGACTCCTAAGATCTTCTCCGCCCCCGGTCAGTACGGGTCTGCCACATCGACACATAAGGTCAAGCTGCTAATAGTCTACTCCATCCTTGGTACAGGTCATGACACTAGTGAAAGGAGGTGGGTATGCATACCCTACCATCTGAGGTACAACCGCAGTTGTCCTCCAATCTTGTCACATATATAATCACCAAGACACGACCACAATTGTTATCAATCACATCATATGTATGAGGCATGACCATAGACAACCTCTACAATCTACATTGTAGATGACAAGGATTCCTCAACTTGCCACCCCCACATACTCAATAGTATGTGCTCTGAGTTTTCCTTAGGAATACTCATTTCACCATATGGAAAATTTTGACACTCATATGGATCTATGGCACCGAGCACTACATGATTAGAGTTTCCCTTGATTAGTTATGCCAATTGGGTGAATGAAGGCTACATCAAACAAGTGGACATACAAACCCTAATTAACTTCTAGCAAGCATATAAATATCACAACTTTGAAAAGATATAAAATGTGTGAAACATAATTTCTCATCTCATCATCACATGGTACTATTCACTTTCCATTCATGAGACCACACTAGTCATCATACTATCACAAGATAATAATATTTTTCACAATATCACAGGGTATCAAGCCTTATCAACATAAGAGGATTACACCTCATTTAGGGATCAACCATGCCCAAAGGTCATTAAGACCATCATACTATCACAAGATATAAATCCTTTTCACAATATCGCAGAGTATTAACCTTTATCAACACAAGAGACACCTCATTTAGGGCTCAACCATGCCCAAAGGTCATTCAGACCATCATATTATTCCCTGCAAGATCATCATTATGTTTGCATGCCTTATAACAAGGATCAACAACATCACTTATATATAATACACTAGATCAACGCAATATTGCATTAATGAACCAAGTTATATTCATAAACAATCATAGAAGGGTTATATTAACATTAAGAACATTCCTTTATTACATAAACATGCAATACATCTAGATATGATTAACTCTCATCATATTCATAATGCACATGTTTAGTATAAGAAAGTATCAACCATGTGGCTATGATAACCACTAATTAACATATCAAGGTTATGATCATAGTAAGGAGGTTATTCCACCATCATTCCATCATATAAGAATGTTAAATATGAATACATATCTTTATCTATTTGTAGTAGAGTTAGGTTCACAAGATAAATTATATTAATGTTACTAATCAACACTTATACCCAAACCCTAGCCCTTATATAGATAGCCTTATGCATACTGAGATACTCCATGTTGATGGGAAGGAATTCCTAACCACGACTATAATTAGTATTTCATTAAACATATTAAGCACATTAGATACCATCCCAAACATTTATACACGTTTATACACACCCAATCTTTATTAATCACATTTAGGTCATTAATTTCTTGTTAATGTACAATGTGACATGCATTACGTGTATTGAGATAAACTCACCTATTTAGGAATGCTTTAGATTATTGGATCATTTTTGTGTGTATTAGGATATAATATGTGATTAAGCTCCTAATATTACTAGTTTACTATAATTAATACCAAGGATGCATATATTATGGTTAGTCAAACTCAACCTAGGTCTAGGTCAACATGATTACTAACCATCCCATATCCATCATTAACACATCTAAGGTTTAGGGTCAGGTTCCATACATCATCTCACCATCACATTAGGGTTTAATGGTACATGGCTTGGTCAAGATCAGATGCATCCATAATTAGGGTTAATACATGAGTTGCTCATGATATGTGCAATACACATCATTAAGGGTATAATCAAGCATATTTGGGCATAACTCTAACCTTATTTAGTCAATTCTAAAGATCCAAGCACATCAATCTCCTAATCATGAGACCAAAGTTAGGGTAGCCAGATTTTGGTATGTTACATTGAGTAACCCAATGTAGTTTGTCATGCCTATCTCTGAGTCATGAAACACCAACTAGGGTTTCTATCCAAGACTACTTTTTCACTTCTACTACCAAAAACTACTTCTGGGGTTGAGACTCATAGTTTAGTAACCTAGATCACCCTACCCTCTACGTGGAGGTAGAAATGTCACCACATATGAAATGACTATTGCAGTGTTGGATTCCTATCTTAGGTTATCTAAGAGGTTTGCTTGAGAATTATGAAGTGTAGTTTGATTTTGAACACTCACAACTAGGCTTAATCCTAGTTCACACATCAGAGCTCTTTCCTTTTTTTAGAATGCCTCACATACGTCCACTTTCTTACTAAGATGCATGAATGACAAATGCAAATCATGTGTAAGTTTAAGATTTGAGATAATTCCTTTGATATTAAGTGATAAATTGAATGAGTATGGTCTGAGCCCATGAAAGGCAAGTGATGAAACCATGCATTAGGAAACATAGTTTACCACTCATACGATGTGTGGGATCTGTCTAACCTCTCTATAATAGTTGTGGTTTCATCAAGCCCCTTCCTCCATGTGAACTTATTGCCGACATAACCCAAGTCAGTGAGCAGGCATCTATTTATCACCTCTCTGAAGTATTTTGTATGTCTCACATTGTTGACATCTCCTCTTTCCTTTTCCTCACTGCTTAAGATCTCATTAAAATCCCCCATGAAGATGATAGGATCCCCATTCTCCTCCTTAATAGTATTCATAAGCTCCCATGTTCTATATTAATTACGATTATCCACCCAATCATACATCCCAACAAACATCATTTTTTTCCCATTAATCTTTGCGATCTTTGCAAAAATATGGTGTTTGGAGTATTTGACGATTGTAACATCAATATCCCTCCACCATAACCCCATACCTTCTGATCTTACAATGTTTCTCAAACAAACACCATTTGTGTACCCGCTCTTTCTTTTTGTTTTCCTAAGTCGCTACCACTAATCGTGGTCTCCATAAAAAAAACTAATTCAAGTCTCTCTCTCCAGTAGTAATTTTAGAGGGATTTTATTTTGCCAAGGATGCCCGCCCCTTGGCAATTCCAACTCAAAATTTACATTTCCCTTCACAATGTTGGTCAAAACCAAACGTCATTACTGTGGGATATGTTTCCCATACCATCTTGGTTCTTTCCTCTCTTATTATCTTCTCCTTTCTATTAATCATATATTCTTCATCTTTTCCTTCCTCTACCATCCATGCCCTCCTCTTCTTTTTTTATTTATCTATCTTCTTCTCAGATGGCATCTTGTTTGTTATCCTCTCACTTTCTCTTCTCTCCTGCCTTTTATAACCTCTTTATTTCTTGAGGGTTCCACTCACTGATTCTTCTTTATCCCCTTGTTTATTGTTGTTGTTAGAAATTACTCCCCCTTTTAAAAGTTGACACAGTAGGTTGTTCAGATCCCCAACTTTTATGGTGGCTGCATTCAACTCTATTTCCTTGAATATATGTGATTTACTTTTTGTTCGCCTGTTAATTCCTTCTTCATTGAAATTGGAGTTGGGATTTTTCTTGAACACCTCATGTGCATCCTTTCTCTATTCTGATACATGCTCCTCTGGTGTCCCACCTTTGTCCTTCTCCCTGTGTTTATTACGTTCACCTCCTTCCCTTTACTCTTCATGAGAAGTGTCTACAATGATAACTACTATTTCTTTAAAGTTTGGAGCTATAGTCATCCTTCCACTTTCTCTCTCACCTGTGGTCCCTCTTCCTCCTCGTGACTCCCCCTCTTCCTTTGTTGGCCCTTTTTGGTTTTTAGCGGGTACCACCTATCTGCTCCTCCCCACTTCTCCTGTGAAAAGATTCCTTTTGATGCCTTCGTAACTAGTTGATATGTTCTCATTATTGTTTGGGCATCTAGGTGAGGCTCTGAGCCAATAACCCCATCTCTCTAGTTTATCTTCTTCATCGTCCTCTTCCCATGGGCAATTCTGTGCCATGTCCTGATGTGGACACATTTGAAACACATATGCGGTAGTCTCTCGTATCTAATCTCAACCTTAACTATTACTCCTTCTACATCATGCATCCTATGTACTTTCTTCAGTTGCTTTTCAACATCCAAGTTTATTCTCACTCTTCTGGCACTCGACCATCCCTTGTCATGGTGTTCCACTTCTAACACCTCTCCGATTGAACCTACTAGATTATTGACATCTTCATCATATATGTACCAGATCGATATATTGTACAGCTGAACCCATAATGGGCAGTGCTTTATCTCAATCATGGATGGTTGTTCACCCATCCCTACATATTTGAGTAAAAGCACATTATTTTCAAAATTCCATGGGGCTCCCTCCATCACTATGTCCTTGTGCCTTTTGTGTAAGAATTGGATAACTATGAGGTTATGCTCGATCTACTTGAATGTCACCTTTCTTGGTAGTCTCCACATCTGCTCCATTGTCCTGCTAAGGGCATTGAAGTTAAAAGGTCCATGTGTTAGAAGTCTTGTGACTACCTCTAGCTCCATGAACCCCCCCTTGACCTCCAAGCTTTCATCCATACAGTCGACTGTATCATCCTCTTCACTATGGATCTTTAGGGCTTCACACCTACCAATTATCTTCTCGGCCATTCTATCCCATAACTCCCCAAGAGAGTAGATCATCCACCAGAGTTGTGAACCAGCCCGATGAGGTGAAACCTAAAATAGCCTTGTCATTGCAGACACAGACAGGACCAAGACGCTAAGAGAGTGCTTGCATACTAAATATATAATATGAGCCTTAATCAAGATAATGCGAACAAAATTGAATGATACAATATAATGACACCCAAGGCATAGACCAGTTGCCTAAATTTTTGTAGGAACAATTGCTCCTAAAATCTCGATCGACACTTGGATAGATTGTGATGCTAATAGAAACTGTAAACATGAAGAGAAAGTGGTTGGAAATCTTATTGGAGAGAAAATTTGATGATGGTGGTTGAAAAAGATGCATCAAGGTTGTCTTCACCAAAGAAGGAACTCAGTCCCTCAGTGACTCTACGATCGATCTCTCAATCAATTGGCATATGCATATGCCTCCTTAAAGTCTCACACATCTTTACAGACTGCTAAACATTAATGCCTCAGCCTGCTCTACCATCTGCAACTCATGCTATCAAAGGGCAGTGCCTATTGTTTTGGGCATTTTCTTTAGAGGGTGAACTAGGGCTTGATCTTGGGTTGAAATGGAGTAGAATCAGCTCCTAAATCCATTGGCATCTTATTTCCTAAGGAAATCAACCAACTTGCGAGAATATTGAAGATTGAGAGTCTTAGATATTTCTGTCTCTTTTCCTTCAGAGTCCCATTAGTAGAAGAAGGTAGGTGAGGAGGGATCATTATCCTAAGGTCAAGATGGTCCTGCATATAGAAACAAACAAACGCAAGTGTGTGGCACTCAAATGAAACTGGACTTTGGGGGAGAATCCAAAAATTTACATATTACATTGAATCAATATCAAACCATATGAAATTGATCCCAATAAACTGAAAATCATGGTTATTTAAGTTCTAATTACATACAAACTTCCAAAAATCATTGTAGGAGTTAAATAGTGTCAAAATTATTTCATTGTAATCATAGCTTCCCATCATCATTTAGATAGTTATCCTTGACTTATATTACCAATTTTTCCAACCAAAAATCCTAAATGAATTAATTAGGTTTAAACTTCCATTACTAATGACTAAGTGTAGGAACATCCTAATCTTGCCAAAATTGGTAATGAGGCTTATCTCATCATTTAATTTAACTAAAAATTCATTTCATCACTTATTGTACTCCCATGAGACATGATTCAACACACTAGTCATTCTGATCTAAATTAAAGGTGTCAAAGTATGTAATACTTTCTTGTACTTGAAAAATTGGGGATATGACATAATACTTAAGGGAGATAAAGATTAAAAATAGTCAAACTAACTGATTGCTTTTACTCTGATACCATACTTGTAAGGAGTGGAACCCAAAAGGGGAGCCACTTTCTTACTTGAGGGAAATAATAGAAAACCATCCTATGCCAAACTCGATGATAATTTTTACACAGGATGATAAACTAAAATTAAAGTATGTATTGCATCATTCACCAAAAATTAGCAAACAAATAAAAGATATAACTACTAAAATATTTATGTCTATCATTGTTATTCACCATGTAGGGTGTACATAAAATAAAATTATAGGAAATCAGACACAGAGAGTAAACCAACTACTTCAATCTATCTCCCAATTAAGATCAACTACACTTGTATAAGTCTTGGTTAACTTTGGTCCACACCTCCTTGCTCTCCCCCTAGGGGTTGGAATCATACTCCATAAGAGAATATAAAGTACATGTTGTCAGCATAAAAGTAGCATGTGTAGAAAATAGTGATTGGACAATATTACGGGAAAAGGACAACAAATAATATAACAAGGATTCCTAAACAATAGAGAGAGAAATAATCATCCAAAAGGGTATCAGAATAAATCTTCATATAGTAAGACAAATAGATTATATGAAGAAAAAATAAAGTTTACAATTAACTATTTTTGTCTTTAAATATCAAATTAGAGAACAACATTGAATAATAAGAAGTATGCATGTAGATACCATGATAATAACAAGTATAATGAAATTTAAGGTATATGGCATCACCACCGTATCGATATATTATGAGATCACAACCATAATCTTTAGGGGAGTAAAGGCATAATAGCACAATTACTCAGGGATAAGAATCATCATATGTACCCTTTATTGGTAATACACACAATAGGGACATCCACCTAGTGTGTACATTATACCAGTTATTTAAACCAAAAATGCATTATAAATAGAGAGGCAAGCATCACTTTAGTCATACCACAATATAGTATCCAAATTAAAAGGACATCATAAATATGTGTAAACATGATTAATGATACAATCATGACCAACACACAGAAATTAGGGTTTCCATCAAATATGGATCAATAAATCCATCAACATACAAATTGGATGAAACAATAATAAGATACAAGAATACCATTCAATATGGTATTAGGGCTCGTATGGTTGGAATGAAAATCTAAACACATTTTCTAACTGCACTGATAAACTAAACTACTCATGTTTGGTTGTATGCAGTTGAAACCGATAGTGTGCAAAGAAACTCAACGATCAGTTATACTTTGTAGCAAAAATAGGAAAACCAAATGTGCCAAAACCAGGCACAGTCCATTTTGTGTCTGATCTCTATCTGTGTTGAATCAACACTATGCCGACTTTCAAAAATTACTGATAGATTTTTTGCTACTTCTCATCAGTTTACAAGGGGACATAATCAACTATGGTAAAAAGCTAATTGCTACCAAACAATAAGCAAATAAAAATGCATTGCCCAACTATGCCCACAAAATAGGTGACTTTAAAGTTGTTATTCTAGTTTTAAATTTCCTATTTCCAATTTACCACATTGCTATACAAATACTTGAAACCAACCACATCATTATAACAGTTATAACAACCATTGTCTAATATATTCAAAAGGGAGAGCAACATGCCTTAACTATGTGTCCAAGGTCAAAGGTCCAAACCTAGATCCAAACCAGGGTCTGAAGCTACATATTAAATATTGATAAAAATTAGGGTTTAGGCTCGCATAAACAAAACCCTACAAATATTCTTTATAGCATAACTGAAATTCATTATAAAAATTTCATAATCGAATAGATTATAATTTTTGAATTCTAAAACATATTCATTTATCAACTTTTGAATTTTTAACCATTATATATCAATTTTACAAACTAATCATAATTATAGAAAATCCTAAAAAGGTATTTAATATATTAGAACTAGATCATAAAAACTACCCCAAAAGGTATACATTATTTTCTTGATTCTAAGACATGTCTTGGTTTATTTGTCTGATAAGTAGATAATTTGTTATGAATTTTGAAGTTCAATCAACTTATTGATATTTAAATCATAAAACCATAGAAAAAGACTAATAAGACCTTGCATTAGGCATAAATACTTTAGGCATGTGACATGGTAGAATATGAACATTAGATGCTTAAATCAACCTACAACACAACATTGAAATCAAACGTGAAAAGGTAGAAATGCCCATGAAAGGCATGGCATGATCAAATCTAAACTAGGACACATTCACAAAATGGCCGTAGATCATCTTCCTTATCAGGACCATCCATGTGATCACACAATGTGACACTGGTCACTAGGCTTTCTAAAAAGTGAATCAACATACCAAATCCAATCGCCAAAGGATGTTGAAAGAAGCCCCTTCACATTCATGAGGATTAAGCGATCTTGGAGACCTTGAATAACAAAAGATAAGGTCCACAACCTCGAATCAAAACTCTCCATGATTTATAGATAGAGAAAGAAGGAAGGAGATTATAAAAAACCATAACAAGAAGCAACAAGGTGAAAGAAGATGGTATTGGAAACTCATGAAGACTACAATGGAGCCAAATTAGGAGAAATTGTGGTGAACGCGGTAAGAATGACAACATTGAATATTTTTGACCTTGTTTGCCTCCTAAAATGATTTTTGGAAGTTTTGATATAGTTAGGACTCCAATAACCATGATTTTTGGGTTATTGGGATCGATTTCATATGGTTTGATATTTATTTGATGTAACACATATATTTTTTAAATTCTCTCCCAAAGTCTAGTTTCGTTTGGAATGTCACACACTTGCGTCTATTTGTTTATACACACTGGACCACCTTGACCATAGGATGATGATTGGGGGGTAGATACCTCATCACCTAACTCCCACGACTAATGAGACTATAAAGGAAAAGAGACAAAAATCTCTCAGACTCTCCATCTCCACTATTCCCACAAGTTGGTCATTTTCCTTAGGAAATAAGACTCCCATTTGACTTAGGAGTTGTTTCCGCTCCATATAATCCCTGGATTGAGCCCAAGTTCACCCCTTACGAAAATGCCCAAAACGTTAGCCCCTATGATTTGACAGTGTGAGTTGCAGATGGTGGAGCAGGCCTAGCTATTGTTGCCATGTAGTCTAAAAAGTTGTGTGACACCTAAGGAGGCATCCATATCTACCAACCGATCCAGAGTCAATTGTAGCACCTCTGAGAGGCTAAGCTCCTTCTCCATAGAAGACAACCTCGACACAACTTTTTTATCCACCATCATCAAATTTTCTCTCTAGTAAGCTTCCAGACCACATGTTCTATAACATGTCGAGATTTGGATATCCTGAATTTGGAAACCCTAATTCTTGGAATAGGATGATAGTGTGCTCAGATCATTATGTTTGATCAAACAAGGTTGGAGGTTGGAGTTATTCTCTGACATGCTTGTTTGTACTTTAATGCACATGATATGAGTAACTCACATGTTAACCTTAATTGTGGATACATATGATCCTGACCATTCATGAATGATTAAACCCTAATGTTATGGTGAGTGAGATATATGGCATCTGACCTGGACATTATACGTGTTGATGAGGTTTGTGTGATGTTTGATAATGATGCTGACTAAAACCCTAGGTTGAGGTTGACGAACCATAATACATGACTCCTTGGTATTATTTATAACAAAATAGTGACATTAGGCATAATCATACATTGTATGTTAATAATCATGTATTATAGTTAGTCAACCTACTTTGGACTTAACCACCTAATCATGACTTAGTATGTAAATCAGTTCATCAATATATAATATGTTTTACCTTGTTCAGTAATATACATCTAATGACTCAAATATGGATAATAAGTAACTGGATTTTAATAAATATGCATGAATGACTAATGAGGAGTTAAATGTGTGTGATTAGTAACTTGATGTGAATGAATGTAAATAAATGATTCATTTTGACAATAATATGACTAATTTATATAATGTGACACTAATTGGATGTTTAATGCAAGTGGAAGTAATTAATGTGACATTATTTGAGTGAAGGTTGAAATAATGGACTTAATAATAAATTGAATAAAATAACCTATCTTGAGCAAGATGATCTAATATAACTCCATGTGGTGATAATATGAGGATAATGAGGTCTAAATCTAAAATATTGAGGATAATGGTAATATATAATAAAGATAATGATATGTTTGCCTTAAACCCTAATTTTACTAAAACTCATGTTAGATAATCTCAAAAACTAAATCTAATCTCAAAAGCGGTTTCGTTTGGTCCTAATTAGTCTAGGTGTCAAATTTGAATCCCATCGGATAATGTTTGCTAAACCAATTTTACAAAAGAAGATAAATGCAATCCTAATGTAATTGGACTTTATTTTATCAAGTTATTTCTTGAATTTTGATGTCACACCTATTATTTCTCAGCTTCCCTATGGTTCATGATTCACACATTTTTTTTTTATATTTGGTTTCTTTCATGGCCGTCGGACCCATTCGATGGTCGACAGTTTGTCTTCTTCCTTGAGTTCATGATCAACTCACCTCCAAATAGTTTATGGTACCCCTCTTTTGATAGTTATTCCTTTCCTCTCACCCTTTCTCCTTCCCCTATATCTCTATGTATTCCCAATAGTGATCGAAACTGATTAATCCTGACTTGATCAGATTTCATCGCCCCAAGAGCCCAATCAGCAAAAGGGTCTTGTTGCTCCCCTATTTTTGGGCCTGGTGAGGATCCCATCACTGTTGGACATCCTCATATACATAGTCACCCCTACGCCATCTTCAAACTCCCAGACACCATCTATGAGCTTTCTTATGGTGGTGATCAACCCACACTTACTCGTCTCTACTCCATCTTCTAGGTGAATGTGTTAGGGCTTTAAGGGTAGTGTCTAGACCTCCAGGAGTCCTCAAAAGCATATGAACTAGATCCTTGTGCTCATAAAAATATTATCATTCCTCCAATTTACATCTTGAGGTATTGTCTTTGTTTTTCTCCTTTTTGACTTGTTGGTGCTACTCCGTGGAATACTTCTATGTTTTATCAGTTCAATTCATCTTTTCACCTAATTTCTTTGTGTCTATCTTCGTGTGGGTGTGTTGAAGTGTGTTGTGTGTTATATTGCTCTCATTTGGTGTCTACAGGGCCTTTATCTCTTCCACCTAGCCTATCATGGTGGCGATTTTTGGGTAAAGTCTGGTTCTCCTCGTGTGGAAAGCCCAGGCTTGGTGAGAATGACAGAGCAGAGCCAATGCTCGACACCCATGGTGCCAGTGGTTAAGCTTGCAAGGATTCAATCCTCAAGTTGAATTTGTGTTTTCTCCTATGTTGTCGCATGTGAGAGATGGACGAAGCAAAGAAGATGATTCATTGCAGTTTACAATCTTACCCTAATTTTAATTTCATATGGTCATGTTTTATATGGGCTTTATGGTCTTTTTACATCTAGTATGATGATATTGTTGTAGATTTAACTGAGTGATGGCTTTTAGAAGTATGCCCTAACATGCATCAAGGTTTCGATGCTTTATGCAGGGGCTTACTCACCTTTTGCATTAGTTTTTAATATTTAAATTCAGTAAATCATGGTATCTTGTAAAATTCAATGAAATTAATTTGTAGGTTATAAAAATATACCAAGATACATTTTGGAATCAGAAATGAGATCCATCCTTGGTATAGTTTTGCTAACCCACTTCCAAAATATAGAATATGTGATTTTTATTGATTTTCTTAATTACCTTTAATCTTGTAAAATTCCTATTTAATAACTTATAAGTCAGAAATTAATAAATAAGTACGTTTTGGAATTGGGAAATCATAGCCTATTTGATGGTGTAGTTTTCATCATATAATCGACTCGTAGTAATATTCGATATTTCTAGGTTTTTAAGTATAATCATTCATTAATGATGTACAACTAATATGATATTAGGTGAAGATATACCCAAATTGGATCTAGGGTTGGAACTTAACTTTGGATACATGTTCTTGAGGTATGTTTCTTCTCTTTATGAGTCATATTGGACAATAGTTCTATTTCCTCTATCTCTATCTCTCTCTCTTTTGATTGTGGCATGTTGATTTGTTTGTCACTTGATTATATACATTTGATCCAATTGGATCCAACTTCTTGGAATTTATCTAAATGATAGTGGAAAGTGCAAATTTAATCTATTTCTTTTTATCGTGTTCATACTTATTCAATTTTCCATTATTATTGCACTATTTCATCTTATTATTCCATTTAATAATAAAAACCCTAATTTGATAGATTGCTTGGACTGAACTCTATCTTGCCTCTCTATTATATGCATGCTTGATTGTTGAAACTATTCTTATCTATTAATGGTTGTACATTATGGGTTTCGACCCCATTGTACAACTTTTCTAATATTTGGGATTTTGGTGCTCTTGCCTAAGTCCTAAGTGATCTCGCCTGATATATATACTATTATGGAGAATTATGGGTGCTCTCACCTCCTTCATAGGCTTGAGATGTGAAAGTGTCTTGACCTTGCTTTTAGACGGTCGAGTCTACTATTTAATCTACATGCATAAGTCTTGTTATTTATTTGTTATACTTTATTAGAGATTTGAAATCAAGAATTGGTAATTGTAAACTTTGTTTCTTTTTTCATATAATCTCTTTGTCTTATTATATGAAGATGTCTTTTGATATCCACTTGGATGATTATACCTCTCTCCTCATTGGGAATCGTGTTATTTTACTTTTGATGTACTTTTCCAAAATAAATGGTTCAATCTCTACTATAAGTACATACTAGATTTTACTGCAACATCCACTTTGTCTTCACTTGTGGGGGGTGTTCCCAACCCGTTAGGTGGAGAAGATCCTACCATAGCTAACCATGAGTTGTAGCCTGATCGAGAATAGTTGTTCTTTTTGGAGATAGATTGAAGCGGTTGGTTTACCCTCTACTGATCATATGATATATATTAGTTTTCTTTCATATACACCCTGCTTGGTGAACAACAATGTTGAACAATGAATATTTTAATAGTTGGATTTTATCTTCACTTGTTACATTTTTGGTATTTCATACATCACATACTTGAATTATAGTATATCATCCTTTGCAAAAAAATATTCTCTAATTTGGCATTGGATGGTTTTCTATTATTTCATATTTAGTAAGTGGGTGGCTCCCCTCACGAGTCCCATCCCTTACAAGTATGGCATCAGAGTCAGTGTAGTCGATTGATATGACTATTCCACTACTAGCTCCCTTAAGTTTTACCTCTCCCATAATTTCCTTATAGGATCCTTACCTTATAAGAGCACTCTCTAGATGAGACACCTATATTATTATCTACCTTCATAAGGATGGTAGAAATATATAGAATGTGAGGAAGTATTATGATGATCTTAAGTGACTTAACCCTTTGTGTTTAGGTTGGACACCTTGTGCTTTTTCCCCAAGGTATTAAGTTTGATACCCATGTTTATGTTATGAATCCATGAGATATGACTTAAGATTAGAATTATGTGATGATGGTGATCAAGTAGGTGGTAAGTTGAGATACCTAGAGTAGAATTACATGTTTGGGTAGACTACCCCTGGGAACCTAGATTGTGATGAATGATGTTATTGAAGAGTAAATGCAAAAGTGATATATTCTATACATGGTTCAGTAGACTCACCCTTTTACCTCTAGTTTAGAAAAAAAAGAGGAAACACAAAAAACTTATTAGATATCAGAATCAATGATATCTAATAAGTTATACCTATTATTGGATTTTAACCAATGACTCCTACCGTATGAAATCAATACTGACTTGGTAGGTCAAACCATTATAAGGGGTGCAGGGGTAGTACCTTGATAGATCATGGATATGCTGACTTTAGGGACAAAATCCTTATTAAGGGGTGGAGTCTTGCAACATACTGAGATTTTTATGTCTAGTGTTTGAAACCCTAATTCCTAAAATAGGATGATAGTGTGCTCGGATCGTTAGATTTGACCAAACAAGGTTGGAGTTATACCTTGACATGCTTGTTTGTACTTTAATACACATAATATGAGCAGGTCACATGTTAACCCTAATTTTGGATACATATGATCGTGACCATGTCATGGACCATCAAATCCTAATGTGATGGTGATTGAGATATATGGAACCTAACATGGACATCATACATGTTGATGAGGTGTGTGTTATATATGATGATCATGTTGGCTGAAACTCTAGATTGAGGTTGACTAAGCCTAATACTTGCCTCCTTGGTATTAATTATGATATATTAGTGATATTAGGTTCCATAATCATACATCATATGTTAATACATCCAGTTTGAACTTAATCATCTAAGCATGACTTAGTATGTAAATATGTTCATCAATATATATTATTTTTCACCTTCTTCACTAATATACATATAATGATTCAAATATGGATAATAAGTAATTAGATTTACATAAATATGCATGAATGAATAATGAGGGGTTACATGTGTGTCATTAGTCATTTGATGTATTTAATGTGACACTAATTGGATGTTTAATGCAAGTGGAAGTAATTAATGTGACATT
This sequence comes from Alisma plantago-aquatica, assembly GCA_963693085.1. Taxonomy (NCBI): domain Eukaryota; kingdom Viridiplantae; phylum Streptophyta; class Magnoliopsida; order Alismatales; family Alismataceae; genus Alisma; species Alisma plantago-aquatica. The sequence goes on from OY856409.1 coordinate 1,102,649,834, forward strand.
ATTTAAGTAAAGGTTGAAAAATGGACGTAATGAGAAATAGAATAAAATATCCTATTTCATGAAAGATGATCTAATACAACTCCATATGGTGATAATATGAGGATAATGAGGTCGAAATTCGAAACATTAAGGATAATGGTAACATATAATAATGGATAATGAGATATTTGCCTTAAACCCTAATTTTACTAAAAAATCATATATATATATATATATATATAAACCTAAATCTAATCCCAAAAATGGTTTCTTTGGGTCCTAATTAGTCTAGATGTCAAGTTTGAGTCTAATCAGATAATGTTTACTAAATAAATTTAACAAAAAAAGATAAATGCAATCCTAATGTAGTTGGACTTTAGTATATCTGGTTATCCCTCAGATTTTGATGTCACGCCTATTATTTCTCGGCTTCCCTATGGTTCACATGTCACACATTTTTTTGTATCTGGTTTCATTCTAGGTCGTTGGATGGGATCCGATAGCTAACAGTTTGTTTTCTTCCTTGAGTCTGTGGTCAATTAGACTCCAATCAGTTTGTGGTCCCCCTCTTTTTATAAATCTCTCTCTATATATATCTCTCTCACCATGGTTTCCTCCTATAACAACCTCGCCTCCCAATAGCCCCCAATTATGGGAGACCAAGAGGTCAGATCCGTTATCCCAATTTCCAGATCAAAGGTTTGACAAATAATCAACAATAATTATCAAATTCTACCAACTAAACTGAAAGGATGTAATAAAATTAAACTTTGCATACCTTTTTCAAAAACTTGGATATCTACTTCTACCCACATCTGGAGTCTATTCTAACCAATCCTCCTTTGTACTTTAATTCTTAATTAATTCCACATATGCCACATTACTTTTTGTCCTTTTCCAACTTGTACCTAAAATGCCAACAAACAAAATGTCAGTTAGCATAAATGAATATACCGGTATGTGGGGGAAACAATAATCGTGCAATTAACTGTAACAACATATTGCAGTCAATTATGATTTAGCAAACAACTTTAAGTTTTCAGCATAACTGCTCAATCCATACTTACCCTAGCCTCTGCGATGTCCCTGCAGTGGACCTGGATGCTACCTTCCTTATGGTAGATCCCCATTAAACCCCTCATGATCCTACCTAACCGGTGAACCAATTTGCAGGGTTGAGTCACATGGCACTACCCATAGGTAGCCCACTCCTTAACTCATGGTGTGCTAAAGAGTCTCATGGCACTACACATGGGTAGCCCAATTTCTAACTCTTAATAACCTGATGGTCCCACTTAACAAGTAGACCCTTTACCAGGTTACCCTTTTCATCATTAGCAAAGCCATAGAGGAGGAACATGATCTGAGCCAGTCATGTATGCATATGTATGGTGATAATCATAGTCACTTTATATTTGCATGAAATAAAAGTCATCCAAGCAGTTATTTTTATGCATCTGATAAAACATCCAGGATTTGCCGTGAAACTAAAGTGATTAACCAAAAGCATAACCACATACCTGTCAGGCTGATTTGATATAGAATTAATCCAATCAATGTAAGAAATCCAAATAGGCAAGCAAGCACAAAATGAGATCCTGAAATATGCATACAATTTCCTATTATTAATCATGCCATCAAGATCTATTAAACCTAGCTCGCTTCCTAGGGTTTCTAGTCCACTTTTAGGGTTTCCATTGCAATTAGGTTATCACTTCATTTTTATTATTGTAAACCCTAAGTTTATACAATTACTCACAAACCCTAATCATCTCATCTATTCTTCACAATAGATATTAAGGTTACCTTTTAACAACATATAACCCTAATTTTGGATTAAAGGCACAATTATCCATCAATTAAGTCCATTAAGCCTCTTTTACATTAAAACTACTATTTTTGTCTTTTTAATTTCATGACAAGATCATTAACCCCAATTATCATCTTTGGTTCCTTCCGGATTAACAACTCATAGTTCATTATGATCTAATTCACATACAAACTCTATTTATCATTAATTCCACCTTTATCCATTAGAAAACCCTAATTTCCATATTAAGGGTATTTATCCACAATTAGGAACCTTTATACTCAAATAGCTTAGAACTATCAACTTTAACCATGAAATTGAATAATTAAAGCCATTAAGAGTCACATTTACTAACTTTAGGGTTTCAAGGCCCATTAAAGCTCGTTCATGTACATGAAACTCTAAATTAAACCAATTACGTGCAAAGTTCATCCTTTTTGTTCTTAATGTACCTTTTTACTATGACAGGTTAATATCAACTTTAATCATCCATCAAACCCTGCTAAATACATTAATCATCTGAAAATAGGGTTTCTTAATCATTATTACATTAAACTTGATAACTTCAACTACTTTTCGAATTTCAAATAGAAAAAGGCTTCAATTATATTTTTATTGCATTCCTTGTGTTCTTATGAGAAAAATTCATATATTATGTGCATCCATCCAAGCTACCATTAATTAGATACATTTTTTGTAAAATTAACTTACTTGAGCTAATGGGAGGCTGCCACGTCGTCTATCTCATGCAACATTGCTCGGTTGTTTGGAAACATAATGAATTGTCCATTTTATTCTCGCATAAGTCGCTGGTTCAGCAATGCTCAGAGGAGTATTAGCATCCAAAGCCACCCATCATCTTCTTCCTTGTGCAATCTAGCACTGTCGCGGGTGCAGCCAATTGGGAGGGTCATCTCCACCTCCCTACGGCCTGGAGGTTTCCGCCAAACGCTGCCCTGACTCCACTGCACCCCTGTGCATGCGAGGAATCTCCAGGTCGCAGCTAAGATGCCCGATTCTAAGTGATCCAAGCCCATGATTGTTGTAGGTTTGTAGACCACCGATAGCAGCTGCGCGAAGATGGGAATGTGGGAAAGATAGATGACCCTTCTTGGGTTGTCGTGGGAGCTTCGTGCCTCCATCGAGACCCATCGCAGCTCCTCGGGGCCCCCAAGATCGATCTATTTTCTTTACTAGGGTTTATGTACAAAAACAAAGAAGAAGAAGGAAAAGGGATGCATGGGATCTTCCTGGACTCAACTAAGGGTTCTACCCCTTATATAGGGGAGGGTATCCACGCCCTAAGGTGTTCACCCACGCGTTAAAGAGTTCTTTTCCCAATAGGAACCCAAGTTCCTTCATTAGGAAGCAAGCTTCTCTCTCCTAATTATCTCTCTTTAATATTCTTCATTCTTTAGATATTAGGATTTCGATAATCACCTCTTTTATTTTCTTTGTACTTGCCTTTTAATCCATTGGCCACGAAATTCTTATTTCCTTTTAGTAGAAAATACCTCCTTTTTAACAATGCCACAAAATCCATTAATAATGTATCACATTATCCTCTTATTTTGTATTATTGGTATTTTCTCTTTATTTTTCTTCATTGGGGCTCCTTGGACCCCAAGAAACTCTAATAATTCGAAATCCTTTTTAGTGGATATTCATTATCCTTATAGATGCATCTATTTCCATTATTTCTCATTATCTTACTTATTTCTTTATTAAAATATCTCTTTTTGAGGATTTCTCTTTATCTCTCTTTTTATTTTACTTATTGGAATTCCTTTTAACATTAGGAACCTTATGGATACGAAAATCCACCAAAGATAACTCAATTATACCTCTTTCCACTTATTTCCCACATTTTATCATTGTTTTCAATTTCTTTCATAATAAAGAAATATTTATTTGATCCTTTCTTTTCTTGTTGTATTATCTTTGCAACTTTGGACTCCTTGGAACCCAAGGAACCCAAGAGGCACGAAATCCATCTTTGGATAACATTCTTTTGCCTTCTAGAGGTTTCTACATCTTTCTTTTCTCCATTTTCTTATTTACTCAAATAATGGAGTTTCTTTTGTCTTTTCCTTGTTATTTGGCCCAATAGCCAATAAAGCCCACAAAACAACCAACAAGGCTATTTTAAATGAAATCCTTTTATTCAAAACAAATTATATCATTATTTGTTCAAATATATTTAATAGGAGAAATTACATTTCTGAAAAAAAGAACCCAAAAATTGGGGTTGTAAGATCCTTCCCCTCTTATAGGAATTTTGTCCTCAAAATTCCATCAAGCAAACAAACAATTCAGGTTAAGACTTTTCCATGTCCATCATTGGCCCCTATGTGGCTTTACCTTATCCATGGTGCTTCTAAAGAACCTTTATCATCACATATTCTTTTCTCTGAGTTCTTTCACCTTGTCATCTATAAACCTCACAGGTGACTCAGGTCATTTCAGCCTCCCTTGGGGCTCACTAGGTTCATTGCTCGACACATGGCCTAGGTACCTCACATAGTGCTCTAAATTGGACACATGGAACCCAGCACACATTACTTTATCCTGAGGGGTAAGGCCAAACATAACCTTCTCCACCAATCCATCTCAAATGGACCCATATATCGGGGACTCAGCTTCCTCAGTTGTATCTTAGAGGGGTCGAATTTTCACATCACATACTCTCCCGCAGTGAACTGCATGTCAGTCTTCTTTGCATCATCTCACGACTCATGTCGCCCCTAGGCTCTCTTTTTTAGCCATTGCATGATCAAAGCGACTTCATCTGCACACACTGTGTTTTTTTCTGACCTTCGCGAGGTCCCTTCACCAACATTACCATAATGAAGTGGTGACCGACACAACCTCCCTTACAGATATTCTTTACACCCTGATACTGTCTATGGTAGTTATCATTACATCTCACAGAGGACATGAACTATCTTCATGTATCACCCTGAACAAGCACACATGCTCTCATCAGACCCTCTAGTTTGGATTATACTAACCATTAGTTAGGGGTGATAAACTGTACTAACATCGAGTTCTTCATGTATCTACTTCCACCTTATGGAAGTGTATCTTTAGGTCATACTCAAGATCTTTTGAACTCACATCCTGGTGTAATTGAACCTTCTCTCTTTCTTACAAGTAGTTCAACCAGATCTATCCCTTGACAACATTCTTTCTTTCTCATGTCATCTAGGTAAGGCAATCTACCATAACCCATATTACATCTTGACCTTCCTTGGTCTAGGGAAGACTTACCACAACATCCATAGTGATGAACTCCCATTCCCTCTCGGGAACTCTTTATCCCCTATATCAATACAATGGGTTACTGATGTTTGCCCTTCCCTCCTGCCATGCATGGCAACATACCACATGCAACTTCATCTTAGGCATCCAAAGTACTACTGTCACTTACTATCTTTGTAGTACCATGGTGTATGGCAATCTTAAATCATGATCTCCTGTATGTCATGATTCCTCAAGATTGATTCCTCATAAACCCTCAACCACTCAAAATGGGGTTTCATCACCTGCTTTTCTAGAGAAGTTCATCTGAGGTTCTACCACCACCCTTTTTGCATCAAGACCTAGGCTGGCTAACCAAACAACCACTAACTTGATCAACGGATCTCGTTACATATGAGTGTTAGCCAAGCATATCTTCTTTTTCAAACTTAGGTCTAACCTAACAACCTCTTCTAGCCTCTAGCTAAACTAGATAGTTGCCTCTCAATAAGAGCACCCATTACCACTTCGCATCCTTAGGTGTTAGGTAATGTTGAAGACGTACACCTCCATGTATTACACTTATTATCTCATTTCAAACTCTAAGTCTATCTTCATCAAGAAAACTTTGAGCTCATTCTCTTGGTTTTCGAACTCATCCTTGTATAACTCATAGCTCATGATAAAAACATCCTCATAAGATGACTACCTTATTTCTCTTAGTGTTTGTAAACCATCCATGTATCTTTCACTCTATAGGGGTATGTTATCATCTCTGTTCTCATACCTCATAGCAACATTCAAACTCACATCATCTTTTACCTTGGTGTATGGCATGTGTATTGTCCTATCTCTCACTCCCATAATAAGAGGAAATAAGCATTTGGCGGCCGTCCAAACACAAAGTTCTTCCTGTTCCAAGAGTATAGATGGTACATCCCACATTGCCAATACACCTTCAAATCTAAGTTGAAACGTGCAACTTATGTCTCTCCATCACAATCATCTTGATATCAAAGTTACTTCCATGTAGAATTGGTCTCGAACCTACTTGGGTCCACACACATTCCTTGGTCATCTCCTCTAAATCTATAGGGTGTCGGCACTTTTGGGGTCATCCCTCTTCCCTTATGCATCCAAAGAGTGCCCTACTCATCTGCCCTTTGGGTCCCATGAGTTCATGAAGGTGATCAATCTCCTAACCCATGGCCCTCAGACAATGATAGTTGTTACCTCCCGACCCTATGGTCATGTGCTACTAGGGAATTAGGCAACTCCCACTTCCATCAGTCTTATCCCTACCTGACCCTAGGATAGACTTAGAATTATATTATAGTACATGTCCAACTTAGAATCTTACCCAAGCCTTCATCATCTCTCTCTGCATTCATGGGTTGACTTTCATCCTTTCATAGGGGTCATGGCAACCTACCTACCTTGGTCAGGCCCCATACCTATTACCTCCATGGTAACATATCCACATGAGCTTAGAGATTGTTATCTATGGGTCTACAGGTTCATTCTCATACCACGTATTTTTCACTTAGCTTCTCAAGATCCTATGAGACCTCTTTAGGTTACCTTAAACCAACAAAAACTGGTATACACCCTACAAAAGGATCCCTCTCCCAGGATGGGAGGAAAACTACAAAGTTCACGAACGTCCTTATGTCTAGGGTTTACATCCACACGAGCATGCTTAACCCTAGCAAGCCACTAAGGCACAAGCAGACCACCTACTAAACCATGCTAGGTCACACTTGTTCTCATCCTCAACATTGGATCAAGATCATACCTACCCATGTCACCAACTTAGATGTGAGGGATTCATCAAACATACCTTAAACTTAAGGGGTTTCCCTTTCCTCTAAACATGAGGAGTACCATGCTCGAATCTATAGAAACTCAAATCTCATCAGGAGCATCAGGTACACCACTTCCCCTATTAGGCCTAGGAACCCTAGGTTCACTTTTTGGGTGTCCACCTGCATGCTCAACCTCTTAACCACAGACCAAACATGTATGAGGTATGACATGCACTTCATGTCATCCTTCTACTTGAGCAACACTTCAGAGTGGAGTCTTCCTCAAGGACAAACAACAAGGCATAAGGCCTCACAACTTGTTACTAAACCTCTTCAGGGTCTGAGGAACTCTTCTTCCTAACTTAGAAGGTAAACACCTGTACCATAGGCACATAGGTACCAGCAACCTCATCTTCTCTCTAGGGTTTGGTTCCCCTAATGGCAACCAAGATATCATCAGCCTCCAGGGATCATGCATGAGTCCACCACAACCCTCCACTTAGGTCGCATCATCCCCAACTTTCCACTATTCCTCATATCTCAGAGTTTAAGCTCCCAAACTTCTTGCTTGTGTCATGCTCTCTCTCCCTCTAGAGCTAACCCTACAAATATCCTTACTACTAGAGGTCCTCTCTCCATGAAGGATCAAGCTCACAAGCATACCCCTACATGGGTGAAGTCTATGTTCAACTTATGTTTGCTCAAGGTTATCCATAGCTCTTTATGCTTATCTCATAAGCTATCCCTCATACTCTCCTGGCTAGGGTTTTAGCCTACTTTTAGCACTACTGGCATACTTTGGGTGCATACTATGCCCTACTTGCATAATCCCATAGGGTTTCTATAGGTCCTTCTCTAACCTCATCAATGAAGGAGCTATCCTTCTCTCTAACATGCACGACCCTTCCCAGGGTTGGGGTGCCAAAGGCACTAGGTCATCCAACCTTACATGGCTCATAACGTCATGGGCATCCAAAAGCATGTCCACACACCTGGTCTATCATGTCATCATGCCAGCTCTCTCTCTAACCACCACTTAGGGTGAGGGTTAGCATCATCCTCAGAGGATGTGTCAGGTCTCTACTTATAATGGAGGTCTCTACCTCCAAGACTAACTCTCTCTACTCATCCTCCTAACAAGGAGGTCGAGCCTTAGTTCTCTCCTGAGGTCATGACAACTCATGTCATATGACCTAAGCATGTATCTATTCTTTAGTTTATGCTTAAACTATTAAGCTTATGTCCATGACATCTTATTTACATGCTTTTCATTAATTTGGTGGAGGATTCCTTAAACCTTATCAACTTTACCCATACCTCAAGAGGGTGAGGAAGAGAGAGAAAAATCTTAAACCTTAAAATCCTTAATAACATTTGAATTGAGAAGGGATGAACAAGATTAGAGAGTCCTGAAGGTATCTTATTTTGAGTCAAATCCTGAGACATTGGCCAGGCAGTCACACTAATCAGGGAGTCCTCATATTCCGACTAGCGGTGCGGAGGAAAATCTTGCCAGCCCCCAGACGCGATCCTTTTCTAGACACCTCTATCTTTCGAAAAATCCTCTAATAACTCCCTTGGGTTCTACAGAGTTGGTAAAATTTAATAATTATTACAGATTAAATGAGGAACATACACTCTGATACCAAATGTAACGACCCCGCCTCCCAGTAACCCCCAATTAAGGGAGACCAAGAGGTCAGAGCCGTTATCCCAATTTCTGGATCAAAGGTTCGACAAATAATCAACAATAATTATCAAATTCTACCAACTAAATTGAAAGGCTGTAATAAAATTAAACTTTGCATACCTTTTTCAAAAACTTGGATATCTACTTCTATCCACATCTGGAGTCTATTCTAACCAATCCTCCTTTGTACTTTAATTCTGAATTAATTCTACATATGCCACTTTACTATTTGTCCTTTTCCAACTTGTACCTAAAACACCGACAAACAAAACATCGGTCAGCATAAATGAATATGCCAGTATGTGGGGGAAACAATAATCGTGCAATTGACTGTAACAACATATTGCAGTCAATTATGATTTAGCAAACAACTTTATGTTTTCAGCATAACTGCTTAATCCATACTTACCCTAGCCTCTGTGTTGTCCCTACAGTGGACCTGGATGCTACCTTCCTTATGGTAGATCCCCATTAAACCCCTCATGATCCTACCTAACCGGTGAACCAATTTCCAGGATTGAGTCACATGGCACTACCCATAGGTAGCCCACTCCTTAACTCATGGTGTGCTAAAGAGTCTCATGGCACTACATGTGGGTAGTCCAATTTCTAACTCTTAATAACCTGATGGTCCCACTTAACAAGTAGACCCTTTACCAGGTTACCCTTTTCATCATTAGCAAAGCCACAAAGGAGGAACATGATCTGAGCCAGTCATGTATGCATATGTATGGTGATAATCATAGTCACTTTATAGTTGCATGAAATAAAAGTCATCCAAGCATTTATTTTCAGGCATCCGATAAAACATTCAGGATTCGCCGTGAAACTAAAGCGATTAACCAAAAGAGTAACCACATACCTGTCAGGCTGATTTGACACAGAATTAATCCAATCAATGTAAAAAATCCAAATAGGCGAGCAAGCACAAAATGAGATCCTGAAATATGCATACAATTTCCTATTATTAATCATGCCATCAAGATCTATTAAACCTAGCTCACTTCCTAGGGTTTCTAGTCCACTTTTAGGGTTTCCATTGAAATTAGGGTTTCACTTTATTTTTTTATTTTAAACCCTAATTTTATAAAATTACTCACAAACCCTAATCATCTCATTTATTCTTCACGATAGATATTAAGGTTACCTTTTAAAAACATATAACCCTAATTTCATATTAAAGGCACAATTATCCATCAATTAAGTCCATTAAGCCTCTTTTACATTAAAACTACCATTTTTGTCTTTTTAATTTCATGACAAGATCATTAAGCCCAATTATCATCTTTGGTTCCTTCCAGATTAACAACTCATAGTTCATTATGATCTAATTCACATACGAACTCTATTTATCATTAATTCCACCTTTATCCATTAGAAAACCCTAATTTCCATATTAAGGGTATTTATCCACAATTAGGAACCTTTATACTCAAATATCTTAGAACTATCAACTTTAACCATGAAATTGAACAATTAAAGCCATTAAGAGTCACATTTACTAACTTTAGGGTTTCAAGGCCCATTAAAGCTCGTTCATGTACATGAAACTCTAAATTAAACCAATTACGTGCAAAGTTCATCCTTTTTGTTCTTAACGTACCTTTTTACAATTAACAGGTTAATTTCAACTTTAATCATCCATTAAACCCTACTAAATACATTAATCATCTCAAAATAGGGTTTCTTAATCATTATTACATTAAAGTTGATAGCTTCAACTACTTTTCGAATTGCAAATAGAAAAAGGCTTCAATTATATTTTTATTGCATTCCTCGTGTTCTTCTGAGCAAAATTCATATATTATGTACATCCATCCGAGCTACCATTAATTAGACACGATTTTTGTAAAATTAAATTACTTGAGCCAATGGGAGGCTGCCACGTCATCTATCTCATGCAACGTTGCTCAGTTGTTTGGAAACATAACGAATTGTCCATTTTACCCTCATGTAAGTCGCTGGTTCAGCAATGCTCAGAGGGGTATTAGCGTCCAAAGCCACCCGTCATCTTCTTCCTTGAGCAACCTAGTGCTTCCGCGGGTGCAGCCAATGAGATATGAGGACCCAAGCAAGAAGGTTGGGAGCTGAAACTCTGAGATATGAGGAACAGTGGCTATTTGTTGTATCTTCCATGTTTGTTTTTGTATTTCACTCACCTTATTTATTTGCATGAGCACATGGGGTGTTCATAAAAAGAGCCTTGAACTGTGTATATCTCTACATTCAGAAAATGAACACATCGTTTGCAGCCCTCATGGAGCAAGAAGGAGTGAAACCCAAACATGTATGGAGGAATCACCCACACAACCATCATCCATGTCACCATCATATGCACAACCCTCATACATGCATCCTTCATCCACACCACCATTATTCACACCTAATTCACCACCAACACCCATACCACATTCTTCCACACCATACCACATACACCACCACCATCTACGCCACATCCACCTAATCCTCTAGATCCACATGAAGAACTAGTCAAGGAGGATGACCTTCCTCTTAAGGACTACTTTGGTACAGTTGCAATGCACATGAGTGGGCCTATTAATATTTCAGAATTTGAGGTAGATGAGTTTTCTATCAGCCCAGCCATCATACAATCGCTACAGCTAAATGCATTTGGAGGGACACCAATGGAGGATTCAAACCTATTTATTTGCATGAGCACATGGGGTGTTCATAAAAAGAGCCTTGAACCGTGCATATCTCTACATTCAGAAAATGAACACATCGTTTGCAGCCCTCATGGAGCAAGAAGGAGTGAAACCCAAACATGTATGGAGGAATCACCCACACAACCATCATCCATGTCACCATCATATGCACCACCCTCATCCATGCATCCTTCATCCACACCACCATTATTCACACCTAATTCACCACCAACACCCATACCACATTCTTCCACACCCTCATATCCACCACCTTCATCCATTCCACATACACCACCACCATCTACGCCACATCCACCTAATCCTCCAGATCCACATGAAGAACTAGTCAAGGAGTATGACCTTCCTCTTAAGGACTACTTTGGTACAGTTGCAATGCACATGAGTGGGCCTATTAATATTTCAGAATTTGAGGCAGAGGAGTTTTCTATCAGCCCAACCATCATACAATTGCTACAGCTGAATGCATTTGGAGGAACACCAATGGAGGATCCAAGCTTCCACATTACTGAATTTCTGCATTTGCTAAATACCATAAAATATATGGTGTTCCTACTGATGGGATACACCTAATCCTTTTTCCATTCTCTCTTAGAGATAGATCCAAGGCATGGCTCTATACTTTTCCAAAGAAGTCAATCGGCACTTGGGAGGAGCTTCTAAAGGTCTTTTTGGTAAGATATTTTCCACCTAGCAAAACTTTACAGATGAGGAGTCAACTCATCAATTATTCTCAAAGGGATGGAGAGACCTTGTATGATACATGGGAGAGGTTTAGAGATCTTCAACATCTTTGTCCACATCATGGTCTAAGCAATTGTCTTCTATTGCAATCTTTCTATAATGGTTTGTGCTACAATACAAGGATGTCTATTGATGTAGCTGCAAATGGAGCTCTAATGAACAAATCCTATGGAGAAGCCTATGCTATTATTGAAGATATGGTAGCAAATTATTGTCAATGGATTCCGGCTACAAGATACCACCCATCCTTTTCACATACTATTTCTGGAATGCAAGTGGAAGATCACACGGTTGGTGTAATAGACTTGATTGCAGCAAGGCTAGACACTTTGTCACAAAGGTTTGAGAATCTAAGCACACAACTAATTCAAACATCCAACAATATTTTTGATGCATGTGGGCTGCTTGGACACTCATCTTCTACATGTTATGCTTCTTCTATTTATTCTCCAATGGGCTACACTCCACCAAAATTCTACAACAATGCGAACCCAAATTTCATTCAGCCACAACAACCATAAGTAACTTCTAGATTAGAGTCCATGATTGCAACATTTATTTCAACTCAAATGTAGCAAAATGAGGAGTTCCATCAACAAAGACAATCAATGAAGGGTGCCATTTGCCAACTCTCTTCTAAGGTGGATGATATTGCCACTCATGCACACATCTTGGAGAAACAAATTGTTCAGCAAGATCTTTCTAGCAAACAAGCATTTCCACCTTTCTTGCCTAGAACACCGGAGATGAATCCTACATATTTCAGGATAGTGACATTGAATAATGGTGTTGTCATAGAAATATATCCTTCAAGGTATGATGATGTTGATACCTATGAGGATTATGAAGCTGCAAATCAAGGGGAGAAAGCTACAACACATGATCTACTTTTTGATTCTTTAAGAAAGCCACATGTCCTTCCTCCTCACACTCTAGATGACACATTGCTTTTAATGTGAACACTCTTCCCAACTCATATTTTGATGATGCTTCAAAGGATAATGAAAAGACAAATACTATTGGCGTACAAAAGACTATTCTTGTTGTAGCTCATAGGTGCTTTCGCTTGCCCCAAATCAAGGACATATTTGCAAGGAGGCAACAATCTTTAGCACAACAATTTTCAGCCTCAAATCAAAGCAATGGACCTCCATCTTCATCATTCACCATGATAGGTATCCAGTTGCAATCCTCTTGAGTTTGTTATATGCAGTGAGGACATTGCAAATTTCAAGCTTAGGGTGAGAGCAACCGGCCAGTAGTGTAGTTTTATTTCCCTTTTATCATCTTTTTCGTAGTTGTTGTTTTCAATTCTGCTCTTCTGGTGGCAAATCAAGTATAATATGAGGTATATATTTATATGTGGATAGAACTCCTATGCTTAACAGATTGTCCTCTTTTGATGAGAAATATCATTTGGAGAAATTGTAAAAGGTATGCATTAATCAAATGAAACCTTTTGGCCATCAACATATGCTTAACTCTGGTTTATGATTCTAGCCTGAACATTCATCTTTCACATCCTTGATTGCTTAAAACATGTAATGGTTTCAATTTATGTGTGTAAATCAACTTTACGACATCATTTGGAATATGGGATGCCCTTGCCGAGCTCTTAGTGCATTTTCAACCACTCTTTCAATGAATTTTTTTTCAAAACAAATGAATGAAATCTAGCTAATGTTGCAATTTAGTTGACTCTCCTATGTTTTGGAAAATTTTTAAAATTTCTTTTGGCTTATCTTGTCTTTATACCCCATAAAAAATGGATAAACTACCCACATATCATGTTAGCCTAGTGTAAGTCTGATCTGGCCATGATGGTTAGGTGGTATGTCTTAAAAGAGGGTAAAATACCCTAACCAACATTCCACGTGTGCATAAACCTACATTAGCAGCCGAGTGTCGGAACCCATAATCCATTGTCATATCATTTTTGGGAAATAAGGAGAGTACAACTAAAAGTATCAATTTTAACTAATATTTCATCATTTGTATCCTTAATAGTTGAGAGTTTGAGTTGCACATCCACTAATTTTTTGGCTTGGTCATCCAAATTCTACTGTGTTGTTTAATTGATTGATTCATTTAATTGTGACCATGCTGAACTAAAAATCTCTTTCTTGGGTGTTTAAGTTGAATTGATGGCTATGAGTATAAACATGTTGATCATATTGTCTTGGTCTTATGCACATCTTTCTTTTCATTTGATCTATGCATGAACTTGACAATTCTTCATTTGTGTTTTTATGCTCTTTTTGCTTGAGGACAAGCAATGGTTTAAGCTTAGGGGGATTTGATGTGAATAAATCGTACCATCTTTTGAATCATGTTTGGTTGCATATCCATGTTGTTTTGACTCAATTATCACTCTCATTCATGCTAGATTCTATATTTTTAGCTAATTTTACTTGTCTCATGGTTTGGATTGTAGGTACTACATTTTTCAATGAAATGATGAGGAATATATCATATTATCACTTATTGGATCACTCTTCAGGTATATACATGTTTTGGGGTTCGAAACTATGCAAATATCACTTTTTACGACATGTAAATCTGACCTACACACTGAAAGTTATGAGCAGAATACACAACAGTCTAGAACAGCCATTGACACGTTGTGTCTTAAAAAAGACACAACGTGTCTTATTAAAGACACCCCATGTCTCAGTCCAGAAATTGAATGCATAACTCCAGATTTGTAGCAAAACACTGTGTTTTATTAAATACATGTCGTGTCTTAATGAATACACGTCGTGTCATATTAAAGACACGTCATGTAACCTCCCAGAACTCAACCCAAGATTTAGTTATTGCATGAGACACGTCGTGTCTTATAAAAGACATGTCGTGTCGCTGTCAGTTTCAGCAGAATTGAAAAATGACGCCCCTTGTTTTTAAAGACAAAACTAACTTATGGAGCGGTTATCACTTGCCATAATTTGAATGTCTTTCGTCCCATAGCGGGTCTAGAGCAAGGGAGGGTGATTTTGGGTGGAAGAAGGTGGTTTCTTGTCAAAGAACCCTCATTCTTCTTCTCTTCTTCTCTATTTTCTTCTTTGGAGGTGCAACAGAGCTTCTTCACTCCACAAAGCTTCTTGGGAGGGAAGTTTGTCCAGTTTGGAGCAGTTATAGGAGTAGAATTTTGTCCCCAAGCTGGAATTCTACTCTTCTTGGGTTACACTTTTGGTTCTCTTAGTTTTCCTTCTCTAAACCATGTTAAACTCTGAAATTTCTGCATCTTTTCTATTGTACATCGTTATGGACGAGTAAACTCTTTTTCTTGGGCATGGGAAAGTAGCTTCCATGTCATAGCATGTAAGGAACATGATAATTTCATACTAAATGCTAAGTTGCTTGTTTTTCCACCTTATGAGCACTTGTTTCTTGCTTCTTGCATGTATGGTTGGCCACTTTATGTGCATGTTTTATACTTTCTTACTTGATATGAGAAGATAGGTAGGAGAGTAAGGAGGTACTCTCTTGGCAACTCCTTCTTTACCACAAGAGTGGAAATTATGGAGTTGAGGAGTAGGATTGTGATCCAAAACGAAATTCATACATTGAGAATGTTGTATGGAGTTAGGATCATTGTACTTGCACTGAGAGGTGAAGTGCAACATGCAACTCTCCTTTAAAACAAGTGCTTAGTATGTTTAAATTTTGTGCTCCTATTTTATGCTATGATATGTTGGTGAAATCCTAGGTCCAAGACCCTTCCAAATTTGAATCTTAACCTTTCTTAAATGATAATTTACTGTTTTGTTTTAAATCTATAATTTAGTTGTTCTAATCCAATCATCTTGTGTACAATGATCTAGATTATTGAAAATCATAACTCTTGCACCTAACTAACCAACACTCCTTGTGTTCGACCTCGACTACAACTACTCTCGTATACTTGTCGGACAAAGCTAGTTGAGTAAAAGATCATTCTTATGATTGAAACTCGTTAGTGTAACAAACCAACAAGTTTTTGGCCTCATTGTCGGGGAGCATCGGTATTCCTATTAGAGTAAGATTTATTGATAAGTAAATGAGACTAGATCACAACCTTCATATCCACCATCATATCCATAAATCATAATTCATCATTATCATCATATTTGTTGTATCTTCCATGTTTGTTTTTGTATCTCACTCACCTTATTTATTTGTAGGAGCATATGGGGTGTTCATAAAAAGATCCTTGAAACGTGCATATCTCTACATTCAGAAAATGAACACATCATTTGCAGCCCTAATGGAAGGAGTGAAACCCAAACATCTATGGAGGAATCACAACCCACACAACCATCATCCATGTCACCATCATCTGCACCACCCTCATCTACACATCCTATATTGACACCACCATCATTCACACCTAATTCACCACCATTATATACACCACCAACTCACATACCACATTCTTCCACACCCTTATATCCACCACCTTCATCCATACCATATACACCACCACCATCTACGCCACATCCACCTAATCCTCCGGATCCACATGAAGAACTGGTCAAGGAGGATGACTTTCCTCTTAAGGACTACTTTGGTACAGATGCAATGCACATGAGTGGACCTATTAATATTTCAGAATTTGAGGCAGAGGAGTTTTCTATCAGCCCAGCCATCATACAATTGCTACAGTTGAATGCGTTTGGAGGGACACCAATGGAGGATCCAAACCTCCACATTACTGAATTTCTACAGTTGCTAAGCATCATAAAGATATCTGGCATTCTTACTTATGGGATACGCCTAATCCTTTTTCCATTCTCTCTTAGAGATAGAGCCAATGCATGGCTCTATACTTTGCCAAAGAATTCGATCGACACTTGGGAGGAGCTTCTAAAGGTCTTTTTGGTAAGATATTTTCCACCTAGCAAAACTTTACAGCTGAGGAGTCAACTCATCAATTATTCTCAAAGGGATGCAGAAACCTTGTATGATACATGGGAGAGGTTCAAAGATCTTCAACATCTTTGTCCACATCATGGTCTAAGCAATTGGCTTCTATTGCAATCTTTCTATAATGGTTTGTGCTATAATACAACGGTGTCTATTGATACAGCTGCAAATGGATCTCTAATGAACAAATCTTATGGAGAAGCCTATGCTATTATTGAAAATATGGTAGCAAATCATTGCCAATGGAGTCCGGCTACAAGATACCACCCATCCTTTTCACGTACTACTTCCGGAATTCAAGTGGAAGATCACACGGTTGGTGCAATAGACTTGATTGCAGCAAGGCTATACACTTTGTCACAAATGTTTGAGAATCTAAGCACACAACTAATTCAAACAGCCAACAATATTTGTGATTCATGTGGGTTTCTTGGACACTCATCTTCTACATGTTTATTCTCCAATGGGTTACACTCTACCGGACTTCTACAACAATGTGAACCCGAATTTCATTCAGCCACAACAACCACAAGTAACTTCTAGATTAGAGTCCATGATTCCAACATTTATTTCAACTCAAATGCAGAAAAATGAGGAGTTCCATCAACAAAGACAAACAATGAAGGGTGCCATTTGCCAACTCACTTCTAAGGTGGATGATATTGCCACTCATGCACACATCTTGGATAAACAAATTGTCCAGTAAGCTCTTTCTAGCAAAGAAGTATTTCCACCTTTCTTGCCTAGAACACCGGAGATGAATCCTACATATTTCAGGCCAGTGACATGGAAGAATGGTGTTGTCATAGAAATATATCCTTCAAGGTAATATGATGTTGATACCTATGAGGATTATGAAGCTGCAAATCAAGGAGAGAAAGCTACAACACATGATCTACTTTTGATTCTTTAAGCAAGCCACATGTCCTTCTTCCTCACACTCTAGATGAGACATTGCTTTATAATGAGAACACTCTTCCCAACTTATATTTTGATGATGCTTCAAAGAAGAATGAAAAGACAAATACTATTGACGTACAAAAGACTATTCTTGCTGCAGCTCATAGGTACTTTCACTTGCCCCAAATCAAGGACATATTTGTAAGGAGGCATCAATCGTTAGCACAACAATTTCCAGCCTCAAATCAAAGCAATGGACCTCCATCTTTATCATTCACCATGATAGGTATCCAATTGCAATCATCTTGAGTTTGTTATATGCAGTGAGGACACTGCAAATTCCAAGCTTAGGGGGAGAGCAACCGGCCGGTAGTGTAGTTTTATTTCCCTTTTATCATCTTTTTCTTAGTTGTTGTTTTCATTTCGAGTCTTCTGGTGGAAAATCTAGTATGATATGAGGTTTATCTTTTATATGTGGATAGAACTACTATGCTTAACAAATTGTCCTCTTTTGATGAAAAATATCATTTGGAGAAATTGTAAAAGGCATGCATTAATCAAATGAAACATTTTGGCCATCAACATGTGCTTAACTATGGTTTATGATTCTAGCCTGAACATTCACCTTTCACATTCTTGATTGCTTAAAACATGTAATGGTTTCAATTTTTGTGAGTAAATCAACTTTACAACATCATTTGGAATACGGGATTCGCTTTCCAAGCTCTTAGTGCATTTTCAACCACTCTTTCAATGAATTTTTTTTCAAAACAAATGAATGAAATCTAGCTATTGTTGCAATTTAGTTGACTCTCCTATGTTTTGGAAAAAAATTAAAGTTTCTTTTGGCTTATCTCATATTTATACCCCATAAAAGATGGCTGAACTGCCCACATATCATGCTATCCTAGTGTAAGTTCGATCTGGCCACAATGGTTAGGTGGTATGTCTTCAAAGAGGGTAAAATACCCCAATCGACATTCCACGTGTACATAAGCCTGCATTAGTAGCCGAGTGTCAGAACCCATAATCCATTGTCATGTCATTTTTGGGAAAGAAGGAGAGTACAACTAAAATTATTAATTTTAACTAAGATTTCATCATTTGTATCCTTAATAGTTGAGGGTTTGAGTTGCACATCCACTAATTGTTTGGCTTGGTCATCCAAATTCTACTTAGTGTTGTTTAATTGATTGATTCATTTAATTGTGACCACCCCTGCTGAACTAGAAATCTCTTTCTTGGGTGTTTGAGTTTAATTGATGGCTATGAGTATAAACATGTTGATCAGGGTTGGCTTGGTCTTATACACATCTTTCTTTTCATTTGATCTATGCATGAACTTGACAATTCTTCATTTGTATTTCTATGCTCTTTTTGCTTGAGGACAAGCAATGGTTTAAGCTTAGAGAGATTTGATGTGCACAAATCGTATCATCTTTTGGATCATGTTTGGTTGCATATCCATGTTGTTTTGACTCAATTATCACTCTCATTCATGCTAGATTCTATATTTTTAGCTATTCTTACTTGTCCCATGGTTTGGATTGTAGGTACTACATTTTGCAATGAAATTATGAGGAATATATCATATTATCACTTATTGGATCAATCTTCAAGTATCTACAAGTTTTGGGGTTCGCAACTGCGCAAATTCCACTTTTTACGGCATGTAAATCTGACCTACACGCCGAAAGTTATGAGTAGAATACATAGCAGCACAGAACAGCCATTGACACACCGTGTCTTAAAAAGACACAACATGTCTTATTAAAGACACCCCATGTCTCAGTCCAGAAATTGAATGCAGAACTCTAGATTTGCAGCAAAACGCCGTGTTCTATTAAAGACGCATCATGTCTTATTAAAGACATGTCGTGTCTTATTAAAGACATGTCGTGTCTTATTAAAGACATGTCGTGTAACTCCCAGAACTCAACCCAAACTTCAGTTATTGCATAAGACATGTCGTGTAACTCCCAGAACTCAACCCAAACTTCAGTTATTGCATAAGACATGTCGTGTCTTATAAAAGACACGTCATGTCGCTCTCAGTTTCAGCAGAACTGAAAAATGACGCCCCTCATTTTTAAAGACAAAATTAACTTATGGAGCGGTTATCACTTGTCATAATTCAAAGGTCTTTCATCCCAGAGCAGGTCTAGAGCAAGGGAGGGTGATTTTGGGTGGAAAAAGGTGGTTTCTTGCCAAAGAACCTCCATTCTTCTTCTCTCTTCTCCATTTTCTCCTCTGGAGGTGCAGTAGAGCTTCTTCACTCCATAAAGCTTCTCGGGACAGAAACAGCAGTTATTTGGGCCTCCCAACAGCGGTGGGCAGGTCAAAAAAGCAGGTGTTCAGCTACATCAAAGACAGAGTTTGGAGGAAGCTTCAAGGATGGTCGTAGAAGCTTTTGTCAAAAGCAAGAAAGGAAGTTCTCATCAAAGCGGTAGCCCAAGCTATCCCCACATATGTCATGAGCATTTTCCAGCTTCCGGTGGGTACTATAGCAGAGATTCAGCGGATGGTCACTAGATTCTGGTGGGGAGCAAAAGAAAAAGAAAGGAAAATAGCATGGATGAGTTGGGAGAACATGTGCAGACCGAAGCGACAAGGGGGTCTTAGTTTTAGGGATTTCTACACCTTTAACCAATCCCTTCTGGCAAGACAGATATGGCAGCTAGCAAACAATCCGGAATCTCTCGTGGCTCGAGTTCTCAAAGCAAGGTATTTCCCAAGGACGACCATATGGGAAGCGAGAAGGGGATACAATCCTAGTTTCTCATGGAGGAGTCTATGGGGAGCAAAAGCGCTGTTAAAAGAAGGAACACAATGGCGAGTGGGGGACGGTACAAAGGTGAATATATGGGAAGATAAGTGGCTACCAAATGAGGGTGAAACGCTTGCACAATTCAAAAGGGAGAATGGACCAGATGTATACACAGTTAGGGACCTCATCACGGAAGACGGCTCTCAATGGGACGCAGGGCGAGTATATGAGTGTTTTCCAGCAAGCTACGCTAGAAGAATACTTGCTATACACCACATCATGAGGGACCCCGAGGACACGTTGATGTGGTGGCCTTCAAGGGATGGGGAGTTCACTGTCCGTTCTGCTTACTGGTTGGGGCTGCTAGGGAAGGAAGAGGCGAGGAGGTTTGCACACCAGAGGGGAAACTCACTATGGAAACACATTTGGCATGACGGGTGGAGTCTGAAGATAGCACATTTTCTATGGAGGGCAGGCACGGGCGGTCTAGCGACACGGGGGCGCCTCTTTGATAGACACTACGTGGAAGATGGTGCATGCATGCTATGTGGGGCTGAGAAGGAGACGATCCCCCATATGCTCTTCCTCTTCCCTAGTGCGGTGGAAGTATGGGAGCAGACGTCGAGTGAGGTACAGACGTGGGCACGCGACGCTAGTGAGGAAGACATCATCTTTTCCTTGATAGCTGCTTTGGGGGATAGGCCAACACGCGAATCTGATCTAATGGTGGCGGGCATGTGGTTGGCATGGAAAGTAAGGTGCGCTAGAACCTTCCACGACAACGACGTCCGCAATGGATACATCCTTCGTGGGGCGTTGACGACAGTGCGTCAGGCGGGCAACGTGCGTAAGACAAGAAGGGGTGGAACAGGGCGACGAGGGAGTGTGCATGGTGCACGACGTGGGGGCAACGAGGTGCTGCAGGATGAGGGAGGCGCTGGCGGTCTCCAGCTAGCGGCGCACGGGCGGGACGGGAGATCCAGGGGACGACACAGCTGTCCCAACAGACAGCAGGTGGGGGAGAGGCTGATGTCAACCACCAAGAGGGAGACAGGGAGCAAAACACAAAGATGTTGGATGAGCGGTGCAGGTGGACAAAGCCAACGTAGGGAAAGATTAAGATCAACGTGGATGGTTTGGTAGGTGAGGATGAAGGAGCCGGCACAGGTTTGGCTGCTAGGGATGAGACGGGACAACTGGTGGGCATTGTGGGGAAGAAAATCACGCAAGGAACGGGAGTATCCATCACTGAAATGTTAGAAGTAAGGGCAACACTTCTATGGGCGAAGGAAGCGGGATATGACAATATAGAAGTCGAGATGGACTCAATGGAAGTAGTTCGAGCGTGCACCAATAAGAAGCCACGACGGGACTACCTAGGAGCGATTGCGGACGATTTTAAAGCGATGCAACATCAGTTTAATTCTTATAGTTTGCTTTATTCTAATCGTAGATGTAATAGGGTTGCCCATGAGGTAGCCAATCTAGCTCGTAGAGGTCTAGTAGATAGCTTTTCATTCACGCATTCCTTTCCTTCTAGCTTGTTAACTCTTGTGAACCTTGATTTATTTAGCTAGTAGTTTTGTGCCGGGAAGCCCACCTTGGTTTTCCCGTCCCACCCTAAAAAAAAGCTTCTCGGGAGGGAAGTGTGTCCGGTTTGGAGCAGTTGTAGGAGTAGAATTTCGTCCCCAAGCCGGATTTCTACTCTTCTTGGGTTACACTTTTGGTTCTCTTAGTTTTTTCTTCTCTAAACCATGTTAAACTCTAAAAATTTTGCATCTTTTCTTCTATACATCATTATGGATGAGTAGACTCTTTTTCTTAGGCATGGGAGAGTAGCTTCCATGTCATAGCATGTAAGGAACATGATAATTTCGTACTAAATGTTAAGTTGCTTGTTTTTCTACCTTGTGAGCACCAGTTTCTTGCTTCTTGCATGTATGGCTGGCCACTTTATATGCATGTTTTATGCTTTCTTGCTTGATCAGAGAAGATAGGTAGAGAGTAAGGAGGTACTCTCTTGGCAACTCCTTCTTTACCACAAGTGTGGAAATTATGGAGTTGAGGAGTAGAATTGTGATCCAAAATGAAATTCATACATTGAGAATGTTGTATTGAGTTAGGATCATTGTACTTGCACCGAGAGGTGAAGTGCAACATACAACTCTCCTTTAAAACAAGTGCTTAGTATGTTTAAATTTCATACTCCTATTTTATGCTATGATATGTTGGTGAAATCCTAGGTCCAAGATCCTTCCAAATATGAATCTTAACCTTTCTTAAATGATAATTTACTATTTTGTTTTAAATATATAATTTAGTTGTTCTAATCCAATCATCTTGTGTATAACAATCTAGATTATTGAAAATCATAACTCTTGCGCCTAACTAACCAACGCTCTTTGTATTCAACCTCGACTACAACTACTCTCGTATACTTGTGAGATAAATCTAGTTGATTAAAAGATCATTCTTATTATTGAAACTCATTAGTGTAACAAACCAACAATAGGGTATTTGAGAAATAGAATCAGTTGCATCAAGTGTCTCCTGTTAAAAATTGTTTTATATATGTTTTTGCATGAATCTTTCTATTTTCATTTTCTTTTCCTTCTCAAATAAGTTTCTACGTCAACATCTCTGTGTGAGAGAGATATCCATGTCATTATCCCGTTGTATAGGTTTTCTCAGGTTAAAACTAGGTTGTCTACTTGTTTTGACGTAGTAATATGTATTATGTGAGTTTTAAGTGTTTTCATTGTGTGATTTTCTAACTATGCTCTGATACTTCTATTTAAAATTACTTTTTAAATATTTTCTACATGAATCTTTCTATTTTCACTTTCTTTTCCTTCTCAAGTAAGGTTCTAATGTAACATGTCCTTGCCCTACTCAAAATTATATTGACTTATAAGACTAGATCAACATCTCTGTATGGGAGAGATATCCATGTCATTATCCCCCTGTATAGGTTTTCTAAGGATAAAATCGGGTTGTTTAATTGTTTTGACATAGTAATATGTATTATGTGTGTTTTAAGTGTTTTCATTGTGTGGTTTTCTAACTATTCTGAGTCACTTTGATACACACATCATTGTATGGAGTATCATTTGTTGAGTCATCATCTTACTACATAAAATGTTGTAATGGAGTATACTCTTATGAGTCATCTTGATATATACATGGTTGTATGAGTGTTTGAATCATAATCCTTTTGAGGAATCAACTACATTAACTTCTCATTCACGAGCTTTCATCAAGATGATTTCAGTGCACAATATACTAAAGTCACAAGTACAAAATTTAAATATAACAGAATGGTTCACGAGTTCATATATTAGAGTTTTAGTATTTGTATTCGTTCTGTTCATTATTTTAGATCATTTGCTTGCACCTAATCCAAAGAGATCTACAATCTAGTACATTCTACCTATAATGTATCATTAAAATTTTATATACTAGTATGAAAATTAATTACATGTTAATAAAGTTAAATGTTCAATTGAAATTCACATTCTTGTCAACATTAATATCATAAGTAATTCATTTCTCAAAATAAGTGATTTTGGCTGACAAGTTCTGATAATATGATCTTGTGTCAACCAATGATTCATCTTGATATCTCTTATTTTTATGATCATGCCTTGCAACAAAATCAAGACTGAATACATGATTTACTACCATCACTTATCTCCATCCTTTTGGCTTTTAACGAGTCTTGATACAATGTTTCAGAATGATTAAATTGATTATATTTGAAAAAATGATGAAAAGATTAGAATGATGAGATTGTACTCATGAATTGTGATGCTCAATGAATTCCTCATGATTTGATATGATTAATATGCTTATTGTTGGAATTCCACCACTTGAGAGTTGGTTTTATAGTCCCAGAGCCGGTGAGGACTGGAAGATTGAGATTCATATGTTATGTCGTGTAATGTTTCATCTGGATCATATCCTTAGGATGGTTAAGGGAGGAGGAATAGCATATCATTTACACCTACCCCACCTTGGGGTAGCTCAAGGGCTGCTAGTCTATGAGAAAAATCACCAAAGGTTGTATGTAACGACACCTGTACTAGGATGCCAGACTATGGAGCGATATGGTCTGAACACCGATCCCACCTCAAGAGCAGAGCACAGACTATAGAACTACCCTTTGAGTAGGCATCAAAGTAGTAGCCCACAAACCACGCCAGCTATGTATGGTCGAACAAAGGAAGCTATGAGGATAGAATTATCACATGTGTAATGTCGATGTCTATGTGGCAGGTCAATGTGCAATGTATGTATATATATATATATATATATATATATATATATGTATATGTATATATATCTATATGATTTTCTTGTTCATGGTCTAAGTGACTTAGTTTTGGTTTTGGTTGCTCTATATGTAAGGTTAGTTAAACAATCCCCCTGGACTGAGTGGGGAATGATACAATAAAATAATTGATATGCTTTTTCTCTCACATTATGTGTTTCCCTTAATTACCACATGTTCTACATTTCATACGATATGATCAACTTATATTTCTTTCCCATTGATGAAAATTTGTCTCGTGTTATCAAATGTTCCATATTCATATAATCTTAAATTTTTATGCCTCTCCATACTTAGACATTTTTCTAATTCCTCTTCCTACGGTTCTTGTTCCCCTCCCACTGTAGGTTAAAGAATGCTTCAAGTATCATCATGTGGCTTTTCTGATTACATCCTTGCGGGAGCAACATCATGCTAACATAATTGATACCAATTGATATTTAGATTCTTGGTATCGTGTAGAAAGATAATCAAGTGAATGTAACATTTTGAAACTTTGATGTAACCAATGTCATGTAATACAAACATTTAAGATGTAATAAATTTTTGTGGTTGCTATCCATTGCTTGATGCTTGTTCCATAATTCCCTTGGGTCTTAATCTCCATGATTAAGAATTAATTGTGGAGACTAAAATCCAAGACATTACAGTTAGTGTCACTTCTCTCTAAAAATCTACAAAGTAGATCAACTTTAAACCAAACCAACCTTAGTAAATCGATTTAGATTGTTGAATATTAACATGCTTGCACCTAACTCTACCTTGCTCCTTGGACGATCTCAAATATACTACATGCACATGTATACTTGTGGGGTAGTGTTCAATTTATAAGTTTTAAAACTTGTGCACATGGCTAACATTGCATCACTACCCGAAACTTCAAACATAGTTGTCCTAAAGTATGCTCCAACTTAATCTCTCTTCTGTTTTTCCAACAAACAAGAATGATAAATGCATTGCAGAAGATGACTATTGACTAAATGTGCTTAATGGTGACTAAGCACATGTATTCTACCTCTATCTTCTCCAATTTCACAAACGAATCATGATTACAACACTGAGCATACAAACTTCACATATAGGGCATATAATACACAATCAATACATATGGTTTTCATATAGCTCTGGGTAGACAATTTTATGGTGGTGATAATCAAAGATGACTAGGAGTGTTTTTTCACTTTCAAGCATTCAATTCTATACTTCAAACCACACTGTGTGACCCACATGGCTGTGAAAAAGGGTGAAGTGAGCTAGATTTGATGTTTCCTTCTCAATGGGTATGCAAATAGAAGAAGGAGGTTGTGTAAGAGGTTGGAGTGCTATTACATAGGAACATTCATATTTTCTTTATATGGATGCTATTACATAGGAGCATTTGTTATTTTCTTTTTGCATTTGTTTTCATTTTCTCTGCCCTTGGTGTAGTTAGGGCACATGGTGGTGAGAGTGAAGCCAGTATATATAGATATAGCCACCCCAAACTTTTGGAGGTGGCCAAGGCTAAATATGTGATCTGCTTTCGTGAGGCAGAGAGGTAAGAATATAATAGAAGAAATTTTAGGTCAAAGAAGGGCCACTAGTGTGGGTTTCAACATAGGATTTTCTACATGAAAATTAATCCAACACTTCATCAAATAATCTCACACAACATGAGTGAGCAATATGAAAATCACACTTTTATCATGAGATTTAACAATCCCTAAGCATTCATATCTTTCTTAAATCACAATTCAATGGAACGATCACAAGCATGAGAGAAGTGATTCACATGTATAAAGTCAACAATTAAGACCATTTAGGAATAGAACATAGGAATCTAGCATGCATTTGTCCCGTGTCAAGATTTTCAATTCAAAAAAGTAGAGATTAGGTCAAAACATGCTTCTTGGGCAAGACATTCTAAATTTTGGCAAAATTGGCTGAAATGGTGCCAACTTGCATTCAATCACATCTAAGCTTACATTTAAAATATAAAAAGAATAAACCAAGCTAATCCTATGTAAAACATTCAAAAATATTAAAAATTTATATGAGATGCAATGGATGGCATGAAAATCAAAATTTTGAAAAATTATGCAAAAATGAATGAAATTAAACTACATGACATGCAAGCATGTAAAACAAACACACAAAGTATGTGTGGATGAGTATAAGAGTTGGTTAGACTATTTGATCATCTCACTAAAAATTTAGAACAAGGTGCATAGAGAAAAATGAGGTAAAGGAAGGGCTTACCGCCCTACCACTCCAAACTTTTAAACCATGTTGTCCTCAACATAAAATAGAAGTTTATAATAGTTGGGAAGAGCGTATGTATTCATGGTAGATAACCGCCAAGAAATGGAGTAATCAACATAGCATTAGGTGAATTGGGCAGGGACACCATGGTTGTTTTGTGCAAAATGGTCATTCTGGATTGCCAGCAGCACGATTGTGTTGTATGGAATGGTCGTACTGGACTCCTTCATGTAGCTTTCTCACTAATCTTCATTTTTCATTTCAATTTTGATCTTCTCCTTGGCTAGCTCCTTCATGCAGCATGTACCTGCTCTAACATGATTCGTAAATAGAAAAACTATCAATTATGGTGTGTGTGTGTGTGTGGATTTATTGGAAAACTAAAGTATAACAAGAAAACGGGTTTTAAGAGAAAGATTCTCAAACCGACTTGGATTGCCTCCCACTAGTGCTAGGTTTAGAGCCTTCATCCATTCTTGTTGTTCTTTCCACCATTCAATCGTTGTCCAAAAGCAAAATGTTGCCATCCTCATCTTAGGAAATCCTCTCAAATGCCTTCACTACTTGATCTTCCTCCCAAGGGTCATGCGATCTTCTCAACTATTTTTCATCACTTTTATCTCCTTTGAGGTCATCACCATATATCTCAGTGTAAGAATCCTCATCAACATAACTTTTTAGCTCATTCAAGATTATCCACTTAGATAGCTTCCCTCTTATCTTCTTCTTGAAGGAATACACACCCTTATGGAACTTCACATAAGTTGGGTTTTTCTTGATGATGTTAAGCAATAAGTTTTTTATCTTAATCAGTCTCAAGACCTTTGGAATTTTCATGCTATAGTTTTTCTTTACCTTGAGGATGGGGCTTCATAGGCAAACAAGATAGGGGTCTCAATCATATTGGACACTTGAGAACCTTTAAATATCACACTTGGTATCATTGCTTCAAAAGGAGTTGGAATAACATATAAGATAGTTCCCTTGGCACTCTCAATAGAAGGTGGTATGAAAAAATCTCTAGTGCACTTAGCACTCTCACAAGGATTTTACGGAAAGGGTTCTCCATCATAACCTTTGTTAAATTATTTCCCTCCCTGGTTTATCTCCTCAATAACCTTGTCACACCTTAAGACTGAAACCATATTCACTAGATCATGGGAAGGAGGGGGAGTATGTGATGGTTGTGATGGTGGTGGGGTAGTCTTTGGTGTGGTGGATTAGGATTTTGAAGGATGTAGGATGGTTGTGTGGATTTTTTTGTGGGGATGGTTGGTATGGGGGTGATTCTTGTAGTTGATATCGTGGTGGTGGTGGTGAGGTGTGTTGGAATTTGTACGAAGGTTGAGGAGGTGGTGGAGCATATACGTTAGAGGGATCTTGATATTGTTCAGGGTAGATACTTTCCCTTGTGGTGGAGCATAGATGCATTGAGGAGCACGCATAGAACCATTTGCATTGTTTGGGTTGGCCATGGTTTGTGAAGGGAGTATTCGCTCCTCATGATAGGCAAGTGAAAGGGAAATTTTATCTAGTCTTTGATCAAGCCAATCAATACTTTGTCCATCAGAGGACACCTCTCTCTCACTTCAACAAGGCTTCTTAACCTCACATGAACTTCTTCTTCAAACATGGAGCTATTTCTTGGCTCTTAGTCTCCTTGTTGCTTCCATGAAAAGTTTGTATGATTTCTCCATTCTAAAGTGCAAGATCTCAACATGGAGCTTTGATTGTTCTAGATGCCATAGGATTATAGAACTTGCACATCTTCACAAAGAGCCTCCATGGAGTTGGCATAGTGATTAGAAGAACCTCCCATAGGAATCTTTGTGATATTTACCATGTCTACCTATATCTTCATCATCTAGGGTGGTTGAGGAACTGGGGTTTGAGCATCTTGGTCTATCATCTTGATTCTAAGGGTTGCTTGTCACATGCACAAGGCAAAACCAAACCAAAGATGATAAGCTAGCAAACCAAGATGCAAAAGTAACACACAGAATAAATAATAGCAATGATGAGGGTAGTAGGAAGAGCAAAGCTACACAAACTAGATAGGTTGAGCACCTCTATCCTCGACAATGATGCCAGAAATCTTGATGTGCTTCTTAGAGAAGACAAGTGATGAATGCATATTCTTCCTAGTCCTTTTCATTAGATTTTCTCTTCTTCAATAATTTTTAGACCTAATTGCAATTTACCCACTTCTTGATTTACTTTTGCAAATACTTATCTTCTTTCTCCGTTATTGTGGGGTTTTTCTCCAAAGTTAATTTTGACCCACTGAGCCAGTGAGACAGCCGTCTCACTAGGCCTAGACGGTCGGCTCATTCCCTGAGACTTCCACGTTCAAGAGCCAAATGACCACCTTGGCCTCGGCTCAACTCGCCAAATATACACGCCAGACAGGAGTCTCGATTCAGAAAGACGGTCATCTCATGGACCGATACGAGCACCTGAGCGAGCCCAGATGGCTAGGTCGTGTGACCTAAAATCAACTAAGTTCGCAAAGAGTGTTGCCACTTGATTAGGGTTCCATAGCTTTGATCATGCACACAATAGATCAAAACAGTCATCCCACACAGTCCAGACGACTATCTCAGACATTGCTTTGAGCCTAAGTTTGCTACCAAATGGTGTCGCATGCACCCTCCTTAGCATTATGCTACAAACACTCCAAATCCAAGACATGCCATCACCAATGATTGTCTCGCCTAGCCAGATGGTCGTTTCGTAGAGCGCGATTAGCGTATTCTAGGAGTTGCCATTCCCTTGTTCTCTTCCCCCCTTACAAGGTTTTCCACCCCTCCTTCCCCTATAAAAGGAGGGTGGACTCTGCTAAGAAAGGGGCCCTCAATTTTTGTACTCGCATTTTAGTTAAACTTTGTCAATTCCAATTGTTAGTGTAATCTCTACATTCAAGCAATAAATTTTGATTCTTGTTCTAGATGTGGACTTCTTTATTTCTTATTCTTTCTTCTCATTCTTTCTTTTGAAGTGAGAGATTAAGGAATCAAGTCATTTAATCGTCACCACCTTTTGCCTCTTCAGAGATTTTGGATTTGTGGTATATGGCTTCCTATATTTTTCTCTTTGTTTCTCCCTTCCTCAATGTGACTAGTGAGTAGTTCCCTTATTGAGGCAAGGGGAGTAGCCCCTTATCCATGTATTAATCGGATCGGGTTTTACACTATTACTTAGACATATTGTTTTTAGTTTAGAAATTGTCGATTTCAATGAAGTAATTAATCATTTTCATTGCAAGTTAATCTTGGCAGATGCAACCTTGGAACCCGAGATCTAGAACACCTAAACCAATTTCACGAGGATTTGGATGTGACCGTGGAAAAATCCTCTTTTGGATGAAGGACAAGGATACGTGAAACCAGAACCAATGGGTTCACATTGAATTCCTCTCTTGTGTTTTATTTACAAATAAATCGCTTACCTGCTTCTATCTTGTATGTCATGTTTCACTTGATCTTATTTTCACAAGGGCTAAGGTTGTTAAACCCCTAAGCTTTGATGGCTTCCTTCCTGATTTCAAACCATTTCTTCAATGATTGTTTTCAATTTGCCTTTATAATTTCAGCACTTTACTTTTTGTTTAGACAATCTTGTGTGCTAATAATTTTCTTCATTTACTTTCTTGCCTTAGAATAATATTTTCCTTTCTTTGCGTTAGTGTAATCTTTTACTTGCTGGCACTTTTAATTTCTCATTTTAGTGTAATTAAACAATCTGCAATCAAAATTTATTTTCCATTCTTTTTTCAAAAATATCAAAAAGAAATAATTTCAAAAATCAATCAGGATTAAAAGAGAACAATCTTTAAAATGTTGTTATATGGGATCGACCCTTCTATACTAGCCTTAACTGGAAAGTAAAAAAGGATTAAACTCTAGGATAATTATTCTATTAAATTGGTGTGCTCTTCGACTCATATCAATTTTGGCGTCGTTGTCGGGGACAACATGTCATTTTCTCAAACCCCAAAAATTTTTGAAAAAATATTTTTCATTTTTGTATGCCTTCCGAGTAACATTCTGCAAGTGATATACCCTCTTTATGCTGAGCTTCCATTCTACCAGTATGTTTCTTATGCACTTGATTATTATCTTTCAACATAACTATGCATGTGTTGCCCGCCACAAACTGGTTTTGTGTCGCCAGTTTTTTATCCTGAGTTAGAGAGAATGTTCCATCATTTGAATATATACTTAGGATGGACGAGGAAGAGGTGGCTTGTAGGATTGAGTAGGCTCTTGTCACAAAAACGGAGCTTGTGATGGTCGAGCGTGCGGCTCAAGAAGCCGCTTTGCGAGAAACCTACATAGCTGAATAAGAGATTGTAGAAGTCACTCAAAGGGAGGCTGAAAGACAAAAACAACTTAAATATTTTTCTACACCTAAAACTGGATATGCACAACATCATGTTCTGCTACCTACCATAATAACCCCCCAATTTGAAATCCGCACCCAATGGATCACCATGCTTCAAACTAATCTTTTTTCTAGAAAAAGAGGCAAAAGTTGCCAAGATCATCTCCAATGCTTCACAGACCTTTGTTCTTTGACCAAGATCCCAGGCATTTCTGAAGATGCCATTAGACTTAGGCTTTTCAAATACTCTCTTTCAGGACAAGTCAATAGTTGGTACAATGCCATGGAGAGTGAGGGCCATGTCACCACTTGGGAAGCTCTTCAAACCAAGATTCTTGATAATTTTTTCCTCCCTTCCCTCACCTACAAATTAGGGGACAGGTCCTTCTCTTTTATATGGTCCCAGGAGAAACTTTAGGAGAAGATTGTGAAAGATTCAAGAAACTCCTACGTCACTTTCCCCATCATGACATCTCCTAATCTCAACTCATTGAGATATTTATTGTGGTGTTGATGATGGCACCAAGAAATTCCTTGATTCCTCATCTGGAGGAAATTTTATGTTCCAAAGTCTAAAAGAAGCATGGGGAGTAGTGAAGCATGCTTCATAAATACAAGCCAGACAAGGAACTGGTGGGGTCCTTAAAGTTTCTAAGGTTGAGGTAAACCCAGATATACATACTATTGTCAAAGCCCTTAAATTGATCTCCTTGAAACGGGATCGTTTAGAGTCCTCATTCAATGCTTATGAGAGGCAGCCCCAGCAAGTCAGAGCCACAAAATCTCTCTGTGGAATTTGCCAAGGGTATGATCATGCTACCCTCCAATGGCAATACCTATACAATAATAATATGCAGCTTGATGTTGGTCAACAAGTGGAGGACCTTAACTCAATCCATAGTATCTCAGGCCAGGCTTACGACAATCCAAACCAGTCCATAAACCATCCTATATTTCACTATGGATACCCTTCAGGAGCTAAAAGCTCATCTCAACTTCCCCCTCCACAAAGATCCCCACAACCCCAAGCCAACTACCGTCCACCACCAGGCTTCCCATACAACAACAATCAAAGGAATTTTGGTAACCAAGGGAACTATAGGGGTAATATCCAAAATCATGGACCTTACCAAGGACAACAATATCAAAACCTTTATCAACCACCACCTCAAAAAAATGTCCCTACTCCTATAACTGATGATAGAATTTCTGCCTTACAACAAATTATAATAGCACATCAGAAGTCAACTAATGCTCAGTTTTCCCGTCTCTTTTCCTAACAAAAATCCCCTACATGTAGCTTTGCTGGACAACCTAAGAACAACCCAAAACATCTTGAACAACTTAAGGTTGTCTCCACCCATTCGGTAAAGACTCATACTCCTTCCCAAGATAAACCCACTGATGTATCTTTGGACTTTAAGGATGATGATATTGTGGTCATCGAAACTCCTCCTTCACCCACCCCCACCATTCCCACTCCTACCATCCCTTCTCCTATGGTCCCACCTGTGGAAATTGACAAGCCATAAATTCATGTTTACAAACCTTGTCCACCTTACCAGGATCGCCTAAAGCAAACTAGGCTTGATATCCATTTTGTGAAATTTAGGGAAGCCATGAAACAGTTGCATGTGGATATTCCCTTTCTTGATGCCTTAGTTGATATGCCTGCCTGGTCCAAGTACATGAAATCTGTATTCACTAGGAAGTACCACACTGACGAGCATGAGATGGTAATGATTTCTAGGACCACCTGTGATATCATCCAAAGAAAGATGCTTGAAAAGAAGAAAGATCATGGTTCCTTTAGAATTGGGTGCTACCTAGGTGATAACACTTGCAAGAAGGGTCTTTCAGATTTGGGAGCTAGTGTTTCTATCATTCCCTATAGTCTTTGCAAGAGGTTAGGCTTTGTTGACTTGATCCCTACTACCATGACCATCCAACTGGCTGACTCATACATGACAAAACCCATGGGTATCATTGAATGCATACTTCTAAGGGTTGGGAAAGATGCCTATGTCCCATGTGACTTTGTCATCATGGATATAAAGGAAGACTTAAGGTTTCCCATCATCTTTATCTTCCCCTTTTTCCACCGCTCATTCCTTGATTGATGTCAAGGTCGAAACCATTTTCTTGCACCTAGGGAAACAAACCCTAAAGTTTAGGGTATTTGAAAGCATGTGTGGACCAAGCCTCCAAGAAGAGGTATATCTCCTTGATTGTATTAAGAAGATGCAATAGTTGAGACAAGAATGGGAACTAGTTGAGGATCCCCTCCAAAATGCCCTTGTGAACCCTATTGATTGTGGATTTGAAGATGAGCAATTGGAGCAATTTAGACATCATCTCGACGCCTTTGAGGAGATCCATGACGAAGAGTTTGAGTATCTCAAAATGGTCTCTGATGTAGATGAAAAACCTAAACCCCCCAAGGAACCTGACATGAAACCCCTCCCAGAAGGTCTTAAGTATGTCTTCCTTGATGAGAAACAAATTTATCATGTTATCATAAAATCTGATCTCACCTATGAACAGGAAACCAATGTCATGATTGAGTTTAGGAAGAGGTAATATGTCTTAGGATACAAAATGGTTGATTTGATGGGAATATATCAAGACATTTGCATGCATAATATTCCTATGGTAGAAGAGTACAAACCTTCTAGAGACACTCAAAGGAAATCAAATCCTAACATGAAAGAGGTTATGTGTCTAGAGGTTATCAAACTTTTGATTTCAGGAATCATCTACTCCATTTCTAACTCTACCTAGGTTTGTCCTATCTAGGTTGTCCCCAAGAAAGGGGGCACCACTGTCATGAAAAATGACAATGATACCATTTTTTCCTTTCTTGTCAGAAGTCAACTGATGCTCAGTTTTCCCATCTCTTTGCCCAACAAAAAACCCCTATAGGTACCTTTACTGGACAACCTGAGAACAACCAAAAACATCTTGAAAAACTTAAGGTTGTCTCCACCCGTTCTAGCAAGACTCATACTCCTTCCCCAAAGAAACCCACAGTTGTACCTTTGGACTTTGAGGATGACGATAATGTGGTCATTGAAACTCCTCCTTCACCCACCCCCACCATTCCCACTCCTACCGTCCCTTCTCTTGTGATCCCTCTTGTGGAAATTGACGAGCCAGAAATTCCTATTTACAAACCTCATCCACCTTACCTGGCTCACATAAAGAAAACTAGGCTTGATACTCATTTTGTGAAATTTAGGGAAGCCATGAAAAAGCTACATGTGGATATGCCCTTTCTTGATGTCTTAGTTGATTTGTTTGTTTGGTCTAAGTACATGAAATTTCTATTGACCAGGAAGTACCACACTGACGAGCATGAGACGGTAATGCTTGTTAGGACCACCTCTGATATCATCCAAAGCAAGATGCCTGAAAAGAAGAAAGATTCTAGCTACTTTGGGATTGGGTGTTACATAGGTGATAATGCTTGTAGGAAGGATCTTGAAGATTTGGGAGATAATATTTCTATCATGCCCTATAGTCTTTGCAAGAGGTTAGGATTTGTTGACTTGCTCCCTACCACCATGACCATCCAACTGACTGACTCAACAATGAAAAAACCCATGGGTATCATTGAAGACATACCTGTAAGGGTTGGGAAAGATGCCTATGTCCCATGTGACTTTGTCATCATGGATATAAAGGAAGACTTAAGGTACCCCATCATCTTTGGCTGCCCTTTTTGGCCACCGCTCATGCCTTAATTGATCTTGAGGTCAGAACCATTTTCTTGCGCCTAGGGAAACAAACCCTAAAGTTTAGGGTATTTGAAAGCATGTGTGGACCATGCCTCCAAGAAGAGGTCTATCTCCTTGATCGTATTGAGAAGATGCAACAATTGAGACAAGAATGGGAACTAGTTGAGGATCCCCTCCAAAATGCCCTTGTGATCCCTATTGATTGTGGATTTAAAGATGAGAAATTGGAGCAATTTAGACATCATCTCGGCACCTTTAAGGAGATCCATCATGAAGAGTTTTAGTATCTCAAAATGGTCTCTGTTGTAGATGCAAAACATGACCCCCCAAGGCACCTAACATGAAACCCCTCCCTGAAGGTCTTAAGTATGTCTTCCTTGATGAGAAACAAATTTATCCTGTTATCATTAACTCTGATCTCACCTATGAATAGGAAACCAAGCCATGATTGAGCTTAGGAAAAGGAAATATGCCTTAGAATACAAAATGGCTGATTTGACAGGAATAGATCAAGCCATTTGCATGCATAAAATTCCTATTGTAGAAGAGTACAAACCTTCTAGAGACCCTCAAAGGAAATGAAATCCTAACATGAAATAGGTTGTGCGTCTAGAGGTTATCAAGCTTTTGATTTCAGGAATCATCTACCCCATCTATGACTCTCCCTGGGTTATTCCTGTCCAGGATGTCCCCAAGAAAGGGGACACCACTATCATGTCCATGTTTTTTCTAGCCTCCTCTTTTCAAAGACTCATACCATTTTGTCACTTGCATGTGATGAATGTCAAAGGACATATAATATATCTAAGAGAGACCAAATGCCCATGACTTGTTGGCAAGAGATTGAAATATTCAATGTGTGGGGAGTAGATTATATGGGCTCATTTCCTTCTTCTTGTGGATACAAATATATCTTGGTGGTTGTTGAATATGTTTCCAAATGGTTTGAAACCATCCCCATCAAAAATTTGTGAATTTAAATTGCTGAAGAAACTCTTCAAAGATATTATTTTTCCACAATTTGGGGTTCCTTGTATTGTGGTTTCTGATGGAGGTTCCCATTTTTTAGAAAAAAATTTTGAGTCTTTGTTAAAAAATTATGGAGTCTATCACAAAGTTGCCACCCTTTACCACCCTCAGATTAGTCGTCAATTCGAGGTGTCAAATAGGAAAATCAAGTCCATCCTAGAGAAAATGGTAAATCGCACTAGGACCGATTGGGCTTTGAAACTCAATGATGCCTTGTAGGCATATAGAACTGCCTACAAAACACCCATTGGCACCACTCCTTTCAAATTGATTTATGGAAAATCGTGCCATATGCTCATAGAATTAGAGCATAAGGCCAATTGGGCCATCAAAACTCTTAATTGTGACTTAACTGCTGCACGTGAAAACTGCTTTTTGCAAATGCAAGAATTAGATGATCTCCAGATGACGTCCTATGACAATGCTAGAATTTATAAAGACAAAACCAAACTATGACATGATGGCCATATTAGGTGAAAATATATTAGGGAAGGTGACCAAGTTTTAATTTACAATTCTAGGTTGAGGCTTTTTACTTGAAAACTTAAATCCATATGGTACGGGCCCTATATTGTCAAGCATGTCTGCCCTCATGGCACTTTTCTTCTTTGGGATAAGGTATTAGGTGAGTATAAGGTTAATGGACATAGGTTTAATCAGTACATCACTTTCTATCTTTCGAGGCACATTAACTCTCTTTATTGAAGACCTCAACCTGCATGAACCCCCTCCCCCCATCCCGAGCCTAAAATAGCTCCATGATCCAGCTCTGTCGGGCCTTCGACAAAGAACTAGGTACTTATTGGGAGGCAACCCAATCTTTTAATGTTTGCAAAATTCTCTTCTATCATTGTTTTAGCTAACCCTTGTTGTTTCAAATTCATATTCATTTTTCTTCTATAAAAAAGGCATACAATTGGGCATTCTAATGGATGAAGGTAGGGCACTTCACCCAGCCAGATGCTCGTCTGGTAAAGGCCATATGCCCATCTTGGCCTTTACGAAGAGCACTCCAACAACGAAAAATGTTTGAAATTTGAAATTTTGAAAAGGTGAATAAACCTCCAGACGGCCATTTGGAATGCACGAGCCAGCCATCTCGCCCATCGCGAGGTACATTCAAGACCTCTGTCTCAGCAATTGAAGTGACCTTTGACCGCCTGAAGACCCCAAACGGTCATCTGGGATATACTAGGCGATTGTCTTGCATACTTGAGAGCTTATAAAATGGATCATATGGGAAGGGGGGCATGTCACTCTCACACCTTCTTCCACTTGATCCCTAGCCTTATTCACCAGCATTGCCTCCAACCCCAGACGGTCGCTCCGCCCTGAGCCTCCATTTATCATGCAACAGTAGTTCCATATCCAACGCCTTCTCCCAGTCGATTGATTCAACACAGACGACGGTCGTCTCGCCGCTATTTCCACAGTTGTCATGACTCTCCCCTCTATCGCCTTTTTAGTCACGATGATCATCTTTCTCAGAGACGCTTGGCCATCTCACATCCATCACCGCCACCAAGCACCTCTTGTTCACGTCTACCGCAAATGCTACCTACACCCCATATGGTCTGGTCGAGCATACTTCCCTCCAAACGACCATCTCCAAGGAAGATCTCAGTGCCCCCTTCTTGCTCGTCCCAATGCTCCTGAGGCACGAGATGAAATGGTCATTCCATCCACCCCAGACGACCATTTCATCTGCCCCGGGCGAGCATTTCCTCTACCCCAGGCGACCGTCCTACGCAACTCAGACAGCCATTTTGTCAACTTCAAATGACCATCTAGACCAAGCTAGATGTCTGTTTTGACCTACCACAATAGCCATTTATTATGTATGAGGTAGGGTGATGATGTGGCTTCCTTGACCGCTTTCACAAGGGCACGTAGCCCACCAAAATGATGGTTTCTCGTGATCTACCTTGTCATTCCACTACGAGACAGGGGATTCACATTGAGGAGCCTACTAGAGAATACTCCCCTGAAGTGGCCTTGGAAATGGAACGTGACATCGATGAGCTCAAATCCATAATGGATTCCAGGAGAGGACGATATGCATCTCGTGGTGATTCTGGTGATTCTGACTCCACAGTGCCACATCCACCCTGCATAGCTCCTACCTCAGAGAACTATGCTCAGTTTCTTAGTGTTGCACACTATGCCAGGTTTAAGGAGACTACTACGATTGGTGTCTCTCTTCCTAATTGGGCATGAGGGATCACCCTTGATGCAGTTACCATTGGGGAGGCGGTAGACAACATCTTGAGAAAGAATCATATACTCATTTTCCACATCATGTCACTCTAGCGTGTAGCGATCTCATATTGGAGTTCATCACTACCTACCGTTGGTACCTCAGTTCATGGGGCAAATTCTAGATGCAAGGCCTGAGTCTTTGGCAAAGATTTTGAAATCTTCTCTAGGCAATTGAAATCCATGATACTTTATGGAGCCGATGATTACTGGCTCACTCAATCCATCGAGCACCGCCACAACATCCATCCTGACAACTACAATGCAGAAAAGTTTTGGGCGAACATCAGGGACTTCCATCCAAGCTACCTGGTAGAATGAAGGCATCTAACATCCACAACCTAGTGGTCTGATACCTTTATCACATCTTAGCCCACACTTTTTTGGCAGGGAAGGTACTCAGGACACCATTACCCTTTCTGAGATTTATATGCTATGGTGTCCTATAAACTACGAGCCACACAATTGAGGATGTGCCATGATTGACCATCTTAACTACCAATTCACTCACACCACTTCTTCTTCCTATTGCACCGGCCATGTAGTTACTTATATCATGGTTTTTCTGGGCTACACTCATATCCCATTCCTCCACTTGATTGACCTAGTATACTTGAAGGGGTGCAAGTTTCTCCATATGGTACCAATGGAGTCTACTAATTGCTTTTTAAATACTCCCAGGTTATCCTCGAGCTCCCACACCATGCTAGGTTTGCAACTGCCAACCTAGTTTTTGACTTTCCATATCTGCAAGTGCATATTGAATGATTTCTTCTAAAGAATCTCGACGTAGACGACATCCCCTAGCCCACGGCCCACAGGAGGAGTGTCTCCTTGGAGGTACATGATGATGAGACTGTACCATCACCTCCTCCTTCTCAATGCCACATTAGGAGATGTTGGTCCACTGAGGAAGGTAGCGAGGAACCCTATGGCTTCAACGAGATCAGAGACCAGTTGGAGGAGATCCAACGTGAGCAGTAGCGTCAAGCTCATCATCTCAATTATATGTACATGATGTAGTGCTCCCATAGGTCCTGACATGTATACCAGGGCCACTACAATGCCAACAGACCTCAGTATGAGGAGTATGGGGCCCATCAGGCCTACCCTGACCCCAACTCCCCTTGTTGAGAAAACTACTACTACAAAACTCCATCATCTTTGCACTTTCCTCCGCCAAAGTGATTTTCTTCCCTCCATCTCTAATTTAGGTTCTTCTCGGGACGAGCAAAATTCTAAGTCTAGGGTGGAGGTGGGTGGTATGCTTCTACTCCACCACCTATCTTTTCCCTTATTTGTTTTATTTTTCCTTTTCATTGTTTTGCATGTATTTGCTTTGATTTATGGCCTTTATTTAGCCGACCATCCCATTATATTTTACTTATTTGTAAAAGGCCTTTATCTAGTCATCCCATTGAGTAGACATCTATCATTGTACCTCAAATTGAATTTCATAAAACTTTTTGCAAAATTTATTACAAATTGCCATGTTTGAAACCATCGTCTCACCTAGGACCCTAATAACATCACTCATTGGAATAGTTGGCAAGTCATGAGGAATCAACCAGAACCAAGCATAATTTTTCCCTATATTTAAACAATGAATTATCTTGTCATAAAACTTGTATGCTGGGAATTATAGGAATATTTAACTTGAGCAATGACACTCTCTGGAAAAAAAATTATGAAAAAAGAAGAAAATGTGTTGAAGTTATAAACACAAGAACATCTCTTCCTTCCCTCTATTTTTTCTTCTAAAAAAGAGAAGCAAAGAATGACCACCAGATAAAAATCAAGTCCGGGGTGGCATGCTTCCCAAAAGAAAAACTGCATACCCCTCAAAGGGGCGTGCCATCAAAATATGTCAAAAGTGCACATGAAAAAATTGTGACCAATGTAGCCACAAATTCACAAATTCATATCCCAAGTCAAATATAGGAGGGATCAATATTCTTCATCACTTAGTTCTTTGTTTTCACACCCCTTTTCATCTTGTTCTTGTGCAACAAATAATAATTGAGAGTGTCAAAGTGAAAGTAAGATGAAGCCTATTTTTCTACAAGTTCTCATTTTAGAAGCAAGATGTAATAATTTCTTAGATAGGGAATATAGAACTTTATGTTATGTGGTTCTAGGAGATTGGGTGACTTGGCCAAAATTTGTAGGTAAGGACTATAGTGATGTTACAAGGGTGAGAAATGACATTGTGGGGGTATAAATTGGACCTTATTTGTAATTTAGTTTGCTCAGGACGAGCAAAGATTCAAGTTCAGGGTATTTTGATGAATGCATATTTATCCATCTTTTTTCATATTCTTCTTAGTCCTTTTCATTAGATTTTATCTCTTCTTCATTAATTTCTGGACCAAATTGCAATTTACCCACTTCTTGATTTACTTTTGCAAATGCTTATCTTCTTTCTCATTTTTTCTAGGTTTTTCTCCAAAGTTGATTCCGACCCACTGAGCTAGCGAGACGGCCGTCTCATTAAGCCCAGACGGTCAACTCCCTTAGACTTCCACGCTCAAGAGCCAAATGGCCACCTTGGCCTCGGCTCAACCAGCCAACTCTACACGCCAAACGGGCATCTCAATCCAGCGAGACAGTCTCCTCACGGACCCACACGAGCACCCAAGTAAACCCAGATGGCTAGGTCATGAGACCGACCTAAAATCAACTATTTTGCAAAGAACGTCACCACTTGATTAGGGTTCCATAACTTTGATCACGCACACAGCGGTGCGAAACGGGTGTCCCACACATCCCAAACGACCGTCTCAGACATTGCTTTGTGCCTAAGTTTGCTACTAAATGGTGTCGCTCGCACCCTCCTTAGGGTTTCTCTCTAAAGATTCCAGATCCAAACCACGTTATCACCAAACGACTGTCTCACCTAGCCAAATGGTCATTTCACAGGGCACAATCAGTGTATTCCAGCAGTCGTCATTCCCTTGTTCTCTTCCCCCCTTTTAGTGTTTTCCACGCCTCCTTCCCCTGTAAAAGGAGGGGGGACTCCACTAAGAAAAGGGTCCACAATTTCTGTACTCGCATTTAGTTGAACTCTGTCAATTTCAATTCTTAGTGTACTCTTTACATTCAAGTAATAAAACTTGATTCTTATTCTAGATTTGGACTTCTTTATTTCTCATTCTTTATTCTCATTCTTTCTCTTAGAGCGGGCGATTGAGACATCAAGTCATTTAATCGTCACCACCTTTGGTCTCTTTGGAGATTCTGCATTTGTGGTCTATGGCTTCTTATCTTTTTCTCCTTGTTTCTCCCTTCCTCACTATGACTAGCGAGTAGTTCCCTTATCGAGGCAAGGGGAGTATC
This sequence comes from Alisma plantago-aquatica, assembly GCA_963693085.1. Lineage (NCBI taxonomy): Eukaryota > Viridiplantae > Streptophyta > Magnoliopsida > Alismatales > Alismataceae > Alisma > Alisma plantago-aquatica. The sequence continues at coordinate 1,102,691,670 of OY856409.1, forward strand.
CCCTTAGCCATGTGTTAATCAGATCAGGTTTTACACGATTACTTAGACGGTTGGTTTTCAATTTAGAAATCACTGATTTAAATGAAGTAATTAGCCATTTTCATTGCAAGTTAATCCCAACGGATGCAACTGTGGAACCCAGGATTTAGAATGCCTAAATCAATTTCATGAGGATTTGGATGCGACCATGGAAAATTCCTCTTTAGGATGAAGAAGAAAGATAGATGAACACCAAGACCACTGGGTTCATGTGGAGTTCCTCTCTTGCATTTTGTTTATGAACAAATTGCATACCTGCTTCTATCTTGTTTGGAGTGTATCACTTGATCTTGTTTTCACAAGGGCTAAGGTGGTGAAACCCCTAAGCGTCGATGCCTTCCTTCCTGATTTCAAATCATTTCTTCAATTCTTGTTTTCAATTTGCCTTTTTAATTTTAGCACTTTACTTTTTGTTTAGATAATCTTGTGTGCTAACAATTTTCTTCCTTTACTTTCTTACCTTAAAATAATCTTTTCCTTTCTTTGCTTTAGTGTAATCTTTTACTTTCAGGCACTTTTAATTTCTCATTTTAGTGTAATCAAACAACCTCCAATCAAAATTTATTTTATGTTCTTTTTCAAAAATACCAAATAGAAATAATTTCAAAAATCAGTCGGGTTTAAAAGAGAACAATCTTAAAAAAAATTTCTAGTAGGATCGACCCTTCTATACTAGACTTAATTGGAAAGTAAAAAAAAGGATTAAACTCTAGGATAATTATTCTAGTGAATTGGTGTGCTCTTTGATGTGTATCAATAAGTAAACTGGCAAAAGATGATGTCAAAGGGGAGAGTCAACACCACAAATACTAGGTAGATATGGTGCTTTCTGTCCCCAGCAACATCGCCAGAAAGTTTGATGCGCCTCCACCTAGAGTTACTTTGGGATTGTACACTACCCAATTGAATTACAAATACATGCAACCCCAAAGGCTCACTAGAGAGACGGTGGGATCTTTAAAATTTATAATGGGACCTATACTAACACATCCACATATACTACAATATATCACTCGCAAGCACACAAGATTGTAATATAATATAGGTGAGTTGCAAGTGAGGGGTCAATATACAAGGAGAGGGGCACTAGAGCTAAGTTAGATTAAGCTATGTTCAAAATGCAGAGATTAGGGTTTGTAGGGTTTTAGGTTGATTTTGGTATGACTACATGAGAGTTTCATGTAAGAAAGAAAGAAAGAAAGTAAGTAAAACAAGAAAAACCCTATTTTAATCCTAAATAAGTTAATCCTAGTTAACAAAGAAAGGCAACTAAGTAAGCAAGAGCAAGAGACTAAGACTAGGTTACACTAGCTAAGCTAGTTAGACACTAAAGCAATTAGGGACCTAGACTAGAACTAACTAGCAATATTAACACTAACAAGCTCAAAATAGCTCTATCTACTCTAGTAAGTCCTAACTTTTCAAGACAAGGCAATTAACTAACAAAGCAAATGAAGCAACCAAATAAACTAGCATGAAATAGATAAGAGAGAAATTGAGGTTTTAATGCAAGTAATAGAGAGGTGGGTCATTTGGGGATTTTACTAGGGCCCCACTTGGGGGAGTATATAGCATGCAAACCTAATAATTCATTCTATATTTCCAAAACAAACAACTAGACAAATGCAATGGAACCATTCTAAACTATTAGTCGGTCATGATAGAATAGGGTGTGTGAAAGGGAACCACACCCTTGCAAACCCTATCTAGCCTTAGAAGCTCAATTGAATTAATGTTTAGGTGGGATTCCAATGGTATTTGACTAACCTAGATTTCTAGAGTGGGAATAGTTAGTATAATTGGGAACCAATGGTAGGAATGGGGAGTGGAGGCGAGGGTATTTCACCTCATATAACTCACCATCTAGCTTTTAGAAAACTCCTAGGCAATTACACTAAACATTCCTACACTAGCTACTTAGATCTCACACCTAGGAGTAAGAGGAGGAATATATGTGTTGGAAGATAGGGTGCTAGCTAGAGATCCACTATTTGGACTAGGAGAGAATCCCAAAATAGCCTCATATATGTTATCTTCTCTTAGATCTAGGGTATTTCAAGCATAAAACTTCAAACAAGTTATGTTTTCAAGCACAAACCACAAGAAGAAACATGGGAAATAAGATAGAAGTAGAAAGCAATAATCATAGAATGAAAATATAGACTTTAGAAGTTATATTCCCCCCAACATGGTATCAAAGTAACATTTTTACCCCATACATCCCACCACAAAGGGCTTAGCTAGACATAAAATAAGAAAAAGAAGAGAAAGGAGTAGAGGAGTAAGGGGCCATAGAACATGGTGAAGACTCCTCCTTCTTCACCTCCTAGCTACAGGAGCTTGCTCTTCTTCTCCCAAGATGGATGGGTTGCATGGAATGGTGGTGGATGATGGTCAAAATTGTAGAAAAATAGGGTTTTGGGGTGAAGGAAGGTGGAAATGGAGTGGAAGTAGGTGGGAGCACTTGAATGCTCTAAGGAAGGTAGAAATGAATGTTATGGGGGTGTAACCTCATTCTACAACCACCACCTAGGTATATATAGGTGGTAGGGAAGAACTAGGTTTACTAGGGGTAATATGAGAACATAAGTGCAAAAATTGTACTATGGTTATTGGCCCCCACAGTCGCTTTGGTCACCATGGTCGTGGTGGAGTGGCGTGAACATGGTCGTGGTGGATGGGCATAAATGAGGTGGATATGGGAGAAAATGAGAGGTTGAGGGTGTTTTTGGAAGGCCACTAGCATGGCCGTGGTGGTCACCACAGCCATGGTGGGTGAGAGGTGGCACAGGCATGGTGTATAACATGATCGTGTTGGTTGGAGTGGCCACATCTATTTTAATCTAGTTGGTCATTGTAGATGTCTCTCACCACGGGCGTGGTGGCTGATATAGACATGGTAGCTCTACGGTACCATGACCATTTTGGCGGCCACAATCGTGGTGGATGAGTAGTTGTCACTTGTCATTCCTTAGAACTTTATTGTGATGTGGGCATTTCCGCTACAGTCATGGCATTATACCACGGCCTGTTTGAGGGCCCAATTGTCCTCTTCTCTAAAGTTCTTCAATCAGATACTCTTTTCCTTGAATGTATTTTTTCCCATCTGTGGAAGGTTGGGAGATGGTCTAGGACTCACCCTGGGTGTAAAAACCCAAGGATCCTTCCTTCTTCCTCCTCTTCATCCAATACATGGCTTAAAAGCCTAAAAAACACATAAAGAGCTGCCATAAGCAAATTTGATATGAAACCATTTATTAGGGGAATTAACTTGCATTCTAAGATGTCTAGATGTGATGAAGATGCAATAAGACATGATATGGAGCCCTAAATTAGGGTTGCATCAATAAGTCACATGATTTTCTCGATTCTTTTCCCTATTTTTAATATGTGGGCTCATGTTGACTAGCTGATGGCCATCCATGGGCTGGTCATCGACATCTACTTCCCACCACTGGTTGGACTCTGAAGTAATAGGAACTCGGGCCCTTCAAACTGGCATCTCTATTTTTCTCACAAAGTGATCAATTTACTTAGAAAGCAAGACTCCCATTAGAATGGGGACTTGTTTTTGCTCCACTTAAACCCATGATCTAACCCTATTTCAACTTCTTGAGATAACACCCAAATCATCATTTAGCTTCTCTGTCGGCATGCACTAGAAGAGAGGGTGTTGTCCCATTGGGGTGACAAAGATCAATTCTTGTAGCTTCTTTCGACCTCAGACAAACTTCCTTCGCTGCCAATTTGGACTATTAGCTGCCAAAGTAGTCCCCCGAACTCGCTATTCTTTTGTACCTATGAAAAGCTTGGCACAATAGTTCTAGATGCGTTTGTGAAATTACCTGGGCGGTGAGCTTGCTCTCCATGTCCTCCTTCTTTTTCTATTGTTTTTTAGCACCATTGCTCATCCATGGATTAGGTCGACAAGATCCATCACCTCAATGGAGATGAGGATGGCCGTCAGGCCTATCCTACATTGGATTCTTTATGGTTTTGCTTTGAACATCTTTGCCAAATCATAGAGAAGATAAGATTATCCCTGGTTTGAATTTTTGTACACTACATTAGTGAAACACATTTTGGTTCTAGTTTCTCTTTCTCTTACCATGGTAGTAGCTAAGAGATGGAGCTACATGGATCCTGGAAATCTTGCCAATAGCTTCTCAAATTTGTTGGTGTCTGAGGAATCTCCACAATAGTTTGTTTTTGCAAGATGGGGAATTAGTCTCTGGGTTTGATTGGAAGTTAAGGGTCTAGGACTAGTTTTTCTCATGCCATGGTCGTCTAAGAAGAAACCAGCACAAAAGTTACCCTTCTACCCCTGCCCTCTTGATTAATGGGTCACACAACCATGGTCTTTTCAGATATTGGTTAGTTTATTTTGACGTCAGTTGTGCCTTCTCTTGAAATAAGAATTTGACTAACATAGCCCATGTTTAACCTATGGTTAGAAACCATTTTTCTTTTTATTTTCAATTCATCCAACCCCATGAATTATAAGGTGGTTTCATCTTGCTTCTAATTAGTTAGTCTTTAATAAATCATAAGAATCAATTAATGACTCGTATGGGATTGAACCATGTATGTTTTTTTATCATCTTATTGAGATCTAGACAATGGGATAGGTTACAAGTCATGATTTGAATTTGTTTTGAGAAAGTTTTAGAGTAGGTTTTAGAATCCTAATTAGATTATATTGGGTTATAAATATAGGGCAATTAAGGGTTAATATCAAGAGACTTTAGGAGCTTGATTCCTACTGATATCAAGTAAGTGGTTCATGTCCATGAGTATTCAGTATTATTATCCTTAGCTTGATTACATGTTTCCTATCACTACTAAGTAAGATTTCCATGATTCATGACATCCCATGTTCTAAGATAAGACATGCAAGTAAGATTATCATACTGCCATGTCGTGTCCTTATATGTGCTTAAGATTTCAAGTCAAAATGTGCTGTTTGGATTTCTTAGAATGATCAATCAAAGAATTAAGTACACGATAAGATTATAAGAGTTGAATGCATTAAGTCGTGATTAAGTTTCCAAGATAAGATTCTGTAAAGATTCAAGATTTAATTTTGTGAAGTAGTATGAGATATGAGTGCTTTAATATTTATGTTAGATAAAATTTATATGATGACGTCTAATTATGGAGTTAGACACAGGCCCTACAGTAGGTCAACTCAAGATACATGACCCAAACTCTTAGTGCAGGTTATGAGGCCCAGACACTAGAGTGGAAACTAACAGAGATATATGACCCAAGCACAAGAGTGCGGCTCATGAGACCAAGGTACGAGAGTATGAGTCTCCAAAGAAAGATAAGAACTAAGTTAAAGAAAGAAGAGATAGTATGTTTCAAATTTACAATAAATTTTAAATTTTAGTTCCATGTGTATCATATTTAAGAATATTTTAGTGTCTTTTACTCCAATTTTGTAGATATATATATATGGGAATTCACTCGCTGCCCACGTGGGTAGCGAAGTGAAGTTACCCGTGCCTAAATCTTACTACTCATGCTAAGTAGTGGTGGCAAATGTTGTAAATACTATGTTGTCAGCTCATCTATTATTTGGCTGGAAAGCAGTGGCATTTATTTGTAATCATCAAAACTTTTGCCACTGCATTTCGAGGAGGATGTGGTGGTGGGTGGGACAGTGAATAACCTTATGTTTGGATAAGTACATCACAAGTCCCGGTAGTCGCTATATTAAATTCTATAAATTATACCAGTTTTGGAATTTGTAACTGCCGTCCCATGAGCGATATAACAGAAATTGGGAACTTTATCAATCACGCTGATTTCATGAGGAGTGTAAAATGCCACAGCCTCCACCATTCATCTTTGTTCCGCAGTGGCTGATACAGCTAGAAGTAGCATGCTCGCTTTACCAAAGTTAACACATATTTCCAGCTGACGGCAAATTTGCTCACAAACTACCAGAACTTAGAAATGCAGCACCCAAACTAGGCTTAAGAATAAATAATTCTTGTAATGATTCTCTCTTATTAGATCTATTATTGTATTTCCTCCATAACACGACACTAAAGGGCATCGTTAACTTGCATTCAGCTTTGACAAAGATATTTCATATTGACGCATCAATTATTGTTTACAGATCGAGGTTTGAAATTAAGAATAAGCCAAAAGTTTCAAGGCATGGTAGAATAATAAGTCCATATTACAGATGACACTTGATTATTACAATATGAGTATCCATATTACAAAAGTGTCACTTACATGACTATTAGCTCTTGTCTATTACAATGTGACTGTCCATATTACAGATGACACTTGCTTATTACATTATGACTATCCATATTACAAATGGTCACCTACATTACGGTTGACTCTTCCATATTACATTTGATTGTCCATATGACATATGACACATGCTTATTACAATATGACTATCCATATTACAAAATTTTCACCTACATTATAGTTGGCTCTTGCCTATTATAATGTGTCTGTCCATATTACAGATGACACTTTCTTATTACAATATGACTATCCATATTACAAACTGTCACCTACATTACGGTTGGTTCTTGCCTATCACAATGTGAATGTCCATATTATATATGGCACTTGCTTATCGCAAAGTGAGTATCTATATCACAAAACTATCACCTACATTACGGTTGGCTCTTGCCTATTACAATGTAACTATGTATATTACATATGATACTTGCTTATTATAATATGACTATCCATATTACAAAACTATCACTTACATTACGGTTGGCTCTTGCCTATTACAATGTGATTGTCCATATTACAGATGACACTTGCTTATTACAATATGAGTATGTGTATTGTAAAACTATCTCCTACATTACGGTTTGCTCTTGCCTATTACAATGTGATTGTCCATATGACATATGGCACTTTCTTATTACAATATGACTATTCATATTACAAAAATGTCACCTACATTACAATTAGTTCTTGCGTATTACAATGTGACTGCCCATATTACAGATGTCACGTGCTTATTACAATATGAGTATCCATATTACAAAATTATCACCTACATTACGGTTTTGGCTCTTGCCTATTACAATGTGACTGAAATTGTTACATTTTGGGGATTGGTATGAAATTGTTGTCTCAAAATACATTATGAATCGAGCAACAGTGAGGTAAAGTAGGAGAGATGGTAATGCAGAGCTAGTTGGGGGAGGGAAAATCGAGCAACAACGAGGTTGGGAGGGGAGGGAGGGGAAGTTGAGGAAGAAGAGGAGAGTGACGGTAGTGGTGGGGAAGGAAGTCAGACACCTTGGGTTGGTCACCACCCAACATGAAGAGAAACCATGATTTGCTACCAGTGGCGCAATACCACCTCGTTCTGCTGCTACTGCCTCTACTTAGTTGTTGTTGCATTGTCGCCTCGGGGTTGCAGTAGGGAGACGACGAGATGACTGTGTTGCTCTCCATCAAGTCGACACTGGGTGACGCACTCATCCACTTAGCCGACTAGAGGCCAGCCGATGCGTACTACTACAAGTGGATGGGGGTACAATGTGGTACAACAGGGCATGTGGCGGTGCTGGACTTGTCTGGGATGATCCTCACAAGCAAGTTCACTGACTCCATCTCGCATCTGAAGAACTTGGAGTCACTCGACGTCGGCGGGAACCTGCTTGCCAGCGTGTTCCCCGCCGGACTAGGGTCTCTCCCTCTACTACGTAAGCTCAATGCTTTAGGGAACGACTTCACAGGCGACCTCCCCCTCGACATAGCCAATGTGACAACACTGGAGAGCCTCGACCTCTGCGGGAGCCTATTCTCAGGTGGACTCCCATGTGCATACAGCAATCTAAAGAATCTCTATTTCTTGGGCCTCTCTAGAAACAACCTCACGGGCCTTCTTCCAGTAGAGCTAGGTGAGATGATCTCCCTAGAAACACTCATCATCGGGTACCAATCCCACAAGAGCTTAGCAACATCAGTGAGCTCTGGTACATTGACATGGCTGAGGGGAAGCTCTCAGGATCGATCTTGACAGAACTGGGAAGACTAACGAAGATGGAGACCATGTACCTATACAGGAACCAGCTGACAGGCCAAATCCCCAACTCGATCGGAAACCTGACCTCTCTCCAAGCATTAGATCTGTCCAAGAATCGTAGCGCGTGATCTCGTCTAGGAGTGTGTCGACTGCATCTGACAAAATCAAGTCAGAGGAAGAGGTATGCACACGTGCATCGACTTATTTACAGAACCGAATATCACTGGAATTAGCAAAGTTGGTAGTATTTACAAGTGAGTCACCATGCCTCCATCCACGGGTAATATAATTAAGGTACCCATATGGGCAATGAATACAAACTCTCTCTCTCTCTCTCTCTCTCTCTATATATATATATATATATATATATATATATATATATATATATATATATATATACATATACATATACATATACATATACATATACATATACATATACATATATATAAGAATACTCATATAACTTACTCTAATAACTAATTTCCCAATGGATGGTTTGGTACAAGATGCTCCTAGATAAGGAGCAGAACTAGAACCCAAGGGAAGGAGTACAAGGACCGAGCAAGAACTGATCTGGTGGGGTACCAAATATAAGATGATCCTCAATTCTATATATTCATATTTTATTATCTTTAGGATTTAAGAATAAGAGACTTGGTCTCAAGATCTTAGATACATACTTTCCTTTATGTACATCATACTTTCATGTTCCTTTTGTAGGAACAATTATTAGAATGTTTAACATTTCAATTTGTGTGATTGATTATATAGTTGTTAGCAATGCCAATTTAGTGTAATACCCCCTTGTGTACACGAGTTGTGCATAATTATGTGCATCTTCTGCTATGTTTGGGTGTCTTCTTAGGGAGGGTGTTACATTATGGTGTCATAGAGACATTATAGTTGGCCACCAAATGATCATTATTCTCAAGTGCTTATGCAGTCCCTTTTGTCCTTTTATATGGCTCTTAATAAGAGGCCATATAAGGACAAAGAGAACTTAGATGGAAAATAAAGCCCCACAGTGTGGGGAGAAATCATGATGCCTATGAAGGGGCCAATCCAAATGATAACCCCAACATATCCATGGATGTACTCCTCAAGGCCCTGACTGATGCCTTGACTGCCCCACTTGGAGGGAAACTACGACCGAGAAACCAAGAGTTGACCATGGTGGACTTTCTCAAGATCAAGCCAGAAATGTTCTCTGGAAAAGCTGAGATAAATGTGGTCACCCATACAGAGGAGTGGTTGTTCAATGTTGAGTACTAGTTCCATGATCTGGGATACTCAGAGCATTCAAAGATCCATTTTGGGGCCCATCAGCTGAAGAGCATTTCCCACATATGGTGGGAGAACTTCACCAATGCTCGAGGACCCAAAGTTGCACCACTAACATGGTATGAGTTCAACACCACCTTCTGGTGTGATGTGGCATCAAGACAATGTAGGAGGAGCTTGAGCCTGCCCTTTTAACATCCCTAAAATTCTAGTTTAGAACAAACATGACTAATAGTGATGAGTGATAGCATTGATTTTCTTCTAATACTATAAAACCGTAGAATAAGTCTGATACATAATTACTCAAACTTCTATCACATCTTAAATTCATTATGCACAAAACCTATCCCTACTTACACAATGATGACTTACTAGGTTTAGATGGAAACCGACCCTACATACATGCATAAAATGTTTGTTTAGTTCTTGTATGAATATACAATTGTGTATTAGAACTTCTCTGAAACTTTTGTCATGTAACTCCCTTTCAATAAATTATAATACATTATATACTTTATGATCCAATACTACAAATTGCATAAATCCATAGCTCAAAACTAGAATCCAATGGAACATACCGATTTTTTATGGTCCAATTAGGTAAAACACCTAGTATATTAGAAACACATAGCCCTAGTTGTGACAATTAGTGTTAGGAAGGAAGTATGGACAATTGAATAAATATTGCACAGTTACCTAACTAATGTAACCAATTCACATGGATAAGCCTAAGTATTAACAATACACCTAAATTTAGTGTGTCACACACTGGGGAATCAAACAGTAACGTCAAATTCTTTTAGAAACTTTGGATGGGAATTAGGAACATGAGACTTTGTCTCCTTACTCATGCAAGAAGTGCACATACGGGTAACATTCTAGGCCATTTTCTCCAACCTCTTTCTCCCTTTATCTTCTAAGAATTATATTTTCCCCACTATCATCAGAATTGGAAGACCTTTCCGAGTCGATAGAGCCCTTGCTCAAACCCTAAATCGCACAGAGTGAATGACGTCCAAAATTGCCAATTTACTCCTCTTCCTCCAGTTGATGCAGAACCTTCTTCAGTCTGTTGCTCGACACAAAAATGGTATTAGAACATCGTATGACTCCCATAAGACCTCCTCCTTTGCCAATTTTAGTCGATATCAGTTAAGGACCCACCACAAGATTGAGTTTCATTTCTAGCAATGACGACCTTAACTCTACATCTCCGACCACCATTGTGAAATTACCTTCTTGGAAGATCAAGATATTGTGTATCAACTCTTTCTAATGATCAGGTTAGTGGTCCATGCCCATGAGTATTCATTATTTTATTCTTAACATGTTTACATGTCCATGTTGTGAAGTATGATATTCATGATGTTTGTGGTTTTATGTTTTAAGGTTCAAGTTTAAAGTATGTTTATAAAGTCTATCAACAAAGTTTATGATTTAGAAATTCCAATTCATGCTAAGATTTTGTATATAATATTTTGCCAAGATTCAAAGCTATGTTTTCAGGAAAAGAACTCACTAAGATTCATGCATTAAGTCTCAAGTTAAGATAAGATTTATGATGTCAGAAGATCATGGAGTTAGACTCGGGCTCTTAGTGAATGTCAACTCAAGAGACATGACCCAGACCCTTAGTACAAGTCATTAAGCTCGGACCCTTACTGTAGGTTGACTCAGATAAGATGATCCAGGCACCAGAGTGCAGGTCATGAGATCTAGGTACCAGAGTACATGTCTCCAATATAAGTTACATATAAAAATAAGAACTAAGTCTAAATAAATATTTTATGTTTGTATGTAATTTTTCTATAGATTTTAACTTTATCATTCCATGCATAATGTTTAAGAATATGTATAGTATTTTCTTATTCCAATACTTCATATTTAGAATACTCATGCCACTTACGAATAATTTTTTTTCCAATGCATGGTTGGGTACAATATATCCACATGTGGTGAGCAGGAGTAGAAATAGAGCCAGAGACATCAATAAAAGGACACATCATGTATTTAGGGAGTTCCCTAGTGGGTGCCATTATCGACAATACTTTATGTCATGTAGTAAGACTACCTTGTTTATGTTTAAGTTATTGAACTATGTCATTATTTGTATTGTGTTCCATCTTGTTTAAGAACTTTAGAATGAGAAATATTTTGTGTTCCCGTGATGGTTTAGCTTCTAATTATTTCTTATGCATGGTATTCAATGTATTTGACACCCAATAATTATTATGAGTCAGGAATTGATGTTTCTTCTCATGTAAATGTGTTGTAAAATTGAGGTGTTACAACCATGGAGTTGGAAAACCATCCACGACAATAGAGGAAGAAAGGAGGCAACAAAAAACACTCTTAGGAAGATGCTCATCAATGTGTTAGGTGTCAGAAGTGTTGCAAGACCCATGTTGGAGTTTATAGGATAGGAATTTTTTTGCTACAATTGCAATGAATAGGGGCACATCAAGTGAAACTGTCCAAGATCCTAAGCAAGGAAGGTTAGCCTAACAAGGACCCTAATCCAGATCCCCTAGAAAAGAGGCAAGCTAGAGTCTTTTCCATTATAGATCATGAAGGTATAATTTGGATTTTAAGATTCATCGCACATGTTAGCTTTGATAATTATTCTAGATATATATTATTAGCCATAAGAAGGTTACACCATGAGCATGCTAAAGAGCGTTCAAGATAACATTATAGAGTTAGTGCATGTAGGATACCTCGAGCCCTAAGGTGGGTTGACTATCTAAATTTTGAGAAGAAAAAAAATCCTATAATGTGGGTAGTATCGTAACATCCCAAAAAAAATTATAAGAAGGAGCTTGACCTAGATTTTGTTTAATCTATGCACCTTAAAGAAAAGTTGAGAACCCGAGGGTCTTTTATGAAAATTGTACATAAAATAGGGAACATATTATTAAAATTTGAAGTCTAGATATGGTTTAGTCTTATTTTGATATGATGACACATTGAATCGATTTTAATGAGATTTCATATATATTGTACAATTAATGCAATGGAGAATAATATAGAATATTGAAAGTCGTTAAGTATGCCTAGATGTGATGATATTTGAGAATATAGAAATGTATTGGATCTCAAACTTGGAATATACTCAGATGACAAGAAGTTAGGCTAAATTGCAAAGTTTGGAAAAGAAATGATCATCCTACAATTTATTTGTGATTATTAAGGTTTCAAACAACATTAATTAGTTTATATGTTTCTAATGCTCAATTGAAAATCTAAAGTAATGACAATTATTTAAGCACAAAAATAAGTATAAGGTTTATTTTGGTTGGGTTTAGATATGCATAGCTATTCTAACTAAATTTAAGAACAATATGAAACATTTAACTAATGTTTTCCCTAAATATGCAATTTATACATCAGATTTATCTCCTTCCACCTAAGTTAGTCTGGATTACCCCAATTTGACATGTGATGTGATTTCACAACTATTTTCCCTATATTTAATATGTGGATCCGTGGTGATCGTCAAATGTCCGTCCAAGGGCTAATCATTGTCATCTACCTTCAACCACTGGATGGACTCTGAAGGAATAGGAAACCAAGCTCTTCAGACTCTCATCTCTATTTTTCTCACAAATTGGTTAATTTCCTTACAAATGAAGATTCTCATTAGAATAGGGATTTGTTTATGCTCTGTTCAAACCCCTAATCAGATCCTATTTTACCCCTTTGAGAGAATGCCCAAATCATTATTTAGCTTCTCCACTATCACTCATTGGTAGAGTGGGTGTTGGGCCAGTGGGGTGAAAAAGATTAATTTATGTATCTTCTTTGACCTCAAACAAACTTCCCTCATTGTCAATTTGGACTGTTCGCCTTCAAAGTAGTCCCTTGAACCTGTTCTTCCTTCTTGCCAAGGATGAGCTTGGCATAATAGTTATGGCTGCATTTTTTTCAATTACCTAGGCGATAAGCTTTTATACCATATCCTCTTCTTTTCGTATTGTTTATGGGTGCCATTTCTCAGCCATGGGTTGGACCAATGAGCTTCTTTGCATTGATGAAGATGAGGATGGTCATCAGGACTATCCTATATCAAATTCTTCATGGTTTTTGTAAGATCCTCAAATTCGGTAAATTTTGATTCTATTAATAATGAGTTCATTAATAATTCACTGTAAGATGATCAAAGTAGTATTGGGATGATGGGATCAATAGTAAGACTTATGATTGTATTGGAATGATGAATATAAGGAAATAAGGTAACATTGATCAAATAACTGAATATAAGGCTTCGATTGAGTTATTATGATAAACAAAGACTTAACTTTGTGATTGAGATTATAATAAAGCATGTGGACCCCTTTGGAGGCTTAGTGTATAAGCCATGGGGCTTGGAACCTAATACAAGCCCATTGGCGACTAACTAGGGTTTATGTATGGGTCGTTGGGGTGCAAAAGTGATAATTTTGTATCTCATGGTGATGTTAATTAGGGATTATTTTAGTTGGAATAAAAAGTTATAATGGGATCATAAACGATTTTTAAGATAATATGAGTTGCCTTGTGACACGTGTAGCTATTTAGGTGATTATCTAGAAAATACTTGAAAGGCAAGTTTTAAGGGATTAACATATTAGTCTAGAGATAATATCTTGCCTAAGATAATCCCAAAATTTGGGACTAAATGGGGTTAACATGTCACCTATATAATTATTTGTTTGATATGGGGTTTTATCTAAAAGGAAAAATAAAAGATAAAAATAATAGGGATAGAGTCCCCTTTGATCCGGATCCCAAGATTCTAGGTAGAGCCAGACATGGAAAAGTCACCTCCCCTACCCAAACTCCACCATAGAAGACCTATGAATAGCACGGGTGGCTTACCCCGCCATTACCTGTCTTGTTTGTGGACTCTCACTCTAACCACCATCACCCTTTTATATGAGACAATAAAGGTGGTCCCAACCAACCCAAACTAGAAGTATCGAGCCTCGTTATCATGGGTTTTAACAACAAGAAAATGGCTTCATAGCCATAAGAACTGGAAGGCAATCTATGGACTGAGACCCTCACCACAAGGCCTATAAAGTTATAATCATCATCGACCTAAAGGACCAAAACTTCTCCTAGCATCCTCCACTCATGCATAGATACAAAACACCACCCTGATCCTTGTGTCATACCAACTACGGGATGGTCATGGTATCATGGAGGTGGAGATTATAGAGAAAGAATGAGGCCTTTGACATGTCTTTCAATCACTACAACATCGACTAGTTTCCAAGGTATGGTCTTCTCATCTCAACTTCAAGTCGTGTATCTTTTTATATAGACCAATTAATTGGGATTGGGATTCTTGCATCCTCCAACACTGTTGGACGTACCCAAGGCATGGCCAGGTCTGCAATACCTAGTGAAGCTTCCTAGGGTGAATAGGAGAAATGGAGTCAACCACGCAGTTGACTCACCCAGAGTGAATAAGAGCTGGTTCGCAAAGTTGAAGAAGGTCCACGGTTAAAAGGACCAAAATGTCCCCAAAGTGTGTGATCATCCAAATCACCGCTCAAGGGCATCCCAATTTTTTCAGCCTTTCTTATAGCATCAGACCAAATCAATCAAAATTAAGTATGAGAAATGACTAGGCACCTTTCCATTGGTCCACATATGTTTAATTTATTTTATTTATAGTTAATAATATCTATGTCATATGGCAATATTATAGGTTAAATTGATCAAAAAATATGAGGATTGCAAATAAAATACATTTAGAGCTTAATTATTATTCTAGTTCAAAAGTGACTTTTGATGCTTATTAATATAATAAAGGTAGAGGGAAAATCCTAGATTTTTTTAAGTTGGTGGTAACTTTGATTAAGAAGCATTAACATTAGATTTACTCTATTTTGATCGATCTATATTAATAATATGAGGCATCCATAAAGTATTTTCCAGATTAAGAGGTTACCTTAATGTGTGTATATGAAACCTAATGCTAATGAATAAAATGTTTAAATATTCTAAAATATGATATGATGGTGAATCTATTTCGATTCATGTAACCTAGTCTAGAATATTGATTTGATCTATGAGTTAGGGTTACATTAATCTACCTAATTATGCTTCTAGTCCGGAAGTGTGTTTAATGTATGATAGTGATGTGAAGATTATATGAAACACTATATTTCATGAAACTGATGTTGATGTCGTGTTTAATTAATTTAGCCTGGTCTAATCTGATTTTAAGAGGATATCATGACCAATCTATGAAGTAGGGTTTCACCCAAGGCACGATTAGGGTTTATAACCCCAAAGACCATGATGTGATGATTTCATACCCTTGTTCCTATTCCAAACCTAAGATACCCTAAAACCTAGTTTAGGACTTAAGTTTAATTAGTATATTATGAACATATGGTCACACTTTAGGGTTATATATACATGCATATTGAATGCTGATTACTTCAATACACCTTTGCTTGTTTGGATATTTATATACCTTGATGATTGAATTGCATTGAAATAATTGCATGGTGATTACAAAGGTACATGGTTACTTTTGAGTGTCCAGAGGATCAATTATTGATTGTTTTCCATATGATTTCCAAAGTACTAAATCAATGAATAGACTTTTGGATGTTTATTTACTTTCTATTCAACTATAATTCTAATATGAGTACCACATTATGAAACTAGACTATTTTGAACCCTATGTTACACCTATCAAGGGATGATACATGTAAGTGAAGTGATGAGTAGTAGTTACACCCAAGATGGTAGACTAAGAATGGGCTAGAATATGTAATGAAAATGTCAGTTCATATTTACAAGTAATTAATTGATGCAATATATGTTGTTATTATACTTGCAAATGTTTTGGTTGCACTACATACACAATATAGAAATATATTGATCTGGGCATTTGTTTATAAGCATTTTAGGAAACTACCATATATGGAGATTATCAAGACATGAAGATTCTAATTATGACATCCTGCCATACAAAAATGAGATTACTCAAAACAAAGCACTCAATCAACTACTAATCAACCATATACCAGAAGATAGGATAAATTAAAATTGATTCATGCAGCACTAATAGTGTGCGAAAAAAATACATAAAGGTCCATCAACATGCATCATATCACATACCCAACTAGGTATTTAAATATAGTTACAGTGGCTTCAACCACAACCTGTACACAAAAGATCATGTTTCACATATACATGCCACATATATGCAACAAAGGCGTGCCGCAAAAAACAAGTGTCCATATACAAACATCTGCAAAACACATCCCTTCCTAGACCTGAGAGTATAGGGATGACACTAGGACTCTACTACTAATGTAAACAAGTGAAATCACCTCTCTACTAAAAATTTGAACAATAGAACCTCCAGTCCAAACACACTTCAAATGTATGCTTGGAGTGGGTGTAAAATTTTCAATTCTTTATTAATGGTATACAAAACAACCAAAGTGTAGCAGTGGAATAAAAACATGACTATATTCAATTTTCAAAACAAGGTAACACCTTAAACTTACATGTAGGGTACATAATAAGGATCCATGTAGAGGAAATCTAAACTACATCAAGATTGTCTCTAATCTATAATTCCTTAAGCTAGGTCCATAACTTTATGTCATGTCCTCCACATCCTTCACCTAGGGTTGGAAGCATACCCCAGCAAGAAGAGAAAAATAGAATACATTAGCAAAGGCTGGTATGTGCATACTAAAAGGAAAATTGAGCAATTTATAAAGAATAAGGGACATCAAAATAAAAGGCTTCCCATGCAAGAGATAAGGACTACCCATAAGGGCATAAAAGATAGGAATCATCATCACATAATAAAAGAAGATACTTGCCATAATCAAAACAATAAAGATTGTACAATACTGGCACAAAAGTAAAGTAAGGCACACACCCCACAATCATTATCATAATCTGCATGAATGTGAGATAAGTGTATCCCTAGAACAATATAAACACAAAGGCGGCCATCTATAAACTTGAAACCTGATAGAGAAAGGAATATTGTCAACCTCCCAATATATAAGGTTGAGTATGGATTACTACCACACTCGGTTACAGAGAATGGTATACTGCCATCCTCCTTAATAATCAATAGGGGATTACTACCCCAAAACCAATGTAATTTACACTAATCTAGTGCTACTGAATCACATATTATGTTGAATGTAGAGGCAAGTGAAAAGTATAGTCAGAAATATACAATGTTGCCATCACACAATAGACAACACAAAAATATAAACATCCACTTCAAAGTGGGAAAATATCATCATATAATACCAACATGCACCAAGGCACACAAAAAAGATGTCAAGATAATATCCAAGTCCATAACAAGTAAGATAGTTCACATGAACCATGATATCAAAAAATAGACATATGTGTAGGCCAAAGTTAAAAGAATGATAACATAGGTGAATTGCTCAATATAGATGAATAGGGGACACAACATACCTCAACTTCAGATTCAAATGATCCAAAGCCAAGTCTTGGTCCAAGCCTAGGCCTCCAAAGAACCTATGATACATTTATGTGGAATTAGGGTTAGATTTACATTAATTATTCCAAACCCTAAAAATTGCCTTTTTATTATTAATGAATTAGGTTATCAAAACTATGCCACGTTTTAGGTTATATTTTCTTGAGTTCAAAACATATTTTATTATATTTTTCTGACTTATAAATATTTAGTTATGAATTTTACAAGTTATGATCAATTAAGAAGATCCATTAAATATCACATATTTTAGACATTAGATTTTGGCATCAAAACTAGTACCATTAGAAAGCTTGTATTTTTCAGAATCCAACGACTATTTTTCCATATTTTTCTTATCATTGATTAATTAGCTATTAATTTTATAAAATTGACCAATAGAAAATAAGGAAAAAGCCATGTAAGCGATTGACCGTGAAAGAGAGCGAGAGAGAGAGTGTGTGGCACCCAACCACACATGAGCCAATCACAAATGATTGAACTACCCAGTCAGCAGTGTGCTGACCCGCCCCAAGCACAAAGAAACAAAAAGCAAAAGGACATAAATGCCCCTGAGAAGAAAAGCGAGCATGATGTATAAACTAAGGGCATAACAGGGTTTCGTTCACAAATATCCATCCATCCAGAAGGCCCACGCCATGGTCGCCAACAGGAAGCTTATATGACGTCTGAGATCAAGGAATCCAGGGAAATAGAAATAAAATGAGCAAAGAAGAAGCAAACCCAAGTCTAGATGTCGCTCGTGGAAACTCAGAGAATTCAAATTGAGCAAAATCTAAAACACACAGCCAAAGAACAATCGTGGTAGCACCCAAGGTTGGAAATAATAGATCGAAATCGAAAAGGGGGGAAGGATCTATGTTTGCCTTTGAGTCTAATTAAAGATAATGGTGACATCAAGGATCGTACAAGAGTGTTAATGAGCCTTCTCCAGGCAATGCGTTGGAAAGAACCTCACCGATGAGCCCAACCTCATCTCTAGGACCACGCCAAAGCTAGGCCGATGTGGGAAACATTATCGGGTGCCAGAGGGGGTGAGCAAGGCCCAAGTACCCATTCCTATGAGTCTCACAAAGGCTAGGGAGTACTGAGGGCATAAATACCTCAAAAGACAGGATCAGAGGGTGTGGGGACGTGGAGGGAAAGTGTGGAAAAAGGAATTGAAGAAGGAAACTGAGAACTGAGATAGAGATGCATGAAAGAGAATCAGAAACAAACTGGTTTCTTGTTTGCAAAGGGAGAAGAGGGGCGTAGGTTGGAGAGAGTATAGGTTCCATGGGATCAAAATCCAACGGCCAGGATAGAATTTGTGTTTGCAACTAAAAGGAAGTGAACCATAAATAACCGCGTGACAGAAAATAAATGAGAAATCATATTCAGAAATGAAATTGAATAAAGTGGTGTATTTAATCATTTACCTTTTTCTTTCTCTTAAATTAAGGGCTCAAACATTAACCAAAATAAATGAAATTTGGCACAGAGTCCAATTAAGGCATGTACATTCCAATTATGCACTTAGTTTTTCCTTTTAGAAACTTTTAAAGGGTTAAATAAATCAAATATCATTTTCTCTTTCCTCCTTCATTTATTGCATTAGGATTATCCAAATTAAGTGAAACTTCATTCACAAGTTAATTTAAGTGTGTTGAATATGAATTTTGCATTATTTCCATATTTTAGAGTTATTACACACATTATTAAGCATTAATGCCTTGTATCAACTTTCTCTCTCCTAAACTTAACTTATTATTTCAAAGTTGCCCAAATTAGATGAAAATTGACATGTAGGCTTACTTTGATATGTAGATTATAAATTTGGAGTCTATTACCACTTTTGAGACTTTGTTACATGTGTAATGTCATTTGGCCCATTAGAGGACCATTAGCTTAATTACTTTATTCAATTAGGTTCATCAAGGTGATATTACATGCATTAGCTCATTAAGATCATTCTAAACATCCTTTAAGTCTAACCTCAAACCTTGTTTGGACAAACCCAAAAGATCAAAGCTCTAAGGTAGGGTCCAAGATCTGATATGTTACAACACTCCACCCCTGAAAAGGATTTCGTCCTCGAAATCTATTGTTCCAAACATCAACAACCAACTACTCTCCACCCCTGAAAAGGTTCAACCTAACAAGTCAAACTAAACAACTTTTTAGAGCTACCCACGTTCTCTTAGTTGTGGAAGTTTTAGAAATTGATGTGGTTCATGTATCCAACTAAAAGTCACTATCTAGGGTTGTGTTTTAGGTCCTTGTGTCTCTAACCTAAAAACCCTACATAAACATCCAAAAGTCATAGGGTACGACAACTACGCCTTTATATCAATCCTAATCATAACTCCAAAGTCAAAACTAGGGTTAGATTTTATTCACCAGTTCTAGGGTTTCTATTCATTGTGACTTAGTTTAAGAAAACATCGATAAATCAGAGAAAACTTTTGTACATATAGTAGTATAATTGAAAATAAATTTTGGCGATGAAACTTTTTGAGATGAAACAAAATGTGGATCCAAAATGAATTGCGGAAACCAAGTCACATTTTTTTCATAATAAGATCTTATTATCCAACAACTACCTCATACTCATAACCTAATCTTATCCTCAAATAAAATCTTATTAAAAAAATCAAATCTAGGGTGGACATCTCACCTAGAGGTAACTTTGCAAAGTCAAAGGGTTCTAATAGGGGTGACAAAATTGAAATAGTTAGATTCCGACTACCATGGGCTCTGATACCGTGTTGTAAAGAAGTGAAATCACCTCTCTACTAAAAATTTCAACAATAGAACCTCTAGTCCAAACACACTTCAAAGGTATGCTTGGAGTGGGTGTAAAATTTTCAAATCTTTATTTATGGTATACAAAACAACCGAAGTGTAGCAGCATAATAAAAACATGACTATATTCAATTTATAAAACAAGGTAACATCTTAAACTTACATGTAGTGTACATCATAAAGATCCATGTAGAGGAAATCTAAACTACATCAAGACTGTCTCCAAGCTATAACTCCTTAATCTAGGTCCATAACTTTATGCCATGTCTTCCATATCTTTCACCTATGGTTGGAAGCATACCCTAGCAAGAAGAGAAAAATAGAAGACATCAACAAAGGTTGGTATGTGCATGCTAAAAAGCAAATTGAGCAATTTATAAAGAATAAGGGGCATCAAAATAAAAGGCTTCCCATGCAAGAGATAATGACTACCCATAAGGGCATAAAAGATAGGAATCATCATCACATAATAAAAAAAGATATTTGCCATAATTGAAACAATAAAGATTGTGCAATACTGGCACAAAGGTAAAGTAGGGCACACACCCCACAATCATCATCATAACATGCATGCATGTGAGATACGCATAGCCCTAGAACAATATAAACACAAAGGTGGCCAAGTATAAACTTGAAACCTGATAGATTAAGGAATACTACCAATGCAATTTACACTAATCTAGTGCTACTGAATCACATGGCATGTTGAATGTTGAGGCAAGTGAAAAGTATAGTCAGAATTATACAATGTTGCCATCACACAATGGACAACACAAAAATATAAACATCCACTTCAAAGTGGGCACATATCATCATATAATACCAACATGCACCAAGGCACAAGAAAAAGACATCAAGAGAATATCCAAGTCCATAACAAGTAAGATAGTTAACACGAACCATGATATCAAAAGAACAGACATATGTGTAGGCCAAAGTCAAAAAAATGATAAGATAGGTGAATTTCTCAATATAGATAAATAGGGGATACAACATACCTCAACTTCAGAGTCAAAATGATCCAATGCCAAGTCTAGGTTCAAGCCTAGGCCTCTAAAGAACCTATGATGCATTTATGTAGAATTAAGGTTAGATTTACATTAATTATTCAAAACCCTAAAAATCGTCTTTTTATTATTAATGAATTAGGTTATAAAAACAATGCCATGTTTTAGGTTATATTTTCCTGAGTTCAAAACATATTTTATTATATTTTTCTGACTTATAAATATTTAGTTATGAATTTTACAACTTATAATCAATTAAGAAGATCCATTAAATATCACATATTTTAGACATTAGATTTTGGCATCAAAACTAGTACCATTAGAAAGCTTGTATTTTTCTAAATCCAATGACTATTTTTCCATATTTTTCTTATAATTGATTAATTAGTTATCAATTTTTTTAAACTGACCAATTGAAAACAAGGAAAAAGCCACGTAAGCGATTGACTGTGAAAGAGAGCGAGAGAGAGAGAGAGAGTGGGGCCCAACCAAACATGACCCAATCACAAATGATTGAACTGCCCAGTCAGCAGTGCACTGACCCACCCCAAGCACAAAGAAACAAAAAGCAAAAGGACATAAATGCCCCTAAGAAGAAAAGTGAGAATGAGGTATAAACTAAGGGCATAATAGGGTTTTGTTCACAAAGATCCATCCATCCTAAAGGCTCGCGCCATGGTCTCCAGCAGGAAGCTGCTATGATGGCCGAGATCAAGGAATATAGGGAAACAAAAATCAAACAAGCAAAGAAGAAGCAAACCCAAGTCTAGATGTCACTCACGGAAACTCAGAGAATTCAAATCGAGCAAAATCCAAAAAACACAGCCAAAGAATAATCGTGATAGCACCTGAGGTCAGAAATAGTAGACCAAAATCAAAAAGGAGGAAATGATCTATGCTTGCCTTTGAGTCCAATTGAATATAACGATGACATCAAGGATTGTACAAGAGTGTGAACGAGCCTTCTCCAGGCGATGTGTTGGAGAGAACGCCACCGACGAGCCCAACCTCATCTCCAGGACCACAGCAGAGCTAGGCCAATGTGGGGAAACATTGTCGGGTGCCGGAGGGGGCGAGCAAGGCCAAGGTGTCAGTTCCTATGAGTCTCATGAAGGTTAGGGAGTACCGAGGGTATAAATACCTCAGAAGTTAGGATCAGAGGGTGCGGGGAGGTGAAGGGAAAGTGTGGAAAAAGGAATCGAAGAAAGAAACTGAGAATTTAGAGAGAGATGGGAGAAAGAGGTAGACTAGTTTCCTGTTTACAAAGGGAGAAGAGGGGTGTAGGTTGGAGAGAGTAAAGGTGTCGTTGGATCAAAATCCCACGGTCTGGATAGAATCTGCATTTGCAATTGAAAGGAAGTGAACCGGAAATAACCGCATGACTGGAAAATAAATTGGAAATCATATTCAGAAATGAAATTGAATAAAGTGATGTATTTAATCATTTACCTATTTCTCTCTCTTAAATTGAGGGCTCAAACATTAACCAAAATAAATGAAATTTGGCACAGAGACCAATTAAGGCATGTAGATTTTGATTATGCACTTAGTTTTGCCTTTTGTAAACTTTTAATGGGTTAAATAAATCAAACCTCCTTTTCTCTTTCCTCCTTCATTAATGGCATTAGGATTATCCAAATTAGGTGAATCATCATTCACAAGTTAACTTAAGTGTATTGAATACGGCCATCTTTTGGAGTTATTACACACATTATTGAGCATTAATGCCTTTAATCAACTTTCTCTCTCCTAAACTTATCAAGGTTTCCCAAATTAGATGAAAATTGACATGTAGGCTTACTTTGATATGTAGTTTATGAATTTGGAGTCTATTACCACTTTTGAGACTTTCTTACATGTGTTATGTCATATTGCCCATTAGAGGCCCATTATCTTAATTACTTTATTCAATTAGGTTCATCAGGGTGATATTACATGCATTAGCTCATTAAGATCATTCTAAACATCCTTTAAGTCTAACCTTAAACCTTGTTTAGACAAACCCAAAAGATCAAAGCTCTAAGGTAGGGTCCAAGATCCAGTATGTTACAACACTCCACCCCTGAAAAGGATTTTGTCCTCAAAATCTATTGATCCAAACATCAACAACCAACTACTCTCTACCCCTGAAAAGGTTCAACCTAACAAGTCAAAATAAACAACTTTTTAGAGCTACCCACATTCTCTTAGTTGTAGAAGTTTTAGAAATTTATGTGGTTCATGTATCCAACTAAAAGTCACTATCTAGGGTTATGTTTTAGGTCATTATCTCTCTAACCTAACAACCCTACATAAACATCCAAAAGTCATAGGGTAGGACAACTACGCCTTTATATCAATCCTAGTCATAACTCTAAAGTCAAAACTAGGGTTAGATTTTATTCACTAGTTCTAGGGTTTCCCTTCATTGTGACTTAGTTCAAGAAAACATCGATAAATCAGAGAAAACTTTTGTACATATAGTAGTATAATTGAAAATAAATTTTGGCGATGAAACTTTTTGAGATGAAACAAAAATGTGGATCCAAAATGAATTGCGGAAACCAAGTCACATTTTTTCATAACAAGATCTTATTATCCAACAACTACCTCATACTCATAACCTAATCTTATCCTCAAATCAAATCTTATTCAAAAAAATCAAATCTAGGGTGAACATCTCACCTAGGGGTAACTTTGCAAAGTCAAAGGGTTCTAATAGGGGAGACAAAATTGAAATAGTCAGATTCCGACTACCATGGGCTCTGATACCATGTTGTAAAGAAGTGAAATCACCTCTCTACTAAAAATTTGAACAATAGAACCTCTAGTCCAAGCATACTTCAAAGGTATGCTAGGAGTGGGTGTAAAATTTTCAAATCTTTATTAATGGTATACAAAATAAACAAAGTGTAGCAGCGGAATAAAAACATGACTATATTCACTTTATAAAATAAGAAACACCTTAAACTTACATGTAGGGCACATCATAAGGATCCACGTAGAGGAAATCTAAACTACATCAAGATTGTTTGCAAGTTATAACTCCTTAAGCTAGGTCCATAACTTTCTGCCATGTCCTCCGCATCCTTCACCTAGGGTTGGAAGCATACCCCAGCAAGAAGAGAAAAATAGAAGACAACAACAAAGGTTGGTTTGTGCATACTGAAAAGAAAATTGAGCAATTTATAAAGAATAAGGGACATAAAAATAAAAGGCTTCCAATGCAAGAGATAAGGACTACCCACAAGGGCATAAAAGATAGGAATCATTATCACATAATAAAAGAAGATACTTGCCATAATCAAAATAATAAATATTATGCAATACTGGCACAAAAGTAAACTAGGGCACACACCCCACAGTCATCATCATAACCTGCATGCGTGTGAGATAAGAATAGCCCTAGAATAATATAAGCACAAAGGTGGTCAAGTATAAACTTGAAACCTGGTAGAGAAAGGAATACTGCCAATCTCCCAACATATAAGGTTATTGCCACCCTCATTAATAATCAATAGGGGATTACTTCCCCAAAACCAATGTAATTTACAATAATCTAGTACTACCGAATCACATAGCATGTTGAATGTAGAGGCAAGTGAAAAGTATAGTCAGAAGTATACAATGTTTCCATCACACAATGGACAACACAAAAATATAAACATCCACTTCAAAGTGGGCACATATCATCATATAATACCAACATGCACCAAGGCACAAGAAAAAGATGTCAAGAGAATATCCAAGTCCATAACAAGTAAGATAGTTCATACAAACCATGATATCAAAAGAATAGACATATGTGTAGGCCAACGTCAAAAGAATGATAAGATAGTTGAATTTCTCAATATAGATGAATAGGGCATACAACATACCTCAACTTTAGAGTAAAATAATCCAAAGCCAAGTCTAGGTCCAAGCCTAGGCCTCCAAGAACCTATGATGCATTTATGTGGAATTAGGGTTAGATTTACATTAATTATTCAAAATCCTAAAAATGCCTTTTTATTATTAATGAATTAGATTATCAAAACTATTCCAAGTTTTAGGATATATTTTCCTGAGTTTAAAACATATTTTATTATATTTTTCTGAATTATAAATCTTTCGTTATGAATTTTACAAGTTATAATCAATTACGAAGATCCATTAAATATCACCTATTTTAGACATTAGATTTTGGCATCAAAACTAGTACCATAGAAAGCTTGTATTTTTTAAAATCCAAGGACTATTTTTCCATATTTTTCTGATCATTGATTAATTAGTTATTGAGTTTATAAATTGATCAATAGAAAACAAGGAAAAAGCCACATAAACGATTGACTGTGAAAGAGAGAGCGGGGGGGTGCAAACATGACCCAATCACAAACGATTGAACTGCCCAATCAGTAGTGTGTTGGACCACCCCAAGCACAAAGAAACAAAAAGCAAAAGGGCATAAATGCCCCTGAGAAGAAAAGTGAGAATGAGGTATAAACTAAGGGCATAATAGGGTTTTGTTCACAAAGATCCATCCATCTGGAAGGTCCGTGCCATGGTCACTAGCAGGAAGCTGCTATGACGGCTGAGATCAAGGAATCCAGGGAAACCAAAATCAAATGAGCAAAGAAGAAGCAAACCCAAGTCTAGATGTCACTCATAGAAACTATGAGAATTCAAATCGAGCAAAATCTGAAATACACATCCAAGAACAATCGTGGTAGCACCCGTGGTCAGAAATAGTAGACCAAAATCAAAAAGGGGGAAATGATCTATGCTTGCCTTTGAGTCCAATTGAAGATAACGGCAGCATCAAGGATCGTACAAGAGTGTTAACGAGCCTTCTCCAGGTGATGCGTTGGAGAGAACCTCACCGATGAGCCCAACCTCATCTCCAGGACCACACTGGAGCTAGGCAGATGTGGGAAACACTACCGGGTGTCGGAGGGGGCGAGCCAGGCCCAAGTACCGGTTCCTACGAGTCTCACGAAGGTTAGGCAGTACCGAGGGTATAAATACCTCAAAAGTTAGGATCAGAGGGTGCGGGGAGGTGAAGGGAAAGTGTGTAAAAAGGAATCGAAGAAGGAAACTGAGAATTGAGAGAGAGATGCGAGAAAGAGAATCAGAAACATATTGGTTTCCTGTTCACAAAGGGAGAAGAGGGGCATAGGTTGGAGAGAGTACATGTGTCGTTGAATCAAAATCCAACGGTCAGGATAGAATCCGTGTTTGCAAATAAAAGGAAGTGAACCATAAATAACAACATGATAGAAAATAAATCGGAAATCATATTTGGAAACAAAATCGAATAAAGTGATGTATTTAATCATTTACCTTCTTCTCTCTCTTAAATTGAGGGATCAAACATTAACCAAAATAAATGAAATTTGGCAGAGAGGCCAATTAAGGCATGTAGATTCTGAGTATGCACTTAGTTTTGCCTTTTGGAAACTTTTAATGGGTTAAATAAATCAAACCTCATTTTCTCTTTCCTCCTTCATTAATGGCATTAGGATTATCCAAATTAGGTGAAACTTCATTCACAAGTTAACTTATGTGTGTGGAATACAAATTTGGCATTATTTCCATCTTTTAGAATTATTACACACATTATTGAGCAATAATGCCTTTTATCAACTTTCTCTCTCCTAAACTTACTTTATTATTTCAAGGTTGCCCAAATTAGATGAAAATTGACATGTAGGCTTATTTTGATATGTAGGTTATGAATTTGGAGTCTATTAATACTTTTGATACTTTCTTACATGTGTTATGTCATTTGGCCCATTAGAGGTCCATTAGCTTAATTACTTTATTCAATTAGGTTCATTAGGGTGATATTACATGCATTAGCTCATTAAGATCATTCTAAACATCCTTTAAGTCTAATCTCAAACCTTGTTTGGCCAAACCCAAAATATCAAAGTTCTAGGGTAGGGTCCAAGATCTGGTATGTTACAACTAACAACAACAACTATCCAACCTTCCACATCTACTGATACTGAAGTTGCTCTATCTCAATAGCACGATCCTGACCAACACCGTCGACGACCACCTAAAAAGATGTGGTAACCCACTAGATGAGACCCATGTCCCAGTGAGATATATAACTCTCAAGCAACAATTATAGTTATAGCAGATATCATTATCAACATGATGAGTAGATTCAGCTAAATAAGCAAGTTAAAAAGTTTTAGGCAGATTAAGCATAATAAACTTATTCCAATAGGTCAAGCAGATTATGCAAACTAATCAGATAAGCATGGAAACATATATGACTAGAAGGAATATGAATAACATGTAAGTCTATCCCATACTGAACAGTATAAGAAACATAGAAAGGGTTTAACATCCAATATGAAGTGTGTTTAACCCTAAGCAGATATATTACTTGGATGTTTTACGTCTTTTATTAATGCCCTAAGGAATCGAGGTATACCACTCAATTCCAACTGGCCACTGCTAAGTTGAGATTAGTTCCATAAAAGATCTGAGAGAGCCAAACTCCTAGGATCTCTCTCCCCCTCAGCCAGTATGAGTCTGTCGTAGTGACATATAAAGTCAAACTACAAAATACCTAGCCCGCCTTGGTATATAGGTCACGACGCTAGACACCATGGTATGTAAAACCCTGCCAGCAAGGTACAATTGTCGTTGTCATCAAATATCATATATAAATCTTTGAGATATGACCACAGCCATTCTCACACCAAGGCACGACTGTATTCATCCTCCAAACCTTTGGGGTCAAGATGTTAATGACAGACAGTCACTTGTACCTCGTATACTCAACAGTACGCACTTAGAGTTTCCCTTAGGAATAATCGTTTCACCATCCACCAAGTCCCGATACTATAATGGATCTATGGCCAGAGCAACTACATGATTAGGGTCCCACTTGATTAGTTAAAGCCAATTGGGTGTCTTTTGCTACATAAATCAAGTTACAAGCAAGCCTTAAAAGAATTCTACAAAACATAGGTAGAGTGAAACTTCAGAAGATATAAAATGGTTTAAGCATAAAACTTGTCACATCACCACATGGTAATGTTCACTGCCACTCATGAGACCATCACCATTATACCACCACATCACCGCATGGTAATGTTCACTGTCACTCATGAGACCATCACCATTATACCACCATGGGATACCAATCCTTTATCACATCACACAGAGGATATCACCTCAAATAGGGCACAAGACCATACTTAAGTTCATAGAGCTGCCATATCACTCTCTGTAAGAACATCATTATCTCTCCATGCCTCTTCAAGGCTCATCATCATCATCATCATCATCACCGTATAAGTGTGACATAATCCCATTCACAATCTTACATTATGCATCATGATGTTCATAAGATAGCTAATTAGGGTTACAACAATTTAGGAGAGAGAAAGGTACTCCATCATTATTCTAATTACTCAAGAAACTAAGCATTATCACCATGCACTTAGATTAGGGTTAAGATAAAAAAAAAAGCAGACCAAAATAAACCCTAATTATCATCATCTCCAACAATCATGGGGGCAACATGGTCAAACATCATCAACCTAAAATCAACAAAACATCACAGCCATATAAACTAGAAACATCACCGGTCGTTGAAGGTTGAGTATGGTTGGCGACTGCTGAAGATAGGCACACTACTCTCACCGAACACTAAAAACTAGGTCATAACATCATCCTCATCGACCGTTGAACATCTATCATGTAGATGACCGCTGAAACACAAGATTGGAGACTAAAGACAGTAGGTTTCAACCCTTTCATCGACCAGTGAGGTTGACCCATTTTAGTGATTGTTGAACTAGGGTTAATTAACCTCAACAACCACTAATTTCCACCCAACATCAGCGACCAAAGAAGGTGTACACTCATCAACCGTATAAGAAGGAAAATCTTCAACGACCTAACATGTAGTCAATCTTGGTGACCAAAATATCAATATCTCTGGCGACCTCAAGAGAAGAGAGAAAAGCTTGGCAACCAAAAACTCACCAACATCAGGTTGATCATAACCATGAAACTAAAAACCACTAAGGTGTAAAACACATAAAGGAGATCAACTCCAAAGCCCTAAATAACAACCATCATGAGAGAAAGAAAAATCATAAGTTGAGAGAGAGAAAATCAATGTTTATCACATGCATGCAAAGATCAAAACCTCCATCACCAAAGATAGGTTTTGGGTACAAGAATTAGGGTTTATCCAAGGGATGATACTACTCAAATCACCATGTAACATAACCCTAGATCATAGAAATTATCATTATAACTTGTAATCATGTTTTAAGGTAAGATTACTTGCATTCTAGGTAAATGCAACAATAATCAAGGAGAAAGTTATATAACTTGCTTCAAAAGAGAAGAAGCAACTCCAACAAGGAAAGTGAGAAAACCCCAGTTTGATCACCTCCATGGCCAAACTAGCTCAACCTCCAAGGAAGAAACAAAACCATAAGTCAAAGAGAAAGAAGGAGAACAAAACTCTAGGTACAAAGATCAATAGGATAAGTTCTTCAACCTCAACTCGAGCACTACCATGGAGTACTATGGATTTGGCCAAGAAGAGAGAAGATCTTCAAACTCAACTTGAGTAATACCATGGAGTGTAACATCCCTGACTTGGATTATGCCTTAACCCTAGAAGTTTTACTTAAGTAAGTTATTTATATTCTTGTCTTTATCTTTTGAAAAGTAATTAAGACTAAAGGAGAGCTTATGTTTCAATTTTGGTCCTATTTGAATAATGTTGAAACAATATTTTACCTGTTTTGGACTAAAGTGCAATTTACCCAATATAAGGGGTTACCTTGCAAATGTTACATGATAAATGCTCCTCAAGTGTTATAGCATCATAAGAATGAGAATGATGCTAAGGTGTGGCTTCCACAAGCCTAAGTTCCAAGAAGGAGCTTGTTTGAGTAATACTTGTGTATTGAATGCTAGTTTTGGTGTAATTTGTAAATTACCAAAAATCTAGGGTTGAATATGTAAAATACCACTTCAAGAGCGCCCCTACTATTTCTTGGTACCATTTATAGAAAATAAATAGAAAGGGGCCTCTTGTTTGAACTACTTTTGAGGAGAGATAATCTTGATAATAAAATAATCAAGATTTAAGCATAATTGAAAACCCTAATTTATTTTGTAGCAAAAATAAATATATTAATTGAAGTTACCATCAACTAAAAAGGATGTGGTTGAAATCCTATAGTGTTAGGACGTCCAAATGCCTTGAGTGGCACCGAAATATCCTAAGTAGGTGAAG
Organism: Alisma plantago-aquatica; assembly: GCA_963693085.1. Classification (NCBI taxonomy): domain Eukaryota; kingdom Viridiplantae; phylum Streptophyta; class Magnoliopsida; order Alismatales; family Alismataceae; genus Alisma; species Alisma plantago-aquatica. The sequence goes on from OY856409.1 coordinate 1,102,722,551, forward strand.
AAATCCACTCACATTTATTAATTAAAAAGTAATGTCCACTAAAAATGGATAATAGTATTATAATGATTAAGGTGCGTAGTGGTTGCTTTTAATTCATGCATAATTGAGAGGATATTGAGGAAAAAGGAAGATGTCTTTGAAGGCAAGGAAGGGAGGGGGCATGTGGCAAGAAAGTGGATGCATTTTCTCCTACTTTCTCTCTCCTAGAAAATCAATTATAAGTACTCGATTTTCTCCTTACTTGAAAGGCTATTTTTGCAAACCACTTTCTTTCCTTGCTTTAGTCGATGACCAAGGAGATTAGGATCAAGAGGAAGACGTTCCCCAAGCTGAAGGTAAGCTCCATGATCATCTTCAACCTTGGATGGATGGTTGAAATCGGATTTCAACATTCATTTTCTTCTCTCTTCCATCCAATGCTCAACCTTGGCTATCATTTGCATCCAAAGAGTTGGAAACGAACCTTGGATAGTTGAAGGAGCTTCTTTCACCATTAGAGATGAGAAGCTTGAAGCTTTGAAGCTACTTTGAAGACGGGTTATATAACTTGAACCCACCAATGTTATTATTGTTTTCAATTCCTCATCATATGTTGATCTTTTATTTTCTTCTCGAATAATTGATGAATTCATTATATATATGATAGTAGAATTCGGAGGTATGAAGCTTGATGATGATGACATCATATTTGCACACACCTCAAGAATATAAAAAACAAACGGTTTCAATTTTGTGGTCAAACAGTTTCAAACTGTTTGGTGACCAAACGGTTTCAAAACCGTTAGAGGTCAAACGGTTTCAAACCATTAGAGACCAAACAGTATCAATGGATTCAAGGATTAATTGGTCTCATAACCTAATAACTTCAAACAATCAAATTCAATTGATTTTATAACCCTAGCTCAATTGGTTTCAAAACCCTAGATCAATTGATGTCAAAACCTTAATTTAGGTTCAAACAGTTTCATCTATGAATTGACCAAACGGTCTCAAACCGTTTGAGGACCAATCAGTCTCAAACTATTTGAGGACCAAACGGTCTCAAACCATTTAAGGTTAAAATGATTTCAAAGTTGATTTGATCAAACGGTTTTAAACCGTTCAAGGGTCAAACGGTTTCAAACCCTAATAAGATCAAACGGTTTCAAAACTGATTGAAGATCAAAGGGGGGTCAAAACTGTTTGAAGATTCAACAGTCTTCAAACTATTTGAGGGATTAGAGACCAAGACCGTTTAAGGTCTAATGGTCTTCAAACCGTTTGAGGGATTAGAGACCAAGACCGTTTAAGGTCTAATGGTCTTCAAACCATTTGAGGGATTAGGATTAAATGATCCTCAAGACCATTTGAAGGTCAAGTGACCTCAAGACCGTTTGAAGGTCAAGTGACCTCAAGACCGTTTGAAGGTCATGTGACCTCAAGACCGTTTTAAGGTCAAGTGACCTCAAGACCGTTTGAAGGTTTAGACCAAGACCGTTTGAAGGTCTAAATGGTCTCAAACCATTTAAGGTTTAGGGCCAAACCGTTTGAAGGTTCAATTAGTCCAAACCGTTTGAAGGTCCAATTGATTCAAATCATGTAAGTACTAATAACCCCATAGGTGGTTGAAGAGTATCTCAAGGTTGATTTCAATGGAAGTATCTCTAAAGTATTTAGGTAATTAATATGTTTAGAGTGATCATCACTTGATGCCTATGAAAGTAATAAATGAAATACACTATGATAAGCATAGGTGCATGTATTTAGTGAAAGGTTATGTCAACTGAATAAGGTATGATGATGATGTGTGTTCCTAAGTACACAGAACAATGATAAGTATGATTTAATACTTAAATAATGATATGTGCTCCAAGATATGTGGAAGCACTGACTTAGGGTTTGTATTAATGATGTAATCATAAAATCCTAATCAATGGATAATGGAAACCCTAATCAATAAGGAAAATTACAATACCTAAGTTTAAATTGAATAATTATGAAGGTATTATGTAATTCTAGACATGTGGAACAATGAGTTAGGTTTTAGATATTAATTGTAATATCAAAGCATTCTCCAAGATGCATGGAGTTTTGAATTAGGGTTTGATCTTTGATAATGTGATCATGAAACCCTAATCGAGAAAGATGGGAAGCCCTAACCCTAATATAGGGTAATGTTATGTGAAACCCTAATATAGGGTGATGTTATGTGAAACCCTGATATAGGGTGATGTTATGTGAAACCCTAATATAGGGTGATGGTATGATAAACTCTAATTGATAAAGATGGGAAACCCTAACCCTAATGAGGGAATAGTGATGTTATCTTTGTATTACATAATGTTGATATGCAATTGATATGGTTGTTATCAAGTATACTAACCATGCAGGTAACATGAGATGATGAGCATAACCAGATATAAGTTATGATGTTAATGGGCCTTGTGAGCCATTATTTTATTTGTTGCCTAGTGAAAGATGACAAGAAGCTTAATATGCTTGATGAACTATGTGAGATGCTTGTGTAAAAAGTATCATGAATACCTTGGTCAGATGACCTAGAGGTAATAGTTACCTGATAGTGGTAACCATGTTCAGTGATGAACTAAGGGTTTGAATAACCAGATCCAGTAAACATGATGATGGTATTGTTGAGGGATGTGAATTCCCAGTAATGAGATAAGGGATTGAGATCCCAATGTTTTATAAAGTTGTGAAAAGTACTTGATAGAAGTAGCACATGTTTCTTGTAGCATTTGTCATAATAATTCTTGTTTGAAAACTTGACTGATGCTAAAAGAATATGGTAATGTACTTAAATAATCAAGTGGAATATTATCATGTAGAGCCCTGGCCATAGATCCATCATTGTCAGTAGCTGGTGATGGTGAAACGGGTTCTCCTACGGGTTAATCCGGAGCGTATATTGTTGAATATGTGGGATTTCTCCTAGACGAAAATAGGAGGATTAGAGTGCAATTTTGGTTGTAGACTCAAGATATGTATAAGAGCATGGTGAATAGGCACATGGCTCAGTGTGATAGAGTATGAATGCGTTCATGGCTCAGAGAGCACGGTGAACTGGCACGTGGCTCAGTTTTACTAGCGTCGGGACTTGTACCAAGGCGGGCTAGAGAATGGGTAGCCTATGAGAGCTAACACTATGACTGAGGTCACTTAAGCAAGAGATTGTGGTCCTCCTTGTGGTCTCGTACTGACCGAGACGGATGAGATCGTGGAGTCTGGCTCTTACATTGATCTTGTATGGCACCGGGTTTGGGTTTCGCAACCGAAGGTTGGATTTGAGTGGTACGGCTCACTGCCTCATTGCATAAGTATGATTGTAAAATGTAATCAGCCGTGTAGCGTATTTTCTTAAGAATGAAATACAGAAATCATTGGTTGATGTTACATTGCTTACTGTATCCTAAATGGATAGATGTTATACATGTTCTTCATATTCCTTATTGAAATGGATAGATAATTTAATGTTTTATCATTTATACATGTAACGCTTTAAAAGATGATGTTGCTCAATTCTGCTTAATATTGATTAAACCCTGCTTTTCAATAGAGAATCCTCTGCTCGGTTTATCACTATTTATCTGCAATAATAATGTTTCTAGCGGAGACTTATATCTCTCGATGGGGCAATTTCAATTGTCTCACCCCCGTGGGATCCAACCTTTTTTGGTGGACCAGGACGAGGAGGTAGAAACCATACAATAGGGGAAGGACAGCAGCATCAGGGATAGCAGTAACATCTCAGGTGGAGATACTGACTGTCGTGTCTTGTAGATATGAGTCCTATGTGTCATCTCTGTACTCTCAAGTCCTTGGAGTCAGTAGTTAGTGCTTTTATGATCGATCTGAGATTTTTGGCATTGAATGCCTCAAGGTTTTATGTTGCTTATGTGTAAATTTAACAGAGCAACTATTGTATGTAATCATCGAGAAGAGAAGGTACATGGTATGTACAATGTAAATCAAAATGTATATAGTACTTTGGTTCTCTTTATAAGAGTTTCCTGGAATTGGATCTCTTTGCAAAAGGTTTTAATTTTTTGTGATTTTTGTTAATCTGCTATTTATGTTCATTCCGCTTAATTAGTAATGATTTGTTTGTCGGTTTGGTGACAGTCGCCACAAGGTTTTGGTATCAAAGCTTAAGGTTCGCTGAGTCTACAGAGACATAGGATTAAGGTCGTTGAGTCTGTTCTAGTGTCTTCCAATTTATCTGATAGTGACTTCTACTCTCAGGAGAAGAAGTAAAGCTTGAACATGGATGGATCACATGAAGAACATGCTGCTAAAAGCAGTGTTGCTATACCAGGAGGAGGTGCAAGGGATCAGGCTAGAGAAGAACTAGTACCTGAACATCCCCAGCTTGACCAAGCTACACTAGAAAACCCAGCTTTCCATGCTCTGTTTGGGCAGTTCATGGCGACTATGACACATATTGTGGATAGGATGCCACCACTTGCACCTAGGGAACCAGCTCACAATGAGAGACATGGAGCTGGAAAGACTTTTGAATGACTTCGCCGGGTAGGAGCCACTAATTATGCTGGTACAACTGACCCAACAGACGCAGACTTGTGGCTAACTGAGCTGGAAAAGGCCTTCAAAATTCTTAATATCCCTGAATCTGAGAAGGTTAGGCATGCGGTGTACCTGTTGAAGGGGAGTGATGGCCATTGGTGGGCTATAGAAGAAGGCAAAAGACCATGTGTTGAAGTTGGATGGGAAGAGTTCCGGCAAGAATTTGTTAGTAGATATTTTCCCAAGACTTACCTGGATGAGAAAATCTCTCAGTTTGAGCAGATAAGGCAAGGACCAATGAACATTAGTGAGTATGAAGCTAAGTTTATGGAGCTTCTATAGTTTTGTCCACACATGGCTGCTACAAATGAGGAGAGAATTCGGCATTTTGAGAAGGGTTTGAACGTTGATTTAACCACACCAGTATCTGCTCTAGAGAATAGAGAGAGGTTTGCCACCTTTTTGGAGTCCGTTAGGCAGATAGAAAGGTCCGTGATTGAGAAGCATCAAGCCAACAGTAAGAAAGTATATACCCAGTTCCAGGGATAGAGGTATGAAAGTTTTAAGAAACTAAGGTTTTATGCACCAACAGCACCACCAAGGTTTAATACTCAGACACAGTGGACATCTAGCAAGGGTAGAGGTTGTATTTTACCACCAATGGGAGCTCACAACTCAGCATCAAAGTCAGTAACAGGACCGTCTAGACCATAGTGGGAGAACAGAGTTTGTTATAAATGTGGGAAGATGGGACATCAGATGAAAGATTGTCTAGTTAGAGACATGAGTGTAACCCAAACACTGAGGTAGAGTCAACAAGGCTCTCAGAAGTGATAGTTTAGAAGTGGCACACGAGGACATGGATAGGCATCCCAAGCTGGCTCATCCACATCCAACAACAAGGTGAGTGGTCAACAACCAGCAATGGCAAGATTCTATGCTATGAATCAGCCGGAAGCAGTGTTCAACCCACGAGTTGTGACATGTCAGATGGAATTATTTCATTCTGATATGTCTTCATCCTGCTTTGTATCTATTTTGATTGATCCGAGTGCTATGCAATCCTTTATAACTCGAGTAGTGATTCATGACTGCAATATGAGTGTCAGTCATAGAGTAGATAACTTGTTATTAGAAACTTCGTTAGTTGAATTTGCAGTGTTGCGGGAGGTACATTCTCCCTATGTTCTTTCTTTTTCAGAACATAGCATTCAGGTGGATCTTATACCACTTGAGATGCATGGGTTTGACATAATCCTTGGGATGGACACCCTAGAAAAGTATAAGGTTGTCTTGGATTGCGGTTCCAAGCATGCTATGTTCACAGACAATGGTGTTACATGGATCTTTCAGGGGGACAAAAAGATTCTTCAAACCTGTCTAGTGTCGGCTATGGTAGCTGAGAAGTTGATGAGATAAGGATGCTTCACATTCTTGGCACATGTGGTAGATACCAGAGCAGAGAGTCCTAGTCTTTCTAAAGTTCTGATTGTTAGGGAGTTTGAGGATGTGTTTCCTGAGGAACTTTCAGGTGTTCCTCCACCCTGAGAGATTGATTTCTAGATTAATCTAATCTCGGGTACACAACCTATAGCTCAAACACCATATAGAATGGCACCTGTTGAGATGGTAGAACTCAAGAAACAGTTACAGGAGTTGCTTGAAAAGGGTTTTATTCGACCGAGTACTTCACCATGGGGTGCTCCAGTTATTTTTGTTAAAAAGAAAAATGGGTCTATGCAATTATGCATCGACTATAGACAGCTAAACAAAGTAACCATAAAGAACAAATATCCTCTACCAAGGATAGATGACTTGTTTGACCAGTTGTGTGGTGTAACTATATTCTCTAAAATAGATCTGAGGTTAGGATACCATCAGTTACGCATCAAGGAGAGTGACATACCTAAATCAGCCTTCAGGACAAGGTATGGTCACTATGAGTTCATAGTTATGTCGTTTGGACTAACGAATGCACCAGTTGCATTCATGGAACTCATGAATAGAATCTTCTAGCCATTCCTTGATCAATTCATAGTAGTCTTTATATATGACATCCTGATTTACAGTAGAGATGCTCGACAACATGAGAAACACCTTAGTCAGACCTTGACTTTACTGAGAGAGCACAAGCTATATGCCAAATTCAGTAAGTGTGAGTTCTGGTTATCAGAAGTGTCTTTCCTAGGACACGTAATATCTGCCTCAGGTATACGTGTTGATCCTATATAGGTAGAATCTGTCTTGGAGTGGGAACAGCCAAAGACACCAATGGAGATATGCAGTTTTCTAGGATTGGCAGACTACTATAGGAGGTTCATTAAGAACTTCAGTTCTGTAGCATTACCCCTAACCAAGTTGACCAGGAAGGAAGTTCCTTTTGTCTGGAATGACAAGTTTCAGCATTCTTTCCAGTCGTTGAAAGAAAGGTTGACTAGTGCGCCTGTGTTAGTGTTATCTGAGCTGAGAAAGGGGTATATTGTTTTCTGTGATGTTTCTAAGAATGGTCTAGGATGTGTGTTGATGCAGGATAATCAAGTGATTTCTTTTGCTTCTCGATAGCTTAAGAAACATGAGGAAAATTATCTGACACATGATCTATAATTAGCCGCAATGGTTCATGCGTTGAAGATCTAGAGACATTATCTCTATGGAGAGACATTCTAGATTTTCACGGACCATAAGAATTTAAAATATATCTTTTCACAGCATGAGTTTACATGAGACAACGCCACTGGATGGAGTTAATCAAGGACTATGATTGTACAATTGATTATCATCTGGGAAAGGCTAATGTAGTGGCTTATGCACTAAGTAGAAAATCATCATTGCCAACCATGGACAAAGCACAGTTGAACTCTTTAGTGTGCTTTAAACGAGACATGCTTGACTCTTTGAGGAAAAACAATGTACAACTTAAAGTATCCTTGTTAGCTGGACTGTTAGTTGAGATGCACATAAAACTTACTCTGAAACAACAAATCAAAGAGGCACAACATGTTGATATTGTGATTCAGCAGATTATATCAGAGTATGGTAGTGAGAAATGGGATGGGTTTCATGAGTCAGATGATGAGGTAGTCTGTTACCATGGTAGGATAGTAGTACCTGATGCCAATAACTTAAGGAAGTTAGTCATGGAGGAAGCTCATACATCCATGTATGCAATGCATCCAGGGAGCACCAAAATGTATCATAACTTGAAAGATATGTATTGGTGGCCTGGTTTGAAGAAATATGTAGATGAGTTTGTTATGCGGTGTCCAACGTGTCAGTAGGTTAAAGTTGAACATTAAAAGCCCACAGGAACAATGTAACCTTTACCTATACCACAGTGGAAATGGGATTACGTAACCATGGACTTTGTGGTTGGTTTACCCAGAACAGCCAAAAGTCATGATTCCATTTGGGTGATAGTTGATAGGTTGACTAATTCAACACATTTTCTTCCTGTCAAAACAACCTATAATGCTAATAAACTTGCACATATCTATATAGATGATGTAGTGTGATTATACGGGGTTCCAGCTACAATTGTTTCTAATAGAGGTCCCCAGTTCACGAGTCATTTTTGGGAATGACTACATAAAGCTTTGGGTACGCAGTTAAGATTCAGTACTGCCTTTCACCATAGACGGATGGACAATCTGAGAGGACTATACACACCTTGGAGGATTTGCTTAGGGCATGTGTCCTTCAGTTTGTAGGAAGTTGGGACCTACACTTGATCCTAATAGAATTCACTTACAACAATAGTTATCGGCACAGTATTGATATGGCACCATATGAAGCATTATATGGTAGACGTTGTAGATCTCCATTATGCTGGTATGAAATAGGGGAATGTCAACTTTTGGGTCCTGAATTAGTGCAACAGACAACTGAAAAGATTAAAGTAATACAACAACAGTTAAAGGCTGCACAGGATAGACAGAAATCATACACTGATAAACGGTGAAGACCTTTAGAATTCCAAGTTGGAGACAGAGTATATCTCAAAGTCTCACCCTGGAAAGGTGTTCTTAGATTTGGGAAAAAGGGTAAGTTAGCTCCTAGATTTATGGGACCATATCCAATCACTGAACAGATTGGAAAGGTAGCCTATAAGTTGGAGTTGCCATCTGAACTACACAGATTGCATCCAGTATTCCATATATCCATGCTGAGAAACTGTCACCCTGATACGGAGTTAGTATTGCAACATGTGGAGGTAGAGTTAAATGAAGATATATCCTATGTAGAAGGACCAGTGTTGATTCTTGACAGGAGAATCAAAAAGTTGAAAAAGAAATACATAATTCTTGTGAAAGTTCTCTGGCATCATCATGTAATTGAAGAGGCTACATGGGAGCTGGAGGAAGAGAGGAGGAGGAAATACCCTTCTCTTTTCTCTTGACGATTTTGGGGACAAAATCCATGTTAGGGGTGGATAATTGTAACATCCCTGACCTGGGTTATGCCTTAACCCTAGAAGTTTTTCTTAAGTAAGTCATTTAGATTCTTGTCTTCATCTTTTGAAAAGTAATTAAGACTAAAGGAGAGCTTATGTTTCAATTTTGGTCCTATTTGAATAATGTTCAAACAATATTTTACCTATTTTGGACTAAAGTGCAATTTACCCAATTTAAGGGGTTACCTTGCAAATGTTACATGATAAATGATCCTCAAGTGTTATATCATCATAAGAATGAGAATGATTCTGAGGTGGCTTCCACAAGCCTAAGTTCCAAGAAGAAGCTTGTTTGAGTAATACTTGTGTATTGAATGCTAGTTTTGGTGTAATTTGCAAATTACCCAAAATCTAGGGTTGAATATGTAAAATACCACTTCAAGAGTGTCCCTACTGTTTCTTGGTATCATTTAGAGAAAATAAAAAGAAAGGGGCGTCTTGTTTGAACTACTTTTGAGGAGAGATAATCTTGATAATAAAATAATCAAGATTTAAGCATAACTGAAAACCCTAATTTATTTTGTAGCAAAAACAAATATATTAATTGAAGTGCCCATCAACTAAAAAGGTTGTGGTTGAAATCCTATAGTGGGAGGACGTCCAAATGCCTTGAGTGGCACCGAAATATCCTAAGTAGGTGAAGAAATCCACTCACATTTGTTAATTAAAAAGTAATGTCCGCTAAAAATGGATAATAATATTATAATGATTAAGGTGCTTAGTGGTTGCTTTTAATTCAAGGATAATTGAGAGTATATTGAGGAAAAAGGAAGATGGATTCGAAGGAAAGGAAGGGAGGGGGCATGTGGCAAGAAAGTGGATGAATTTTCTCCTACTTTCTCTCTCCTAAAAAATCAATTATAAGTACTCAATTTTCTCCTTACTTGAAAGGCTATTTTTGCAAACCACTTTCTTTCCTTGCTTTGGCTGATGACCAAGGAGAATAGGAGCAGGAGGAAGACGTTCCCCAAGATGAAGGTAAGCTCCATGATCATCTTCAACCTTGGATTTATGGTTGAAATCAGATTTCAACATTCATTTTCTTCTCTCTTCCATCCAATGCTCAACCTTGGCTATCTTTTGCATCCAAAGAGTTGGAAACGAACCTTGGATAGTTTAAGGAGCTTATTTCACCATTATAGATGAGAAGATTGAAGCTTTGAAGCTACTTTGAAGGCGGGTTATATAACTTGAACCCATCAATGTTATTATTGTTTTCAATTCCTCATCATATGTTGATCTTTTATTTTCTTCTCGAATAATTGATGAATTCATTATATATATGACAGTAGAATTTGGAGGTCTGAAGCTTGATGATGATGACATCATCTTAGAACACACCTCAAGAATATAAAAAACAAACAGTTTCAATTTTGTGGTCAAACAGTTTCAAACCGTTAGAAACCAAACGATTTCAAACTGTTTGGTGACCAAACGATTTCAAAACTGTTAGAGGTCAAACGGTTTCAAACCGTTAGAGACGAAATGGTTTCAATGGATTCAAGGATTAATTGGTCTCATGACCTAATAACTTCAAACAATCAAATTCAATTGATTTCAGAACCCTAGGTCAATTGGTTTCAAAACCCTAGAATAATTGATGTCAAAACCTTAATTTAGGTTCAAACAGTTTCATCTCTGAATTGACCAAATGGTCTCAAACCATTTGAGGACCAAACGTTCTCAAACCGTTTAAGGTTAAAACAATTTCAAAGTTGATTCGATCAAATGATTTCAAACCCTAATAAGATCAAACAGTTTCAAAACCGATTGAAGATCAAAGGGGGGACAAAACTGTTTGAAGATTCAACGGTCTTCAAACCGTTTGAGGGATTAGAGATCAAGACTATTTAAGGTCTAACGGTCTTCAAACTATTTGAGGGATTAGAGACCAAGACCGTTTAAGGTCTAACGGTCTTCAAACCATTTGAGGGATTAGGGTTAAACGATCCTCAAGACCGTTTGAAGGTCAAGTGACCTCAAGACTGTTTGAAGGTCAAGTGACCTCAAGACCGTTTGAAGGTCAAGTGTCCTCAAGACCGTTTGAAGGTCAAGTGACCTCAAGACCGTTTGAAGGTCAGGTGACCTCAAGACCGTTTGAAGGTTTAAACGGTCTCAAACTGTTTGAAGGTTTAGGGCCAAACCGTTTGAAGGTTCAATTGGTCCAAACCGTTTGAAGGTCCAATTGATTCAAATCATGTAAGTACTAATAACCCCATAGGTGGTTGAAGAGTATCTCAAGGTTGATTTCAATGGAATTATCTCTAAAGTATTTAGGTGATTAATACATTTAGAGTGATCATCACTTGATACCTATGAAAGTAATAAATGCAATACACTATGATAAGCATAGGTGTATGTATTTAGTGAAAGGTTATGTCAACTGAATAAGGTATGATGATGATGATGTGTGTTCCTAAGTACACGGAACAATGATAAGTATGATTTAATACTTAAATAATGATATGTGCTCCAAGATATGTGGAAGCACTGACTTAGGGTTTGGATTAATGAGGTAATCATAAAACCCTAATCAATGGAGAATGGAAACCCTAATCAATAAGGAAAATTACAATACCTAAGTTTGAATTGAATACTTATGAAGGTATTATGTAATTCTATACATGTGGAGAAATGAGTTAGGTTTTGGATATTAATTGTAATATCAAAGCATTCTCCAAGATGCATGGAGTTTTGAATTAGGGTTTGATCTTTGATAATGTGATCATGAAACCCTAATCGAGAAAGATGGGAAGCCCTAACCCTAATATAGGGTAATGTTATGTGAAACCCTAATATAGGGTAATGTTATGTGAAACCCTAATATAGGGTGATGTTATGTGAAACCCTAGTATAGGGTGATGTTATGTGAAACCCTAATATAGGGTGATGGTATGAGAAACTCTAATTGATAAAGATGGGAAACCCTAACCCTAATGAGGGAATAGTGATGGTATCTTTGTATTACATTATATTGATATGCAATTGATATGGTTGTTATCAAGTATACTAACCATGCAGGTAACATGAGATGATGAGCATAACCAGGTATAAGTTATTATGTTAATGGGCCTTATGAGCCATTATTTTATTTGTTGCCTAGTGAAAGGTGACAAGAAGCTTAATATGCCTGGTGAACTATGTGAGATGCTTGTGTAACAAGTATCATGAATACCTTGGTCAGATGACCTAGAGGTAAGAGTTACCTGATAGTGGTAACCATGTTCAGTGATGAACTAAGGGTTTGAATAACCAGATCTAGTAAACATGATGATGGTATTGTTGAGGGATGTGAATTCCCAGTAATGAGATAAGGGATTGAGATCCCAATGTTTTATAAAGTTGTGAAAAGTACTTGATAGAAGTAGTACATGTTTCTTGTAGCATTTGTCATAATAATTCTTGTTTGAAAACTTGATTGATGCTAAAAGAATATGGTAATGTACTTAAATAATCAAGTGGAATATTATCATGTAGAGCCCTGTCCATATATCCATCATCGTCAGTAGCTGGTGATGGTGAAACGGGTTCTCCTACGGGTTAATCTGGAGCGTATATTGTTGAATATGCGGGGGTTTTCCTAGCCGAAAATAGGAGGATTAGAGTGCAACTTCGGTTGTAGACTTAAGATATGTTTAAGAGAATGGTGAACAGGCCCATGGCTCAGTGTGATAGAGCATGAATGCATTCATGGCTCAAAGATCATGATGAACAGGCATGTGGCTCAGTTTTACTAGCGTCGGGACCTGTACCAAGGCGGGCTAGAGAATGGGTAGCCTATGAGAGCTAACCATGTGACTGAGGTCACTTAAGCAAGAGATTGTGGTCCTGCTTGTGGTCTCACACTGACCGAGACGGATGAGATCGTGGAGTCTGACTCTTCCATTGATCTTGTATGGCACCGGCTTTGGGTTTCGCAACCAAAGGTTGGATTTGAGCGGTACGGATCACTTCCTCAGGTCATAAGTATGATTGTAAAATGTAATCAGCCGTGTAGTGTATTTGCTTAAGAATGAAATATGGAAATCATTAGTTGATGTTACATTGCTTACTGTATCCTAAATGGATAGATGTTATACATGTTCTTCATATTCCTTATTAAAATGGATAGATAATTTACTATTTATCATTTATAGTTGTAACACTTTAAAAGATGATGTTGCTCAATTCTAAATCCTGCTTTTCAATAGAGAATCCTCTACTCAGTTTATCACTATTTATCTGCAATAATAATGTTTCTGGCAGAGAGTTATATCTCTCGCTGGGACAATTTCATTTGTCTCACCCCCGTGGGATCCAACCTTTTTAGGTGGACGAGGACGAGGAGGTAGAAAGCATACAATAGGGGAAAGACAACAACATCAGCGACAACACTAACATCTCAGATGGAGATACTGACTGTCGTGTCTTGTAGATATGAGTCCTATGTGTCATCTCTGTACTCTCAGGTCCTTAGAGTCAGTAGTTAGTGCTTTTATGATCGATCTGAGATTTTTGGCAATGAATGCCTCGAGGTTTTATGTTTCTTATGTGTAAATTTAATAGAGAAACTTTTGTATGTAATCCTCGAGAAGAGAAGGTACATGGTATGTACAATGTAAATCAAAATGTATATAGTACTTTGGTTCTCTTTATAAGAATTTCCTGGAATTGGATCTCTTCGCAAAAGGTTTTAATTTTTAGTGATTTTTGTTAATCTGATGTTTATGTTTATTCCGCTTAATTAGTAATGATTTGTTTGTCAGTTTGGTGATAATCGCCACATGGAGGACCATGGATTCAGCCAAGAACAGAAAGAAGAAGAGGGTAGAGAAAGGAAAATGAAGAAGAAAGGGTAAGATCACTTACCAAGATCAAGAAGGAAGCAAATATCATCAAACGATCACCAAGGAAGGGTTGAGCCAAACACTAGCTCAACATGCAAGATGGATCATCCACTTGAGCTCCACCTTCTCCACCAAGAATACGAGGGACGATCTCCAAAGGAAGGAAGAGCAAGATTGCAAAGGGTTTAGTTGCACGCAAGAAGAGAGGTTTATATAGATAAGGGTTGGAGAGAGAGGAGGGAGGTTAGTTGTCCAACTAAACATGCCATGTGCCAACCGAGACTCATCCATGCAAGCACCAAACTCAAGTTTGTGACCGGGGTGTTAAAAATAAGAAAAGCAAACAACCACTTGGTCCAAGAAAAGTCATCGACTGCTAAAGATCATTGTGCTTGGTGACCGTTGGAGATCTTCAGTAACTAAGGTGATATCAACAACTGTTGACCCTAGGTTCTTTGAGACCAAAAGGGGGGACATAGCCTCATCGATCACCAAGGCCACTAGGCACACATTAAACCCCATCGGCCACAGAGAACATGGTCAAGGAAACAACTTGGCAATCGCTAAAAACAAAACTCATCGGTCAACACACATTAGGAGACTTTTCATGAAGTTCTAGTTAGCATAATTAGGATTTAGAATCCTAATTAGATTCTTTTGGGTTATAAATACATGATAATTAATGGTTAACACTAGGAGACTTTAGGAGATTGATTCCTACTAATATCAAGTAAGTGTCTCATGCCCATGAGTATTCACTATTATTATCCTTATCTTAATTACATGTTTCTTATTGCTATGTAAGATTTCCCTACTTCATGAGATCCCATGTTATAAGATAAGATATGCAAGTAAGATTACAACACCTTCATGGCTTGTCCTTATATGTGCTTATGCTTTAAAGTAGAAATGTGATATTTAGAATTCTTAGAATGACCAAGATCTAATAATTAAGTACATGATAATATTATGAGATTTGGATGCATTATGTCATGATTAAGTTTCCAAGATAACATTGTATTAAGATTCAAGATTTAAATTTATGAGAAGACTATGATATTTGAATGCTCTAAGATTAATCATAAGATCGAATTTAATAAGATGACATCATATGATGGTGTTATGCTAAGACCCTGGTGCAGGTCAACTCAAGAGACATGACCTGAGCCCTTAGTGCAGGTCATAAGGCCTATAATACCACAATGCAGATCGATTGAGATATATGACCTAACCACTAGAAGCAAGTCATGAGACCAAAGTATCGGGGTACATGTCTCTAGAGAAAGATAAGTAAAAAGACAAGAATTTAGTTAAAAAGGAAGAGATACTTATGTTTTAGATTTACTACATATTTTAAATGTTAGTTCCACATGTGTCATGTTTAAGAATAATGTGTAGTATCTTTTACTCTAGTTTTGTATATATATGTATATATACATACATATATATGTGTGTATGTGTGTGCTAGAATACTCATGCCACTTACTCTAATGACTGTTTTTCCAATGCATGCTTGGTATGAGATGTTCCCAGATAAGGAGTAGAACCAGGAGAAGAAGTAGAAACCAAGGGCAGTAGTATAAGGACTGAGCAAGATATGATTTGGTGGAGTGTCGAGTATAAGATCATCCTTAATTATATAGTATCAACTTTTATTATCTTTAGTATTTAGGAATAAGAGACTTGGTCTCAAGATCATAGATACATACTTTCATTTTATGCGTGTCAGACTTTCATGTTCCTTTGTAAGAATAATAACAAGAATGTTTATAACATTTCACTTTGTGTGATTAATTCTATTGTTGTTATGAATGCTAGTTTAATGTAATGCCCCTTGATTACAGGATTTACGGGTAAATATGTAAAGCTTCCAATATATGCATGTGTGTGGTTATGGAGGGTGTGACAACTTCCCTGCCCAATCATAGATTCTAGTTCACATAATATAGTGGATCATTGTACATCACCCCACATCACACTTCTAGTCCATTTCCAAGGTGAAACATATCATGTCAAGTCTCCATTAGTCTCATAATATAAGATGTTGAGTTAGGGAAGTTACACCAAAACATGGTGCTAAATTAATAGTATTATATTCATTACTAAAGTGGATTCACCTTCCACTTATCATGATTAACATCACTTCCAAAAATTACCATGATATGCTTTTTCCACTTAGTAACCTACCTTACTTATGTTCACCACTTTATTTAAGGGAAGATAATTTTAAAACGTATTTTAATTACATAAGTAATGTTCATGGTGGTAAATTTTGCAAGGCTTACTCATTTACCCTAGTTAGGTGGTAGCCTCATAAATAGGACCTTAATATTAGATGTTACTCATGTATTAACTTATTATAACCACTGTTTACTTCAGTTAGTCCTAAGTAAACTACATTCCTAAAGCATAAAATGTCGGTACTTTACCTGTAAGGAGTCGGGATCACCCCCTTACTAAAGAAAAATTGAAGAATAATCATCCATTCCAAACACACTCAAAGGTATGCTGGAATAGGTGCAAAATTTTCAAACTTCAATAAATGGTATTCAAAACAACCAAATTATAGTAGAGGAATAGAAATGTTGACTATATTCAATTTATCACAAGGTTACAAAAGAACGTCATAATCTCCCACAAAGGGTTTACATGTATCACTCAACATATGGATCTAGTAAAGGGAAATCTAAACCATAACAACTTTGTGTCCAAGCTTTAACTCCTTAAGCTAGTCCAAAAATTCATGCCTTATCATCCAAGTCCTTCACCTAGGGTTGGAAGCATACCCCAGCAAGAAGAGAAAATAAATGACATTAGCAAAGGTCGGTATGTGCATACTAAATAGGAAATTGAGAAATATATGGAATAAAAGACATCAACGTGTAAAGGCTTCCCATGAAAAAGATAAGGACAACCTAAGTGGGTATCAAGAGAAATGATTTTAATAACAAAAGAGATACTTTCCATAATTAAAACAATAAATTTGTGCCATACTAGCACATGTAAAGAAAGTAGGGCACACACCCATACAATCATCATCAACCTGCATGCATGTGAGATAAGCATAGACCTAGAACAATATAAACACAAAGGCGGCCAAATCTCATAAACTTGAAACCTGATAGAGAAAGTAATACTTCCAATCTCCCAAATATATAAAACATGGGCCAAGAATCACACATCTTGCCCTGGGTATGAGGTTCCTTTCCATCCCAAAAGAGCAGGAAATATCACATATGCTCGGCAGGAAATAGCACATCTACCATAAAAACCAATGCAATTACACTACTCTAGTGCTACTGAATCACATAGCATGTTAAATGTAGAGGAAAGTAGAAAGTATAGTCAGAATATATAAACTAGTCACCACATAAGTGACCAACATATACATCCACCTCATAAGTAGGCAAAAGACATCACATGTCATCTTTTAGAGTTCCATCATGAACAAAGCATAAAATAAGAGTTCAAAAGAATATACATGATCACATGATCACTATCAAATAAGGTAGTTCACATGAACCATGATTTTCAAAAGAAAATACATTGTGTATAGGCTAATGTCCATAGGACAAAGAGAATGAATAAGCATAGGTGGATTGCTCAACATAGAAGAATAGGGGATACATCATACCTCAACTTCAGAGTCTAAACAGTCCAAGTCAAGCCTAGGCCTCCAAAGAACCTCTAGGGAAGGTGGAAAGGTCCAATGAGTAAGGTTCCAAATCTTAGAGAGGCTAGTTTCTCCAACAAAGCTCCTATCTCGAGCAAGAAGCACCTTCTCCACTTTAGAGGTGAAAAACCCTAACAAAAGAACATGGAGATGAGGTGTTTATGGGTTGTAGGTGGGGTTTCACCATGGAAGACCAGGGTTCTAACCTGGAGGAAGGTGGAAGAAATACTAACAATATGAAAATAGGGAAGGAAGGGAGAATACTTACTAGTTTTGGTCAAAATCACCAAGGATGATCTTAAGAAATCCTAAATAGAGAAATTTGGAACTCTAGGAGCCTTCTTCAACAAGGTAGGCACCTCCTTTTACCTTGGGACAACACCTTCATGTCTAAATAGATTAGGAATGAGGCTATAATCTGGGGGAAAGAGAAGGAGAGAAAGAGTGCTTGAATTGGGAGTTGGGGAAGGGGTAGATATGGCTATATAAAGAAAGAGGTCAAGCATGAGGTGTCTATGGGACTTTCCATGTGTCTTTAGCCTAGGGCTTCATGGCCATGCAAGAGAACAGCTCATAGAGGCTTCTTGTATATCAAAGGTCGGTCCTAAAATCCCATGGAGACTTCTAGGTCATCCCCACCATCCTCCAAACAAAGAAATAACCCCATTGGTTGATAGCTTTTAAAGATAAGCTCATTTATAAAGAGGGTAATCCCTATAATGCCCTTGGAGAGAAACACCTTCAAACCAAGGTGCAACTAGGTGCCCCATGGTTAAAAAAACTCGAGAATGGTAAGGGAATATCTAAATATTATAATGCATGTAACAATTTACAAAGAAAACCTCCAAATTGGGTAAATTGCATAAAAGTCCAAATGTGCATATAATTGCATAAATTGCACAAACAACATCCAAATTGGACCAAACTTGAAACTTAATATTGTATCATGATTTCAAAACACCTCACAAGGTTAGATTAAGGTTTACAGTACTTAATTATGGTAATTAATCTTGTTCAATACATTAGGTAAGGTTTGGGGCCTTACACTTCTAACATGGATTTATTTACCATTGTTCCACTTAAGTGGTGATTTTACATTTTAGATCCTTAAATAAGATTTCACTTAGGTATTTGTACATAAACCCTTCCATTAGGATAATTATTGAACAAATGTTCACTAAACCACTATAAATTCCACAATTTAAGCATCAAGACCAAAAAGGATAGAAATGATAGGAAAATATTGGGAAAGGGACAAAAAGAGAATATGTCGAAGTTTCGATATGTTACATTACCCCTTAAAAGGATTGAGATATATCCTAACTAACCATCCAAAGAGTAAATAGGGTTAGATCAACAAGGTCATTTATACCTAAACTCTCTACTTCACACTTAGGCCTAGGGTCTCAAGCTTGATCTAGTCGGTCATGAGTTCTTCACTAAAGAGTTTCCCTAGGGCTAAAAACTTCATTGAGGTGGTGACTTTGTTCCAAAAAGCATCAATAAAATCTATAAATATATTAGACATTTTAATAAAAAATGGTGTGATGATGAAAAATTTATGATGGAAATCCAAAAAATGCTGCAAAAATAAATTCAAGAACTAAGGCAACCACTTTTCACCACATTGTACATATACTAAAGCTCTATCATCACAAACTTTTACCAGCACATTCTAATCGTTCAAACATCAAAATGTCATTCCAAGAGTCATATTTAAGTTGTAGAATAAGATGTCAAACAACTTCATAATACACATAGTGAACTTCTATCATATGTTGAAAAGGTCTGACTTTGATAATTCCTTGCTTCTCTCTAAACTTAGATTACACCACATCACCTTGAGACATAGAGAAGTCATATGATCATCCAACTAGTGTAGGAAGAAATTGGTGTTCCTTCTTTACTTTGTGGTTTTCAACCATGATGTCATCACAAGACAAAGTGAACTATATAGTCAAATTACCCATTATCTCGCTTACTAGGTAATGTAGTTACACCAAGTTACACCACATGACGAGAGAGGTGAACTCTTAAGGATGTTAGTGAGCTAATATATTCCATCCACCAACCCTCATGCATGAGGCATAACAAACTTTATGAGGATGGTATCTTGCCCTTAAATAGATAACCTTGGGCATAGCTATATTGAAATACTCCATGAAGTCAAGAATTCCTAACCATAGTTGAGATGGTTCATATTATTACTTAATATCAAGGAAATAATCTCAATATAAAACTTACTTAAGATTTTATGTTTTTCACTCATGCATGTTCAATACCCAAAGTTGAGTATGTGAGGCATGCTAGAAAAACAACAAAGAAAAGGGCTCTAAGATGTGAACTAGAATTAAGCCTAGCTATGAGTGTTTAACATCAAACTACACTTCATAATGCTCAAGATAACATCTTGGATAACAATAGATAGGAATAAGATGACACAAGAGTGAATTCATATCTAGTGACATTTCCACCTCCATAAAGATGGTAGGGTGATCAAGGTTACTAAAATATGAGTCTTAACCCAATAAGTAGTTTTAAGGAGTTTAAATGACAAAATTAGTCATAGATTGAAACCCTAGTCAGTGTTCCATGTCTCAGAGTAGGAATAACAACCTATATAGGGTTACTTAACCACCAGTTAAGGAACAACATAGGATGAATTAAAATAGTCGAGTCATTAGTTGTGTAGGCTCTGATACCATATTGTAAGGAGTGGGACTCGAGAGAGGATCCACTCCTCACTAAATTAATAAATAAAGTCATCCTATTCCAAAAACATATAGGAAAGGAGGAATTTCAATATTTCTCATATGGTATATGTATATATCACAGAATATAGTTTATAAGTAGTGGAAACATAACTATTAAAAAGTTACAATATAATTCATATACAATTGTTCCTCACCATAAAAGGTAGCATGACAAAATGAAAAGATGTACATTTAATAACATGTAAGACCAATTGTAGAGGGAACCATGGCCATTCCAAGCTATCATAAAGTCTGCATCGTGTATAGGATCTTCCTGAATCATTGTCATCTAATGCTTACACCTGGGTGGTTTTAGGAACAACTCCCAGCAAAAAGGAAACAAAAGGTATGCATCAGGACACTTATCAGTGTGAGCATATACAATATATCTGGACATTTCTATGGGTTGTAACATCCCAGATATTGAGGCCTCAGATAAAATGATCTAAAAAGGAATTATTGGACTATCCATATCACCAAGATGCACCTCCTTTTTAGGGAACCCATCATAAGAACTATGTGGTTAAGTGTACTCAGTCCAAAGTAGTACTAGGATAGGTAACCAGTCGGGAAGTTGATCATGGCTTGAAAACGAGTGACAAAGCATGTTGTTCAGGCCAACAGTGGTCTGTGGGGCCAATCCTCATTCCTAAAACTCTACTAGAGCGTTGCCCAATGGGTCCGGACATTACAAATGGTACTAGGGTTAAAACCCCTCAAGTGGGGCCCACATGGGCATGTGGCATGCCAGTCTTGTGTTTTATGGTCCATACACATTGGAAAGGGTTGTCCATAGTGATGTAGATGCCCATGCACTGGTAGCCATGATTGGGAGTTGGGTCTGAAATGGGAAAATATAATTAAGCCATATAGTTGAGCCTTGACGAGGATGTCAAGAGTCGAAATAAGGGAGATTGTAAAGTCCTAGGATTTGAGACCTATGATAAAATGATCCCAAAAGGGATGACTGGACTACCCATATCACCAAGGTACACCTCCTTTTCAGGGAGCCCATCATTGATAACTCTGTAGTTAAGTGTGCTCAGCCCAGTGTAGGATGGGTGACTAGTCAAGCATTTGATCACGGCTTGTGAGTGAGTGAGGGCAAAGCACGTAGTTAAGGCTAGTCCTAGTCTATGGGGTCATTCGTCATTCCTAAAATTCTACTAGAGCTTTGGGTAGTGGACCCATGTATTCCATGGGTACAAGTACAAAAGGGGTATTCCCTAGAAAAGAGGAGGCTATCAACAAATAGGTAAGTTCCAAAATAAATAATAAAAATAATGAGGTGTTGCACTTTAAAAATATTTGAGATCAACATTCTTTCCATAATAACCATTCACCATAACAGTAATACTTTTACATGCATAAATAATGTAGACTAAACATACTTAAGATAGGACCACAACATTGTAGGATCATGGCCTAGAAAATAAGGGTGTAAACGAACACCCTGGGCGGAAAATATGTGCCCTATATATGTATGGTTGTACACAAGTACCACTACTTTAGATATTCTAGTCAAAATATTTAGCATTCATAATAGAGTGGCAAGATTAGTATTCAGTCATAATCACATCAACTGTATCAAAGGCATAGCAAGAGGGGTCAAAAGACCCATAACAAGAGAATAGCTCAATACTCACAATAATTCAGATGATATCAACTCTAGAAAGTAGAACTCCAATATAGATATAAAAAGAAGAGTTGTTAAACAAGGTGCCTCATTGTAGGAAATTAGGAATTATAGTAAATGAAATGTCCAAACATAAATAGGGATTTGCACATACCTAATATCAATGACTAACCCTGTTTCTAAGGGTGAAATTCACAACTCATTTTTCTCCACCTAGAAGCATTATATATGTGTATATATATGTTTATGTGTGTATGTGTGTGTGTGTATATATATATATATATATATATGTTTATGTGTGTATGTGTGTGTATATATATATATATATATATATATATATATATATATATATATATATATATATATATATAGAGAGAGAGAGAGAGAGAAAGATAGATAGAGAGAGAGAGTCAAGCTAGAATACACTCGAGTATATAAATCACACCCTACACTCAAGGTGTGTTTACATATCAAGAGTAATTATTAGGAGAATCCAAACTGTTGACATTTATTATTATCATAATTAGGCTACATGCAAAATTTGAGTTCATTTGTAAGTTTGTAAGCCACTCAACCAAGGCCAACAAAATCAATGCATGAAACTAATTTCAAGTGCATCATTTTTGTTGTCTTTAGATCGACAACCTATAAGTGTCCTAATGATCTCAAGTTTTATATCTAGTCCATTCATAAGGTATTTAACAATATCAGTGGTTTAGATTTTTAAATAATTTGTGGCTTGATGGAAAATGACTTGAGTGTATTGTGTCTCTAATACACTCGAGTATATTCTAGCCTGACTCTCTCTCTCTATATATATATGCATATATATACATATGTATGTGTATATGTATGTTTGTGTGTGAATATATATACACACACATATATAGATAGAGAGAGAGAGAAGAGATTTAAGATAGAATACACTCAAGTGTACATATCACATCATAAACTCAAGTGGTGCTTACATATGAAGACTAATTATTAGGAAAATCCAAACCATTGATATTTGGTTATTCATAATAATAGGCTATGTGAAAATTTTGAGTTCATTTGGAAGTTTGTAAGCCACTCAACTGAGGCCAATAAAATCAATGTACAAAACTAATTTTAAGTGCATCATTTTTGTTGTCTTTGGATCATAACCTATAAGTGTTCGAATGATCTCAAATTTTATATGTAGTCCATTCATAAGGTATTTAAGAAGATCAATGGTTTAGATTTTTTAAAAATATGTGGCTTGATGGCAAATGACTTGAGTGTATTGTGTCTCTGATACACTTGACTATATTCTAGCATGACTCTCTCTCTCTCTCTCTCTATATATATATATATATATATATACTTATATATATATATATATATATATATATATATGCATATATATGTATACTTTGAAGTAATATCTTCCAATCAAAATATTTATTACATGTGTCTCCATTTTGATATCTTGACTTATTGATTGATATTAAATTATATAAAGTATTCTTACTATCCATTTATAGGGTTTCATATTCGAATAGAGTATGATAAAATTATGTAGATCTATTACCATTATAAGATACATGAAATGGTATATATCTATTTATATACTATCAAAGGAAGTAATATATATGACTAGAATATATTCCATGTATAGTGTAGACCATAATGGTATCTAAAGTAGGTACATCAAGATAAGTCATCCATATCCCTATTTCTAAACCAACTTTCTCAATAAGGTTCTTCTTATTAAATATCAATTTGTTCAAAATAGGTAAACAATATATGTAACATACTCAAATCTAGACACATAGTTGTAGCCTCCCTTTTTCTAGGCCCTAATCGATTATATTTACAACGAATACCTGATCTACCTAGTTCGCAATGCATTAGAAATAATCAGAGCCATTTATTATCATAAATTCATTAATACCCTTTATATATGATAAAATAACCATAATACACTCAATAACAAGACTTAAGGAACAAATACACCAAATATCATGCTTGACTCTAATTTGACACCCTAACATATTATTAGGGGTATAAGATGAAATAAATCAAATCAAAGTGAAATAAGTGTTAAGATGAGTAAATACATTAAATATGTATAATATAAAAATAATTTAATCTACTATGGAACATCTTCAAAAAGGAAAAATGATGACTAATCTAGACTCCCCGTATCCTAGTTAATTATTGTGCCAGTTTTCATATCAATCGGACCTTAATTACTCCTCCAATGAAGTTAGATAAAGTACAAATTAATTACTTAGACGTTTATTGGTTATTTGAGCAATTATTCATCACATTGATTTCTTTAACGATCCACTTAACCCGTTAGACCCGGTCTTCCGCCCTACCTTCTTCCTCCCCTCCCCGCGCATCTCGCGCTTTCCTACCTCCGTGGACGACCGGCTCTTGGGCATCCAGAAGCCGCTGCTCCTCTTCTTCTTCTCCCCCAAAACTTGGTCACACGCGCAGCTTAGTCGCCTCCGCGACTTCTTCCTCCCCTTCATCTCCTCTATCACCGTTAATCCCAGCCACCCCAACCGTAAGACACCATCGCCATCAGGTGTCGTGGTTGCCTCCATTATCAACAGACCCTAAGGTCGCGTCCTCCTCCTCGACCTACGCTGAGAAGCACCCAGCAGCGCCGGGCACCTCCACGAAACCGTTGCCACAACCTCCGTCGGATTCTCCCTCGGCCTTCCTCCGTTAGCTCGTCCTCCACCTGCCCCCAATTTCCTTCATCCCTTAGACCTGCGGTAGCTGAGAGAGCGCCGCCTCCATCATCCTCCTGGAGCCGCAGGCCACTAGCTATAACAGAGAAAGCAAAAGAGAAAGAGGGAGATTTTCATATGTAGTCGTAGTGGAAGGTGACACCTTCACCCATCTTCACTGTTGCCTGCTGCCATGACAGCCTGAACGACCTTCACAGCAATCAACGCCACCACCAGCCTCACGGCCGTTAAGACTTGGCTAGCCACCCACGACAACAGAAATCCCTCCTTTCTTCTATGCTAAATCGGATCTAGTCGCCATTACTGCCTCATATGTTCACGGCAATCTAGCATTGCCTATACATGCCTCGACGCCAACAAGGCCTGCAGCTTCATCATCACACATGCATCACAGGAGCTGCTACTGCACAGGACAATGACCTCTATCCTATTCTTCTTCCCCCTCCTCACCGCATCTTCTTCTTCTTCCTCTCTTCAATTGACAACCTAAAACACTAATCTCAACCAGTCACCACCCCCTATGCCTTGACCACCGAAGGATGCTACGACCTACCCCGTAAGTCGCCTGCACGCAGCAAGATCTTTGGCCTATCAACCATGGCGACGCCATCTTCGTCCTCCCTTCATCCTTCTCAGGCGGCGGTAGTGGTGGCAGCGCCATTTACAGGTCTACCTACCCCGCCGTCAACTCCACCACAACCAACCGCCACTCCTACTCCTCATACAACAACATAAACAGCAGCCCTTACTCGTCTTCCCCATCGCTGTTCGCATCGTCCACATTCTCCACAGCCCGCGGTTCCCCATCCGGCTTCTTCACCCGTTCAGCGTCCCCTACACGCGTCAACCTTCCACAACCGTCGTCCTCGGTCCGCTTCGCCCAACAACGTGAGATGGCACCGCCTCCTCTTCTTCTCCTCCACCTGCACCCGGCAACATCAAGAAACTCCAGACAGCGTCGAGCGCCACCGGACAGCGTCGAGCGCCGTCGACACCTTGTCCATCAAGCCAAGTCTGCACAGCCAGATACACCTCCGTCAGCTCCTTTAGACCTCGTCCCAGGGTCACCTCTACCATCTATGGCGTCATGCTGATGGACTTTAAACCTACATATGGATCGTTGGGTCTGGAAAACTACATGTTAGATTTCTTTGAGGTTTTAATCTCACATATAACAAGGCTAATAGGATTAACAATAGTATCAATGTATATATAACCTTAGTATGTGTAATCACCTAATCGTATCATTATCCAGCACAAGTCATCGACTATACCGATTCATCTTAATATGGATAGTGTGCATGTCCTTAGAACTGCCTGCTAAAATTATGAACTAGAATGTAATGGGTCTGAGATGATATCGATATGATAATTAGAACTTCAATGATAACCTAGGTGTTTAGGATGATAATACCAAGTGATTAATATAACTAGGCCACTAAAATGATTAGCCTAAAACTAACTATACGTATATAGAATAGAACGTTAATATTACTAAATACTATGAACAACGCACATATTTTGAAAACAATAGATTATATAACAAAGAGAACATGTTAGACATCCATGTGGGCATGAAAATAAACTAACCTAGAGTATACATTATCACAAATTTTATCATATATTAACTAAACCCCATACTTCCTAATAAGGGTATCATGTTCCAATAGTATCTCATGTGATGCATAACCTTGACCTAGTCGAGCAAATCAAACTATACGATACAACGGGATAGAATGACATTACAAAACTTAAACTACAAGGACACATATATCTAACGACCTACTTTGATTTATGTGAATAATATGGATAATAGAACTAGATAAATAATGAATCATTTACTCACTTAGTATGATTAGAAACCCTAGTATGTGATTAGGTGATCAAAACTAGTATAAGAACAATATAAATGCATCCTATTATGCTATACACACGTTAGCTTTCATTTGACTAACATACATAATGTGTTCCTAGGATGAAAACTTGACTTCGTGGACCAAGTATATCAATTGAGCTAACCACTAGTCATGAAGATAAGGTATGTACATCCTCTATTTTATTTTGGGCATTATTTGACTAAAATCTACATTCTTTTAATGAGGCATCTCTTGAACTGTTATTCTACTTGAAAATCACTTGCTTGGACATTTATTATTTTTCCTTCTCTCAATTCATGATGTTCAATTGGTTATTGTGATACCTTGTTTATAATGGGTTTTTGGACCCCTTCTGCTGTATTGTCTTTTTATTTGAAATTGACTAAAATGTCAGTCTTGTCACTCTATTTTATGCATGCTACATGTTTGACTAGAATATCTAGAATAGCGGTACTTATGTACAACCATATTTATATAGGGCGTGCGTGTTCCGCCCAGGGTGTGCGTTTCCACCCTTGTTTATTTTTAGGCCATGATCCTATGGTGTTATGGCCCTGTTTTAGGTATATTTAGTCTACATTGTTATGCATGCAAATATTTATTGTTTTGATGTGAATCTATGGATGATTGTTATGGCAAGACACTCTTTTATTATCATGTTTGTAATCTGAATTTAATATGCCTCATTTCTTTTGCCTCATTTCTTTTGTTACTTTCCTCTTGAACATACCTAATTGCAAATAGCCCCCTGTTCATGTGGGAACATCTCTGTTTTTGTACTTTTAACCCTATATAATGCCCAGAATGTTTTATATATGTACATACTCAGCCTTTGCTGACCTCTATGTTATTTCCTATGTTCTGGGTGATGTTCCTTTCCACCCAGCTTTAGGTACATTAAAGATCAAGGTTGCTCGAAGATCATGTAAAGAGAATTGTACCTAAGGATAGCTTGGAATGGCTAGGTTACTCTCTGCTACTGGGCTCATTTGTAGATAGTTCAAGTTTTTTTTTATAATTTCCCCTTTTATGGTGATGAGATTTTGTAAAACGATACCCATTGTAACCTTGTAATAGTTTTGTTTCCACTGCTTTATTATTACATGGCTCTTGTATTATATCATTTTGAGTGGATCCCCTTTCGGGTCTCACTCTTTACAATATACTTAACTATAATCATTGTTAAGGAAATCAAATCATTAATTTAGGTTATAATCACCTATATATATCACATGTCGATTAATATTTTGCTTTGCCATCCATTATATATGTATTAGATGGCCATTGCAGCTAGATCATACAGTAGACAAGAATATTGGCTTATAGATGAAAAGCTAATCATGTATATACTCTACTACTTATACATGTACAATCAATACTCAAGAAACAACTAACTAATCTAGTCTGATAATTGCATTCAGTATGAAACATGCCATGGTTCTGTGTAACTGATTGTTAGGTATAATATTTGAAGCTGACATAGATCACTAACATGTTGCTCATTGATAACCATATGCTCATGCTTGTAGATTCTTATACTTATATGATCTAGGTTCATATTATCATATTCTAGCTTACCTTAAACATTGTTTTAACTCATGATTAACATGCACATTGTTTTCCTATCAACTGAAATCTTAATAGCACATGCAAAAGAATAGACTAACTCCATTGAACAAGCCTTTATCTAGGAGGTTTGCTTCCTATTGCATTAGGAGGTATATGCTCGTCAAGCCTTCACTATTAGGTTCATTTGAGACCTTGATGGAGGAGGTTGTAGGTATGGAAAGGTTTTGAGAAATATATCTCAATACCATAAATGTCATCATGTTGTTGGTTCAGTTGGGAGTGAGGGGTTGATCTCTTAGTTGATGTCTAAATCTTTGAAGTCGGTGGTGATGAGGTTGCACATCACGGTCATTTGAATCCTTTAAAGACATCTCTAGCTAGGGCTGTCCATGGAGACATACCTTCCTCAATAGTACAGGTTGGAGGAAGGAAGGAGGAGTGGGGTGAAAAACACTAGAGGGGGGGTGAATAGAGTTTTTAAATATTTTAACAATTATTTAACTCAAAACAACCACAATTGAAAATGGAAGAAGGAGACAGGTGTTTAGAGTGGTTCCAACTTTAGAAAATACTAAAGTTGCCAGTCCACTACCCGATTGCTTACCCAACCGGGATTTTGAAAGTATTAATTTTATTACCTTCACAAGGATTTACACAAAATACAATACTTTCTTTACACCCCTTGAACAGCCTTCACTTGAAGTAGATTCACCAACTTGAGGTAGCCTTCTTGAAGTAACTCCAAGCTCCCCCTTGAAGTACCCTTCCTCTCTAGAAGTAACCTCCCGTTGCACCAGCCTTCTTGAAGTAGCTCAAGGTCCCCTTCTTCACCAAGAAGATCTCCAACCTCTCCAATCCACAGCCTCCAACCTAGGAGTAGCCAGGAGAGTACAAACAATAATAGAGAATAAGAAAGGAAAAAAGGAAATTACAACTTATCCTTTTGTAGCACAAGGCTTGATTTGCCTAGATCAAGCGTGTAGATCTCCTAACCAAAGTGTATGGAATAGTAATTGTAGTGGATAGGAGATGCTAGCCTATAGGATACGAAATTTGAGCTAAGAGAAGAAGTAGCCAATTGTCACTATGCTCAATTTTCTCACAAACAGGTTGCTCAAAGTATGCTCAAAGATTTCTCAAGTGTAACAAGTGAGTTTAGGTATCCTAAGGCATGTCCTATTTATAGGAATGTCCTACAAGTGCTTAAGGACGTTCTAGACACCTTCTAGGGGTTTCTAAGTGCTTAACTAGCCGTTAGGTACAAGTTTGTTGCTTTAGCAATGGCTAATTAATTAATTCTGCAGTTGCTGTCAGAGTCCATCTCAGTCGAGAAACGGTCGACCGAGACACCTACTCGGTCGAACTTTTGTCGACCGACAGGCTCTCTGAATCAAGTGTTTTGCAACGTTTATCTCCAACTGCCAACTACCTTGTCAGATGTGTCTAACGGCTACTTGGGTCTTTCTCGGTCGAGAAGATTGTCGACCGAAAGTGTCTCGATCGAGGAGTTAGTCGACCGAGATTGACCCTGTTTCAATTTTTCAATTAAAGCACTAAGTGTGTGTATGAGTGTGCATATGTGACACTTATTTAAAGGAGATGACCTATCTAAATGTGATGCTTAGCTAGGGAGAATCTAACGCTTGATTTACATGAAATCTAAGTACTTGTACATTATATATTTGTACAAGTTTTTACAAAGCGATTACATTTCATGAAAATATAAATATGTAAGCATATGGATTTCCCTAATTGATTTGTCATCCACCTTATTCCTGCAACACTCAAGTAGCACGTTAGATTAACAAGAATGAAATGTTTGTCATTATCAAAACAAAGGGATTTACAAATGTCCATTTAGCCAACAATCTCCCCCTTTTTGAAGATGACAAACATTTCCTAAATATAAAATAAGAAAGTATAAAACATGTGAGTTTCATACCTGAAGATTACCTTTGTAAATTTCTTCTCTTGTTTATAAAATGTGTGCTTATTATTCCCCATGAATTATGGAACATGAAATCCAATCCTTTAGGGAATATAGCAACTTTCAATGTAAAGCCAAGAATTCATGAAACTCATTGATTGAGTTTTGCACAAATACTAAGTTTTATATTTATTTCTCCCCCTTTGTCATTTCAAAAAGATATCCATTTAAGAATAAATAGTCAATTTAGCCACAATTTTTAAATTTCAGGTTTTGCAAAAATGTCATCCCTTTTTATTTATGACATATTTATTACTCCCCTTACTTTGTATGCTCTACTAGAGTAGTCTTATAATCCATATTCGAATGATTCCATAGAGGAATATCCAATAGAATCAGTAAATATAACCATTTCATGTAAAAATAACTATTTCATTTCAAAGATCACCATTTTATTACAATCATGCAAGGATAACCATTTCATTACAATCATGCAAAGATAGTCATTTCATTACAACTAATACAACGGTCACTCCAAATCTCACTGGAAAGACTTGAGTATTACATCAATATCAGGGTCTTTTCCAAGAAATGGCTCAGCTCCATAATATTGGACTAAAGTTTGCCACTCCAAAGCATCTGTCTTGGTTAAAGCATATGCTTCCAAGAAGGTAGGAACCCGATCAAAACGGAAATGAGCAGCAATGTCTTGTAATTGTATTGAGGAGAACTGAGTGTGTGTGAGATCTGTAGATGGTGGAGGTGGAGGTTGGTAGTAGTTGTAAGATGGATTATATGGGTTGAGCATGCCAGGATTTAAAGAATAAGGATATTCATCTGGTTGATTTGGAGAGAGGGTTTGCATTCTTTGATTTAGGTAGGTCATGGCATGGTGGTTATAGTCTAATTGTCTACTTATATGATATTGTGACCCAACAACATAGGTTAGGGTGTTTTGGATGGGATCATAGGGTAGGTTGGTAGGAGGAGGTGGTGGTGGTATATCTTGAGTAGATGTCTCACCTTCCGTCCTAGCCCTCTTGTGACCAAAATCAATTCCCATTTTCTCTACTGTGTTTTTGCTTATTTTTTGTGGTTTTCTTTCCCATGTGTATCCCATATCCTCAATTTGTGTTTTAAGAAAGTGTTGAGTGATTTGGCATACAAAATCAGCATATGGGGGATTGCCAGAAAACTCAAGCATGTTCTTAAGGATTATGCGGATAAAATTTACGATAATACGTTTGATAATGGCATAAATTAAACACATGCGAAAAATAGGAACTTCAGACTTGTTTGCTCTAGGATGTATGTTTGTGGAAACAATAAGATTGACAATCCTAGCAGCAGGTTTGAGATTAATGGCATAGTAGGTACCCCTATCTTCGTGACACGTAGTATTAGATTGAAAAATGGCTCGTTTAATGTCACTAAGACTGACGGTATGATCACCTTGGGAAAATGTATTGAGTGGATTTCCAGTTGTGAGGTCAAGAGTGTCTTGATATTCATCTAAGTCGATGTTGAGCATGTCAAGAATATCCTCTTCAGTAAATCGAAAGCTATGCCCATTGACCATAGAGTAGAAGAAGTTATTGTCATTTTCGGAATGGGAGATTAGGTTTGCATAGAACTCATTTACCACTTTTGAAGAGTAGGAAGGGAAGGAAGGGTTAAGAAATTCTTTCAAATTTTGCACCTCAAAAAGATCCTCCAAGTCGACGATGCTGAGGAAGTCCAAGACGTCAACCGGCCGTCGTGGAAGAGGAGTTTTGGAGGAGAGCATGAGATAGCGATCACCAGCATCTGCGTCGACGAAGGGGATGTCGTTGATGATCGTCAATGGTGGAGTAGCCTCCCTTCCTTTCTTGCTAGCAACTTTCTTCTTTCCACGTGTAGAGGATGAAGCCATTTCTTTGCTCTAAGGTGGAGAAGAAGCAAGAAAGTCTTGTGGATGAGGAAGCTAAAGGATTGCACAAGAATGCACTAGAGAGAAGCTATGGAAGTAAGAATATGAGAGTGTGTAACAATGACCCGTTTTTGGCCCTTTTATAGCAAATCAGTGACCAGGTCGGTCGACAATTTGTCGACTAACTCCTCGACCGAGACTGGCTCGGTCGAACAATTGTTGACCAGAAGTGTGTCTGATGTTATTTCTGTCTGAGGTCTGTCGGTCAAAAGAGATAGGCTGACCGAAATGTTTTCGGTCGAAGAATTCGTCGACCGACAGACTTACTGAGTATGAATTTTTAAGCTGATTTTTAATGCAAATGATAGACTAAATTTGTAGAGCATATATACTTTCTAATGGAGTAATATTGTGATTATTGTTACCAATATTTGGACAATTTTGTGATCATAAATTAATTGTTCTTTTAATCATAATTTTTATATAGAAAATGATATTCAAATAAGTATTGTGTCAAACTTATTTTAGGTCGACTTTGACTACGACCATAGCGCCCCTTGGTCAAATTTTATTTCAACCAAGAGGCAAATTTGCAGATTTCCAAATTGAATACTCGTATATAATATCTGCATGTAATTTGATTAGATATCAATTTGAAGTATTTTAAATAATACTCAATATGAAAACATTTTATCCTTGATTTTTCTTAGAATATAAGCTTTGCTGTATCAAATTTCACTTCTTATTGTATCCACATAAGATTCTTAAGTAATATCTCGGTTCTTAAAAGATACCAGTTGAGAAATATTTATGTGTTGCAAGCATTAAAACAACATATAACCAACATATCATTTTGTTTGCCTATGTATCATCAAGGATGCAATATTCATTATTCAAACATCAACGTTTATCTATAGAAGGTTGAATAATGAAATGTTGAAAATATATCCATGATGTAACGATAAAACATGAAATTTTAACATATGGTTTCTATGTGAATAAATCAAAGAATACTTGGAACAGACCATGTAGGTAGTAATTTTGACTTAAATATGATTCATGATTTTCAGTTTTAAATCATTTAGAGAATGAACCAAAATTAATCTCATATATGTTCTCAAAGATAATTTCCAGAATGTATACTTTGTTTTGCATGTACGAACAGTTATTAGTAGATAGCAATTTGACCAATCGAAAATAGCAGATTTATTTCAGACTGGAAATCAGTAACTTGCTCGGTCGACTTATTTCTCGACCGACTGTTCTCTCGGTCGACAGTTTCTCGACCGACAAGATTTCTGAAATGTTATCTGAACTGTTAATTGCTTCCAAGTAAAACCCAATTATGCAAGTTAGATGTTTAGATACTTGAATTAATTTGATATCCCATTATGTTGAGTTGAGATAGACGTAGAAATATACAACTTAGGTCCTTGGTCATATCTCAACTTAATTCCGTTCATTTAATTTGGAGGTTTTGGAACCCAAACTAACTCAACATCCTTTTTCTTATAAGGACATGAAAAAGAATAATGACCAAGACGCAAACAATAATGACAACATATAGAATCAACCTCATATCTCTTTCTATGATTTTGGTTTAGTTTGTTCTTGGGTATATTTGTATTTGTGCCTTTAGGTACATACATAGATTGATGTTCTTGTGTCTTTTTCCAACTAGGTTTATGATAAGATTTTCCTTTAGGCTTGTAACCTAGTCTTCTCCTTCCAACTTGATGGTATGGATCATTTAAGATTTGATCAAGAATCCCATTATTATTTAGACTACTAACTTTTTGTTGTAACTTAGAAATCTCATCCATTCTCTTCTTGATATCTAGCTTTACTTGATCTAGATTAGATGATAATGAATTTCTTTCTTTTACGATAGTATCATAATCTAGATGTGAGCACAAAACAGGTTGTTTTTGAAGATCATTCACTTGAGTCTGCAAATTAATATTTTCTAGAGAAAGGAGATTACAATTTGCTTCTACAGATTTTAGCTTAATATCATGATCTTCAATAACCTTTTTGAGATCTTCATTTTCAGATGTAAGAGCAAGAAGCTTAGCATGTAACTCATCATTTGCTTTATTAGATTTCTTTAATTTCTTCTTGCACTCAATATATTTATTATGTGTCTCTTCAAGAGAAGCAACTAGCTCTTCTTTACATAAATAAAAAAGGCTTACCTCTTCTTCTTCTTCTTCACTTATTGTAGCAATAAGACATTCTTTATGTGTATCTTCCTTCTTTGACATCCACGGGCAACCAAGTGTTGCATGGCTTGTTCCTAAGCACCAACTGCAACTTGTTGAAGGTTGCCCCATACTTTTCTTTTGTTTGCGGTTGTAGACACCACCACCCTTCATACTTCAAGACTCGATTAGAGCTCCTTGAAGCCTGCTCTGATACCAATTGAAAAACACTAGAGGGGGGGTGAATAGAGTTTTTAAATATTTTAACAATTATTTAACTCAAAACAACCACAATTGAAAATGGAAGAAGGAGACAGGTGTTTAGAGTGGTTCCAACTTTAGCAAATACTAAAGTTGTCAGTCCACTACCCGGTTTCTTACCCAACCGGGATTTTGAAAGTATTAATTTTTTTACCTTCACAAGGATTTACACAAAATACAATACTTTCTTTACACCCCTTGAACAGCCTTCACTTGAAGTAGATGCACCAACTTGAGGTAGCCTTCTTGAAGTAACTCCAAGCTCCCCCTTGAAGTAGCCTTCCTCTCTAGAAGTAACCTCCCGTTGCACCAGCCTTCTTGAAGTAGCTCAAGGTCCCCTTCTTCACCAAGAAGATCTCCAACCTCTCCAATCCGCAACCTCCAACCTAGGAGTAGCCAGGAGAGTACAAACAATAATAGAGAACAAGAAAGGAAAAAAAGAAATTACAACTTATCCTTTTGTAGCACAAGGTTTGATTTGCCTAGATCAAGCGTGTAGATCTCCTAACCAAAGTGTATGGAATAGTAATTGCAGTGTATAGGAGATGCTAGCCTATAGGACACGAAATTTGAGCTAAGAGAAGAAGTAGCCAATTGTCACTATGCTCAATTTGCTCACAAACAGGTTGCTCAAAGTATGCTCAAAGATTTCTCAAGTGTAACAAGTGAGTTTAGGTGTCCTAAGGCATGTCCTATTTATAGGAATGTCCTACAAGTGCTTAAGGACGTTCTAGACACCTTCTAGGGGTTTCTAAGTGCTTAACTAGCCATTAGGTACAAGTTTGTTGCTTTAGCAACGACTAATTAATTAATTCTACAGTTGCTGTCAGAGTCCATCTCGGTCGAGAAATGGTCGACCGAGACACCTACTCGGTCGAACTTTTGTCGACCGAAAGGCTCTCTGAATCAAGTGTTTTGCAACGTTTATCTCCAACTGCCAACTACCTTGTCAGATGTGTCTAACAGCTACTTGGGTCTTTCTCGGTCAAGAAGATTGTCGACCGAAAGTGTCTCGGTCGAGGAGTTAGTCGACCGAGATTGACCCTGTTTCAATTTTTCAATTAAAGCACTAAGTGTGTGTATGAGTGTGCATATGTGACACTTATTTGAAGGAGATGACCTATCTAAATGTGATGTTTAGCTAGGGAGAATCTAACGCTTGATTTACATGAAATCTAAGTACTTGTACATTATATATTTGTACAAGTTTTTACAAAGCGATTACATTTCATGAAAATATAAATATGTAAGCATATGGATTTCCCTAATTGCTTTGTCATCCACCTTATTCCTGCAACACTCAAGTAGCACGTTAGATTAACAAGAATGAAATGTTTGTCATTATCAAAACAAAGGGATTTACAAATGTCCATTTAGCCAACATGGGGAATAGGTGAATAGGTAACACTTGGTTGTGGCTGCTGATAAGCTAGGGAAAGGGTGAAGATCAGATACAACTTTTGTATCTATTTGAGGATTCATCAGGCACTGCGGCTACATGACGGTGACTCCCTCTCTATCTCTCTACTCTATTGTAGTGTCCTATAGGTGCCAAGAACATGGGGGATAAGAATGTCATGATGGAGTTTCATATGTATACTTAATGTCAGAGGGGTTTTGGGTGGAGAAGGGAGGCCATTCAAACTCCCATTTGAGGGGTTGTCAGAGAATATGAAGATATGCAAGGTTGTAGAGGTTGAGTAATGTAGTTGATGATGATGATGATGTGTTGCATGTTTCTCTTGCAGACAATAGGTGTGAGAGAGGGGAAGAAGTAGAGGGGTTTGGGGAGTTCCTCGGGTTGATTGGCTAGTTTCATATAGGGCTGGAGATCTCTCACAGTGAGTGGTCATCCAAGTAGTGGCCAACCTCCACATCTATATGTGACAACATCCCCCCCTCTTGTTCTTTCTTTACTATGATAGGTTGCAAATACAAATAAAGAAGGACAAGGAGGTGGCTAGGGTTTGAGATGTGTGTGAAGAAAGAAGAGAAAATGGCAAGAAATAAGGGAGGGAGAGGAGAGAAGAAAAGAAGGGAGAAATGGAAACGAAGAGGAGGAGGGGAGAATAGGACCCAAAGGAAGAATGATCACATCCAACACTATTTCAGACACAAATCATGTAAAGAGAGAAGATTGGGATCCATTATAAGGACATATAGTATTGGTTGAGTGAAATGAAGAATTAGTTATAATTGTACTTTTAAATGCATTATCATGCATCAAAGCTAAACAACTGAATGGAGGGTAACTAAAGTCTGATTGGAGAGAAACTTGTACGTAGACTAAGTAAGATGCTAAGAAATTGACTTTGAAGTCAATTTCTATTTTAAAAAATATTTGATATTTTATTAATTAATTTGGATTACAAGTACTCCTTTAATATGTTTATTTTCTCCTATTAGTCAAATTCATACATTTATTCATAATTCACCTATTTAATTTCATCAAAGGGCTTAGAAATATTGTAGAGTGTCAGAGTACGTTCATGACTCATTAATTGATGAACTTGAATAATTAACCCCCAGTTTATGACTTATTTGATTACTTTTAAATTAATCTTATATAAAATGGCAATTGTTAGAACATTATATTTTCTTGGCTCCAATTACTTTATTTAGTATATTTTAATGAAAAAGGATTTAGTTCTAATAAAACTAGAAAAGGGGCCTAGAAAATGGAAGGCTAAGATATGAACCTAATTCTAGGTATTTTGCAGCTGATCTTGGCCTTCACATACTGTGTATTAGTTTTTGGACAAGAATGATATCATTATCAATACATCTTCCAAGAACAAAACTACTATGTGTTGTAGAGATCCATGAGCAACACATGCTTTAAAAATGTCTACCATAATATTCAAAACTAGCTATAAACATGTATTATTTAACGAGATTGGACATAATTTTTTGCATGTAATAGGGTGCTTCGTTTTTATAATTAGGGAAACAATTGTTTGCATAGGTCTTTGGCAAAGGTTAGACCTGCAGTGTAAACATGATTGTGTTTCTGAGTGAATATTTAATGATGCTTCAATGACTTTCCATGAAACATACATCAATACAATCTAGCCCTCCCTTATTCTATTTTGTTATTCTTATAGGTGTTTCTATACTTGTAGTCTTTGTTGGTATGTGTTTAATACTATTAATTTGTTGTATTGTTAATGAAGGCCATTCTATCCACATCATGTTGATCAGTAACTATCCTAGATAGGAAATGAGAACACAAGCACTCATGAAAAAGGGAAATGGGATCACCAGTCCAATTATAGTTGTAATTTTAAAGGGAAATAATATAATTTTGTTGCCCCCGACTTGTGAAAAATGCATGAAAAAAGGGTGTTATTGTCCCCATTCCTAAGACTGTATAAATGGCTTTTTCCTAGCCATTTCTCTTTGTTCACTACCAGAATGTCTTCATATTTAGTTTGAGTCGAGAGCCTGATCATCTAAGGCCTGGTTGTAATAGCAAGAATAGTTGAGCCTTTTCAATATCACATAATAGATGATGTTTATATTTTTGTCTAACTCCCATAGAGTTTTTGGTGGGACCTCTTTATTGATCAACATAAATACAACCATTAGAGAGAAAACCTTTACCAAAACCCAGACTAAAGAACAGAACATCAAATTCTCAATAAACACATTTAACAAAGCATATAAAAACACATGTAATTTTTTTTCCTTTTCTTGATAAAACATCATAAACCAATGTCACATCATGCCCAACATATTCAATTAACATATATCTTAATCAACTCCATCAAAATTAGAATCAAATCTTATTGCTCATATGCAGCTTAGTTCACATCAGTTACATGTACATGGTAGAACAAACTCAATATATTACCCATCTTGGGGGAGAGAGAGAGAGAGTACATGGAAATTCTAAACTAGATTGTTCTATTTATATCTTCTATTGTGACCTCTCTGCTAAACAACAATATACTAAAAAACACTTACAACAACCTCATGAGACTCATATTTAGCTGTAGTGAGTGGATGCCTCCCACTCAAGCTGGGTACATGCATTAGCATCATATTAAGTATATGAACATAAAAGAAACTTGTAGATATTACTAAGTCTAACAAATTGTTCCAACATTCAACTTCGTCATTTCATGACAATAATCAAATCAATGAGATAGGTTACTCACTTAGGCCAATTTCAATTTTATAACATAAGAGCATGTATATGAACAAGTCAGCCAGTACTACTTACTTCAAAATGACAATCATGTAGTATGAGTAATAATTCAAGATCTAAGAATAAATATATGATGATAACATCATCCTTGTGACACCCACCATCCGGACCAGAAACACATTGTCTTGAAGTTGAAGTCCTTACAAGACATGTCTATTATACAAGAATACTCAAATGATAAGTAAATCCAAATCATATTCAGAGTGGATATTAAATCCCAGCATCAACCACATGTCAAATTTAAAGTCAAATTCCAACTATACAAACAATAATATGGAATAAAAGAATCATTAATTTCCATTACAAGAAACATATTCAACAACAACATGTTGTCAACTAGAAATAAAACGAATCTAACAAGGGATCAACTCATATTCTACATGGCTTGTTAATTTGCCCTAAAATTGTTTGCCTCACCATGTAGGCATGCCTAATTCTCATGTCAATGACTTACTGTCACTATCTTAGGGTTTAGTTGGTCACCCTAAAACATCAAGAACAGACCTAGGGTTGCGTAAAGAGGCTCACACCTTATCTTGGGTACATGAGATAGGAACCAACAAAATAGTATATCACATATCATCTTATATCACATGTTTCATAATTTTCATTTCATCATGTCTATTCCTCATGGACATAGACTTTCACAACCAAGGATTTAGGGTTAGAATCACACCAGATGACTCATCCCTAAATCCTGGTGTTAACATGCAAGGTCTCGATCCACACTCTGGAAATCCTTCTCATAATACTTGGATTACTACAAAGAGATCCATTTCATTTCCCAAGTGTGTCACTCGGGGGGGGGGGACTCACCATTTTTAGGACACCTAATTAGAATGATCATAATATCACTTTTTATTAATACCTTTTACTCATCTTACACGAAAATCAAATCATTATTTATCATATGTGTATATTATCGTGCAAACATAATGATATGAATTTTATTAGGCTTATCCAGAAAGACAATGACTAGAACAAGAAGCACAATGATATGCAACTTGTAACACATATGATTCTTTCCATTTCCACGTCATCTCATAGCATTAATCATCTGTGGGATTTCATCTTGAGATATAATCTCATTAACCATCATTTACCCTCATAGGGGTTTCTCAAATGTAATTAATGCATGTTAATTCAATCTCAACATATTTCTTATCAGTTCATTCCATATCACAGTTCTCAACAAATATTATAGAGACATTAGAACTAGAAACAATACAAGCATATAGACATCTTGTGTCATGCATCATACTCTAAATAGATTTATCATACAACACATTACTTATTCCAACTGATTTCTATATACATAAATTAATCTCATACATAAATGTGCATAACACTGTTATACTCCTCATTTATCATTTAACAGTCTTCAATTAGGGTTACTATTCAACCCATATGTGAACTCATTTAAAATCCATCAGATTAGAGCGTTCTCATAATACAAGTATGCTAGCAAATGATTATAATTCAAGAATGCATTCATTTGAATCACTACTTGTAACATCCCTGACCTGGGTTATAGACTAACCCTAGATGTTTTGCCTAAATATGTAATTAAATACTTGTAATTACTCCCTGGCATGTAATTAAGTTCCTGAGGAACATACACTTTCAATTTTGTCCTTTTTAAACAAAGTTGTAGTATTGTTTTGTAATACAGGGACCTATGTGCAAATTACCCAATTAAAGGGGTTAACTTGAAAATTACACATGTTAAGATGTTCCTCTGATGATGAGACATCATATGAATGTATATGATGAAGTATGATGGATTTCCCAAGCTTGGGCATCAAGATACAGCTTGTGGAGCAATCTTGGTGCTTAAAAAACCCTAATTTTGGAGTAAAGTGCAATTTACTCAAAACATGGGGTGCAACTTGTAAAATACACCTTTTAGAGTATCTTTTATGACTCTTGACATCATTTAGAGAAGAAATGATGAAAGGGGCGCTCCAATTGAATAATCAGATAAGAAAAATGACCTTTGTAGTAAAATCACCTAGTATGAGTAAGGAGACCCTTCATATATGTACCTTAGGTTGCATGTTGGTTTTCTTTACCCTTGGATCTTGAGTTTTGATGGGATTTGCTTAAGTTATGATAGTTTTAATGTGCCTTAGAAGGAAGGAGGGACCTAGATGAGAAATCCATAAACTAGAGGTCCTTATGGTGAAAACTAACCTAAGCTATATAAGCTTCTTCCTTTGCAAACTAAGTAAACGTATTCTCTTCTCTTCTTCACTTCTCATCTTGATCAACTGACTAAGGCAGAGATTTGGAGCTCAAGGAGATGACCAACTTGTTCTAAGGTGAGAAGAGACCATCTTCTAGCTCAGATTCATGGAGGAATTCCTTGTATAAGGTTGGTTTTATGGTTAACTCACTTAGGTTTCTTGTTCTAGCCGACTTTCCCCAACCTTTCCTTGGAGAATCACCTTTGGCCAACCTGTGGAACTCAAGACGCCATTAAAGGCTTGAATCTTGTAAGCTTGGAGCTCTAGGAACAACGTTTGAGGCGGGTTTTATAACTCAAAACTTCTTGCTTTATTATGCATATCTATGTTCTTGCCAATTAAGTACTTAGTTCTTCTTCTTCCCCATTCTTCCTTGCACTTTTGCAAGCAATCCGTGGAGTAACCGATCTGAACAGAGGTTGAAGATGATGGGCGTAAGTTCCTAGGTAACTTTATCAAACGACCTTGGACCATTTGGTCTAAACGGTTTGCAAACCGTTTGAAATCAAACGGTCTCAAACCGTTTGATCTCATGCGGTCTTGCAAGACCGTTTAGATTCAAATGGTCTCCAAGACCATTTGATAGGGTTGACCAAGGGAAGACCATTTAGAGGTCTGTTTTACACATGTTGAAGTTAATATCTACAGAGAAGCATAACCTAATTGCAAACCAATCACAAGTTGAAGGCACTTCAGCCCCCTAAACCCTAATCGGGTTGAATTGCTGATTTCAAGGATAGATTTTGGTGAACTTTGGGTTGAAGGGCCCAAACGGTCTCAAGACCATTTGGGGGTTCACTAAAACGGTCTCAAGACCGTTTGGTGACAACCCAAGACCGTTTGGAGGTCTAGGGTTAAGGTAATTTGGTGAATTGAGGCTCCAATCACAATAGGTTGATGAATTGAATAAAAGTACTGATTTTAGACCTAATTAGGGTTCAACCCTTATCAAATCGACTTATATTTTGATGAAACTTTGGGAAAACGGTCTCAAGACCGTTTGGAGGGTGTCCAAACGATCTCAAGACCGTTTGAGACAAGTTTGGGCCCAATTGGATGTCAATTGATGGGTTCAACCTCAATTAGATTCATGTTGAGGAGCATTGATGGTTAACCGATTGCAAACCCTAATTGAGTTGGATTCAACCCTAATTGGCTTTCAATTGAGGGTCAATTTGGTGTCCAATTGATTAAGGCTAACCCTAATTGACTCAAATTATAAGTGGTTAACAAGGATATGGCCAATTGAAGGCTTCAACATAGAAAATCCCAATTGAGTATAGCCTTTGATACACCTTTGAGGTCCATGCGGTTTTGAGCCCATTTGGACCAAACGGTCTCAAGACTGTTTGGGCTCAATCGATCTCAAGGTCGTTTGGTACAATCGATCTCAAGATCGTTTCATCTCATGCGGTTTCAAGGTCGATTCATTTCAAACGGTTTGGAGGTCAACACTCTCAAATGGTCAACGCACCCATGCGGTCTTGGTGACCATGCGGTCTTGAAGGTCAAAGTGCCCAAACGGTCAACGCCCCCAAACGGTCTCAAGACCGTTTGGAGGTTGAGAGGTGAAACCGTTTGGAGACTTTTAGGGCTGTTTTTGCTTAATCGTTTGAAGGTGTAATTGGTCCAATGGTGGTATAATCTAAACCCTAATGGTACCCCAAGACATTAAGGGGCTAAGTGACTAATAGATTGAACCATTTGGTGATTAAAGGTGTACTTTACCAATGTGCCCTTGAAGGGTTCATATA
Organism: Alisma plantago-aquatica; assembly: GCA_963693085.1. NCBI lineage: Eukaryota > Viridiplantae > Streptophyta > Magnoliopsida > Alismatales > Alismataceae > Alisma > Alisma plantago-aquatica. The sequence goes on from OY856409.1 coordinate 1,102,765,090, forward strand.
GATGATACCTTGTTTTAATCAAACCCTAATGACATGATAGTGGAGACTTAGCTTATGTTAATCAATGAGGACTTGACCTAACCTATTCTAGAGTGATGTAATCACCATCTATTAGTAAGAGGAGAGAGAAGGTACCATTTATGGTTGAAACTCAAATAAAATACCTTCAATGTATATGAATGTGCATGATTAGGGTATGATCCACCCATATGAGATCATGAAAACCCTAATTATGGTAATTGATGAATCTTAGCCAAATTTGAAGGCATCAATGATGATGTTTCTTATACATAATAATGCTATGATCTCAATTCACTATAAAGTGAATGGTAAACCCTAATTCTAGGGAAATACGATGAAATGTACAATAAACCCTAATTCCAGGTTATGCTTTTAAGCATGAATCTTCATGATTTAAGTATGAAAGGAGGAACCACTATTTCTAATCATAATGGAAGGGATTGGATAACCCTGATTGATGAAAATCAGGGAACCTAGCTCTTGTAAGAGTATGAAGGTATAACTCTTGAAATGAATTGTTTATTATTATTAGTTGAATTACCCATGCAGGTTCTTATATGAGGATGATCATATCCAGGTAAGGATTATGATACCATATTCATTGAAAGCTTGTTGTTAGCTTAATGAATAGTGAATATGCTATGATGCCTAAGTTTAAGTAGCATCATATGAGATGATAGGCTGTAAGAGCCATGAGTAACATCAAGGTCATGCTGATTAAATGACTTATGATGAGTTGATATCCTTTGGTAACTGATATGAGTTAAACTTGATACATTTAGTATTCTTCTTGTATAGCAGTGTTTTAATATTTAAATGCTTGGAAACGTGTATGATGTTAAAAGAATACTGAAATGTACCTAACTAATCAAGTATAATCATACCATGTAGAGCCCTGATCATAGATCCATCATTGTCAGAAGTAAATGATGGTGAAACAGGTTTTCCTAATGGAACTCCTGGATCACATACTTTTGAGTATGTGGGGGAATATGGATGTGTATATCCTTACATCCTAGTGTAGGAATTGATGTAGATATATCTTAATCTATCAATCCTTCACTATATGTTTATGTCGGGGTGATGTAACACTAATCTCCAGAGGAAATCTTTTATACCACATCGATGAGAGATAAACAAGAAATCTTTCGATGATGAAGAGAGTACAAAATGCCACTGTGACTCTAATAGCAAAGTACCAGAATACCCTGGTAAGCTATAGTAGCAGATACACTAGATGTCCTGCATGTTTATCCTCACTCTGACTGAGGAAGATGAGGTCATAAGAATCCGGCTCTTTTGATGACCTAGGTATGATACCGATGCGACTTAATAAGTGATCAGTTGGAGTATGAGCGGTATACTTCATCTCCGTGTGGCATAATAATGTTTGTAAAACATAATCAACCGCGTAGCATATCTGCTTAGTTTAAAACTACGAGATACAATTACTGAATTTACACTGCCTAGTATATATGTTTTTCATATTTATTAAATGCTATTGTCCTACTTAATGTCAATCTACTGTTGATTACCTTAAAAGTTTTTATTGCTTATGTTGTCCTTTGATTGCTATAATAAAGCTTCTGGCGGAGAGTTATAACTCTCGCTGGGACAATTATTTAAAATTGTCTCACTCCGTAGACGTCAACTTTTTAGGTGGTCGTCGGGGACGAAGGAACCAGTCTGCAGGTGATCAGTATCAGCAGAAGCAACATTAGGAGCAATAGTGAATCTCAGGTGGAGATACTGACTGCTGAGCCATGTAGTTAGTTGTCCTATGTCGTCTCTGTACTCTCAGGTCCTTGGAGTTAATTGGTCTGAGATTTTGATTTTCAATCTTGAGATTTTGTATCTGGTTGTATATAATCACTCAAGAAGTGATTTAGCAGAGATGTAAACTGTTTATCTTGCTTTTATGAAATAAGATTTATGATTTTAAGATCTTATCTAGAAAAGTTTTAATTTTTCGTGGTTTTTCGTATTTCGCTGTTAATCGAATGCTTCCGCTGAGTTTATGTCATGTTTTGGAGATCGGAGCCCACACTACTCATCCTTAAACTTCATCTTACAATGGAATTGAACTATACTCATTCATTACTCATCATTATCACATAGCTCTTGATACTAGGGTTAGAATCAAATTCTTAGATTCATCAAGAAACTACTTGGTTTTCTACCCATTTTAGGTTTGTTACTCTCTCATTTCATGTCCATTACATCATTAGAATTAATAATTCTCAATTCATTTTATAGATAATGTTTCTCTCTCTCCTTCGCATCCCTTGATGTCCAAATTTTGGTGTATTTATTTTAATTCAAGTCAAACCCAAAAAAAAAATTCGATTATAGACTTTTTTTTGGTCGGTCAAAACTCCTATTGCTTTTTTTTCATTTTTCATTTTTTTGTAGTAAAAAACTTGTTATCTCTCAAATGAGAACCAACTAAAGGGGGTGATCCTTATCTATACATCATCAGGGAGAGGAACTAAAGAATAAAGAATGATATCCATGAAACCCCCTATCAAAAACAAAAAAAAGCAAAGGTATCTATCTGAACATCAACTCCTTAATAAATTAAGAAAGCTAAAAACAGAATTCCACAAAGGAATATAGAAGCTCTCAGGAATCACCAAGGAAAGATCAATCATCTCGAACGACCAACATCTCATAAAAACCTTTAAGGTCAACTGAGCCAGGAAACATAGAAAGAAGTTGCCCCTTCTTAGAAACGGATAAGGCTATACTTCCACAATAGCATAAAGAACCTCCAAAACTGTCAACCTCCAAAATTTGAGAGAAATCAGCCCCTTCAGCCACAAAAAAAATCCATCATAACACCTTGAGTGAGTTATGCCACTCCAAAATTGGATAAACTCATCCACCCAAGGACTATCAAGAGCGAGCTTTGCCACTCCAAAACATGGATAAGCTCATCCACACATAAAAACTTGAAACCTTGAGTGAGTTATGCCACTCCAAAATGGATAAACTCGTCCACTCAAGAACCACAAGACAAACACCTAAACAAAGAAGCATAGCACTGTGCACGACCTAGCTCAGAGGTGAACAACTATCTGGGCTTAGAACGAACATGTAAACTAACGAGTCAACATCTGAACAATCTTGAGATCAGAGGGGAATCTCAGAGACAAACATAGTTGCATCTTTACTAGATAAGCACAACAAAACCTCCTTGGCAAACTAACAGATCCAGACAAAGGAAAAACCTCCAACCAAACAAATCCAACAAAGCACAACAAGAACCACTCCAAGAGAAAGAACCAAATCAGCAGTTCCTCACAGAGATCATAGCTTCTTCAATCAAACAGCTTGATAAGATACCTAGCCAAACCAGCTTGCAAGCCACCAGCCAACTTGGCATCAACCAAACGAACATAAATCAACCACCAGATAAGAAAGAGCACATCAGAGAGCCAAGATGAAGACTATGTCAGATAACACCATGGCCAAGCACAGAAGTGTGAGAACTAAACCAAACTTGAGTGAGTTCTGCCACTCCAATTGGATAAACTCATCCACTCAAGGACCAACATAAGCGATAGGATCAACACAGCATCCCACCATCACAAAATTATCCAAAAAACATACTCTGATCACTATAAGAGAAACATAGCACAAATAGGCTATTCCCAGGCTCCGAGAAAGAGGGGTGAACCATGACACATCTAGACTGAAGTCTGTGTCAGCCATGAAAATAGACCAAACAAGATATACTTTATCAGATCCAAAAAAGGCATCCATCAAACCAACAGAGGAACCGCAGATCAATAGCAATAAGCTCTAGGTCAGCACTCCAAGGAAAAAACGAACCAGTAGGTCAAAGCATCATCAAATAAAACTGAAGACAAAGCTCAAGAGAACCTCCAACCTTCTCATGTGCATAGATTCAGAAGCATCTACTCAGAAACTCAGAATCAAAGCTCTCCTCAAAAGCAAAAAACAACCAACTCTGAAAACTAATAGAGCCATAAACATCTGGATCTATCATAGGAACACATGCTACAACATCCAGAAACCAACAGATTCAACTATCTTCAAACAAACATAAAAAACTCCATCCAAAGATGATCGATGCAGACAGGAGACATGCACCAGGGTCAAGGAGTAGATAGATCATCCCTCCCCAATTAATAAAGAAGGGGACTCTATCTATCACCTCGATTCTTTAAGCAACCAACACTAATTTCATACTTAACTTATCATAATGATTTAACTGACTCTTTTCCATTCCTTTCCCGCATTTAGATGAGTGTATCATGTCATTTGACTTTCAAATGTTTTTGGTAATTATAATTCCTCATTTTTCATAAGACTAACAATTTAGTAAATAGAACGGACTAGGGTTATTTCTTCTTACTCGATAATCTTTTTTCATCTCTCAATTCATCATTATTTAACTTGTATAAAAGTATAACTTTCATGTGGGATTTATTCATATTCCATATATTAGAATATAATACACGAATTAGGCCTATATCATCTTAATATAACTTATCACCTCAGTTAAAATAATAACACCTAAAATTGAGCATTTTTTCACGTTCACACGATTATATGTGAGTCTGGATTTATCTCTCATACTCATCCTAATACTAGATTTCTAGGATTTTAAGAAGTCATCTTAATCATATTATTTGGTATACTCATCAGGGTGCGTAGAGGTTCATTGAGTCTATTCAAGACAAATGGAAACCCTACTTTCCATTCTACATAATCAACCAATCATTTACAAGCATACAATGATTCATTGACTCATTTGAGTCCACCCCTCAACATTAACCCTAAACATGGATTTCCTTCATATCAAACCCTCATATACTAATCCTCATGTACATAACATATTTAAGTAAGGATTCAAAATTTTAGTTGAGAAACTCATGCTTATTGAGTTCAAATATGACTACATACATGTTAACTAGATTTCCAAGCATATTGTCCATTTTCTTGATTATAAGCAAAATTGGTGTAAACAATGTAGTTCTCTATCCATAAGACTTTCCATGTAAAAAGAATCCAATAGTACCATTGGATTCCCTAAAAATCTTCCCAATTGCTTACCCAATTCCATATAAATACAAACAAGAATTTTGATAAATTTAGCCAGATGAAACATGATTTTTTGCATAATTACATAGATTAAGAGGGAGACAAGAAACCACATAGGGTGTGAAGCACCTTAAAAACATTCCATATAAAAAAATTGTAGAAATCAATCCAACTTGTGAAGACTCAATCCACTTCTTGCTCATTTCAATTGGAAATGTAACATCCCTGACCTGGGTTATGAGTTAACCCTAGGTGTTTTGCCTAAATATTAAATTAAATCCTTGTGATTAACTTTGGGCATGTAATTAAGTTTTTCAGAAGCATATATTTCAGTTTTTGCTCCTTTTTATATAAAGTTGTAGCATTGTTTTGTAATACAGGGACCTATGTGCAAATTACCCAGTTAGAAGGGTTAACTTGCAATTTGCACATGTTGAGATGTTCCTCTGATGTTGAGACATCATGATAATGATGATGGTAAGGTTTGAGGGATTTCCCAAGATTGGGCACCAAGGTGCAGTTGTGGAAGCAATCCCGGTGCTTGAAAACCCTAAATTGGGGAAAAGTGCAATTTACCCAATTTGAGGGGTACAACTTGTAAAATACATCATCTAAATATCTTTTATAACTGTTGTCATCATTTAGAGTAGAAATGGTGAAGAGGGCACTTCATTTGAATAATCATATAACAAAGAACACCTTTGTGATTGAATAAACAAGGTGTATGTATAATAGCCCTTTTATGTGTATGCTTTAGTGATGGGTTGATCCTCTTTGCCTTCAATTCTTGATCTTAGAAGAAGTTTGTCCTTATAAATAAGATGTGGGGACGTGCAAATAAGAAAGGAAGGACTTAGATGAGAAATGAGGAAAACATATGTCCTTATGTTGAAAATTCACCTAAGTATATATACAACTTTTCCACTTAGCAAGGGAACGACCCTCTCCCTTTCATTTATTTTCCCCTTGCTCAAAACCGACCAAGGCTAGGCTCTGGACCAGAGAAGGACGACCAAGGGTCCTAGGTAAGTTTGGATCATCCCTTTTGCTTGAATTCATGGAGGAAACTCATTTTCAAGGTTGAATTCATGGCTAGCTCACCTAGCTCTATCTTTCTAGCCATTCCTTTCCAACTTTTCCTTGGAGAATTCACCTTGGCCGACCTTTGGAGCTCAAAGACGCCATTAAAGCTTGGAGCTTGAAATCTTGGAGCTCAAGTAACAACCTTTAGGCGGGTTTTATAACTCTAAACCTTATGCTTTGATTATACATCTTTTTCTATGCATATAGTTGCTAGTTCTTCTTCTTCCCTATCTTCCCTTGCATCCTTGCAAGCAAAATCGTGAAGAACTACTACTGTTCTTGAGTTATAAGATAAGGGCGTTAATTCCTATGCTTATCCACGGATTTCCACTTTATCAAACGACCTCCACCAATTGTTTAAACGGTTTCAAACCGTTTGGTGGGCAAACGGTTTCAGGGTCGTGTGAGGGCAAACGGTCTTCAAGACCGTTTGGTCCCGTTGACCAAGCAAAGACCGTATGGGAATCTTGTTCATAATTATGTAGGTTAATCACCCACAAAATTTGAGAGGTTAACTCCAAAGGAATCGTGAGATATAAGCAAATCAATTAGCAAAACCAATTGAATTAAGTTCTGATTTTCAATCTGTTTAAATTGCCCTTTTTGGGAAAACGGTCTCAAGACCGTTTAAGATGGTTGACCAAACGTTGACCGTTTGGTATTACTGTTCATAATGATGTTAATTAACGACCCACCAAATTTGAGGGATTAATTCCAAACGAGTCATGAGTTGAATGATGATTAATAGGGCAAACCCTAATTGAAATTAGTGCTGAATCTCCAATGAGTTAAGTTGAGATTTTGGGTTGATTAGCCCAAACGGTTTCAAGACCGTTTGGGAATCACCCAAACGGTCTCAAGACCGTTTGGGGGTCACCCCAAGACCGTTTGGAGGTCTGGGGTCAAGTATAGTTGACCAATTGAAGGTCCAAAGGTACCAAATCATATTGCAATTAAGTATTGATGTGATGATTAACTCAATAGATCAAACCTTGATGAATTTTCACTAGAGTCCAAAGGATGGATGGTCAAACGGTCTCAAGACCGATTGGAACTCATCCAAACGGTCTCAAGACCGTTTGGTGTCAACCCAAGACCGTTTGGAGGTCTAGGGTTAAGATAAATTGATCAATTGAGAGCCCAATTACAATGGGTTATTGAAATAATCAAATTGCTGATTTGTGACTTAATTAAGGTTCAACCCCTATCAAATCAACTTAGATTTTTATGATTTCTTGGGAAAACGGTCTCAAGACCGTTTGGAGGTCATCCAAACGATCTCAAGACCGTTTGGGTCAAGTTTGGGCCCAATTGGAGGTCAATTGATAGGTTCAACCTTGAATTGATTCACATTGTTGAATATTGATGACTATCCGATTTGAAACCCTAATTGAGATGGACTTAACCCTAATTGGCTTTCAATTGAGGGTTAATTTGGTGTCCAATTGATTGAGGCTCATCCTAATTGACTCAATTTATAAGTGGTTAACATGGCTTTGGCCAATTGAGGGCTTCAACATACTTAATCATAAACATTTGTAACTTTTGAACCATGTTGGAGGTCCAAACGGTCTCAAGACCGTTTGGGCTCAAATGATCTCAAGGTCGTTTGGACCAATCGATCTCAAGACAAGTTGATCAAACAGTTTCAAACCGCATAAGCTCAAACGGTTTGGAAAGTCAACCTTTCCAAACGGTCAACGCACCCAAACGGTTTGGGCAAACGACCTTGAGGTCATGCGGTCTTGGATTCAAACCTAGCAAACGGTCAACGCACCCAAACGGTTTCAAACCGTTTGGTGGTTGAAGGTTGAAACCGTTTGGAGGTTTTCAATGTTATTTATACATAATCACTTGAAGTTGTAATTGGTTCAATGGTGATCTAATCTAAACCCTAATGGTAACTTAGAACATTAAGGGACTAAGTGATTAATAAATTAACCCATGATGGTGATCAATGGGGTGAATTACCAAAATACCCTTGATGGGTTCAATTGAGTAATACCTTGTTCAAATCAAACCACTAATCACATGATAGTGATGTTTTGGCTTATGTTAGCCCATGAGAACTTAACCCAACCTGATCTAGAGTGGTGTTATCACCATCTATTAGTATGAGGAGAGAGAAAGTACCTTAAGAGAGAGAAAGTATCCTTTTAGGGTGAAAACTCAAGTAAAGAACCTTCAATACACATGAATGTGCATGATTAGGGTATGATCCACCTATGTGAGATCATGGAAACCCTAATTATGATATATGATGAATCCTAAGCTTATCTGAGAGCATCAATGATGATGTTCCTCATACATGATGGTGTTATGAGTTCGATTCACCATGTGATGTGAATAGTAAACCCTAATTCAAGGGTAATGACATGTGATGTGAATAGTAAACCCTAATTCAAGGGTAATGACATGTGATGTGAATAGTAAACCCTAATTCAAGGGTAATGACATGTGATGTGAATAATAAACCCTAATTCAAGGGTAATGACATGTGATGTGAATAGTAAACCCTAATTCAAGGGTAATGACATGTGATGTGAATAGTAAACCCTAATTCAAAGGTGATGACATGTTATATGAGTATTAAACTCTATTCGATAAGAATCAAAGAACTTAGCTCTTATGACAAGAGTGGAAAGTATAATCATTGTTTTGAATTACCTTTATTAGTTGAATTAACCATGCAGGTTCTGATATGGAGGTGATCATATCCAGGTATGGATGATGATACTAAATTCATTAAAGGCATATTGATAGCTTTATGAATAAGTAAAGTATCTTGATGCCTTGTCAATGGCATTCTATGATAATAATGGGCTGTGAGAGCCATGAATACCATCAAGGTCATGCTTTAGAGATGACTTGTGATGAGTATAATGAGAAATGATGATTGATGTGAGTTAGGCTTGTTACATTTAGTATTCTCCTTTTATAGCTGTTATGCTACTGTTATTGTTTGAAGAACAATGTGTGATGCTAAATGAATACTGAATGTACCTAACTAATCAAGTATAATGTAGAGCCCTGATCATAGACCCATCATTGTCAGAAATCAAATGATGGTGAAACAGGTTTTCCTAAGGGAACTCCTGGATCACATACTATTGAGTATGTGGGGTATATGGATGTGTAGAACCTTACATCCTAGTGTAGGAATTTGATGTAGATATGTAATCCGTCAATCCTTCACTACAATCCCATACCGTATCAGTAGTAGGTAAACATGAAACCTCCTGATGATGAAGAAACATAGATATCCGTATCAGTGGAGATAAACATGAAATCTCCTGATGACGAAGAGAGTACAGAATGCCACTGTAACTCTAAAATAGCGAAGGACCAGTTTACCCTGGTGAGCTATAATAGTAGAGACACAAGATGTCCTACAAGTGATCCTCTTACTGACTGAGGAAGGTGAAGGTCATGAGAATCCGACTCTCTTAATGACCTATGTATGATACTGATGTGACTTCTTAGCAATCAGTTGGAGTATGAGTGGTATGTCTCATCTCCACAGGGCATAATATTGTTTGTAAAACATAATCAACCGCGTAGTATACATGTTAGAGATAACTACGAGTTAGTTGATTGATGATACACTGTAATAGTGCTTATATTCTTCATGTCTCATAAGTGTTGAGCTCTTGTTTATAGTTGCAACTGCTATTGAATACTTTGAAAGCTTTACTGCTTAAGATATTCCTTGATGTTATATTAAAGCTTCTGGCAGAGAGTTATAACTCTCTCTGGGACAATTATGTAAAATTGTCTCACCCCGTAGACTTCAACTTTTTAGGTGGACGTCGGAGACGGAGGAACCGGTCTACAGGTGACCAGTCCCAGCAGTAGCAGTAGCAGCACTAGGAGCAGCAGTAAATCTCAGGTGGAGATTTAGCCTGCCATGTGGTGTAGTTAGAGTCAGTCCTATGTGTCCTCTGTACTCTCAAGTCTTGGAGTCTTTTGTTATGAGTTCTTGAGATTTTGTATCTTGATGTATATAATTACTCAAGAAGTAATTATCATGAGATGAAAATAGTTTATCTCTTGTTATGGAAGAAGCTTTTATGGATTCAAGCTCTTGTTTCGAAAAGTTTTAATTTCCCGTGATTTTTGTCTTCCGCTGTTAATCGAATCGCTTCCGCTAAGTTTGAATCGTGTTTATATCGTGGTTTGGAGATTGAGAGCCCACAGGAAAACCCTAAAAAATAAGAATAAGAAAGAAAGAGAAAAGATGGTAATTTGCTATCATTTTGATTCAAATAAGAGGGTGGAAGAAATCTAGACACGAGAGAGAAGATTTAGCATGAAATCAAATCTAGAGTTGATGAACTTATATGAATTCACAAATGGTAGGAAGCTGGTACCCTAAATCAGCCTTTTAGACGATTTCCTCCTTCAAAACCCTAATCTCTCTCTCTCTCTCAAAATCCATTTCTTGAACAAGAACCATGGATTTGGGAGGTACTAGGGTGCTAGGTTGATGATATAGATCAATTTAGGTGGTTGGTTAATTAATAAATAAGTCCAAATATTTTTAGTCTTCTTTTTATTTAGATAAACTGGTTGGTCAACTAAATTCTGACTGATAAGAAACTCAACCGACACTACTCTATGGATCAGTCCCACATCATTCAAATTATTTGAAAATTTAATCTAATATGTATAATGGAGTTTCTAAGATACAATTAAAATTTCACCTCATTTACGTATGCGAATAAAAAGATAAAAAGCAAATACCAGGCTGCTATATTTCTTCCTGAATAGATCGTGAGCTGAGTTTGTTCTGGGGAAACTTGACCGACCCATAGGCCAGAAAACAATATTTTTTTGATATTTTTCAAGAACATTTATAATTGAGTTATCCAAACCACATCCTAGTTTCAAGTAAATCAAAATTATCGATAAAAGTACTAAAAATCATTTACTATACCACTGTATTTATCAAATTTTGTATTCATATGCTACCAAAATCCTAATTTGACCGATTAGGATTTTCAATTCATAAACACTAATTATTTGATAAGGCATGCTTAGAGTTTCTCATTAGGTTTAAAGTATCATATTAAATTATCATCATGAATCAAGATTAACCAATGATCATTCTAATTAAACATGTAATCATCTCAGTAAACCCTAATTGGATGGCTAATTTAAAAATAGGTTGCTACAGTTTTGATCCCGCTGAATAATTTGTGGTCTGATATGATCCATTGCCATTACGATGTTGTCAGCAGAGCACCAATTTTCAACAAGAAACTTTTTGGGCTGGACTTCATGATTTCATGCGGCCTTGGTCTTGAAAAAGAAACATAATTTCTTCTTGTTGGTTGTTCACAACACAATTGGATTGTGATCTCAACTCACTGTAGGAATGTGTGATATAATGCAGTTGGGAAAAGTCTAGATTTAATCATAGTTAGAAACAAGTTTATGAAGAAGTTCATGCCAAAGACTCTGCTTTAATGTATAAGGAGGACTCGAGAAACCAAGGTCAGATAAACCAACTTCCGCGAGTGTTTCTTGGAAAATAAATGATTCAAAATAGTCGAATAACGAGTTCCTTTTTTTTTAGTTTGGACTTAACATGGTGTAGAAATCCCCCACTTGCAATACATGGTTTATTTACTTGTAAATCAATTCAAATAATGTGTTCTGAAACAAACTTTTCACATTCAGACTAGCATAGATAATTATTAAGAAGTATAAAGAATTAATGCAAAAATGTCGACATTGACCGTGATTGAGAGCCACATAAGTGAGATTGTGAAGATGATGAGGAAAAGGAAATCCTACAGATTCTCTTGCTCGTCTATCTATGGGACAAATCCCATTTTAAGTTGGGTGTTGTTGTCCTCCCAGTGGGAGCCGTTAGGACATCAGTTCAACCAAAGGGTAAACCAAAATTTCTTAATCCATAGTTTGGAGCATAATTTTTTTGTTTTGTTTTGGTCTTTTATGGATGAAGGAAGCCTTTTGTCCCTCTTCTACCCTGTGGTGGTTTCTTTCTTTTTGTCTCGGGGGATCGAGTCAAGGAGACATATGGGAAATGAAGGGGAAGCCACACAACAAATCGATGTCTCTTTATGTTCTACGACCAACGAATATTATGTACGCTCACCCCAGACAGATTCCTGAGCCATATAATAGACAATCATTTTACGTTGTTCAAGGGGCACGTCGAATAAGATGACGACATCTAGTTGCGTCTTGACCCTACCCAATTTTTGAACCAATTCTCTTCGTTAGCATCAAAGAGTGAGATTTTGTTTTCTTTTTGTTTGAGTTTGCTAACCATTACAAAACTCATACTCATTCTATTTAATTTTAAGAATTTCAACATTATAATGCTAGCCATCCATATATCTTATACCCTATAAATAAGTGCTGGTGTCGAGCCTGGCTGTGTGCTATTCCTTCATGTGTATCTGTGTGCTTATAACGATTCTGACTGTGTGTTGTTCTTATTTGTATATTACTTGCTCTACAATATTTTTTTCCAATTGGCCACGTGAAGTCCTTTGCCCACACAACACCACGTTAAAGTTAATTATATTCATTCGAGAAAATGCCATTTGTGGCTGCAGGGCAAACCACTCATCATACCACCTTTTTAGGTTCTTATCAAGGACATTGACAACTCCAAGTTATTATAAATAATATGTATCTACGTCAGAATTTTAGACTACGATCTTATTGGTCATCGAAATACCACGTTGTCAAACATAATACTATACCGATACTTATTTAATGAGCCATGCATCATGATATTAAACATTTAAAATTAATTTTATGATTTATGTGCTCACGAGCCAACTACGATTTACAAAAAAAACCATTGGGCATTTCCTATTTTAATTAATCTCTACAACCCACATTAACAACATTTGAAGAGTTTAAGATATATATACGTAAATTTTGGAATAAATGTGATATTGATCGGAGTAGAGTATTGAATTTTATCTTGTGGCATGATATCAATATGGTAATATGGAAGGTTGCGAGTGTGTGCGGCAGTATGTGCCGGTAGGCTGGGAATGAGATATAGACTGTGTAATAAGAAGTTGTTAGAGTTTTCGAAGTTCTACGTGAACTGATCCAGAAAAATAAATATTCCGGGGGGATTTTTTGAATCATATTCAGTTTCAGAAAGTTGAGGTATGAACTAAAACAAGGTCCGTCCTGACTTGAATGTTGTTATTCTAAGTTGGTATTGGGTTGACAATTGGACTATAAAAATTCTAACAATGGTACCAATTAGTATATGACACGAGGATAAGCACAAAGTAAGATTTGGACTTTATAGTGAGAAGATGTGGGACTATCAAATATCCATGCGAACCAATGAACCTAACACAGTCCACAAAGAAAAACCATTTCCATGTCTGAAAGTTGGTGTCCAAATTGATAGATGAATAACTATGAGATTAAATTTTGTTAATCCATGTTGCTTCTGGATTGACACATTAGACAATCTAAATTCTAACAAGCATAAAAATTGATACATGTCATGTCGTTTTAAGATTTAAACATACAAATTGACATATGGACATCTATGAGTTTGAATGTTGTTAATCCATGTTTATTCTAAATTGAAAATTTAGACTATCTAAATTCTAATAAGCACAAAATTTGGCACATTTCATGACATTTTAAGATTTAGACGTAATTTTAATTTTCTATCACATAAAAGTACATAGATTTTATAATATATTAATAATAATAATATTTATGTGTCTATATAATCATTATTGTATCATTATTGTATTGTTCTTTAATGAGTACATTAGACTATACAATGGGGTCATATTTTAGCCAAGGAACAAGGTGATTGATACCGACGTCATTTCGACAGGCTTGAAAATAGGTATTTACGGGTATAATGACAAAAATACTGATATATGCAATCCTGGCCGTTTCGATGCCAAAATGAATGAATTAATTCATGAAACTTTACATGCAATAATCTCTACACCTAAATGCAGTGTTTTATGCAATAAAATTCTATATTGGGTTTGTAGGGGGGCCCATCGTGTGGGAGGTAAGAAATCTGTCCTGTTTCATTGAGATTTCGATGACAAAATGTAGGAATTAAGATATGAAATTTTACAAGCACAAACCACAAACTTAAATACACACAATTATGCAATAGTATACAATTTACAACATACGAATAATAAATTTACTTACAACTCACATCCACTTTATGTTGAGTGACGCGCTGATTTTCCATACAGTATTGAGTTGATATTATTGAGATATTGCGGCCATGACATGTGCGTCCTATAAAGGTGGTTGTATGTAGTCACATGCTCATCATTATTGGCAAATTGTATGATAATAGTAATTAATAGTGTTGAGTAGGTAGAAATACCTCTCTCTATGTCACGGTTGAACACTTTTGTGTCTTTCTTTATATAATTATTTTTCCAACGTGAATGTCTGAACTACACGTGTACCAAAACCAGACGTAATTATTTTGTGTGTGTGGATAAACAGCCTAAGCCAACCTCCCCCTTTCTTAATGCCGGTGAGGTGCGGCCATTTGTTTCTCGACAACTGAATAATTCACCGGCAGAGACGACGGGGGTTGTTTCTGGCAGCGGCGTGCGTTTTCCTTGCCCGGTGTCTTCTCCTCCTCCCTCTCGCCCGCAGCAGTTGAATCTGATTAATCGGCGAGTGCTCACCTAAAATAACGTCTAATCACAAAGTACTGATTTACCGGCTCCCAATTTGCAACGATGGTTGAGGTCGAGAAAACTGGTTCTCGTGGGCAGATCATCGAGACCAAGATTGAGCTACTGGAGAGCATGACGGGCAAGGTGCTGATTTGATTGTTTAGATTTGTATTTTCACGTTTAGGATTCCGTTTGTTCTTATTACCTTCTCGCTTAACCATTATATATGTTGGTATCTACGATAATCCTTTTTCAGCTGTATATCGTGCTCATAATTAGTTGCTGAGTTCTCTTTTGTAAGGTGAACGTATGGATTGCTAAGTCTTACTATGATTTGTCGTCCCCGTCTGCGTTGCTGGTTCAAATAATGAAGTAGATACCTTTATTGGTTCAGATGACGTTAGTTTATTAAAAGGCTGCTGATCTTGATTAGTTGGGGAGTGGCTCTTTCTCGTTGAATTTGATATCTTACACCTAATCTGACACTCTCTGCTTGTTTGGCTCTGGAATTGTTTTTGGGGGTTCCATGATCAATCTTGGCTGCAGGTGGGTAACCGCCGATCTCGAAGATGGTTAAACGACCGCTTGCTGATGGAACTTGTTCCACGTTTGAATGCTGAAGAAATAAGAGGGCTGTTTGCACCTCCACCATGGGGTAGTTTTCTCGATAATTTGATATTAACTATTACATTACTCGTCTGCTTATAACCCCCAAAACACACACACACACACACACACACACACACACACACACACACACACACACACACACACACACACACATGCACACCCACAAACACACATACACACAGCCGCAGAAAAATTTATTGAAGAAGAAATGAGTATCACTGCCATTTTGTGCGACTATTCCTACTCTAGGTAATCCCTGCTGTAGCTTTTAGTGAATCTTGTCACACTCTTGTGTCCTTCCAGAAGTTTTTGATTCATTCACTGCTTCATATGCTCATTAACAATTTGCTGTATTTTGCTGCTCATTACTGAATGCATGGGGATGCTTAACTGTTTACTTCAGCTGCTCTTCCTAGGACTTGAACTGTATTTCAAAACTCCTTTAGGCTTATTGAAATCATAGTTTACACAGTTTAAAGGTATAAAACATTTTTTTTTTGAAAATATTGGAAATTTTGAATTCCTCTTAGCTCCTCTGTTTCACCTTGAAAGAGCTGTTGAAGTTTGTGCTAAATATAATCGAAATTATCTTTGTGGGAAATATTATATCTATCCTTGTGGCTAATATATTGCTCATCCTAGCTCTGACGTACACAACATCTTAGGATCATATGAGTCTAGATCTTAATTAGCCAAATGAATGAACCTTGGATCAATTCATCACCATTATAATCATTGTCATCATCACCTAAGCCTCATCTGGACCATGTGAGGCTAGCTGTATTCTTTCATTCAACTCGGATTTTAGTCATATCCCCCCTGAGATATGATGAAGCCAAATGTATTGGTATTAGCTCTCCCTTATTAAATTTAGTTCGACGTCTTACCTCTTTAGCACTGTCCACCTCAATAAAAACTTTGTATAAATTCTTTGACCTGCCAAACCTCTTTATTATAAATTTCAACTCAGTTTTCTTCTGTGCTAGGTTTGTTGCGTTGAAGTATTGTAGTGCAGTTACGCAAAGAGTCACTACTACTCTTGTTTTGTTGACGTCTTACTAGATTTATATTTGTGTTACTGTTCAGGGGATGACACACCGGCCTCTCCATTTTGCATGACAGATTTCCAAGACTGGGAAGTGTTTAGGAACATTGACATGGATAGGGAGGTTCGTTCACATAACATAATACTAGAGGAACTTTAACATATATACCTTTTTTCAGTTTAGTTATATTAATTACCGTTCAAGATGAAGACTGCTTTGCTGCATATAATTTCTTGGTAATGTTTTTGTAACGTAAAAGACGGCTAGTTATTGTATTGATAACAAACAACCCTGCTCCTATATATAGGAAAACACGGAAGCGTACAAACTTAAGTAAATCCTACTCGACCAAGACGTACTTGGGCCCATAACACCGAGAGACTAAAGAACATAAGTAAACAGACTCTCTAACACTCCCCCTCAAGCTGAAGCTTGGGAGAATCCCAAGTCAGCTTGCAAATAAAGAGGTAAACTAAAAACAAAAATAAAATAAAAAGATAAACCAAGCCCATACAATAATTTTTCTCCCCCTTGATATTACAATAAAGCGCTCAAATGCTCAAAACACACCCCCTCAAATAGATACTCCATAGCAGGCAAGCAGGTTGCAGAAGCTTCTCGATCATAATGGTGTTATCTGGAGCAGAAGTAAGCTACAAAGCATTATGGTCTTCATTGTAGTCGCTAACGTCGCAGCCCAGAGAATGTCGGGTCACATCATCAACAGTCAACGTGCAGAGCACGGACGAACCAAAGAGTGTTGGGTCACAGTAGTAGAAAGTCAACATGAACACAAAGCATGGACAAGTGGAGAGTCAATGTGCGCAAATCACAGACCAGTGAATTAAAAAATGGCCCAGGCGGCCGCTTATAAGGTGTGTGGTCCCTTCACCCATTGCCAATTGGTTTTGGGTTGAATACCACACATTCTAATATGGTATCAGAGCGGACCCCATGAGACAAGTGTGAGGACCACACCCTACCTAAAAAAAAAAAAAGAACAAGTGCAAGCACACAAAAGTGGCTGCACTTGAGGGGGGATGTTAGAATTGTCCCACACCGCTGAGCTCTGGGAAAAGGTCCTGGGCTTATAAGGTGTGTGGTCCCTTCACCCATTGCCAATTGGTTTTGGGTTGAATACCACACATTCTAATAGAACATAATCACCCGCTTTTTCCCGCTTTTTTCCCGCTTTTTGCCCGCTTTTGTTTAAAAATCCTAATGTAAGCATCTAACATTAATTAATTACATAATCCAAGTAGTGTTGACTATAATATATGAAACTTGTATACATTAAATGTTCTATGATATAGCTAGTCCTAATTTAGAATGCATACTTTGTGTGTAAGCTGTAATAATTGGGTACTGCTGTAATGCATCTAAGTAAATATCATATTGCTCTATTATACTTCTAATGCATGATTAGTTTTACTGATTTCCTTGCTGCTTTCAGTGATTAATGATTGGTACTACTAGTTAGTATTACTTTAGTGATTACTTTAATTCAATAATTCATAGTTTGTTATTTACAATTACTGATCTGCTTGCTGATTTTAGTGATTAGAGATACTGATTAATAGTAAAGTATTGATGAATACTTAGTTAATTACTGATTTGCTGATTAGATATGTATAGAAGTTCCTTATAAATATATTTTTTTATATACACATACATGTAATTTTGTATAAAAATATATAAAATTTAGACACCCGCTTTTTCAAAAATCGTCTACTTAATCGCCCGCCTACCGCTTAGTCGGTTACAGGGTGCTGTCCGCACGCCTCCTGCTTCCCGCTTTCTGATACCTTGGCATAGACAGACCAGAGAGTGCTGACACACAACAGTAAAGTGGACGTAGCCGGATAGAAGACCATCAATAAACCAAAGGCAACAAAAGCAGAAATAAATTCCAGGTACAAAACACTCCAAGAAGCATAATCAATAGCAGTAGATATAAAACTTCCTCTTGTCTCCTCCATCTCATCTCTTTCCTCTAATCGTCTTCTCTTCCTCCTATTCTCCCCCTCACACTAATCATGGAGAAGATCAACAGTTGGGGTGGACAAACACAAGTTCCATTGGGTTCAGGGAATCAAACAAAAGAGGTGCAAATGGTGTAAAAAAACCTCACACATAACAATATGTAGAACAACTAGATGTGAGGAGGGATGAAAGCTACAGATTTACAACATATTTCAAATCAAAGAAGAACAATCCTTGTTAAACAAGATTTTTAGCAGCATGGGTAGAGAGAGCAGCTATAAGAGGGAAAAAAATTCTTAATCCGCAATATGCATGTGAAGGGAGTAGCAGGTAAAAAAATGATATGCATGCTGGTTGTTGTTGTTTGAGTGAAATGATGAAAGTATTTGAGGGGAGGGACATATGAACTATGAGAACATAAAGAGCAGATGCAACAATTATGGTCATGAAGCCGAAAACACTGTAGCTGCTACATATATAGGAAAACAATGAAGCGTACGAGACTCGAACTAAACCCAAATGGGCCAAGACGTACTTGAGCGCATAATACAGTGACACTAAATAACATAAGTAAACAGATCTCTAACAGTTTTCTCTTTATGTGTGTTTAAGGAAACTTCTTGGTGAATAAGTCCATCAAACATGAAGACTATGATAAATGATAAATATAACTTGTATAACTTAAGCACCCCCTGACGCGTAAGCGGCTATGAGGTCGTATCAACCTGCACCCCGCTATGAGTTTTTTCAAACTTTTGTATTTCCCGTAGATTCTAATAGAAGAAGGAATTATAAACTTGAAAATACAAAAAATGGTGTATGCAATCTATAAAATTTCCTAATATATGAAACATTTTTTTTATCAAAATGTAAATTGAGAACAAAATAACTTATGCACGCACACATGCACCACACACACGCTAGCTATACATATAACACCACAAGTTTTACAATAGTTCTTAATTTTATGAATGAATTTACCATAGTCGAATTGCATGATAGTTTGTACCTTTATCCAAAAAGAGGTATGCCAAACTATCCAGCTATAACAGGTATAAATATTTCCTTCATAAGCTTTTGGAAGAGACACGATAACTTCTCAAAATAATGAAAAAGAGCATTCCTGTGTTCATGTAAGGAAATGGAACGCCAAATGGCTATTCTCACAATGAATATGGTAATTAATTTAAAGAAGTGACATTATGCAATCAAACTCCAAGATTTCAGAAATATGTAATAGCATCATAGTTGTTGAGGCGCCCAAGAGGGGTCTGCCTAGTCCCTTGCCTACTCAAAATTGAAAATGGAAGCCTGGGCGAGCTTCCAACACCGCCTAGGACCACCTAGAGCGCCCGGGGAGTCTGGACAGTTTTCTTTCCTGGTTTTTTTATTGGATAATGTCATTTTGACATATATTTGACATGTAAGTTCTTTTTAGGCTTTTTTAGCTGCTATCTCACTCCTACATAACTATTTGGGGTGTAGATCATAAAATATATACATAAATACCTTATATATGCGATATATGTTATATTATATATACATATATAAAATATACAGAAAATAAAAAAATATGGCAGCGCCTAGGTGCCCGCCTAGGTGGTCTAGGCACCCAGCCAAAGCATACCACCGCTTGGCCGCCTTGAAAACTATGAATAACATACACTCCTACACTTTCTTATATTCCATTACCACCACCATTACCATTTCATTAAAGTACCTTAGATTTCGGCATTTCGCTAAGTGACTAACATCTAGCTTAGTTATGAACAATTCATCCAATCATAGTTATATTTTTTGGAAATCAACTATCAATTTTCTTTGGTTTCTAGGGAACAAATTATAGTAATATATCATGATAACATTCAATAATTTCACACAAATCATCAAAATTGCTCAAACCAAGTTTTCATTAGTCAGTTATACTTAGGATGACACTAGAAATCTTAATTCTATGATTAGTACCAATTAGGATAAGTATCTACTCATCTCTAATGAAACACCCCTGAGGTTAGTCTCCCTTCTCATCAAATCACCAAAAATATCAAAAAATCCACAAGTTCTTCACTTCTAGTTTCTCAGGATTCTAATTAACCAATTGGAAGAACAATTAGGGAAAAAGAGGAGAATTCGGGCTACATTGATCTAAATCATAGGAAGTTGGCCCAAGCTACGATAACATGATGTATCATCACGAATTCACCTTAAACTCATTCAAATCCTTCCAAGAGTTGAAGAATAACTTGTTCTAGCTTCAATTATAGTGGATTGTCCAGAAACCCCAAGTCTCACCCCTCTTGGCTCTCCTTTCATTCCCCCAAGGCTGGAGATGAAGCATATAAGGTTTATTTGTGTTTTATGTTTATACGAAACATTAGAGGTGCTTAGGAAAAGACCTTTTTGTTAAATATTTTTTCTGATCTGGGCAAAACACTGGTTAATCTTTGGGTCTGCCTGACCTTTCACAAAGAACTGGCCTTCTTTGCAGAAACTAGCCGCCTTGCTTGAAATGGGCCAAAGGTCCTTATGGTCTGGAGTTTGGACCAATTTTTTGTACAGAACTGGTTGTCCTTTGAAGAACTGGCAACCTAGTTTAAAAGGTTGGACCGACCTTTCGTAAGGTGAGCCCACTTTTGACAATCAGGGGTGAAAACCCTAAAACCAATCCGAAAAGTCATCTGACCCTCTCCTGGGTGATACAATAGCTTCCCATGGTTTATATCAGAACCTAATTTCTCATCTTTATCCAATCTTTTTAATTATCCTATCTGAAACTCAATTCCCTTCACCCTCTTTCAACACCTAATTCCTCATTTCATTACTCAGATTTAGGTTTGTGATCTCTCAACTCTAAAATTTTCACCCTAACTCATCCCTTCCAGCTATGTCATGGACAAAAAGACGAGTTCATCTCAAACATGTGGAACTCGGCTCAACTTCTCAAAGGTCAACCACCTTCCCAAAACCCTAGAAGAGGACTATCTGACCAACGCAACGGGTTGTTCAAACCCAATACAACCGACTTAGCACAAATCCACCCGACTTGTTAGATCGACTTTTCAACAAGTCGGCTGACCTCATATTGACTAATGCCAGTCGAGACCGACCTTTTGATAAAACGGTTGACTTCTTACCGTGTTCAGGAAATACTCAAAATCACGTCTCATGTCGAATTCAAACCGATTTTTGCCACCCTAACTATTTATAGGGTTTGTTCTAACCCTAATACAATTCTGGAACTGATCTCTAATCAATAACCATATGTAATTCACATAAAATATATTATAAATATCAATTAACTCATTACAGCCAAAACCTTGATTTTCAATCAAGCAAACTAGGGTTTACATGCACTAAACTTCATTCTATATCCCTTAACATGGTAATCATCCTCAGAACAGAAATTTCATGATTTATAATGTATACAAAAAATACTGATTTCTTGGTGCATATCAAATCATCATCATGACAATTTATTAGAAGCATATATATTAGCCTATCAGGTTAAAGGATTACTACTAATAAGTAAGTTGTAGTTATAAAAAAAAAGAGTGAAGTCAAGAAATATATTCTAAACCTCCGATTCGGCCATTATAAAATTAGCCTCGAACAAAAAAAAAGAGGTAATGTCTATAAGTAAAGATGGTCCGTACGTGTAGCTAAGTGTTAGCAAATATGGATGTTGATGGGCTTTAATTGCAAACTTTGTGCATCTTCTGTAGGTTGAACATTCTAACAATAAGACAAACAAGGAACCAAGTTGGTCCAACTCAGAGGTTGGGTTCAATACCCACTGTTAACATTTATTGGATTATAGATCTGTTGCTAATGGGGATGAGATGTTTAGAATCTTCACATCTGAAAAAAACATATAAAAAAATGAACAATCGCACATCATATGTGGAATGTGAGTGATTATCTATAAGAACAATATAAACATGAACAGTGGTTTGATTTGGATACTAAATAATGCACAATTATAGGTAACAAAAATTACTTTGCCCACTAGAACTAGGAGCAAAAAATTGAAATCAACATCAATATCAATTCCGCCTTCATTAAGGTACATGGTTTGGTATGGGTTAATTTGTCCCTTGGAAAGGAAACTAGTAATTCTTACGTAACTCAGGTAGTGATAAATTAAAGGATATTACTTGGTTGCTTAGAAAGGAAACTTGTAATTCTAAATAAACTAAAAAACAATGCCTAACTATAGCAGTGATAAAATGAAAGGATATTACTATCTAAACATCCCACGAAATATGTGTGCTACCTGATCTAGTAGATAATGCCTTCGATTGAGCAGGGTTCTCTTTCTAGTCTTATGGGGTCAATAGATTTATTTCTTCTCATCTTCAAGTGATGAGAATACTGGCCACACTGTAGAGCAGTGATCAACAGCAATGCAATTGTTTTAACTTGAACTCCATTGTATCTATATTCTTGGCAGGCAATTCTATTGAAATCTTTTGGAAGAGCCTCAAATATAAGAAAAGCTAGCAATGATTCCGATAAAATTATTGCTTTGAATGCGTGGCATAGGGTAGGCTGTCGAACAAGAGAGGTGCTTCGTCGACACATTCTTTCAGATCTTGTTCAAGGTTTTGAGGTATGCCTCAACCACTATGCCTCAATGGCTCAACCACTTGCCTAAATGCTGATTTTCCAGTAATTTGTTATTTAATCTTTTTGTTTGGATATGTAATCTTTAATTTTTATATTGAATGCTGATTTAAGTTTTCTTTAATATCTTATTAGTCTGTTGTATTAAGGCTATTCGTTCACCTTTTTTTAGTTGTCTGTATGTAGATTGCCATTTTTTTACAGTTGTCTATACCCAGACTGCCGATATTTTTGTCAAGATATTTTCTATAGAATTTGGGGGAATCCTTTTCTTGTCACTGTGATGTTGCTTGTTCTCTGCCTGGTTTCTTGAGAATCCTTGTGCTCCTTCTTAGTGGAGTTTGTACTTCACTAGAAAGCTCTCGTACAAGATTGCAATCACATCTTTCTTTTATTATTATAGTTTGAATGTATTCTCAGGTAAAAAAAGTTTACACCATAATGACAACTAGAAAGCTCTCGAACAAGATACCATGATTTAAAATTGCGGCTGAAATGGCGAAAGTTTAGTCAAAATTTCATTTTCAGTGGGGACCCAATATAGAAATTCACGTACTTAGGGGGTCAAAAATGGGTATGTAATATCATATTTTAAATCACTATGTATCATTTAATTGCACACAAGACATAAGATATTTTTGTATTATCACATATGAATATATTCATGTATAGAATGCATAATTAAAATCCTTTCCAAATAGTTATATATTTTTTCACCCACACATTTAGGAGCCTCCTCCCAATATCAACCAAGGAATGAGGTATCCAATTTCGATGCTGTTTTGACGGCTTGGAAATGAAAATTTCGGCAGAATTTTTGGTAAATGCAACCACGCGCGTTTCGACTCCAAAATGAACGAATTAAGCTATGAAATTTTGCAGGCGTGATCTCTACCCCTAAATGCATCGTTTTATGCAATAAAGTTTTATATAGGGGTAGGTTGGAGGGAGTCCTTCGTGTGGGAGGTAAGGGAACTTTACTGTTTCTTGGGGATTTCGATGAAGAATTTTGGTGACAAAATGTAGGAACTAAGCTATGTAATTTTGCAAGTATGAGCCATATATACATGCATGTACTTGTGCTATAAACACACATATTGGATATGTAGGGCATCCCCTACATATTTTATTTGGTTTGATAGTTTATTGTTGATATTGACTCAACAATCAACCATTTCATTGGCCCCAAGAACACTAGTGCAATGTTTTCAAGCAAAATCAATATTTTTTGTTGTGGTTGGCTTCCTAGCAGCCTCATTGTCTAATAAACGTCCACCAGGATACATATCGTCCGCATTGAAGAAAAAAAAACATAAAACATGCATTATTAGTATCTAAATTTTTGAATAGCAAATATTAGGGAATGCAATGCAATTATGATATATTATAAGTATATGCTATGTATGAGTACAAAATGGTGAAATAACCCAATCCCCCTTACTCTTTAAAAAACAATTACACCAAGGATTACGATTACCGAAATTTCCATTGAAATTTTTGAGTTGTGCACAAAAAACCTCAAAATCCATCGAAATTGGCGAAATTCATCGAAACCATCAAACTTTTTATCGAGATTTTGACGGGTGCAATCTTAGTAGAAGTTTTGATTGAAATCGACACAGTGGCATGTTTTAGTAGCAAATGCCACTGAAATCAAAGTTGTTGAAATTTGCCAATTCTGTTGAAACCTCATTCCTTGATATCAACATATGATATAATTGCATTATTAGGTGTAGTTATGTATGTACATCATTTTGGTAAAATTTTGGGACTAAATCCTTTTGATTTGATTGTCGAAATCTTGTCTTGATAAGAAAATGTATGCCGTAATGACAAATTCTGGATTCAACAACTTTTTGACTTACTTGAAGAAGTCCTAAATTAAGAAAACCCATGAAGAAATCATTATAGTTTGGTCAACTATTAAAAAAAAACCGAGACTAGGTCGAAACCATGATTTAAAATTTCAACCGAAATGGGGAAAAGTTCAGTTGAAAATTTGTTTTTGGCGGGGACCCGATAGAAATTCACGTACTTAGGGAGTCAAAGACGGGTGTGTAATTTCGTATTTTAAATCATTATGTAGTTGCACACAAGATATATGATATTTATATTATGACATAAGAATATATTTATATATAGAATGCATAATTGGAATCTCATCGAAATTGTTATATATTTCTTCACCCACACATGTAGGAGCCCCCACCCAATGTCAACATATGATATCATTGATTTATTAGGTGTATTTAGGTATGTGGATTATTCTGGTAAAATTTTGGGACTTAATCGCTTAATTTGTTTGTCGAAATCTTGTCTTGACAAGAACATGTTTGTTGAAATTTCTGTTTCTGGACCATCAAAAACTACATCGAAATTGAACATTGTAAACTATGCCGGATACATAGATTGTGTGTGGGTATTTGCCTATGTTTACAGAAACATGCATGTGTATATATATTCAATTTTCCTTTTGTTGGTAAAATACATCAACGACGACTAAATAAACGCCTTTGCTGAGGCGCGAGCTACAAATTAACCCGTAAATCCTTTTTGGATGGCAAACCCAAAGATCGAAAGACAAGATCTAAAGATATTGATGATGACATCATAGCATTCTTGTTTATGGTATTTTGGATGTGTCGTAAGAGAGAGTGAATCATTAGCTAACACTCCAAATATATCAAAAGCAAACGACAGAAAATGGTAGATGTTTACTTCACATGCAACACCATGCTTACAAAATTTCTGTCTAGCCGCATCGGAAGCTGCTTGTCCTGCCTTGAAGTTATTTGGAATATTACTGGTCAATGGAGAATCTCCAGTAAGATCAACGCAACCGTGTTTTCCATTAGTCCAATCATATAGTAAAATTTCAGTAAGTCTTTGAGCATGGAAACCATCATGTCGTGAGTCGTGACCTAAGAAAGATGACCAGAGCTTCTTTTAAAGCTTTAATCCCAACACGAGAAAGAATGTCAAAAAGGCGTCACGAACAACGTCATGGTGGAACTTGAAACTTGGACGGATGCGGTAGTGTACAACATGGTAAACAAAAGAATCAAGCTTTGCGGAATGACAAAGAGGGCAATGTTCATTGCGAGGATATAACGGGATCAAAAGATGATATAGTAGAATAGGATAGTACTCCACTGGTTGGGGGGAATGAGTGGATGTGAAAGTGTTTTTTGACATGATTGGAGAAGTGTGTTTGATCGCTTTGCAGTTGTAGGTCACATCATGTTTGAAGCGGTTGAACCTTGCACTAGACATTGCGCTTGAAGGGTTGAACCTCACATTTGTATCAAAGACTTCACGCTTGACGTGACACTCGGTGACAGAGGATGACTTCATACTTGAGAGCGGATGATTAGTAGTTGATAGCATGCCCCTCTGCGGTGAGTTTGCTAGGGGTTGCAGCGGAGCAACGCCCCTCTACACGGGGGTTTGAGGGAGAGAGTGCCTGAAACAATTTTTAGAGACTAGAGATAGCTTGCAACAGTAGGCAAGGAAGAAGATACCGACGATATCGTCGGTATACCGCTCGGTTTACCGATACCGAGCCAACCTGGCATCGGTTTACACATATCTGCCGTTGCTCTCACAAATTTCGATAAACCGGTGGGTTTACCGGTAAAACCGACCGGTTTTCGACGGTAGGGGGGGGGTTCAGTGCAAAATACCCGACTTATGGGCGATATGGGCGGTATACCGCCCCGGTATGCCGTCATTTGCGAATGTGAGCTTGCTGCTGTTGGAGTGAAAGAACTTACTCATTTGGGGTGATTTTCTTCGTTGGAGCTCAAATCAGCTGTAATCAAGGTATGTTTTCTTGATTTCTTGCATTCTTCATCATTTCCAACCCATCTCCTATCTATTTCCTTCTATTTTCACCATAAAATCTCTCCAAAAATCTCTAAATACACCCAAATCTTAGATCTACTTCAAAAAACTTAAGATTAATGCTATTTAACAGTAGATCTATGAATATTGTATGTAGATCTACTAATGGTATAACTAGATCTACTACTTTTAATTAGTATTATCATATAATTTCACTAATTAATATTAAATTCGTAATAATACAATAAGTACTAGAAATAATAGGTATCTAACTTAGGTTTAGTAGAAGAAGTTGTACCAAATAGCAATGTGAACAAATACAAACAAAAATATAGTAAAAATATTTATATTTTTCGTTTATTTATTTATTTAAAATGCTGAAAATAAAAAAATCATTTTTTTTTGTTTTTTCTACAGAAATGTATGCGTTAGTGTTATGTAAGATGGAATGAGTAAAGTTGTAATACATCACTTAATACTAGATAATTATCAGATTTTATAATTTTTAAATTAATTTCAGACTTTAATTTTTTTATTTAAGCCTTTTTTCTTGTTAATAAAAATCTTAAAAATATTGTGTTTGATTCTATAAATACATTTAACATTTATACACCTAAAAGTGTTGTGTTTGATTCTATAATACATAAAATAGATTAATTTCTTGCAACTTAATAGGTTATAGATTTCATACACCTAATTTTTATTTGTCTGTCTTTTTGCAGTGTGACAGTGTCCACTTTTGACTTTTGAGAAGATGTCTTCAAGCGATGGTGAGGGTGCTGGGGCCGGTAATGTTGGTGGAGCTAAGAATGTGATGGATTTTGCATGGAATCACTGCACGCCTCTTGAAGGCAATAGGGGAAAGATAGTTTGCAATTACTGCAAGAAGACAATTGGTGGAGGGGGGATTACTAGATTCAAACGTCACATTACTGGTGGTGACAAAAATGTGGCAATGTGCACAAGGTGTCCCCAAAGTGTTAGGGATGATTTTAGGAATCTTATGGGTGCAGAGAAACACAAACAACAAAAGATGAAGGAGGCTGACAGGGGTTACACAAATACATTATTCAATGTTAGGGGCACATGCTCTTCTGCAGAATCAGATGATGACATTGCATATCCTCCTGATTGTGACACAACTTATTCACGTCGTGCGTATAGACGTGCCCTCAGAGATTCCCGCAGAGATGAGTGGGAAAGAGAGGAGGCAGCTCGAATTACAAGGAGGTATGGGCCATCTGGTGCAGGTCGAGGCAGTGGTACTGCACGTATTCTGCTAGTACGAGATTGAGGCATGTTGATGAGCCAGGGGTTAGGAGGCCTGAAGCTAGGCAAAAAGGCATTAAAGCAATGTTCACTGGTGCAAAAGATAAGGTCGGCAAGGCAGTGGGTAAGTTCTTCTTTGCTCATGGTATACCTGCACATGTTGCAACTGAACCGTATCTGCAACATATGGTAGATGTGATAGGGGATTCTGGGAGGGGCGTCAAGGGCCCCACTTCATATGAATTAATGAACAAGTATCTTCCCCTAGAGAAGAAGGATCTACAAGCCTGGATTTCAGGCCAAAAAAATATGTGGGCTGAATATGGTGTCACACTTATGTGTGATGGGTGGACTAGTGGCAACAGAAGACAAATTATCAGCTTTCTTGCACATTGTTGTGGATCCACAATTTTTCTGGACTCTGTTGATGCTTCAGGTGAGGTCAGGAACCACAGGTTCATAAAGAAACTTATGAAGACATACATGAAGCAGGTTGGTGTGGAAAATGTGGTGCAGATAGTTACTGATAATGGTTCTGCCTTCAAGAAGGCCGGGGACAGTTTAATGAAGAAATATCCCATATACTGGACACCATGTGCTGCCCACTGCATAGATCTCATTCTCAAGGACATTGGCTCAATTGAATTCATTAAATCTGTTATCATTGATGGTAGGTTGATCACAAGATTCATCTACAACCATTCTTTTCTGTTGAATGCAATGAGGCGACGTGAGTATTGTGGAGGTGATCTGATCAGAACAGGTGCAACTAGATTTGCAACAAACTTTCTTGCCTTACAATCATTAAAGTCCAAAAAGGATGGACTTAGGAGGCTCTTCAATGGAGTGGAGTGGACCTCCATGAAGGAGCACAATACCTCAGTTAGCAGTAGAATTGAGCAGTTGATTGCCAGCAGACCTTTTTGGGATAAGGTTACTAGGGTGCTACGAATAATGGAACCCATTGTCAAGGTATTGAGGCTGGTAGATGGTGACAAAACTGCAACAATGCCTTTTTTATATGATGCAATGACCTCAATGGTGGACCGCATCAAAGAAGCAACTCCTAAGTCCAATGAGCAATACATCATAATTTATGAGAATCGTTGGACAAATATGCTTTTGCATCCATTGCATAAAGCAGGTATATATCTCAATCAATTATGTTCTAAGTTTCTAACTTTTGAGTTATTTGTCTAACTCATAGTCTACCTATTAAAATGTCATTCTAATTTCCTTATTTATATTTGTGACAACTTACTATTTGAATCCGAGGTTCCAATACTCACGAACGCTTGGATTGAATCCGACTCTAATGACTGCTGTGAGAGATGTCACCAACAAGTTCATTACCTCTCCAAAAGAGCGATTGCTAGTACCGGAAGAGGTATAAGATAACTATATTACTTACATTCTTAATTTCTCATTAGTCATTAGTCATCACTTTGATTTCATCATCTAAATATCGTAAATGATGTTTTTTTTTTGCAGTTGCGCCATTTCCGTGAAGGCACTGGATGTTTTGGACAATACTCACGAACGCTTGGATTGAATCCGACTCTAATGACTGCTGTGAGAGATGTCACCAACAAGTTCATTACCTCTCCAGAAGAGCGATTGCTAGTACTGGAAGAGGTATACGATAACTATATTACTTACATTCTTAATTTCTCATTAGTCATTAGTCATCACTTTGATTTCATCATCTAAATATCGTAAATGATGTTTTTTTTATAGTTGCGCCATTTCTGTGAAGGCACTGGATGTTTTGGACATCCAAATGCGGTTTCTGATCGTGAGGCAGGTGATCCTTGTGAGTGGTGGGTTTGGAATGGAACAGGTGCCCCCCATTTAAGAAAAGTGGCTGTTCGCCTCCTTGCTTAAACAACATCTGCAGGGGGCTGTGAAAGAAATTGGAGCACATTCAATCTGATACACTCAAAGAGAAGGAACAAGCTTGGGGTAAACAGGTTGAGGGACCTTGTCTACGTTCACTACAACATGCGGTTGAGGGCTAGAGCAATACGAGATGCCAACTATAGGGAAGTGGATTTTGCTGTTGTCCACGATCCCATTGACACCGCATACACTTTCAGCACTGACAGACGTAGAGGGCTGGAGGAAGATTCAGAAAATCCTTTAGAGGAATGGATGAATGAGATAGGTCGTCCTGTTCTTGATAATTTAGATGGGCGTCCAGATCCATACATAGAAGATCAATTTGAGCCAAACAATGGTGATGATATTATTCTTGATAATCCGCCTGAAAGACTTGAGCCTGAAGCTGCACATGTAAATGTTGATATGGAAATAGATAGAAGAGTACAAGAGCAGTTAGGTAGCTCAGATTCTTCTTCTTCAGTTGGTTCCAAATCTAAGTCTGATGATAGTGACAATGATGGTGGTAATCAAAGTCAACGCTCTCCAGAATATCCTCAAGCTGTGGATCCTCAACATGATGATCGACCTTATGTTACTAGGGGTGCACCTCCACAACAACAAGAATATCCCATGGCTGAAAAAACTTTTCAAAGAAGAAAAAATCGAACTGGGAAAGATTACAGCGGTGCACCTCCACCAAATGCCGCAATGTCCACAACTCCAAGCCCCTACTCCTACTCCTACCCATCCAATCCACAACCAAAACCACAATACCAGAGTCCAAGTGATTATCATTCTAATGTTGCTGAATCAATGGATGCATTGAGCATATCTGACTCTCAATCTCAACATTCATTTGGAGATATGTTATTTGGACAGACACTTCCATACCCATCTCAAACTTCTCAACATGGGTATTCTGGATATCAAGTTGAACCACAAGGTCCACAACCAAGGTTACAATTAGAACTTGGACCTGGTATGGGATATCATGAAGCATACTCTGTAAGTAGCCCTTATGGATGCTTTCGGGTGAACACCGAAGCATACTCTGGTGATTTCGGGCAAACATGGAGTGGTGGGCATACTACAATTTATCCTATTGCCGGAGTTCCATTACAACCTCCTTTTCCTCAACCTCCAACTCCTCGAGCAAGGGCACCCGCACCTCCTCCCACTTCTTCTCAGCCTCCCAGGAATTCAACAAACAAGGCTCAATATCTCAAAGATTTACAAGAACATTTTCCAAAGATTGGGATGATGCAGTATGTGAATTCTGAAGTATATGAGGAGCATGTTATCACATACAACAAATCGTATAGAGCTTTGATGACATGGGAGCAATATGTAGAACAACAATATCCTTATCAGCAGCCGGCGCCAGGGGCGGAGCCAGAAGTTGGTTCTTGGGGGGGCCAAAAATTATTTGTGGTACTTAGGATTCGAACCCTAGACCACAAGTCTAACAATACACACACAAACCAATAGACCAATTTCACACTTTGTTTCAACAACATGGTACATTCTATATATATTCTTGTCTAATTTGTAGACAATAGCCAAATTTAATAAAAAATGAGTTGTGGCCGTGGGGGTTGGAACACACGACCTCCAGTGAAAGTTAATGAGCACAAGCCACTGGACTAGAAGCACCTCATTGCATAGGTCTCACTGTAGTATATATTTATTATACAACTAATGTATAAATATATATATGTATATGAGTACTCATATTGATTTTTTAATTTTTTGGGGGGGCCATGGCCTCCTCTTGCCCCCCCGTGGCTCCGCCCTTGGCCGGCGCGCCACTCAACATACAACTGATGTGAGTTAGTACTTAGTAATTTACTATGTTGTTATATGTTTGTTGTAAGTTGAATATTATTGCATAAGTGTGTAAACATGCGTTTATGGATTGTGCTACTAAAATTTCAGATCTTAATTCTTATATTTTGTCATCGAAATCTCCAAAAATCAGGATTGATTCCTTACCTCCCACATGATTGACCCCCCCCCCCCAACATACCCAATATAGAATTTTATTGCATAAAACGTTGCATCTAGGTGTTGAGACCACGCCTGTAAAATTTCATGATTTAATTCGTTCATTTAGGCGTTGATAAGTCCAAGATTGCATCTGTCGATATTTCCGTCGGTATAACTGTAAATATCTATTTCCACGCCGTCGATAAGGCGTCGGTATCAACATTTAATTCCTTGGCAGTAGGTATGTCGAGCAACATGACCTTTTAACCATGGAAGATATGTAACACGATGGATGCGACGTGTGTGTGTGACACAATGGATGTGACGTGTGACACGAGGTGTGACACAATGGGCATGGCATGTCAAGATGTGTCTGGACTTCTTCACGTCAGACATGACGTGTGGAGAAACCTTAATGTGGACACGGTGTGTGTGATGGATGATACGCCGTGTCTGTTGCCGCTAGTGGCTTCCAGGGTAGGAGTTACCCTAGTAACCACACGTCGTGCGGTCGAACAGACACGTTGTGTCTGCTAATCACTAGCTCGAGATGGAGACGTTGGAGTTAGACACGTCGTGTCCCTGGTTGTTGGAGTGCGACACTACCTTTGGTTCGCTATTCTGGGATGCAACATGACATGTTGACTGGTAAACATGTGTCACAAAATTTTGGACGACAACAAATGCAAAGCCGCAATCATGGCGATACGTCGTGTGCATAGACATTGTGACTAGACATTGTGACACGTCGTGTTGCCCACCTCCGTAGCATGACGACTGTAAAAATTGCGCCTTTGGGACCATGAGGTGGAGAGAGGTTGCGAGCATCACTTGTTGCTTTGTTAGTGACGACATGGTCGAACATGATATGCCAAAGCACTGACTTGACTTGCTAAGGATAAAGGCCAGACTTTTATCCTTGCCGTGGAGTCGGTGGAGCATGAAGCTTCGACATTGAGGAGCAAACACGGGGTAGACTAGGACTATTTGGACTAGTAGAACGGGATATACATGGGAGTTTTTAGTTGCGGAAGGCCGCTAGAGAAGACGATGTAGCCATGATGGCTATTGTGACGATGATGTTGTCAAGGTGCGGGATGACCGAGAAGTCGACGGAGATGGCCCTGCAGGCGACCAACCAAGATGGCCATGTGGGCGCAATCAACCGATATGGGGCGGCCGCCCGATGGAAGAGACCTTCTTGTTTTCTCTCTAGGGCGACGGTCCCTGGAAAGATTACTCTGATACCATCTTAACGAGGAAAGAATGTTTGTAGACAATATGGACAATATATTTGCAATGTCTAAATGTGTTTTAGGGCTATCAACATGGAATATATGGGGAGGGTAAAGGATAAGGGTAATTATCCGGCTTAGCAATCTCTTTATCCTCGCCTTAACGCTTATACCTCCCCCAACGGGTAAACGGGGAGGGTTAGGGTAAACAAATAATCTAGAAGCATACTCATTTCAAGCACATCATGTATGGAAATTGTAAAATTTTAAAATAACTCATCGACAACCAACATAGAAAAATAATATTTAATTCAAGATCATATGTTAGTCCATAATAAATAAATAAATGATAGAAGTTAGGAGTGTACCAACAACGAAAGGCTGAATCTTTTTCAATGAGACAAAAGAATTCACAATCACAAACTAGATTGTTTTGTTCCGAATTGATGCTTGCAAAAAAAAAAAACAAAGTGTTAGATCAGGAATAAGAAAACGATTACAGAAGACAGAAGATGCTTAATACGATGAAATTGTTTGGTGATTCGACAAGGTTTGCCTCCGTCTCCTTATGCATATCAATGGTCCATCAGGGTAAGTCTGCAGTCCAGATTTGTTTGTCTTCATTGCTACTTTCCTACTCCATGTTCCTAGCTGAATTAACGGATGTTGACTTGGTGCCTCATTCCTGTTTGATGAGATTGATTGTCCTCCAAGACCAACCAAGTTGTTGATTGCCGCTCAAACTAACTACAATGGTCACTGTTTTTTGTGAGCTACAAGGAGCAGCTAAGTTATTGGCTGATGCAACCACCTTTGGCTCTGAAACTGATTACTGCTGGGAGAAGCGGGGGCACCAAAGCTGGTCGCTGTTATTAGGAGGCGCTGGTTGGCCAGTCGAGTTTCTGGGAATGGCCGGTCGGTGGGCTGGATCTCACGACAAAACCAGCTTGAGCGCAGACTGGAGCGAAGAAGTTGTTACTTGATCTCACGCTACTACAAGGAGGCACCGTTGTGCTGGATGGCCGCACAAATCCTGAAGTAGTGGTCGGCTGGCGGACTGAAGGATTGGCATCGTAATGGTATGGAACCCAAGGCGCCAAACTGAGAGGAAATGCGAGCTGCAGAAGCTCCTAGTCCTAGAGCATCTCAGATTTTCTGATCTGCTATCTGAAGAGGATGGTTATGTGGTGGCTGCGGGCTGGAGTGCGGATGGAATTTATCAGAGGGTTAGACTCAACCAATATTAGGGTTAAGATTATTTGTGCTGGGATCTTATAATATATATTTGTTGGTTACACTAGTTACTAGCGGGTATGAGGGTAAACGAGTATGAATAATGTCTTATCCGGTTATCCCCTTACCCTCCCTTATTAATACGAACTATTAAGAGGGAAATTGGGTACGGGTAACACAAATCCTCACCCTTACCCTTACCATACATAGTATGGATAAAGGGTAGAAGTGTATACCCTTACCCATTGATAGCCGTAATGTGTTTGATACAAGGGAGACCTCTCCTATATATAGGATAGGTGGGACACAAACCCTGACCTGATGAAACCCTAACAGGTTGACTGACTTAATGGATTCCGACTTATACGGCTTATAGACACATGCCCATATTGCATGAAGTAATATCTCCTTTTACTTCTAACTACTACAGTATTTCCTTCGAAGTGTGTGATGTTGTATATTGATTCGTAGTTCCACTTTGTGAGCCTTTTGTAAGCCAAGGTGAATATGCAGAAGTTGCACATGATCAATAAATTTTACAAGTTAGTAGTATGAATAAAAATTGCAACTAAACTGTTATAAGCAGAAATAATCAAATATGAATGTCTTGGGTGAAGTCCGTGTTCAGATTTCAAAAAGCATAAAACCTCATGTAGCAATATGGAATAATCATGACCAATTTGAGGCGGTTATTTATTACTGTAGAAAAACATATGCTTATAATATATGATTTTTCAAATTCTATTGTTGTCTACGAAAAGGTATCTTTCTTCCACCAAATGGTTACGAACACTTGCCTATGTGAAGAATATAATGTGTAGTGTGATACCAATGAAGCACAAACACGTCAAAATAGTCCCCACATATGTTGTGTGCATTGGATACTCTTAGTTTTGGTTATCACTGTAAGAACTATTTATTTAAGATGTTGGCAACCGTTCTAGATACTTCTGCAGCAGGGTTCGTGTACATGTGGTGTTCATTTCAAGGATGTTTTTTATACTTGTTTGCGATGCTCGAGAAATCCAATATTGATATGTGAGATTAACTGTAGAGTTGATTTTCATATTAGCAGAAAAAGAGAGGAAACACAACCCAACTGGTAATTTTGCATGTTGGGTTACGAAATCTGTAGCCAAAACTTATTTACACATATATATAATAGTGATGGTAGATTCTATTACAATGGCTACTCAAGGTCTGCATTGGTTTTTGTGAGTTTGAATTTGATTTTCCCTTGCCTTTTACTTATAGTGGACTACTGTAGTAATGAATGACAATCCTTGATTATTTTCCACTGTACTTAAATAAATCACTATTTGATTAAAAAGATAAAAAATAAACATTTTCCATATTGATGCTTTGTATTTAAAAAAAATTCTCGTGTCCCATTTCCATGCCCTTGTCTACATTTGTGTATAAAAATGTTCATGCTTCTTAGGATCCTGGAAGAATGATGAACTATTACTTCTGTTTAGATTTATAGATCATACCATGTACTCTTAACAATGTAAACTTGGATAAATTGTGAAATATAACTTTTTAGACAAAGTTGTTTGGTTTAGGAAAATAATGATTGCAGTTTGAGGTTGTTTGAAAAAACAATTTGAGATTGTTTACCAGACATGACCATGGAAATTATTTTTCTACATTTAAATAGAAAAGACACAATGGTTTGATTCTTTTTTCAAAATCCGTACAATAATTGGCTGAAATTCCCTTGATCCCTTTCCTTTTGCATCCCACTAATGTAATGATTTCCCCCCTCCAGGAATGCGTCCAAGATTTTATTAGAAATACCACTGACGAGGATGTTATAGTTCTACATGTTCAAGATGCCTTCCACAGATTAATGCTGCATGGAGTGTGTGAGGTGACTTTCTTCACTCCACATTTTGTTTATTAACATATAAAGTCCTAAAATTTTAACAGTTCTTTGTTGCTGCTGAAGTTCAATTCCACCAGTCTAACTAGATCAAGCTAGGTATTTGATCATTTGGGGCTTGTTTGGCTGCATATCCGGATTTGGTTACCCGGGTTGTGCTATCACTTCGACATGGGGTAGCCTCTTCATTTTTTTTTGGAAACTCATAACCCTCACCATCATTTCAGTATGGGTTAGGATTGACAAGCTGGACGATTGCATATCAGGCACAAAAAGATAAAAGCCCTGATTGGTTTAGGATTCTAATCTAGTGGGAGGCATGATTTTACTACCCCCAAATCTAGCATTGCAATGCTCATAACTGCGGTTTCAATCCAATCAACTCAAACAACACTCTACTACCTAGGGTGTGCTGAGATGGCACAAAAGGCAAGTCAAAATCGGTGTTGAACCCAGTTTCAATCCTTTGCAAATATGCCCTTAGTTATTCTTGTTTTAAGATGAATATAGAGCCAGGTAAATGATAGAACCATGTAGATCGAGTTTTAATAATTAAATAGAATATTCTAAAGCAGCTGATGTCTGTGTCGGAACAGTCTCTCGCCGTTGAGCTCTGGGGTGGCCCTTGGACTTATAAGGTGTGTGGTCTCTTCACTCATTGCCAATTGGTTTTGAGTTAAATACCACACATTCTCATATTGTATCAAAGTAGACCCCATGAGACAACTGTGAGGACCACACCTTCCTAAAATAACAAGCGCAAACACACAAAAATGGTTGCACTTGAGGGGATGTCAGAATAGTCCGACATCTTTGAGCTCTAGGGTGGTCCTTGAACTTATAAGGAGTCTGGTCCCTCCACTCGTTGTCAATTATCTTTGAGTTGAATACCACACATTCTCATATGGTATCTATGCAAACCCCACGAGACAAGTGTGAGGTCCACACCCTGTCTAAAATAACAAGTGCAAGCACACAAAAGTGGCTTGCACTATAGGGGGATGTTGGAATAGTCCCACACCACTGGGGTGGTCCTTGGGCTTATAAGGGGTGTGGTCCCTTCACTCATTGTCAATTGGTTTTGAGTTGAATACCACATATTCTCATAGTTTGGAGAATTGTGTCGAGACTTTTGTGGTCATATAAACATTTGTGAAAGTGTGTAATGATTAGTATGCATCAACTTTTTGTTTGAATAATTTTAAATGCAATTTGCTAAAAGGTGTAGGGGAAACCACTTGTGTTGTTATATTAGATGGCACACCCTGTCCTATATATAGGAGAAAGGGTGGAGACTTACAAACCTGGGACTCAAGACAGGCTATATGGGTCGAGACACTTAAGCCCAAGAACTAATTATCCTATTATCTATATAGGCTAATAATATATTCTAACACTCCCCCTCAAGCTAGAGCGTGGATGAAACTCATGTCCTAGCTTGGGCTTTATATGAATCAATTAAACGATAAAGACAATAATGTCACCCCCCTTAAAACAATAGTTCCTAACTAAAAACATATGACGACGCCTCTTTTGAGTTAAGTTCTGCAAGTTGGAAATGCTCAAGCTTTGGAGAACGTCTTTGAAGTGCATCTGGAATGAAGAACATTTGATGTATGGATTCTAAATGCCACAACACAATCTCACCATAATCATTCTAGAGCGGACGATTGAAAGTACCACAACTATGCCATCTTTACTGTAGAGGAATGTGTGAGTGGTATAAGCGCACAATCAACACATCCCACGTACTTAACGCGGAGGTACAACGTCGATGTAGCAATAGATATATCTTCAAATTGTCTGAGCAGTATAGCCGACTGAAATTAGCGAAGAAGACCACATACATGCATAACATAGCATGAACACGAGCTGGATGAGGTGCTGATGACTATCACATCAGTTCCATAAATCTGGCGCACGAACCTTGGCGGTTTGATAGGAATGAAGGGCACCATCAAGAAGAAGCCCAAAAAGACCAACATAAGGGTCATGTCAGCAAATGCCAGTGGGAGAAGACGTAACAAAAGTAGCTCGGTGAAGATAAATCTGGATGAATCCTTGCAGATACAAAATGCACATGTTAGAAAATGACAGGCTTCAAAGAAATATGATGAAGAAGCAACCATCTGTCTCAGTGAGAACAATCAACTAACACACCATTAACACTGAGGGAACTAGAGGCTGGAATTAGCACAACAGTTCTTGTCGTGACATACATAATGAGGTACAAACGCGAGCAACTTGACGTTAATGCTGCAATTGTGGTCCTTCAACGCTGTATGAACATCAACTTGGAATTTGTGTAGATAGCAAACCACGTGTAAAGTGATGCTTAGTTGGGGTGACACACCACAAAGACATAACGAGTATGATGAGGACAACATGAGAGGAAGACTTTTGGAGGACTGCTTCTGACCATGGAACATGACATTGACTTCGAGCCGACTTCAACAGGTGTGGAAATGGAAGTTTGTAGAAACATCGAGGAAAGTTTGAGAATTTTTACAATTAATCTTCAACACATTTGTGACAAAAGTTTAAGCTAAAAATAGTGATATCATGATGAAAATTGATAGTATTTCAATAGATCTAACCTAATAATAGAATATATGTTTATATATAGCCATCCATATAGATTTAGATATGTAGAAAAACACAATCACATGCAAATGTACAAGACGTCGTATTCGTGTCAACTTCAAAAGGTATGGGAGTTTACCAGGTTTCAACATCGAAATCGAACATCGAAAAGCGTAGACATATGCAACATCGACGATTATTCGCCAGATGTCGAGGATGTTTAGTACCATGCTTCTGACACGCCTTGTAACTTTGTTGGTCGAAGACTCGAAAGTGATGATAGGCTTCCAACAACACACCGTATTGAGATGTGACACACTGTGTAAGAATGTCGAAGGCGTGAAACCACTTTCCGCCAACATGCCGTGTTGGAAATCTGACACGTCGTGTAGGCGTGAAACACTCCCCTCAACACGACGTGTGAGAATTTGACATGCCGTGTAAGTTGCGATCTGGCTGAAACTCCGCATCTGGCCGAAACTTTGCATTGTTAGGAAGATTTCTAGGAGTGCCACATGTCGTGTCAGTTGGATAATATGCCGTGTCCACGACGGCTAATGCACGATCTGGACGAAATTTGCATCGTAAAGGAGAGCACAACCTCGGGAATTTACACTAAGGGGGGCCATCCGTTGGAAATCACCCAAACCCGTACCCACCCGTTCATTTAGTGAGTTTCGCGGGTGGCCGCGGGCACCTGCGGGTGACCCGCTTAACTGAATTACTTATATAAAGATAAATATAATGATACACTAGTACTTAGAATAAATAAGATGATCTACTACTAATCATTAATTGTTAAGGAGTTTCAGTCCAAACTCAAACTTGCTCAATAAGATTTGATGAGAGAGAGATATTGAGCAAAATAAATCCAACTCTTTACATTATCTAATTGTTTTATCAAACTTAATCTAGAGTAATAGTACAAGTTACTAACTTGAGTTTATTAATCATAATCATACATTAGAGGATTTTAATTGTACATTACATATGTGCTTGAATGGTTGTAAAAATATAAATCATTTTTTATATAATAGTGATAACGTATAATAGTTGGTTGTTCTTGTGCTATATTTCATATATAAGCACTAGTGAATGGTCTTCCTTTACCATCATAGTGGCAACTTAATTTTTATTATTATTAAACACATTATATGGGCACCCACGGGTGACCCGCAACCCGCTGGGTCGGGTTTGGATTTGTCTTTTTTTTGACTCGTTTAGAATTGCATCTTTTTGACCTGCACCCGCGAGACCCAAACCCGCAACGACCCAACCCAAACCCAACCCACCCACCCATTTGACATGTCTAATCTCAAATGCTCTAGGTGCGTTATCTTGTTTGCACAGTGTCATATATCATGCTATATTCTCTTAGTTAAATATTGACTTTCAGGATACATGTCTTTTTAACTATGTTATCTAAATGACTTCAATATTGTCCAATTTTACAATAAAATCATCTTCACAACCAATGAGAGTATCCTAGCATCAAGAAAACTATGGTCTTTTTATTAGTTTCTCTAATTACTCTGTATTTTACAGTTCATCTTTGTGCGCGGGATGAATAGCAGTAACGACAAGGATATATGTACTGGATCATGATAATAAATTCTCTAATACGAGTCTTTACGTTCTCTCGGAACCCTTATGGGACTGTCGTCAACCAACATAGCTCTAAATTAGAGTTCTCCTAAATGGTATTGTTAAATGAGGGTTTGTTGACACCTTGAAATTAAATCATGAAACTTATCCAGATTTGACTCTTGACTGGTTTCACCTGGTTTTCGTGGACAATGTGACCTCCAGCACCATAATTTTGAACACGCAGCAGTCTATGATTTGGTATGAATTGTGATTTTGTTTCTTGTTGTTGCAGTTTTATGACTTAGTTTCTTCAACAAAAACAAGATCCGATGGCACGAAGATGACTACAATAAAGAAGAAGAAATCAGGTTCTCAACAGATTCCCCTACATATCACTCTGGTTGGGTTTTTGAAAGCAGCCAGGGAGGGAATCCTATAGTTGGGCTCGTCGGATATGTAGATCCATGCTGTTACTTGCGGGATGATAAAAGTCCCGTCAATGTACCATTTATTAGATCAGTTTCTCGTGTAGATTTCATGTAAAATACGAAGCATTAATATACTCTCCAACTTTGGACCGAGTGAAGCAGTTTGACTTTTTACATATCAAATCTCATTTTGTTGCACCACAGCAACCAACCAATCTGACCCCGGGATGTGAATGATGTGATGAGGGTCAGTTTTGGTGGGCATGGATGATGCGATGAGGGTCAGTTTTAGTGGGCATGGATAGAACGGATTATTTGTTTTCCACCGTTATTAGTCGAATGTGAAGTAATTTGAAATTGACGTGGAAAAATGAACTGCGCAAAGCTTTGCAAAGACGTCCCGTGCAATTTGAATACTCGTATATTGGAAAATCATGTCAACAGATATATCAAGTTGAATCCAAGTGTTCAGAGAGATTGACGTCATGAAAGCATCTCTCAAAGCCTTTCTGTTCAAGCACACGTAAGATCCACAAACTGGTTTGATGGGGACCCGGTGTCAATAGTGAGAGCGTGACGGCCCTTTAGATCTGTCCACCACGCTTTGTAATTTTGACATGAGTTAATAACATAAATAGTCCCAACTTTTTTGAAAAATATCCTGCCTCCAATTAAACAGGCCGTGACAAAGGTATTCAAAGGAGCAGGTGGTGGTATTCCACTTATTCTTAACCAACGAACCGAGTGGTGGGGCAGAAAATATTATTTTGGTTTGGAATAAACATGGTACGCTGAAAGGTGAGCTCAGATACCGTATGCAGGCCCGTGTCGCATTTTTTTTTTTGAATGCCCTACTCTCATTATTTAAGATAAATCAGACAACACTGTCAAGCACCTGCTTTGGGAACATGTTATGATTCCTACTAGTACAACAAGACCCTACGACATCTAATTTAGCAACAGCGCATCACAATTTAAATTATCCGGTGAAGGCCTGTTTGGTAGGATGTAGTCGGATGACAAAGTATGCTTTGAAAAGTTTGACGATAAAAAAGTATTGAGTTAAATCTTCGAGCATCTTGTTTGGTTGGATGAGTAGCAACTATTCAATTTAATTTTCTGTTGTTTGGTTTGATATACTACGTGACATAACTTTATGAATATATTACCTCAAATTTACAGTACTATCAAAATTGATAGCACTATTACACGAGTAATAAACACGAGTGAAATATTCTAATCCCATTTGTATATTGACTAGCTAATAAAATAACAAAAGCAATCAGGTAATATAGTGTGCTACTCCCACGCGTGAAGCTGTAGCCATGCTCAAGCTGCGGCACTGCCATTAGCATCAGTGATGGAGGGTGGAGAGAACAGAGAGAGGTTTTGCCACTTTTGTGGAATTAGTTAGGAGGGTGGAGAGATCATTTATAGAGAAGTGTGAGACAAAGGCCAAGAAATGGCTTGTACAGTACTAAAGACAATCTTACGGAGGCTTCAAGAAGTCTAGCTTCTCAGCACCTTAGTCTCAACAGAAGTCAGTGACTTAGTCGCAGTGGACACAAAGCAGAGATAGAGGTCTTTGTCATAATTTTCTCCATGCGGGAGCTCGTAGTCAACTTCAGTATTTGTGATAGGGCCATCTAGGCCGTGGTACGGGGGCAAGACATGTTTCAAGTGTGGACAAGTGGGGCATACTAAGTATAATTGCCTTGTGAAAGATGAAGAGGTGACTCAGTAGTCCTGGCAGAGTCAACAAGGGTCGCAACAACAACAACAGTACAATAACAGAGGATGCGGACATGCGTCACAGGCTGGTTCTTCAGGACATTCTGGCAGAGGAAGAGGGCGATAACAGGCAACAACTAGATTCTATGCGATGAGTCATCCGAAAGGAGTCGTTAACCCTCAGTTTGTGACATATTAGATGGAATTATTTCATTCTGATTTGTCTTCTTCATGTTTCATAGGTGATTTGATTGACCAAGGTACAACACACTCCTTTATCACTAGAGAAGTGATAGCTAGTTGTTCCTTACCTGTTAATCATAGACAAGATAGTCTTCATCTAGAAACTCCTTTAGTTGGTTCCATAGAGCTGCGGGAAGTGTGTCCATCCCACATTCTTTCCTTTTCTGGACGTAGCATTCAAGTGGATCTCCTACCACTTGATATGCACATATTTCATGTGATTCTTGGGATGGATACTTTGCAGAAGTATTAGGTGATCTTGGACTGTAGTGCCAAGATGGCGACGTTTTTCGATAGTGGTGTTTCGTGGGTCTTTCAAGGTGATAGGGAGATTCTTCCGACATGTCTAGTTTCAGCTATGACAACAGAAAAGTGGATGAGATAGGGTTGTGATGCATTCTTGGTATATGTGGTGGATACAAAGGTAGAAATTCCTAGTATTCAGGAAGTTTCGGCTGTACATGAGTTTGAAGATGTGTTTCCCGATGAGTTTTCATGTATACCTCCTCCCAGAGAGATTGATTTTGAGACCAGTCTAGTTTTAGGAACCCAACCTATAACATAGACACCGTATAGAATGGCACAAGCTGAGATGTAGAAATTAAAGAAATAGTTGCAAGAACTTCTTGAGATTTTTTTCATTAGATCGAGCACGTCTCCTTGGGGTGCTCCCGTTCTATTTGTAAAGAAGAAAGATTGATGGACGAGGTTATGTATTGATTACCGACAGTTGAATAAGATGACGATTAAGAATAAGTATCCATTGCCATATATAGATGATTTGTTTGATCAGTTATGAGGTACCACAGTCTTCTCTAAGATAGATCTGAGGTTGGGTTATCATCAGTTGTGGATTAAGGCAGATGACGTACCAAATTCAGCCTTTAGGACAAGGTATGATCATTATGAGTTTGTGGCTAGCCATTTGGGTTAACCAATACATCAACAACGTTTATGGACCTGATGAATAGGGTGTTCAAGCTCTATCTAGATCAGTTTGTAGTTGTGTTTATATACGACATCCTGATATGCTCTAGAGATAA
Source organism: Alisma plantago-aquatica (assembly GCA_963693085.1). Classification (NCBI taxonomy): domain Eukaryota; kingdom Viridiplantae; phylum Streptophyta; class Magnoliopsida; order Alismatales; family Alismataceae; genus Alisma; species Alisma plantago-aquatica. The sequence continues at coordinate 1,102,809,174 of OY856409.1, forward strand.
CCAACAACATGAGCAACACTTATGCCAGGCTTTGACTTTGTTGAGGCATCACCAGTTATATGCAAAGTTGAGTAAGCGCAAGTTCTAGTTAAAAGAAGTGGCTTTTCTAGGGCATGTAATATCTATTAAAGGAGTCTGTGTAGACCCAATGAAAGTAGAGCCAGTGCTAGAATGTGATCAGCCAAAGACACCTACAAAGATTCATATTTTTCTAGGGTTGGCAGGATATTATAGAAGGTTCATTAAGAACTTCAGTGTAGTGGCGTTACCCTTAACAAAGTTAACAAGGAAGGATGTGCCATTTGTTTGGGATGAAAAATGTCAATGATCTTTTATGATCCTGAAGGAGAGGTTGACTAGTGCACCAATGTTAGTGCTACTAGAGCAAGAAAAGAGTTACATTATTTTCTGTGATGCATCTAAAAATGGTCTAGGTTGTGTGCTTATGCAAGATAAGAATGTGATTTGTTTCGCTTCATGACAGCTTAAGAAACACAAGGAGAACTACCCGACGCATGATCTGGAGTTAGCCGCGGTGGTCCATGCTTTGAAAATATAGAGACACAACTTGTATGGTGAGAAGTGTCAGATCTTCACTGACCACAAGAACTTGCAATATATCTTTTCGAAGCAGGAGTTGAACATGCGACAACGACGCTGGATGGAGTTGATAAAGTACTATGATTGTACTAAAGATTACCATCGAGGGAAGGAAAATATAGTGGCATATGCCTTAAGTAGAAAGTCTTCTTCAACATCATCTACTGAGAAGGCACAATTGAGTGCTTGGGTGTGTCATAAGATAGACATGTTGGTCTCTTTACGACAGTGTGTTATCATGGTATATTAGTCTCTTTGCGATAGATGAATGTATAGTTGGAAGTGACCATATTAGTAGGTATATTGGCACAATTACAAGTGAAGCTGACGTTGAGTCAACAGATCAGAGATGCACAACAGAATGGTACTGCACTACAACAGATTCAACTTCCATGTATCATGGTAGATCAATTGTGCCAGATATAGATAAGCTGAGAACATTAGTTCTAGAAGAGGCTCACTCTTCTATGTATGCTATGCATCCATGTAGCACCAAGATGTATCAGAATCTGAAAAATATGTATTGGTAGCCAAGATTAAAGTGTGATGTAGCCAAGTTTGTGGCTAAGTGCGTAGTGTGTCAGTAGGTCAAAGCGGAGCATCAAAATCCTACATGGACTTTGCAACCATTTCCTATACCACAGTGGAAGTAGGATCATATCACAATGGATTTTGTGGTTGGACTTCCAAGGACAACCAAAGGTCATGATTCCATAAGGGTAATAGTGGACAAATTGACTAAGTCAACACACTTTTGGCCAGTAAAGATGACATATATTGCTGAGAAGCTTGCACATGTGTATTTTGATGAAATAGTATGCCTATATGGTATCCCAACTACTATAGTATCAGACAGAGGTCCATAGTTCACTAGTCGCTTTTGGGAGCATTTACATACAACAATGGGTACACAATTGAGGTTCAGTACTACGTTCCATCCACAGACAAATGGACAGTTTGAGAGGACAATATAGACATTGGAAGATCTTTTGAGAGCTTGTGTGTTTTAATCTTTGGGCAGTTGGGATATACACCTGAGTCTGATATAGTTTACCTACAACAATAGCTATCCGAGCAACATCGATATGGCACCATATGAAGCATTGTATGTGAGACGTTGTAGATCTCCTTTGTGTTGGTATGCGATGAGAGAATATCAACTTCTAGGTCATGAGCTAGTGCAGAAAATGACAGAATAGATCAAAGTCATTCAACAACAGCTGAAGGAAGCACAAGACAGATAAAAGTCTTATGCTGATAACTGTCGTAGACCTTTGGAGTTCCAAGTAGGAGACATGGTGTACCTCAAAGTCTCCCCTTAGAAAGGTGTTCTAAGATTTGGAAAGAAGGGTAAGTTAGCTCCCAGATATATGAGACCTTATCATGTAGTTGCACATGTTAGGAAGGTGGCTTACAAGCTAGAGTTGCTACCTGAGTTGTACAATTTACATCCTGTGTTTCATATCTCTATGTTGAGAAAGTGTCACCTTGATATGGAGTTGACTCTTCACCATGTTGAGGTGGACCTAGATGATGATATATCTTATGTGGAAGGTCATGTTATGATCCTGAATAGAAGGATCAAGAAGTTGAAGAAGGACATTGCATTAGTCAAGGTTTTGTGGCATCAACGTGGTGTAGAAGAATCCACATGGGAGCTTGAGAACGAGATGCAGAAGGAGTATCCGTCTCTTTTTGCGTAGGATTTTGAGGGCAAAATCCCTTTAAGGGGTTTATAGTTGTAAAACTCCTGACCTAGCTTTATGCTTAATTTTAATTACTTTGCATAATGAGATGTTTATACCTTAATCTAATCTTGGGATATGTCTTAATATCATGTGCCATGTTTATATTTTCATTTTGGTGCAATTTGATTGATGTTTGAGCTATCTTATAATATATGTGCTTGTTTTGGACTAAATTGCAATTTACCCATAAGTGAGGGTTATCTTGCAAAATGTCACATGTTGAGAATGTTTCTTGTGTTTTTTAATTATGAGAGAGAAGATCTTGCAATGAGACATCTTGTTTATATCATAGTTGGTGATGTTACACCTTATGGTGTTTCTAGGGTTTGCATAGATTGATATGATGACTATTCTAGGGTTGAGTGTTGAAACCCTACACCACTTATGGTGAGGGTAGAAACCGTAACACATACCTTGTATAGTGTTGTTTTGATCGATACAACCTAGAGGAGGATGGTTGTGACAGTTTGTCCTCTATTGTCTTGACCATACGCATATGGTGACTTAGGGTTTTGACCTAGACATGTTAATGGAGGTATCTCGACTGAGACAAGAGGATAATCGACCTTGCTGGTCGCCACACCTTCCTGGATAAACATGGATATTTTGATTTATGCATGTAAATGGGGATAAGCTTTTTTGCTTGGAGGGCATGTGTCCCTTGATGACATATTATGATGACACCTCAAGAACTTCTACTTCCCTCCTCCTTTGTGTATATAACCCCTTATTTTCACTTGCAAGCAACTCTTTTCAGACCTACACTCTTTCTTCTTCCTTGAGATTGTTCTTGGAGCTTCAGGAGCATAGGAGATCAGATCTAGAAGCTTGGGTGGCCGATCCTTTATGCATGCTAAAGATCTTGTGCTAGGATTAACTTTTGGTGGTGATCCTTGGTGAATCTTCTCTTGATAAGTGATCTTCTTCTTTAGATCACATTTTCTCTTATGAAACCTCCATATTTTTCTTCTTCCTCCTTGGCCGTAGATTGTAGACTATCCATGGTGGCCTTCTTGAGAGAAACTCCTCTTCACAAAGGCCTTAGATTGTGTTTTGACATGGTGGTAACTAGTGAGAGGATGATTTCATCTCTTTCTCCTTTCTCCCTTAGTTCAACTTAGATCTATTTTCCCTCCTTCTTGAACACCCTCGTGACCATGGTTTTCTTTTTCTTAGAGGTGATCCTTTGGATGAAGAGTTGAAGCTTTTGGAGCTTGAGATCTTAGGAGATAGTTTCTCTCAAAAAATAGGCGGGTTTTATAACTCTTCCTACCTCTATTATGGGCATGTTAAACATGATCTTATTGTTATTGTTTCAGATCTTAAAAATGTATTCTTTATAGTAGAAAGAATGATGATGTTTAGGGTTCAAATCTTGTCATATTATTGAAAGGATTATTATTCTTATAAACCCTAAAACTATGTACCCAATTTTATGGTGATTGAGATGTTGATGTATTACTTTGGATCATCATCTATGGAATATTAATGTCTGATATATGGTTCATTTTCTATAGATAATATTAAGGTTTAAAGATGATAACATGCATAAGAATCTTAGTTTTCTCTCTCTATCAATAACCTTAGTGATGATTTTCTATGATTATGTTTAGGGTCGATGAACACCATGATTTAGGGTGTTGTTGACTCGATTGACATTTGGTATTCCTGATTTGATTGCTTGTCTCGACCTGGTTCAGATCTGCTATGGTGTTGGGCATGTGGTCGATACGTCCCTTGGTATTCCTTTACGGTCAAAACCCATGCAAGGGGTGGTTTTGATCGTGACACCCACCCCCTAACCCTAAGGATGGTCGTTACCCTTGTGAAGCAGCGTTGCTGCATGGGAACTAAGTCTGTTGTGTAGCGTTGTGGCCAAGAAGGCTAAGCGTGATGGCCGAAACACTCATTCAGTTTGTGTGAGGGTTGTAACCAACTAAAGGTAGGTTGGTTACAGTCGTGACACCAAAGGGTTATAGCCGTAACACCTTGTGATAGCCATGTTGTGTCTTGGTCATGACTCACCCTGTAGTGTGACAGCTGAGACATTCCTTGGTGGAGTCGCAGTCGCGGTGCCCTATTGGATGTTTCTTTGTGTCGCAGTCGTGACACTGTGTTTGGGCGATGTCTCAGTCGTGACCAGGTATAGTGGTGGTCGAGATTCTTGGTTGTAGGGGGTCACGACGCCCTGTCAGGGTGATGTTAGGGTCTTAACACTTAAGGTTGAGACCATGTGTAGAGTCTCGATCGTGACATGTGTGTTATGGAGGTTGAGACCCATGTGTTGAGGGTGGTCGAGACTTATATCATGAGGGTGGTTGGAACACCTATACATATGTAAGTACATGGTAAATACATAGTGTTAAGGACTACACATGGTGATATAGTTATGAATGGTGAATCATTAACAATATGCTTAATCATTAACAATAATGCTTAACCCTTATAATCCAACAATATGGGAGATGATGGAACTAGGGTTTAGTGGTTGAGGACTATGATGAAACCCTAATCGGATATACATATGGAACGTAACCCTAATCTTGTGATAACATGATGTATGCAGCCATACTACTCAAAGTATTCATTATGTGATTGTGTTTTCTCTCTCCTAATTGTGTAACACTAACTTGCAGGTGATATGAATGTCATAGCTATGAGTATGCTATGATGATCCCTATGTAATACAAGGTGGTGATTATGAGTAAAGTTGAGGCATATTGTGATATTGAAAGTGCAAAAACTTATATGAACGAGTCTAATGACCTAGCAAGTGCTTTGTGCATAAATTGAGGGATTGATATCCCATAGTGATGCGATGATGAGACAAGTTCTCACCTTGTACATTTTATATCTTCTGGAGTTGAATATTACCCTTAATTTTGTAAAGTTTGTTTAGGGTTAATATGTTGTAACTTCATTGATGCATTAAAAGATACCCAATTGGAATATCTAATCAAGTGAAACCCTAATCATGTAGTTGCCTTGTACCATAGATCCATCTTCAATGTCAGTCTCTAGCTGGATGGTGAAATGAGTAACTCCTATGGGAAACTCGGTGCACATATTGTTGAATATGTGGGGTACTAGTGGAGATAACCCTTACATCCTTAAATTGATGAAATAGTCGTATAATGCTTTGTTATAGAACAACCATGTGTGAGCCCGTTCTCTAGTGTTGTGCCATGTACTAAGGCAGACTAGTTGTTTTACAGGATCATAACTTTGACTATGATTTGCCGTCTTTACATAACTGTAGTTTTGACTATAAGTTGCTATTTTAGCCGTTTGACTTTTATGTCACTGCATTGCAGACTCAAACTGACTGAGTAGTGTTGGTGATGATCATGGAGTCTGGCTCTTCCATTGATCTTGTATGGTATTGATTTCAACTTAGCAGTGGTCAGTTAGATTTGAGTGGTACGCCTGAAATCCTCAGGGCATAATAGTTAAAGTGATATTATAGCCATGTAACATATTTTCTTAGGGTCAATACAAATCACATTGGATGAACCCATGCCTTATTTCTTGTACTGTTTTGTTTATAACAGTTATACATGTTCTTCATATTTCTTCTGAAGGTATAAAATTTTCTATTGCTCAGTTGCATGTTCTGAAACCACTTAACCAATATATACTGCTTTACTTAACTACTCTATTATCTTACTATGCTTATAATAGATGTCGACGAAGAGTTACATCTCTCACTAGGACGTTTGATCTCACCCATGGGTTCCACAACTTTTTAGGTGGTCGTGGACGTAAAGGTCGAGGTCGTGGTGTAGGTGTTGAGTAGCAAGGGGAGCAGTGACTGCTAGAGGTTGGACTTGCTGCTAGAGTTCTATAGTAGAGTCATATGTGTCTTCCCTATACTCTCGGGTCTTTGGAGAGAATTCGTTGTTTTGTATATTGACACGTAGATTTTGGCTATGTGCCATGAGTGTATAGAAATGGGATATACATATGACAGGTTGTAATATGTAATAGTTGTGGCTTGACAACCTTTGAACATGATATCTAACATCTTTTGGTATATATGAAATCAGATGGCATGTGATGGAGGCTTGTTTATAAAATACTTTTACTTGAGATATTGAATTGTAAATGGTTTTAATTTACCCTATTTTGTGGTAATAGTGTTATTAGTGGCAATTACATGCTCTATTTTGAGTAATCTAGCTTTATGTGATGATGGTCATCACATTCGGTCTCATGATGAATTTTTACAACTGATTTTTTTTATAGTTAGTTCAGTCTCAAAAAGAGAAAGATTACCCACTAGCATTCAAACTTTAAATTTAGCACTACTTTTACCTATTGCAACAACTTTAGTATAAAAAGCTTTTCAGCTATGAAGATCATTAAGAGTTGACTGCAAAAAAATGGAGGATAACTGGCTTAATGATTGTTTTTGGTATATATACCCATAGATCAAATTGTATGATGATTGTACGGGGAATCATGTACTTGATTTGATAATATTAATAAAGGTAATTTCATCTGTTATGCTTGTCACAGTCATGAAATAATGACACACATGTAATAAATGTCTAAAGAAATATGTTACTGGATGACATATGTCTTCAGACTGAGGACCTAAAGAATGAGATTGTATGTATGATAAGAGGACACACATTCTTGTTATATTCTTGGTCAGATATTATTGTGGAAGAAATATAAATGACAAATATACATAAGACTGGAATGTGTGTTGACTGATGACAAAGTCTAATTAAGTCATGATATTAGATATCAAGTCAAACACATAGGTACATGTTACAGAACAATGTTCCTGAATGACACACTTTGAGAGTGATACATATCAACTATAAAATGGTAGTCAGAATCATCTCTTAAAGTGATACTGGTGATTGTGGTTCTTAGATTTGAAGTCACTACACTCATCACATGTTGTTCGATGAACTTTGACATCACCCCACATGATCATGAACAAGAGTTTCCATAAGGTGGTAGTACGTTGTGACACATGGGAATTGACTGCGAGTGATGTAGATGGGATTTGCTCTCCAATTGAGAGCTTGATATCCCAGGCCTTTGATAAGCAAATTTGAGAAATACATGGCCATGCTCATATGAGTCAATATATGATATGTGAACTCAATGTACCTCAACAATTCGCTCTAGTTCAAGGCACAAATTGAGTATTAAGAGACGATGATTCCATGCCTTTGATTCAATCTGGATATCCTAGACAAAGAAACTATACGATAATGTTATCACTAATCAAGTGCTGTAGGTTGGAGTTGTTCTTCAACTTTCCAATTACTTGGTAGCAATGATGTGTTTCTATATACCATATATTGCTTATTTAGTCACAATGGTTATGGACTTTACTTCCATTGTAATATGGGACCTATAGGGTCACACACAATGGATGTACTTGGAATAGAAGTTTAATCATGGATAATATTTAAATTGGTTATTAAAAGTGTTTAGGTAATCAACTTAGACAATGTTGGTTGTTAGTCAACTGACTAGAGTGTCCAGTCAATTGACTGGAGTGTCCAACCGACTGACTAGGATGCTGGCCGATGGAACTAGTCAGTTGACCAGTTGGAGTGTCCAATCGACCAATTGGATGACCAGTTTGATTGAGTCAAATAAAAAATGTAAAATGACTAGTTTGACTGGGTCAAATGATTAATGATATGTGTAACGACATGCATTAATCATCACATTAAAATATAGTGTCATTGTGCCACTGACAACAAGCCAATCGACCGACTGGATAGTCCAATGGATAGACTTAGTGAGCCAATCAACCAACTAGATGGCCCAATCAACGAACTAGCCATATGCAATAGCCGTTAAACCATGAGATCTGACCTTTCTTATCCCTAAGGTTTTTGAAACCCTAGCCCATCCACTCCTATATGGGGGTGGGGGTGGCCAAGGCCCAAGACATACAATATACACAAAGTGTAAATAGGAAGTCAAGAGATTGTCTCAAGACTCCTCATTTCATAGTTCTGGTAATGTGTGAGAGATCCTAGTAGTCTTACCCAAAAGGGAGAGAGATAGCAAGGGGAAAGGAAGTTGATGCTAGCACATTGACAAACAAAAGGACAACTCCTCCCCATTAGCTCTGGAAGTGCAACGTAGAGTTCTCGGTGGTCCATGTGGATTACATAGAGGTTTAGAAGCTTTTGTTGCCACACTATGAGGACACCATCAACCGCCGTCCATATGTGCTACACCAGGAGGATGCCTACGATTGTCGTCTGTGTGCTACTTGAGAAGGAAGCACATCTATCTGCAATAATAGTTGATGGACTTGATCCAAGATAAGGTATGTCTTTCACCCTCTTTTCCAATTCACTATTGTTGACTAAATCTACTAGTTAAGGAAAATATAGGTAGAAAATTTTTCACTTCTGCTGCTTACTCTATCTCCATATTTCCCTATATTGGTATCAAGGCCACGCCAATTTGTGACGTATCAAGATTTAAATCAATATGATCAGATTTAGTTTTATCATTTATTTTATTGCATACATGCTGACATTTAAATGTGCATATCTAATTGAATACCACATATACTAGGAAATGTTATGTAGATCCAATATATATGATATGATATGATATATATGCAATCAATACACATCACTCTAAAATAATTTTGGTGGTGTATGTATGCGTGGTTATGGACAATAAACCTTGGATACTTGTGTGGTTGGATGGTTTATTTTCTATCTTAAAAATGCAGTTTGCATACTGAGCCTTCTTCTTTCTTCTCTAGATGTAATTAATGCTTAACCCCATGCTCCCCTTGAATGTAACTCGAGGTATTCTCCTTACATAATGTAATATGTAGATAGGATTATTATTAGTTTTCTTTTTGGCAAGACGAAGGCATTCGGTCCAGGTGAGTTGACCGATTAGAAATTGAGTCAATCAACCAAAGGATAACAAGAGCCATCCGATTGATTGGAGGCCCAAAAGACGTATATAGGAGTCCAGACAACCACTTATTCTAGGAGATAGTCGACCAACTGATGGAAACCAACCGACCGACAAGAGGTCCAATCTATCGACTGGAAGGTCCAATAAATTGACGACATATTCCCAACACAAGATTTTTTATAGTATAGGTTGTATGCATATGGTGTATGACCATAGGTGGACAAAAAATATTTTGGATCCAAATAATTGCATTAGTATGGCGATAACCATTGCTTGTATATTGGGATTGCATGTATTGTTTGTGGATATAGTATGTATGTGATACATATTAGAAGTATGTGGTGATTGAATATGCATATGTATTTATAAATAAAATCCCTCTATAAAAAGTAAGTTTTAGATGCTTTCCATAAGAAGCACACATGAAAAGCTAGACTGACCAAGCACAAGTTTCGCCAAAGCACAGTGTACCGTCTATCTCGTGGAACTGTGATGGTCGATATGTAGGTTTTGCCATAGTAAGGTGCATAGTTTATCATGTTAGCTTATGGATCATGCCTAAGTAGGTGACCTTGATGAAATTAAGTACCTAGAAGCATACATATATAATATTACAAGGAGTTGTGCATACCATCTATCCAAGAGTTGCATTAGACACAATTGGAAAATGTTGCTTACCTAAATAGTCACATTGTGGGTGATCAGCCAAAGATGACTCATGACTTGCTAAAATGTGGATCTTGGCCCACTACAAAATTGTATGTTGCAATATTTGTGAACCAATATAGAGGGTTTTTGATTCAAAAAAATAGTGGGAGCGATAATTAAGTAAAGACCTAATTAATAATGTTAATATTTTAAAATCAAATCTAAAGTGTTTTGATAAATGCAAATTTTCTATTATAGAAATAAATGGCGACCAATAACACATTCTCATGACAATTGGTCCTTGAGTAGGAAAAATTGAACCTCAACGACTTTGATGATTGGTTTAGGACTTTGGAATCGTTCTCACTTCAGAGTGCAAGCTCAATGTTCAAGAGCTATAAGAGCTAGAGCAACCGACTCTCACCACGCCCAAGGCTGAAAGGGATGCTTATAAGAAGCATCTTGAGGATGCCATAGATGTCAAATACATGATGCTATGCTCAATGACTATGAGTTGTAGAGACAACATGAGAACATGGAACTTATTGAGATGGTAAACCATCTCAAGAATATGTTCTAGGATCAGGCAAGACAATAGAGATATAATATCTCAAAGGTGTTGTTTAATTGCAATATGATAGAGGGGGATCCATTAGGGCCCAATGTGCTCAAATTGATTGTGTCTATCAAAAACCTAAGAGACTGAGATTTCCTTTAGGCAAGAGTTGTTTGCGGACATGATTCTATAGTCATTTCCTAAATCATATTGCCAATTTGTCATGAACTACGAAAATTAACAATTTGCTAAGCCGTTGTAAGAATTACTTGGCATGTTGAGAACTACTAACACACAAATGAAGAAGTACAATCCTAGATCTGTGATGATGATCAACAGAGGAATGGGGAAGTCCAAGGATAAAGGTAAGACCAATAAGAGTTCTAAGGCCAGTCAGAAACCCAAGTTTTCTGCAGTTAAAGATAAGGGAGGGGTGACTAAAGAAGGGAATTATCACCACTGTCACCAGGCTGGACACTAGAAAAGGAATTTCCCTCTTTACATAGAGGAACTCCGAAAGAAGAAGCAGGGGATAGACACCTCTACTTTAGTTATATACACTAATGAGATAAATATTACTACTTCATAATCTTAGGCATTAGATACCATATGAGGATGTCACATATGATATAATGTGCAGTTTCAAAGAAGAAGTAGGTCTTTAAAGAAAGGATGATGTGGAACTGATGGAGAAAGAGTTTCTATCACTATATTTAGAACCTATCAATTATCTCAATTCGATATGCTTGTAATAGAATTAGAGAATTACTATTACTTACCTGCCATTTATAGAAACATCATTTAACTTGTTTGGTTAAGAGTGGATTCAAGATTCATATAATGAATGATTGATATCTCATTTTCAAGACAAGATCTTTTATGACAGTGCCCAAATGTCTCATGATTTATATTGATTATTTCTAGAGACAAGTCTATATAGCATAAATACCAAAAAGGCTAAAAATCGATAACTCAACATACCTTTGGGATTGTCATCTAGGGCACATGAATGAGAAACACATTTCTAATTTCATAAATATGGTTATCTAGACTCTTCTGATTCAAAATTAAAAGAGACATGCAAATCTTGTTTATTGGGCAAGATGACAAAAGTTCTTTTCATCGAAACAATGGGAGAGCAAGTAATATTTTAGGCCTCGTACATACTAATGTATGTGGACCTTTAGAATGAACGCTATAGGTGGTTATAGTATTAAAGCACTTTGATATGATCGATGTAAAGAATAATTGAACCAAGAATTGAGGACCTTCTGTGAGACCATGCTATTGTACCACAATGGACATTAGAAAGAAGGTATTATACCCCATTGGAAATGGTGTTATTAATGAGTCTAGATGATCTTCTGACTTCCTTCTAGGGAATATGGTTTAAAAATCACAACATTTATACTAAACCATGTACCATCTAAATTGGTTCATAGACACCATATAAGATATGGCATAGGAAGTGTCCTGATATACCTTTCATGAAGATTTGGGGGATGTGAAGATTATGAGAAAAAAAGATTTCTTAAAAGCTTGGTATAAAATAAAATAAATGTTATACGTTGGATATCCCAAGGGATACTACTTTTACACTCCATCTGTCAGTAATGTTTGTTACAAGGATTGTTGTGTTCCTCTAGAGGAATTTGATTCCAAAGGAAACAATGGGACAAAAGCCGAACTCAAAGAAGTCCAAGACCAACAAGAAAACATTGAACCTGTAGAGGTACAATTGGAACAAGGAAAGACACACATTATTGTGAAAACTCAAGTTTCTCATGTAACACATGAACCTCATAGATCTAGTAGGACCCGCCTTGAGCCTGAAAGATTTGAATATCTTTTGACTCAAGAAGGCGATGAGTTGGTCATAGGTGATGAACCAACAACCTACCTATAAGCTATAGAGGGACCAAAGTTTGAGAAATGGATTGAGACCATGATATCTAAGATGGACCCCATGTATGCCAACAAGGTATGGGCCTTGGTGGATCCACCTTAAGGGGTAAAACCCTTAGGGTGCAAGTGGGTCTTCAACAAGAAGACTGACATGGATGAAATCCATCAACATCATGCATGCCATTATAGCCTAGATACAAAGGTCAATCTATGGATTTAGGCAAGCATCTCAGAGCTAGAGTCTTCAATTTGTCAAGGTAGTCAAAGAGTTTAGCTTTAGTCAAAATGAAGATGAACCCTGTGTTGACAAGGAGGTTAGTGGGAGCATCATTGTATACCTCATATTGACGATGAACAACATCTTAACCTATAAATGTAAAGAATTGGCTGCGAAGTACCTTCTCTATGAAGAATTTAGGTGAAGCATCCTATGGGATAGGATTTAAGATCATAGAGATGAATCTAGAAGGTTTCTTGGCCTAAGTAAGAGTACATACATTGAAAAAGTGCTAAAGGGGTTCAACATGCATGACTCAAATAGAGGAAATTTTCCCATGTCCCATGGAATTAGTCTCTCTAGAGCCAAATATTTTAGTTCTTGTGAAGAATGGGAGAGCATGAGTAAGATGCCATATTTGTCTATAATTGGATCTATCATGTATGCAATGTTATGCACTCATCCTGATGTCTTGTATGATTGGGCATGAAGAGAAGATATTAGCCAGATCTTGATGAAGGTCACTAGACTACCATAAAGAACATCCTTAAGTAGCACTAAGAATCAATTGCTTGATTGTGGTGACAAGGAAGAGTTGGGTGTAAGGGGTTACACTGATGCAAGCTTTTGAACTGACAAATATGTCTATAACAATTTGTGTTTTGCCTTAACAATAAAACTGTGAGCTGGAAAGGTTCTAAGCAAGAGAAGTTGTTGTTGATTACACTAGAAGCTTGGTACATTGCTATTTTGGAAACAACAATGGTATTGTATGGATCAAGAAGTTCTTTGGTGAACTTGGGGTGGTTCAAACCATTAATGATGCAGTAGAGATGTTGTGGAAACAATGGAGCTATTGGATAGGCTAAGTAACCAAAATCACACACTAGGATGCTTCCATCTCATACAAAAGATCATATAGTGAGAAGATTTTCACCAACTAAAAGCAAATATTGCTGACCCACTAACAATATCACTTAAGCAGTAGATACATGATGGTCACAATATATCACTTGGAATTGAGTTCATGGGTGATTGACTCTAAGTACAAGTGGGAGTCTATTGGTATATATATCTATAGAGAGAATAATTTGATGATTGTATGGGGAATAATGTACCTGATTGGTTAATATTAATAAAGGTAATTCCATCCATTATGCTTGTGTTAGTTATAAGATAATGACACAAACATAATACATGTATAAAGAATGATGTTACTTGATGACATATGCCGATGACATATGTCTTTAGGTTGAGGACCTGAACAATGAGATCATATGTATGATAATAGCACATACATTCTTTTTATGTTCTTGGTATGATATTATTGTGGAAGCAAAATAGATGACAATAATACATAAGACTGGAATGTGTGTTGATTGATGACAAAGTCTCATTAAGTCATGATATTAGATATCAAGTCAAACACATATGTACATGTTAGAGAACAATGTACCGGATTGACCCACCATGAGAGTGATACATGAAAACCATGAAATAGTAGTCATAATAAACTATCAAAGTGATAGTGGTGATTTTGGTTCTTAGACTTGAAATCACTACAATCATCACATGTCATTCGATGAACTTTGACACCATACAACATGATCTTGTATAAGGGTTTCCATAAAAGTGGTGATTGGGTATGTTGTGACAATGGGGGTTGATTGTGAGTGATGTAGATGGGATTTGTCCCTCATATTGAGTGTTTGATATCATGGGCCCTTGATAAGCGAGATTAAGAAATACATGGCCATGCTTGTGTGAGTCAATATATGATATGTGAACTCATTATATTTCAACATTATGCTCTAGTTCAAGAGACATAGACTGAGTATTAAGAGGAAGACGATTCCATGCCTCAGATTCAATCTAGATATCAGACACAAAGGTACTATACGATCATGTTAAGATTGATAATGAATTATAGGTTGAAATTGTTCTCCAACTTCCAAATTATTTGGGTAGAAATGATGTGTTTCTAGATACCACACATTGCTTGTGTAATCATAATGGTTATAGACTTTACTGCAAATGTAATATAATACCTATAGGGTCACACACATATGATGAACTTGGAATAAGAATTTACTCATGGATAAGATTTAAATTGGTTACTAAAAGTGTCTAGGTAATCAACTTAGACAAAACTGGTAGTTTTTCGACCATCTGGAGTGTTCAGTCGATTGATTGGGCTGTTGGACCATGGAACCAACCAATCGACCATTTGGATTGTACAACTGACTAAGTGGATGATTGGTTTGATTGGGTCAAACAAAAAGATGTAAAACAATCACTCTGACTGGGTCAAATGATTAATGATAAGCGTAACGAAGTGCATTAATAATCACATTATAGACAATGTTATTATGTAGCTAGCCACAAGCCAATTGACCGATTAGATGGTCTAGTCGACTGACTGGCCGTAAGAAACAACTGTCAAACTATGAGATATGACCTTTCATATCCCCAGGTCTTGGAAATTCTAGCCCATCCACTCCTATATAAGGAGGGTGTGGCCAAGACTCAAGACACACAGTAAACACAAAGTCTAAAGAGGAAGTCAAGAGATTGTCTCAAGATTCCTCATCTCAACAGTTCTAATAACATGTGAGAGAGCCTAGTAGTCTTACCCGAAAGGGAGAGAGATAGCAAGGGGAAAGGAAGTCTACGCTAGTACGTTGACAAATGAAAGGAAAAATCCTCCCCATTAGCTCTAGAAGAACAATATAGAGTTCCCAGTGGTCCACATGGACTACACAAAGGCGTGGAAGATTTGTTGCCATGCCAGGAGGACATTGTCAACCGTTGTCTGTGTATGCTACACCAGGAGGGTGCCTATGGTTGCTGTCTGTGTGCTACTTGATGTGGAAGCACATCTCTCTACAAGAATAGTCACTGGACTTTCTCTAGGATAAGGTTTCCTAATACACTACTATTGATGCGATCTGTTGGTTAAGGAAAATATGAGTAGAAAAATTTTCATTTCTGCTGCCTACTTTGTCCCCAACATTTTGCTACAATTGTCTCATTCCTTATATCAAGAAGGATATTTTATATTTTATAGACTATGACACTATTGTAAAATGGTTTTAGGGAATGTCTAGATATTGTGGACAATTATAGTACATTTATTGTCATTTTTTACATTTGTTTGTAGTATCTTTGAACATTTGAAACTTTATATTTTCATTCATCTAATCATATCATTCTTATGTTATATTATTTCCAATTCATATGAAACCATGCTTGAAATTGAATGTGAACATTCACTTGTGTGATGCCCCCAGATATAAGTTCCAGGCTTCACCACTGACTAGAGAAAGCAGACCGGTTACGATTGAAGGGATACACAAATGACATGTTGTGTAATTCACTCTACACATAATGTCACCTACAAAATTTACTTAAACACAAATGTAACCACCCGCATTATATACAACAAACCAGACTACCTTGGGACAGTTACCACAAATCATATGGAGCAAAAGATGACCAGAGCAGAGCCCAAAGCAGTTGGAGGCAATTTTGGAGAAGATGAAGTGGTTACTTGAGAACACACCATATTCTTCCCATTTATTCTTTAACGATTGCAATGATGATCCCATTTTCCTTCCCACCTTATTGGAAGAGAAGGTTGTTGGAGATAGTGCAGTAGTAAGGATGGAGTTTTGACTTCTAGTAGGATTTGTTCCTCCATTCTACTACTTTTACAGATGTTCTTGCTCGTCTCACTCTCTCACTATACCCTGCACTATTTTCTACTACATGTATTTGTGTTTTCTAGCCACATATGAGCATACTCTTTATTCTTGGGCATGGGAGAGTAACTCCCATCTCATAACTTTTTATAACACAAATTTCTTAATAACTCTAGTTTTATCACTATTCTACGATACATCAATGTTCATTTCTTCTTACATGCTTGAATGGCCACCTTGTATGTATATTTTATGCTCCTTGTATAATCTGAAAAGATATACATAGGAGTATGGATATGTTACCTTAGATGTACTACCTTGACCAAGGAAGTGGTAGGGAAGTGTTGGGGAACAAAGTTTTGTAGCCTGAATCTAAGTATATGCATGAGTGAGATATATGAAGTTTGGGTTGTTATATACTACTAGTAGGGGTGTATGATTAAAACATTCCTTTGCGTTATTTCTAGTTTGTTTGAATTTTGTTGTTCTTCCTGACTATGATGTGGAAGTAAAAACCTATTCTCAAGACCTTTTAATATAATTTTGATCTTTGAATCAAGTGATCTTTACTTTACTTTCTTTATTTCTAATTTTTTTAGTTTGCTTGCATGTAACCAAATTCTCTTCTTGTAAATCGATCCAAATTGTTGGAACTCATTACTATTGCATTTAACATAACCTTTATCCTTGTATGATCGAAATATACTACACACACCCATATACCGGTGAGGTAGTGCTCGAGTTACAAATTTAAGACTTGTGCACATGTCTAACAAAATTTTGTTGCTGTTGTCAGGTAGCATGGTATTTCTATTATAGTAAGAAGTTTTGAATTGTAAGCGAGACTAGATTACACCATCATCCATCATACCCATCATCATTTCTTTCATCATTATCATCTTTACCATCTGTAGTGTCTTCAATTTTTGTTTATGTATCTCACTCACTTTATGTAAGTGCAAGACTGTATCTGGCATTCTAAAAGGGGTCTTGAACCATCTATATTTGTATATCTAAAAATTGGACACACTTTTAGCAATAATAGGAGAAAAAGGAGGAGTGAATCCCATTCAACTATGGATGACTTACAGACACAATCACCTTCTTCAACACCATGTTCACCCGAATGTCAAGAACTAGTCATGGAAAATGATCATACTCTTAAGGAGTTTTCTGTTCCAGCCACAATGAATATAAGTGGTGCTATCAACAAACCACAAATTGAGGCAAACAAATTCTCTATCATCCCTAAAATTATACATATGATACAATATGACCCTTTTGGAGGGACACCATGGAGGATCCCAATGTACATATTGCTGAATTTTTGTAGTTACTAAGGACTTTCAAGATCAATGGCGTTCCGACAGATGGGATTTACATTATATTTTTTTCACTCACTTTTTATAGACAGAGCCAAGGCGTGACTCTCTTCTTTGCCAATAAATTCTATCAATGTCTGGGAGGAACTTCTCAAAGTTTTCTTAGCCAAATACTTTCTACGAAGCAGAACTACACTATTTGAGGAGCCAACTCACTAAATTTTCTCAAAGGGATGGGAAGAATTTGTATGGCACATGGGAGAGGTTCAAATACCTTCAACTCCTTTATCCACACTATAGTTTAAGAAATTAACTTCTTTTACATACTTTCTATAATGGTTTATCCTATAACACAAGGATGTTGATTGATGCCATTGTAAATGGATCTTTGATGAACATATCATATAGGGAAGCTTATACCTCATTCAAAACATGGAAATAAATCATCACCAATGGGAGACTAAAAGAAGCATCCAATATTCTTAAACCATTGATTTTGAGAAGCAAGTTGGCATGTACACAATTGATACAATAGACTTAATTGCAACAAAGTTGGATGTCTTATCTTAGAAGTTTAAGAAGCTATTCACAAAGCCATATCAACCACTAAACTTAGTTTTTCAAGTAAAAGAAGCTCCTGGACATTTATCTTCTTCAAGATATTCTTCTTTCATTCCATATGAGGAAACCTTGGAATAATGTAATGTGATAGGAAATTATAAGAACATGCAACCCTACAATCCATATTTAAATACTTACAATTCGAATTGGAGAGATCATCTCAATTTTTCCTACCACAATAGTAGTGCTCAAAATCAACAACAACATGTCCAACAACAAAAATCTATGGGGAGCATGCCATATTTGGCTAACAATCCTCCAGGTTTCAACAACAATGGAAACAAAAGAATTTTCAATCAGCTTCAACCATATTCTATACCCAATTTGAATCACTCTTGGAAAAAATATTGTTTCATTTCAATTGAATAAAATTGAAGAATTTGTCCAACAAGGACAACTAACAAAAGACACCATTCAACAAATTTCTTTAAAGGTGGACGAAATTGCCACTCATACAAGGATGTTGGAGAATCAAATTTCTCAACACGACCTTTCCAACCAATAAGCTTCTTCAGGATCCTTACCCAACTAGTCGGAATGAATCCTAGGAATGCAAGAAAATTGGGAGCCTCTAGCTCCATCTCTGGTGCAAATTGAAGATGATGAAGAGTGACACTCCAGACTCCTTTTGGATGACCTTTATCGGAGATGACCCCATTGTTTAGTTTATTCATGTTATTTCCTTAAAGAACTTTTGCTTTTACAAAAACTTTCATGGTGAGCATCCATTAAAAGCCCTCTGGAGATCATATTCAAACTATCATTATAGGTTCAATCAAAAACATCAGAGGAAAGCAACATATTGCAACAAGTTTGTTGCAACATGACATGTAGCTTTGACATGCCATGTACATATCAGAATGAAATTCCATCAAGGTAAACTATAGTACAACACAATGTGTACCCATTCAAACATGGCATGTGGAGTCTAGCTACAAATTTCCAGAAGTTAAATAAAGAAACATGGCATGTTGTTATCTCAACATGATGTGCATAAATAGATCTTCTTTCCTCATATATTACCTAGAGGCCAACATGGCGTGTTCTCTTTTTACATGGCGTGTATCAACATAATTTCATAGGGACATGGAAACATGGCGTGTTGTTATCTCAACACGCCGCATTATATGTGATTTAGGAAAAAGTATAAACCACAACATGTCACTACATCTCATTAACACAATGTGTGCACTTAGTTACATGGCGTGCACACATGACTCAAATAGGGCCTTTCAACCCTTTGTCGTGACTCATTCATTTGCAAGCCCTACCGTTACATCATGCTTCTCCCTCACGCTATTTTGTTCAAACCTCTCTATTCATCACCTACAATCTTCCATGCTGCTAGTGAGCTCTCCATCACACTACTATCTTCTTCTCTAATGCCTTCCCTTGTACTAGACCTGAAGATCTAGCACTCGCCAACTGGTCTGAGCCACCACCACTGACTGAGATCTCCACATCTAGAAGCCACAACCACCATTTATGTCTTTGTTACTGTCACCTCCACTAATAGAAGTTCATACATTTTTCCTCACCAAAGTCCCTCCCATCATCAATGCAGTCAACCAACAACTCTACCACCACCTACATGCAACTACACACATTCCCAAGATCCTACCTCTTTTGCTAACAATGTGTTGAGAAGAGCCCATACCATGCTGATCTCACTATTGCTAGTGCGTCCTTTGGGAGAAGATCAACCTACACCATATTTTTGATCTCTCCTTTCCATAGTTGTTGTCGATTTCTTGTTCTACATCACGGACAAGTAGATGCCGTGTTGAAGAAAACACACATCATGTTAGGAGCAATATGTTGTGCTCTTCCTCATTTCTTATGTTGTTGTTGATTCCTGCCTTGCATCTGAGGTACACCAAGGAAACATATTCCTAGACACCCAAGGGTTGAGAGCTCCTTTGCATCTGTTGGTGCCTTCATTTCCTCCACTCAATTCACTCTTACATAGGAAGTGGACGCCATCTACACCTAATTGGTAACATGTAGAGTTCTTACTACACATTTTCATGTGATCAAACCATGGGAGAGATGAGTAGTCTTGAAGAAGTGCATGAATTTCTTGGGCATTTACAAATTTTAAATATTTGATGCACTAGCAACCAGACACACACACTTTGCTCATGAATTTTTGACAACTTTGTGAAAAGAAGCATATCCAAGGAAGCCTACTAAACAATTTGGTATTATTCATTTTAGATTCATAGATAAATAATATAAGCTTAGTTTCAAGCAATTATGTAAATCATTAGTTTGTACTTATGATGGAAGCATTGTGATGCTCGAAACATTTGAACCTTATGAATTCTAGAGTAAAATCACTAAAGAAAATACCACCAAGCAACCTATGTTAGGGCATCTCACATGCCCAATTGTTTGCTATATTCACAGAGCACTTGTGTTTTTACTAGAAAGGAAACCCAAGGGATGGTATGGAAACAAGATTTATTCTTCTTATGGGTAATGTTACACAATTACAAAGTCAATGCTGGCTATTTTATTCTGCAATGTTTCTTCAAAATTCAGAAAGACTCTACATGTGATATCATTGTTAGGGGACTAATTACCCACATTGCATACAAATTAAATGTGGACCTATCGGGTATTGAGGCTCTTTCTGGGAGAAACAAGGTAGATATTCAATTCCTTATTTCTTCCAACCTAATTGCCAAAGATCCATCTAATATCACAAAGTATAGACAATATTTTCACATTTATGAGGAATCCATTGATATGCCAAATCGAGAAGTAATAACTTTGGAAAATCTTGACAATTGCAAAATTGCTTTCAATGACAATGATGATGCCGCTGAAGATGAGAGGCCCACATCTTCTACTGCATAGGAGACACATGCATATTCACCTCCACCTCCTTCCAGTGGTACATAGACTGAGTACGGATGGGCCATGCCAGATGTGCACCACTTATACATGTATGTTTAGCAGTACTTTGATCAACAAGATATTCATATAGATCGTCTCAGTCAACGCTAAACTGACATGCATGTCATGATGCAAAGACGGAGATGTGGCACATCACTCATGGTCATTACGCCATACTAGCAAAATTGAAAACATCACCTCAGTATCTTTCCTTCTAAGACATTGCAGACGACGACACTTTAAAGCAACATCTTCATGCATTCGATTAGGGCACTGCCCTCCTTTTTTATTCTTCACCATGATACATACCTGGTTGTTATCCTTTGAGTTTTATTTCTACAATTGGGACACTATAGACTTCAAGCTTTGATAACACTTCATTTTATGTACTTCTTGTATATTATATACCTCTTTTAGTATATCTTTTATTATCTTTCCCCAAAATTTTACCATCTTTTTGACTAAAACCTCACTTACATGATTTCAGATACATTTATAGCCCAAGTCGTGGTCGTTACCTTGACCACGATCCACTCATTCAACAACCGTGGCTGAGTTCTCTGAACTACTTTAAGATCGAGGTCCCTCCGCATTTAAGACAGACCACAGTCAGACTAAAGCCGCGATCACTGCTAAACTGCGACCAAAATGGAGGTCGCGATTAGTATATGAGAACCAATCAAGCCAGGGACTGTGATTTATTTGGAGACCACAAATGCCAAACTCAACCATGAATCAAAGAAGGTCACGATCCAATTGGGGTTGCCATCCCTACAAACTGTGACCAAGAAGGGAAACCTCGACCTCGACCTCTCCAACGTAATGCACGAGTCGACCTCGATCGTGATCATTGCCGGACCGAGACCGAGGTCGACCGCGATGAAAGAAGGAATAAAGAGTAGACCGAGACCACCGTCTCACACCTCCCCTAATCCAGACCGTGACTGCAGTCTAGGCTTAAGTCAGTGGAATGCGCCCATA
Organism: Alisma plantago-aquatica; assembly: GCA_963693085.1. Lineage (NCBI taxonomy): Eukaryota > Viridiplantae > Streptophyta > Magnoliopsida > Alismatales > Alismataceae > Alisma > Alisma plantago-aquatica. Next base: position 1,102,831,298 of record OY856409.1, read on the forward strand.
AATAGGCCACCCACCTATCTTGTCAAATCATCAGATCATAGATCGGATCCTGAGGACCACGAAGTGCTACTGCATCCCAGACTCGCTTCATTCCATCCCATCCACCAGTTTTGGATCTCCAAAGGCAGAAGCTGAGGAGAGAAAAGACTGAAGACTCCTTCTTTGAGAGAAGAAGATCATATGCTCCATTGACGAGCTAGATCTAAATCTGAAGAAGTACTGTGTCGTATCACGTCTCTTCTCTCTAGATCTATCATTCCATTTTGTTGTACTTCCGTCCTCTCTTCGTGGGAGTTCATGTATCCATCTCTCTGTAACGCCATTATACTTTCCACAAGCATGAGTGGATAAACACCTTAACTTGGGTTGGGAGTAGCCACTAAGGCTCTCCTAACATGTATATTATCTCTCTCTGTTGAATATATATATATTTTTATCAAGATTATCTCCATACACCTATTTTAATGCTTCACTTGTATGCTTAGCTACCATCTTTTGATGTTTTATAGTTGATATCTCGAGAGAGTAATATCACTTTTATCATGTGTTATGGAGTAGTACAAATGCACGAGAGTGTTGGAATGCTAAATCTTTAAACCATATTTTATGCTACACAGTTTACATGTGGTCATCTCGAGAGAGAGACTACCCTTAAACTTCAATCTATCCTCATCTCGAGAGAGAGTGGAATAGATGTTTTTGATGGTTGCTTGTAATCTTGATGAGAGGATAGGAGAGGGAGAGATGATGTTGCATGTTGGAGAGTAGTCTTAGTAGGTGAACCTTGATCCGAGTTTCCACCCATACCCTTGTTTCATCTTATTTTTTTCCCGTTCATTCTAGTTGTCTTTGTTTTTCTTGCTTTATCTTGGTTTAGTGCCATCGTTCCTTAGGGAACACCCCTTAAGATACCCCTTTTTCCATGGAGTATATGAGTGTTAGATTCTGTGCACTTAACACTGCCAACCTTGTCCCTGTGTTCGACCCTAATCGCTACATCAGACCCTGTTTATCGTTGTGGGGGCCTGAGAGTTGGGTTCTCTTTAAAAGTCCGACTACTCTGAATCCGCTCCTTTTGGACGTGTGATTTAGGCCGATCAACTTTTTGGCACAATTGCCGGGGATAAGGAAAAATGACACTGTTAAGAACTTGAGTCCACTCACTATACTCCCGTGCCTCAATCTTAGCATTAAGATTGACAACACAGTTACATTAAGTATGCTACCCTGAGTTTGCGTAGAATAGTTCATTTTTATACGTCCAGTTTACTAACTCGATTGTGCGGTCTATTCAGGCACCCAAGAAGAAGCAGACTCATCCGAATTTGCTCATTTTACCATGCCGCCTCGCGTAGACATTACTCTCTCAGGAGATGAGCGGGATGCGAGAAATCAACACAACCTACCACCACCAGGATCATATGAAGACAGAGATGGTCATTACAAAGACGGTCACCAACATGAGGAACACGAGGAAGAACATGAAGAGCGATGTGAAGATGACCGTCGTGAGGACGATCGTCACTACTAAGATCGTATCCATCGCCAAAGACATAGAAGGAACCATGATGATCAAGAGCGGGATGGTGAGAGAAATTGCAACGGCATGGTTTGCAACAATGAGGACGAAGAAGAAGGGAAGACTCTTCGTGAGTTTGCAGCAACAAGAGCCAACGAATTTAGGTGGCCAATCATCATACCAAACTTCAATGCCGCAAATTTGAGCTAAAACTGGCGGTCATATCTGTGATCCAGAACAAACCTTTTCTCAGGAACTCAAGGGAAAACTCGTACCATCATTTCGATGCTTTTAAAAATATATGTGATACTATCAAGATGAGGGGAGTCCTGTAAGAGGTGATATACTACAAGGGTTTCAACTTCTTTTTAGAAGACAAGCCTCTATCTTGGTACCTAAATCTCCCCCACCAATATATAGATGGGTGGAGACCCATGTCGGATGCTTTTGTTACTAAATTTTATCCTACAAAAAGGACAGTTTGCAACATACAGAAGATTACCTCTTTTGCACAGAAGCTGAGAGAGAACTTGGACGAAGTATGGGAACATTTCTAGGAGTATCTTAGGGATTTCCCACACCAAAATTATTGTAAGGGATTTCTAGTGACCACTTTCTATAATGGGCTAACTCATACGGAAAGGACTTCGTTAAATGCAGCCACTGGTAATGATTTCCTTGGGAAGAAGCCAAACAGAACCATGAAGATAATAGAAAACATGGCTGTGATGCAAGAAGGCATAGACTACGACAGGAATGACAGAAGCCCAACGAAGAGAGTAGGGGATGAGAGACCATCTATGGAAGCCAAGGCTTTATAAACCATAACAACACAAATTCAAAAAATAGTAACTGATGTAAAATAATTGAAAGATACTGGAGTAAAAGGCAAGAAACATACTGAGAAGGTCATGAAGTGTGTTACTTGTGGAGAAGGAGGACATGGGGTTGATAATTGTATCTACACCAAGCCAGAGGAAAGTGACGAAAGTGAAAGTGAAGAAGAGATGCATAACGTTTCCTACGCCAACTTTAAGAGCCAGACCACCCTGGTTTCATCTACAGAAACAAAGATGCAGCCGCAAATTCACACCAACTGAGCAACTCACAAAAACCGCCGCCAGGTTTTGAAAAGAGAAGAAAACAAACTCACTATACTCGGACAACCAACTATCAAACTAACAAGAACAACTACTCAGGACAAGGTAAGAATCAGAATCGTCAAGGATCAGGGTAGAACCAAGGACCGACCCAAGGCCAAGGATCAGGTCAAGGAAAAGATAACAACCAACCAGATTTAGTCACCCAATTGTTTGATTTCACTAAAAGGCAAGCTACAGTGAACGATCAACTAGCCCAAAGTGCTCTAGCTAATTCTGGCATCCTGACAACCATGAAAGTTTAGATGGCAGATATGTAGACACATCAACGCCAAACTGACCAACAACTTGCACAGTTGGCGGAATTGGTAAAGAATCCCTCAGGAAAAATTCCATCGAATACAGATACTGCAAAAATGGCTACACTCAGATCGGGGAGGACATTAAACAATTTTGGAATAAGGAACGACTACGAGGAAGAAAAAGATGAGGAACCACAACCTGAAAAAGAAGTTTCTTCTGAGAAGTCTGCTGAAAAAGGAAAGTCTACTGAAGAAAGCAGAAAGATAAGTGGAGAAGTTAGGGATCCAGATCCTATTAAGGAAATTTTCATGAAAAAAAATCCATATGCACCAAGGGTCCCATTCTCGTACAAGCTCATCAAGGCACACCTAAAGAAAAGATACAAAAAATTTATGGAATTAGTAAAGAAGTTGCACATAGATGTTCCATTTCTTGATGCCTTGAAGGAAATGCCTACATATGCAAAGTTTTTCAAAGATCTCATCACAAAGAGGAGGGGAAACCATGTCGAAACAGTACATCTAGCAAACATGTATAGCGCCTTTGTACAAGCTGAATTGCCAACTAAGAAGAAAGATCCCATAGCTTTTAACATCCCTTTTTGTGTTGGAGACAACATTGAAAGGAAATGTCTAACAGACTTGGGAGCGAGCATTAGCCTCATGCCCCTAAGTTTAGATCAAAGACTGGGGTTGACCGACATGGTCAAAACAAACATAAGGATTGAGCTGGCGGATCACACGTTCAAGAGACCTGTTGGTATAGTAGAAGATGTCCCTATCCGTGTGGGACGATTCTTCATCCCTTGTGACATTGTTGTGATAGACATTGTCGAGGACCCAAAGTGTCCTATGATATTCAGACGACCATTCTTGGCAACTGGTCGAGCTTTGATAGATGTCGCTGAAGGCATCATAACTCTCCATGTTGGAAACAATCACATAGACTTCAAGGTGAAGGATGCCATGAAGGGTCCGTCCCTTTTCAAATTAGTTTACTTCATGGATAGCTACAACCAATACTATGAGAATGTTCAAGAGGAAAAGGCCATAGTAGACCCCCTGATGAGGGCCCTGAACAACCCAGATCCTTTGGTGAATGACCCAAAAATGGTTGAAATTCTAGATTATCTTAACTAAGACGAAGAAGATCTCATTGAGGATGAAGAAGTAATTGAGACTATAATATATGCTTCTTTGGAACAATCAAGTGAAGAGTAAGGGGATCCCAAGTCGAAGCCAAAATTGAAACCACTTCCCGAAGGACTGAAATACGAATTCTTGGACAATGAAGGAAGTAACCCCATAATGGTTAACACAAACCTAACGGAAGAACAAAGGGGAAGACTCCTAAAAAAGTTGAGGAAATACAAAAAGGCAATTGTATACCCTGTTGAAGATATCAAGGGACTTAACCCAACCCTTTGCATGCACAAGATAAATTTAGAAGAATATGCGAAGCCACTGGTTCAACCTCAAAGAAAATTGAACCAAATGCTAAAATAAGTAGTCAAGAAAGAAATATTGAAACTACAGGATGTGGGGAATATATACCCGATAAGCGACAACAACTGGGTAAGTCCCATTCATGTAGTGCCCAAGAAAGGGGGGATGACTGTAGTGAAAGGAGATAATGGTGATGAAGTAGCCACAAGAACTGTCACAAGCTGGAGGATGTGCATAGATTATAGAAAACTGAATTCAGCCACAAAGAAAGACCATTTTCCCCCACCATGCCTATTTCTGCTTCTTGGATGGATATTTTGGATTTTATCAAGTTCTGATCCACCTTGATGATCAAGAGAAAACAATGTTTACGTGCATCTATGGCACACATGCCTTTAGAAGAATGCCTTTTGGCTTATGTAATGCTCCTGTAACTTTCCAATGTTGCATGATTTCTATGTTCTCTGACTTCTTAGAAGACATAGTTGAGGTGTTTATGGATGATTTCTCAGTTTACGGGATGGACTTCGACGCTTGTCTAAGAAATTTATCCTTAGTACTGTAGAGATGCGAGGAGAAATACTTGGTCCTAAACTAGGAAAAGTGCCACTTTATGGTTCAAAGCAGTACTGTCATAGGATACAAATTTTCCAAGAAGGGCATCGAAGTGGATCTAAGCAAGATTGAAGCCATCTCTAAACTCCCGCCATCAAAGTCCATGACTGGGGTAAGAAGTTTTCTAGGCCATGCTGGATACTACAGGAGGTTCATCAAGGATTTCTCAAAAATCTCGAAGCCCCTTTTAAATTTGTTAATCAAGGACGCAATTTTCAAATTCGATGACAAATGCTTAAAAGCTTTTGAGACCCTAAAGAAGGCTTTGTCTTATGCACCTATCCTACAAGACACAAAGTGGGAACTACCATTTGAGATAATGTACGACACTAGTGACTACACCATAGGAGCAGTCCTAGGACAAAAGAAAGACAAAAAGCACCATGTCATCTATTACGCCAGTCGCACATTAGACGATGCCCAAGTGAACTATACCACCACTGAGAAGGAAATGTTGGCGATCGTTTTTGCATTTGACAAGTTCCAGTCATACCTTATAGGGGCCAAGGTGAAAGTTTATACTGACCACAACGCTATACATTACCTCATGCAGAAGAAAGATACCAAGCCAGGACTGCTAAGATGGGCTCTGCTATTATAGGAATTTGATCATGAAATTGTAGACAAGAAAGGAAAGGAGAATTTGGTAGCCGACCACTTATCTAGAATCATTGTTGATGAGGAAAATCAATTACCGATTAATGATAACTACGCTGATGAAGCCCTGCTGATGGCTAAATCGGAGGAACATAGATTACCATGGTTCACAGATATTTATAACTATCTGGCTTGTGGCCATCTGCCACCTGACATAACGTACAACCAGAAGAAAAAGCTTTTCTCTAACGTCAAGAACTATTATTGGGATGATCTATTGTTGTTTAAAAGGTGTTCTGACAATTTGTATCAAAGATGTATACCTGAGGAAGAAGTTTCGTCAATCCTGAAAGAATGCCATTCTTTGCCGTATGGAGGGCATCAGAGTGGAGAGAGAACAGTTGTGGAGGTGCTCCAATTTGGGTTCTACTGGCCCACCCTGTTCAAAGACATGACGTCTTTTATCAAGGCATGTAAGGAATGCCAACTCACTGGAAATATCAGTAAAAGAAGTGAAATGCCTATGGATGAATGGGTGGAGGTGGAGATCTTCGATGTTTGGGGGATCGACTATATAGGCCCTTTCCCGTCATCAAAAGGATACCAATATATCCTTGTAGCCATCGACTATGTGTCCAAGTGGGTCGAGGTAGTAGCAACTCAAACTTGTGATTCTAAATCAGTGATCAAGCTATTTGAGAAGACCATTTTCCCACGCTTTGGAGTGCTACACACTGTCATAAGCGATGGAGGCTCACACTTTGGAGAAAAATAATTTGAGGCACTATTAAAGAAAAATGGGGTAAAACACAATGTTGCTACACCTTATCATCCTTAGACCTCAGGACAAGTGGAAGTGTCCAATAGGTAGATAAAAAATATTGGAAAAGATAGTCAGTCGTACTAGGAAGGACTGTCTATGAAGCTCGATGATGCTCTCTGGGCTTACATGACTTCTTATAAGACACCTATAGGAACAACACCGTATAGATTGATCTACAGCCTTCCATCTACCGCTTGAGATTGAGCATAAAGCCCTTTGGGCGATCAAGTTCCTGAACATGGACCTAGAGAAAGTAGGGCATAAGAGATTCCTACAGCTGCAAGAGCTTGAAGAGCTGAGATTGCATGCTTATGAGAATGTAAAAATTTACAAACAAAGGACCAAGGTGTGGCATGATGCCCACATAAAGAACAAAGATGTTCGTGAAGGTGATTAAGTGCTTCTCTTCAATTCAAGCATCAAGCTTTTTCTTGGAAAACTCAGAACAAGATGGTTAGACCCCTTTTCTGTGGTGAAGATATACCCATTAGGAATGATGGAGATTCAAGGGGAGAAAACATGAACTTTCAAGGTTAATGGCCACAGAGTAAAAAGATTTTACAAAGATGAAGCTTTTGTCCAAAGATCTGAAGTCAGTTTGCAGGAACCAAATCAGTCACCCTAGGAAAGGAATGAGGAGTTTCCACACCCAGTTGAGAAACCCAAGGAATGAATTATTATGAAGTCGATCTAGAGACTTTAAAATAAGCGCTTCTTGGGAGGCAACCCAAGTGTTTGCTGTTTATTTAAGCTTTTGTTTTCTCTACCTTTTAGTTTGTTTAAGTTTCCTTCCCTTTTAAGTTTTGTACATATCTATTCCCCTTGAAAATGATGATTGGATTGAAGAAACAAGCTTTGTTTTGGTCAAATACTCTAACCAAAGTTTAGACCGCGGTCATGGTATATCCTTGCTTCAAGCGAACTGCGACCCGCGATGCCGAAATTTAGTCACCTTGACCACGACCTGGTGTTTCCAAGATACTGCGGATCGCGGATGTGTTTCAAGCACATTGCGGTCGGGGTTGCTCCTTCTCTGATCGACGATGGGTCGTGATCACTCTCCTATATATTTTCTAAAACCCCAGTTTCTTGAATTCTTTTCGCTTCTTACTTTCTCAAGCCCGAGTTAAACCGTACATCTTTGAAGAATCGCTCAACCATGACCAACAATCCTCCGCCACAGTAGACTCAACGCCGCATCAACCTTCTCTGTTTCGCCGTCTCATCCGACAAACAAGGTAACATACAAGCCCTATTTTCGCCCTTCTTACCAACGTTTCCTTGAATCCACCGCCGCCGTGTCATTTCTAGTTTTGCCTCACACCCTATCAATTTTCTGATTCGTTTGGATTGCCCGCCTTTCATCGCGCCACCGACGGTTGATCTTGCCAACCAAAAATCCAACCCGCCCTAAGGTGGCATTTTCAAACAATAATTAAAAACCTAAAAAAAAAACAATAACTGGCACCACCGACCGCCAACGAGGGCATCTACAATCAAGAATGATCAACTTCTACCACCAATCGACAGTCGAAGAAAGGAAGTGGAATCAATGGATCAGGTAGATCGTGAGTCGCGGTCTGCTTCAACTGCAACCGCGACCGTGGTGTGATCATCGATCTTAACCCAGTCGCAGTGCTCACTCAACACATTAAGTTTCAGGTCGCGGTGTTAGAGATCGTTGCTTGAAGTCGCAGTCCCCTCGACCGCAACCTGCCCAATTCACAACATAAGGCCACGACCATGACCGTGACCATGATCTTCTGCTCAATTCACCGCGACCGTGACCTCCTTCAGAGACCGCAATCACGGTGTCTCTTGAATAATGACAAGACCACATGTCGCAGTCACTATACACATTTTTGAACTTAACAAATTTTCATAAAATAATTGTGAGACAATTAATCACTGCTAAATATATAAACTAATCAATTAATTTTTTTTTGCAGAATGTCTTCCCCCTCGACCAACGACCCCATCTACAAGCAGGAAACATTCTTGAAGGAGGCATAGAAGATAGTGGAAAGCCTGACATCAACACTAAAGAAGAACGCCTCTCTGCCAGTGGCCAAACGGGTTGAGTTGCAACTGAAACTTGAACAATATCAAAGAATCCTGGGTCACCGGATACCGGAGAACTCTCTACAAGAAACAGAACAAACCAAGCAAATAGAAACCTCTGATTACTAACTAGGAGAATCAGAGACCTGAGTACATGGGAAGAAATGGAAAACTACACCTAAGGAAACCAAGGGCATCAAGAAGGAAAAACAAGTAGTAACTGAGAAGCCAAGAAGGGAGGAGATGGAGAAAGCCAACCAAGAAAAAGAAGCCACTAGAGAGACGTCAGCAGAGTCCGATGAACCCCCAGTCATGCCGAGAAACCCAATACACCAGTCTACCTATGACTAGATGTGTCAAAATAAGGACTTCAACCCAACTAGGTACCTGGACGTAGAGGATTTCAATAAGATGAGATTCTATGATAGGGTAGTCAAATTCCTAGAAGGTATAAATTTATGCACCTTATGCACATCCGAGGCAAAGACCTACAAGAAGTTAACTGCAGAGTTCTTGTCTTCCCTAAGGAAAATCCCCACAAGTAGGGAAACGAGGGAAGCGGGCGACGGAGATTACAAAATAGAGGTAAGGCTAGGAGGTAAGCCTTACATGATCTCTGAGGCAGCGCTGAATAAAATATTCACAAAGATAGAGGAAGAAGCCAAAGCCTGCTCCGCCGCCCCATGAGAGAATGAAGCAACCACCTACGATAGCCATCACATGTGGGAACAACTGACTGGAGAAGAAGAACACATCTCGAAGAACTTGAAGGCCTCCCTAATCACCTCGTGCTTCATTCGCACGATCCAGAAAATAACGGCTTACATCATTTACACAAGGCACGATACGGGGATGACGAACAAATGAGACTTGTTCTTAATATGGTCAATGATAAATAGAAAGCCAATAAATATTAGAAAAATATTGATCGAACATTTATCAACAGTAGTAGGAGGGGAAGCAAAAAGGAACTCTGCATACTGCATGGACGGTCAAGTAACAAAAATCGTGCAATACTTCATGGATGTAGGGGAGATCCTAAAGTATAAGGAGATGGAGGGACAGTTGAGAATAGATATTAAATCCCTCTTTAGCATGGGAATTCTAGCATAGAAGGGGGAGAAACTATATTTCAAGCAGAGCGACTCAAAGAGGCTCCTCCCCCTTCCAGAGATGGCATTTTACAATGCCCACAAACTGCAGCCAACCCAATACGACATTGAGAAGATGTGCTCAGGGGCACTGCGAGCCGAAACTGAACCAATAACTACAGTCGGGGAGAGCAGTGCCCAAACTGAAATAAAGGAGAAGAAGATCACAGAGCAGCGGAAGAAGCTGATGGTGCAAAAGAAAAAGAAGACATCCGATGCACCGTCTACACCAACCCCCACTGCTCCCCTTCCAGAAGAAATAATGGTGAATGAATAACCCACACCTGTAAATACACAAGAAAAAGAAGCTACAATAGAGCCATAGGGAAGAAAAGGAGAAACCACATTGGCTAGCCCGTAGTTCAACGATCAACTAGAGGCGGAGCCGAAGGGACAAGACTCTCAAGCCGTACCAGAACCAAAAGCCTGTGGGGCTGACATTGACCCACGAGATAAGTAGAAGGAGAAAGAAAAAGGTCCACCACCACCACCTCCTCAACCAACAATACCAAGCACGTCAACGACGCGCATGGAGCAACAACTGCACCACCACCAACAACATAAACCCTCTTTCGGAGGTGTATTAGGTACAAGGTTTGATGCCATGTGGGAACACATGCATCAAACCACTACAATAAACACAAATATTACTTCTTCTTTATCTGTGCTAACAACACAGATACAGGTCCTCGATGACAAAACTCAAGCACTCCGTGACGTCATACAAGAACTATTAAGCAACCAACGAATGATGTTGAAAGTGTTGAAGGCAATGATGGAAGAGATGGAGGACTTAAAGAAAGAGAGGCACGTCATTCACACCGACAACAAGCATATGTGTCGCGACTACGATGTAGAAATGGCCAACATTGAAGAAGAACGCCAATGCCTCGAAGAGGACAGTCAGAAACTTGAAAAAGAACGTGCAGAAATTGAGAGCCGAAGGAAGAAAAAGAAGACAAGGCGTTCAGCAAGCCCAGCACACTCCTCATCGAGCCCCTCCAGCCATAACGACAATGATGATGACAACGTGGGAGGAACCATCATGGGGGCAGAGGTGTCAAGGGAAGAAAGTGCCAATATAAAGATGGCACCAGTGACTGAGTAGAAGATAAAAGAAACTCCCCAACAGCCGAGCTCCCCCAATGAAAAAGATACAACAAAAACCATGGTATTATCAAGGGAGCTCGATCTAAACAACAACCCTAAAGAAGGAAAGAAAGAAACAATTGAAGGTAGTGGTAGACAAGCAGGACAACAATCAAACCTACCTACAAGTAAGATGACACGAGAAGAACAACTTGCTATAGCTCATCGAGAAGAAGTTGCAGCATCAATATCAGAATTCAGCACGACAGGGGTCATGGAGCTCGATAAGATGCTAGCTGAGCTAGGTTCCGGTCTCAAAGAGAGCAATGAGTTCCTCCTATTCCAAAGGCACAATGAGCATAACGACTACCTCTATGCTGGAAAGATGGAGGCAACTTTAGCAATGCTGGCGGCCGCCAAACTGGGACAAACTTCTGAGGAAAGCAATATCAGAGACAATGTGGCTACGAAAGCTTCCTTAGAAGTAGCAAAATAAGTGGTCACAACACAACTGTCAATCAAGGAAGCTGAATAAATGACCACAGTTATGCTGACAATTGACAAAACTCCGACACCTTTTACACACGAAGGAACATCTGATGACGAGGACGGAGGGGTATCAACCTTCTTTAAAAATGAGCCTGCCAGGGAGCAGAGTACGCTACCTAACATAGAAACACTTGGAGTGGCCCCTCCCCTACCATGAAAAATGAAGGAGATGGACATGTCTATAGTATTGCGGATCACGTGTAGAGATGTCCACATATTGGTAGACATCCTCAGCGACGATCTACCTGGGTCTGACATACTATATAATAACAAGGGTAGACGTCTGACTAGGGATCGCTTCCGGGGGATCTGCCTACAAAAAACACGAGTACATAAATGACTGTTCAAGGTGCTCTATGCTACCCTCCTGGAAGAATTTCTACACCTAGACAAGCTGCAACTAGTCTTCAATGGAAAGACACATCTGGCTATCCTACTCTACAAAGAAGACTATGAGGTAGCAAATGTCTCCGAACTGAAGGCAGCAGTTCGTAGAAGAGGAACAAGATATGTAGTGCTGCCCATAAGAAATGTAAGACATTGGTCACTAATTGTCGTGGACCTGTAAGAGAGGAAGACGACGATGCTCAACTAATGCACAGCCAAACTAGACAACACTTCACTCATCTACAAAAAGAAGGACGCTAGAGATGCCCTAAAGATACCACTGTGACTGCAACGAGCAAATCAAAGAAGCAGATGACAGATTCCAGGGCTTCTGGAAGTTCTTCTCCATAAACAAGAAGGTCCCTCAAGAAGAGGCTGGTTCGAGGGATTACACCTTCATAGTGCTGAGAATGATGGAAGCCATCAACAAGGGCACCCCCTAAAAGATCTAGACAATGAGGACCTACATGGACTGTGAGGTGTGTATGCCATGGAGGTCATCTACGATCGTCGCTTCTTTAGCGACCCGACAATGCCTTCATAAGCTGTACCTCAGAGGCTTCAAAAAGATATCCCTCTTCCTGAAAAGGTGACTTGGAGGGAATAAATGAAGACCATATGGGTCGATCTGACAGAGCCAACCAGGGCTGTGACTTGGAAAGAAGGCTGGAATCAAAGCACTGGAGAAGATGTAAAAACACATCAGTAAACAAGCGAGAAAAACCTCCAGTGACAAAAATCACAGAAGAACATCCTCAAAAAGAACAACCTGAGGAGGGAGAGGTTGAAGAAGAATACCCAGTCAATGTAAATCTAGATGGGCCGACAGAAGAAGTTAAACCTTCTTTCAAGGACTTTGACAGATGGAGCTGCCTTAGCCTATCTTTAGAAGAACTGAATATAATTATGAGGTCCTTGAGAGAAGATGATTCACCGGGAGATGTCATCTTCGAGAGAGATGTCATTTGTGTACTAAAAGATGACCTCTGAGAAATGCTGAAAACAAGAGAATACCTTTCAGTAAGCATGATGTCAACTTACTAGGCGCTACTAGGTGACAACATGTCGAATGCTCACATAGCATACTTCCTGCTGGTAGATGACATCTTGAAAGACAAACGATCAGGCGAAAAAGAGTACTTGCAACAACGCCTGGTGACGTCCCTACCAGGCTACATCTTCCTGCCAATTCTTCACTACAATCATTGGGCTCTGCTGGTCATCAATGTCGTTAAAAGGACTACAATCCTCTACAATAGCTCAGATTCAACCTTTGCACATAATAGAAAGACTAACATGACAACCACAAAGACTTTGACTGAAGAAAAGGCAAACACATGCGCTGAGGCGATTGTTAATATGATAAAAAGCCATGGAAAAGGGTACAAGAGTATAGTAAGCAAAGACTTCAAGAAGATGCAGTTCTACCACAAGAGCCCCCAGCAGGTGCCCCTATCAAATGACTGCAGCTTCTTCTATCTAGCCTGGATGGTGTCCCTAACTAGTATGGACGCCAAGGTGGAGGGCATGTAGTACGAACAGTACCACACACTATGAGGAGTATACGCAAGCATGCTTCTCGAGGCCGAGTGGGCCTCCACCAACAATAAGAACGAATAAAGAAATCCCGTTTATCCATCTCACTCAAATTTTGACACCCCGAGACGTGGTGTAGGATAAGTTTGGGGGAGGGTTCATAAATGGGCTAGAGAGGTACTTTTAACATCTTTTTACCTCTCTAAAATTCTCAAAAAATTTCAACTTTTTTGCAAAAGCTACCTTTTGAATTCAGAATCTAGCATCCTCTACTGCTAAAATTTGAAAATTATAGTGCTTTCATCCTCCTAGAGAGAAATAAACATGCAACCTATATATATATATATATATATATATATATATATAAACACATGAGTAAAACAAGAATCATAGCAATACTGTTCTATCTCATTCTTGCAATAAGACGTTGTACGTGTGACAACCTTAACTCATTAAACCCTCGAAGACTAGAGAACTTCACCTAGACATACTCCTGACCAACCACCCTCACCTGGATGTTTTTGACTAGAAAATCCTTATCTCCGTAGAGAGGGATACAACTTCCCTTTTCAAAAAATATCTAAAAAGAGGCTTGGCTGCCCAGAAGATAACTTAAAAATCCCTTGCACCCAAGCCTGAAAGGAGATGTAAAAAGTCAAAAAGAAAGAAAAAAAAATGAGAGTTGTGCCCAAAAAGATGCCAAAAGTTTCGACACAACTAGTGTATTACTGCACTCATGAATGTAGATATGTCGTGCCCGTAAGTGGGATCTTGAATCCAAGCTTACACACCTCCAATCCTAAATGAAAACTCACAAAACCACCTGACTTAAAGCCAGCATCCCAAAAAAGGGCAACATTGTACTTACGACAGTTGTGGGTGAGGAGTTTAGAGGGAAGAGGAAAACACTTGAAGGCTTAAGCCTACCCAAACACACTAGCATAGGGCCAACTGAAAATAAAGAAATGGTGTGAAAGCTACCCTTTGAAAAAGATCTTGTATTAGTATGGTTATTTCCTAAGGGGAAGGGGTGATAAGTTGAGAAGGAGGAACCTTTTATAAATGAAGGCAGTGGCGAGAAAATGAAGTTATGCAACTCTAATGAGAGGGAGGAATGAGACCTAAAGGTTAGAAAAACATACAACAACAGTCTTGATTCAAGAATGAGATATTTCAGTCATGTTATATTCTATACTTTTGTCACATAAAGTTTGCTCTTTCTCTCTATGAGTTCTCAAAACTACACTTAGCCTAAGGATAGACTTGATTCTAAGTTTGGGGGATTTGATAACACTTCATTTTACATACTTTCTATTTATATTATATACCTCTTTTAGTATATCTTTTATTAGATTTCCCCAAAATTTTACCATCTTTTTGACTAAAACCTCACTTACATGATTTCAGGTACATTTATAGCCCAAGTCACGGTCGTTACCTCGACCGTGACCCACTCATTCAACAACCGCGACTGAGGTCTCTGAACTGCTTTAAGATTGAGGTACCTCTGCATTCAAGACAGACCACAGTCAGACTAAAGCCACGATCACTGCTAAACCGTGACCATAATGGTGGTCGCGATCAGTACATGAGAACCAATCAAGCCAGGGACCGTGATCTAGTTGGAGACCATGGATGCTAAACTCAACCGTGAATCAAAGAAGGCCGTAGTCCAATTGGGGTCGTAATCCCTGCAAACTGCGACCAAGAAGGGAAACCTCAACCTCGACCTCTCCAACGTAATGCACGAGTCGACCTCAACCATGATCATTGCCGAACCATGACTGAATTCGACTGCGATGAAAGAAGGAATAAAGGGCAGAACGTGACCACGGTCTCACACCTCCCCAAACCCAGACTGCAACCATGATCTAGGATTAAGTCGGTGGAATGCGCCTATAAATAGGCCACCCACCTGTTTTGTCAAATCATCAGATCACAGATTGGATCCCGAGGACCACGAAGTGCTGCCACATCCCAGACTCACTTCATTCCATCCCATCTACTAGTTTTGGATCTCCAAAGGCAGAAGCTGAGGAGAGAGAAGATTGAAGACTCCTTCTTCAAGAGAAGAAGACCATCCGCTCCATCGACGTGCTAGATCCATATCTAAAGAAATACCATATCATATCACGTCTCTTCTCTCTAGATCTATCATTCCATTTCACTGTACTTCCCTCCTCTCTTTGTGGGACTTCATGTATCCATCTCTCTGTAATGTCGTTATGCTGTCCGCAAGCATGAGTGGCTAAACACCTTAGCTTGGGTTGGGAGTAGCCACTAAGGCTCTCCCAACATGTATATTGTCTCTCTTTGTTATATATATATATATATATATATATTCTTACCAAGATTATCTCCATACACCTATTTTAATGCTTCACTTGTATGCTTAGCTACCATCTTGTGATGTTTGATAGTTGATATCTCGAGAGAGTAATACTGCTTTTATCATGTGTTATGGAGTAGTACGAATGCACGAGAGTGTTGGAATGCTAAAACTTTAAACCATATGTTATGCTATGTATTTTACGTGTGGTCATATCGAGAGAGCGACTACCCTTAAACTTCGATCTATCCTCATCTTGAGAGATAGAGAGAGAGAGAGTGAAATAGACATTTTTGATGGTTGCTTGTAATCTTAATGAGAGGATACGAGAGGGAGAGATGATGTTACATGTTGGAGAGTAGTCTTAGTAGGTGAACCCCGATCTGAGTTTCCGGCCATACCCTTGTTTCGTCTTATTTTCATTTTCATTTATTCTTATTGTCTTTGTTTTTCTTGCTTTATCTTGGTTTAGTGCCATCATTCCTTAGGGAACACCACTTAAGATACCCCTTTTTCCTTGGAGTATATTAGTGTTAGATTTTTATGCGCTAAACACTGCCAACCTTGTCCCCGTGTTCAACCCTGATCGCTACATCGAACCCCGTTTATCGTTGTGGGGGCCTGACAATTGGGTTATCTCTTTAAAAGTCTGACTACTCTGAATCCGCTCCTTTTGGATGTGTGATTTAGGTTGGTCAATCTTAGGTGGAGAGCAACCACCTTGTAGTTGTAGTTTTTCCATTAATTTATTTTGTTTGTTTTTCTTTTCCATGTCTGCCTTTATTTCCTAGTTAGTGACAATCTAAACATGAGTATGAAGTTTTGTTCTTGTTTGGGTAAATATTGATTCCTTTTGGCTAAACTGTCATGCTCATTGAGATAATAGTTGAAGAACCCTAGCATGCACATTCATCAATTAGATAAAAATGCTTGGCCAATCATCTATGTTGTCTTGATCCTCCTACCCTAGCATGTTATTCATTTCTCTCACTCATAGCTCAATATATGTAATGGTTCAACCTCATTGGATTAATCAACATTACAACATTGTGTAGCTTTCTTGATGATTTTTCCATATATGTAGTGCATTTTATACCATTCCTTTTGATGAAATTTTTTACAAATAAAAGAACTCCGAGTTTTGAACCATTCTGCATGAGTCTTCTACTTGTTGGAAAATTTTAATAACTTAAGGCAATGAGGTTCATAAGTGGAACTCGAATCATGTTAATGAGGAGTTTTGCTTTCTTAAATAAAAATTTAGATCCCTATAAAAGATGACTAAGTCATCCATGCAATTTCACCCAGTGAAGGTTAGGAACTACATCTAAAATAGGGTCAATAAACCCAAACGACATTCCACGTGCTTGTCAATTTACATTAATAGTCAAGTGTTGCAGGTCAAGCTCTTAAGTTTAAATCTTATTTTTTAGGAAGAAGTCATTATAGAACTATTAATGTCAAACCGTAATTTCAATTTTATTCGTCTTTATGTCTGAAGGTTTTGGTTGCATATTCACTACATTTTGTCTTGGCCATCATACCACTAATTATTGCTATCTTGTTGATTCTTCCAATGTGATTTGGCCATCTTTATGAACTTAACTTTCAATATTGGGTGTTCGAAATGAATTCTACTTAGATGCAATCTTTTGACAATGATTGGTATTTTATGATTAAATTCATCCATTTCATTAAATAGAGGTTTGTGTCATGTTGTTTCTTCATCTATGCATCTGTGTTTCTTTTTACTTGAGGACAAGCAATGATTTAAGCTTAGGGGGATTTTATGAGCACATTTCATATCATCTTTTAGATCACTTTTGGTTGCATATCCAAATCAATTTCACCCAAAAATCATTCTTAGTCATGATAACTTCTTACCTTTTTAATTCATTATTTGTTTCATAGTTCAAAATGTAGGTACCATGATTGGACAAAAAATGGGGATTAATTGACCATGATTCGACCTTCATCACACTCCCCAAGAATCCACAAATTCAGAAGTGTTAAGTTGTAAAAATAGTCAACGATACATCATGTTGGCCACTCAACATGGTGTGTCCATAGTAGGAAAATCACTCTCTACACCAAGCAAAGAACACACTATATTGTCATAAAAATACACCATTCCACTTTGGATCCAAAGATATCAGAAGTTACCAAATGCCAGCAACATGCCATCTTGAATATCAACACATTGTGTCACCACATTCTAGATTTAGACAAAACTCCCTAACTTCCACTGACACACCATGTTGACTTATCAACACACTATGTCTGCGTGACTCAGAAACTTCATATCAATTATGATTGAATTAACACACAAATGACATGCCATGCAGTTCACCCTACATGACGTTGCCAATTCTACTGAAGTGAAAATGTAACCCCTCACTTTATATAAGACAAACTGAACCAATTGGGATGATTACCATGGATCATTTGGAGCAAAATATGACTAGAGAAAAGCCCATAGCAGTTGTAGGTGATTTTTGAGAATACATAGCAGTTACTCGAGAGAGGACCATCTTCTTCTCATTTATTTTTGACAATTGCAGCGATGATCTCCATTTCCCTTCCCACTTGCTTGGAAGAGAATGTTTTTGGAGATAGTACAGTATTAAGGATAAAGTTTTGAATTTTAGCCAGAGTTCTTCCTATGTTATACTAGTTCTATGTATACTCTAGCTTATCTCTCTCTCTCATTGTGTCATGCACTATTCTCTACTACATGTACCTGCATTTTCTAGCCATGGATGAGTAGACCTTTTTTCTTGGGAATGTGGGAGCAACTCGCATGTCATGACTTTGTGGAGCATGAATTTCTTATATAATGCTAGTTTTATCACTGCTCTAAGGTACATCCATGTTCACTTCTTCTTACATGCTTGTCTGGCTACCTCGTATGTTTGTTTTATGCTCCTTGTGTACTTTGGAAAGATATGCATAGGAGTAAGGAGATGTTACCTTAGTTGCATTGCCTTGACCACAGGAGTGGCTAGGAAGTGTTTGGGAATAAAGGTTTGTAGTCAAAGTCTAAGTATATGCATAGGAGTTCTATATAAACTTAGGGTCATTCTACACTACCGGGAGGGGTGCATGATACAAACTCCTATTATGTTATTACTAGTTTGTTTGAATTTTGTTGTTCTTCATTATTATGATGTGGAAGTGAAACCTTGTGCTCGAAACCTTCTAATATACTTGTGATACTTGAATCAAGTGATCCTTGCTTTAGTTTCTTTCTTTCTTTCTAATTTGTTTAGTTTACTTGCATGAAACCAAAATTCTCTTTTATAAGCTGCTCTAGATTGTTTAAATTCATTATTCTTATGTTTAACATAACCTTACTCCTTAGTTGATCTCAAATATACTACACACACCCGTATGCTTGTGGGGTAGTGTTCGAGTTATAAATTTAAGATTTGTACACACGAATAACAATACCCCACCAAAAATAGTCTTAATGTCATGTATACTTCTTCATAGTAGTATGGTACTCATCAATTATATCATCGTTAAACATTCACAATGTATATGATCACCCAATCCACAAGAGAACCATCATGCACGTAATAATGCATATAATGTCTTCCAAAAATTGGATTTTTAGGGAGGCAAGAGCTCTCTTGGCTTATGCCCTAGAATATAGGTCATTGAATATAATAAAAATATTATGTCTTCCATTAAATTACAATTTTTCCACACACCTCCTGTACAAAAGTATTATCTTTTATTAAACAAATTAGCCATCACTCAACTTGGGCGTTGGGTGGTATAACTCTATGCTTGGTATGAGGGGAGTGAGGAGGAGGAAAAAGAATGAGAAGGGATACTTATTTTAGCATGTTTGGTTACCATGGAGAGGGAAAGAGAAGGAGATCATAAATTCAATGTAAATATAAAAATATGTCAATTTAAAAAACATATTGTTAAAAATTATCATGCGAACACACATATAAGTATATAAATAAATACCTCCACATTCCATTTAAGTTTGCCTCTCATTATTGAAATTATACTTTGTTTTTTTGCTTGCAATTATATTTATTTTAAAGTGTCTAAATTACCACCAAATTTTTGTGTGATGCTTTTTAAGTTTTCTTCAAACATGTGTATAATATTTTATTCTACTTCTTTTTATGTTTTTCATTGTTCCTTTTGAATTTTTATACTTCCTTTCAAATTTTCTTCAAACCTTCCTCCAACATTTTATATTTATGTTGAAATGACTTAGAACATCTGTAATGTACAAAAATAATAGTCATATATTAATATGGATTGTAGGCTAAAAAGGCATTTTCCTCCATATTATTTATATCCCTTCATTAATTTTTCCTCCATACTTTCATATTTCTCTCAATATCATCTTCAAATTTATGTCTGGTTATGTACCTTCTTCTTTCTTCTTTAAGTTTTATACTTTTTATTATTCACACACTTCAAATTTCCTACCAAATTTGTGTACAAAAACTTTAACCATCCTTCTAAGTTTTGTGAAAAACATTATTATATTTTCTTTTTGTATTTGGTGCGAATTTTCATCATTCCCTCCAAGTATGCTCTATGTTCTCCCTGTCATATTTTATATTTCCCTCAAAATTATGTAACAGATTTCTCAACAATTCTTTCTCCTTTTTCTTATCTCCACTTCAATTTGGTAGGGAGAGAAGTGGATGGAACTACACATGATTCCTTCCCCTTCTTTCTACTCCATATCCCTCCCGTTGATGTCACCTTGTCTAACTAAACATCTTAAACCCTTCCCCTAATTCCCTTCCCATCATTCCCCTCCTACCAAATAGATCGATAAGAGGTGTCAACATGGTCACCCCCTTCAACCATCCTCGTTTATTTGGTGAACACAATATCTTTGTCATGGTGGCTTGAGGCAAGGGGAGTATTCGATACGACAACATAGATGTATACTTCGTAAGCTCTCAAAATTTTTGACAACTTTCCCCAGACCAAATTGTGTCTTTTTTTATTGAGTCTTAGGGAGACCCCGCTCCCCCTCCTCCTCAAATAGGTGTCAGAGCCCGGATGACCCAAGGAGTTGATAATTACAGTGCACTCAGGGGTTTCGAACCCGGGTCCCCCAGGGAGAACAAGCAGGACCGAACCACCTGAGCCACACTGGCCGGGTAAATTGTGTCTTTTTGGACAACTTTTCATTGAGGGGATATGTCCAGCTTTATCACAATCGCAAAGAGAGATTTTAGTTGTTTCTATCAACGTTCCATCTGGGTGCTCAATCTGGGTATCAAACCTACAACTTGTGTCTGAAAAAACTAGTAGGGATGGCAATAAAAACCAGGAAACCACAAACCGAACATAACCAAACCAGTTCGCCCCGCATTTGTGGGTGCCCAATGTGCAGAATGGTTACTGGGTTTGGTAGAAGAAATACCAAGGGCCAATTTGGTTAGGTGTAATTGAGGTGTACATTCCGTTTCCAAAAGTGAGACCATAAAATTCCAGGAATTAATAGTGCTCGTTTACGGGTTGGTAGGAGGTAAGAAAAACACAACGAATTGTGTTTCTGCCATTTGGTTGGGAGTGTAAAATTAAACCCGCTAGCTCATTTTTTGTCGGACTGCTATAGGTTAATTTTGTTTAGCTTGTATTTCACCGTAAATGATTGCATTCGTACACCCAGCAACTAAAAGTTTGTATTTGCTTTACCGTAATGGGAAAAAAGACATCATCCTGCATTCACAGATATATTATAAATGCAGTAAACTGATCTCCAGTTCAAAAGCGAGGGACGCCAATATCCATCGCCCCTGCTGCGCATTTCATCTGGCTGTAAGCTACTCCAAACGGCCAGCCCCGTTCCTCTCTGCATTTCACCAAACGTATACTACAGTTCTTCAAAACTTTTCAAAACAGCTTAATTAATCCATGTACATGGATTCCCTAACTGCAAGATTCGTTGTAATCCCGATGAATCCGGCAATCCAAACGTGCCCTATATGACCCACGAGATAACCCTCTATCTGCACCTGACCACCCAGTTTTACGGGGTGGTACCAATTCCCGGATTTTGACAGGTAACTGAGAATTGCAATTCACTGAACAACATCCAACATCACCCAACCAAATGCTATTCTGGAAAAAAGTTCTAGCTTTGGAACAACATAAACTGACAAGTCCGCATGACTCCCTGCAGACGCTACAATGATAGTCTTGCCAGTGCACGACCCAGTGCTAACGAATGGAGGTCTCCGACGGCGAGCTCGTCAAATTTTCTATCCTCGGAACATTTCTTGACCATGTACATAGCCCCAAAGTGGGACGCGTATAGCAGAGGACAACATAGGCATGACCACATGAGCCTCCTCTGCTGCGTCCGGTGGTTGAATGCACACCTCAAGACCGACAACGGGGTTGAACTGGCGCTACCGCTGAGCCCAACCTTGTGCCCTCATTCATGGATCTGGACGGCGTGGGTGTGGATGTCGGATATATCGGGATGATGAACGTGTGGATGTCCAGGGCCGTATGCGGTAGGCGAAAACAGTTGCGAACTTGTCGTGAACCGCCATGTTTCCTATGCAACACTTGATGGCACCGTCGACTTGTCCATTGCCCTATCGAACACCGTCATTGTCTGGGCCCCCTGGACGTTGGAATCGTGGTGCAGCTCCGTCGTCTGGAGCGCATGTGTTCCCAAGTTCACGCTACAACTGCCCTAGAGGCTGTACTGCATGCCTAGAGTTTGAACATTAGTGACACCAATGGCAAGCACATTCACATAGACTTCAAGTAGCAGCGCTTTGATGTGCCAGATGATTTGCTCACGATAGATGTCGTCCAGAAGGAGCTTAGACCCCTTCAATGGATGCTTCTACGTATACAAGCGGAAGAACTACAACGCTCCAAACATAAGTATCTTCAAAAATGAGTTCCCATATTTAATAAACCATGCCACCATCGGACGCCGGTGCTATAGGAGGCCTCCTATAGAAATTCTATAGGACACCAATCAATCCTTGACACATGGACACTCCCCATCATCATCCAAAAAATAAATAGAATTAAATCCGACACTAGACCACACTCACCTGTTTTTCTAGCGAGCATGTAATGTATTTAATTTTTGGAGAAATTTAATACTTGTCTACCAATTAGCAATAACCGCATTGGAAACTGCAATCTATTTATTTATATTATGTATCAGAAACATCTTTTTGATAAGTACAAAATAGATATAATGAAAAGAGTTGGGCATGAATATGTTTGTCATAAACCAGTATAACACATAATAGATATAATTAAAAGAATTTGGTATGGATATTTTTGCCATTTACCGGTATAACTATATACGAGTATGTGTATGTATTCGTCCATAGGTATAAATACTTGTGCGTATATATAAACTGGTATAACACAATATTTTTTTCGTGCACATATTTAAATACTTGCCACGTTTACACATAACATAGTATTGTGATATGAATACTTTTTTATTTATTGGGTAAAATTGTACTTATTTATACTTTTACATGTGAGATATCTTAATCGAACTACATACTGATGCCCTTTTTTACTTGCGTAAATGTAACGTATCAAAATCGAACTACATATGTATCTACAAATAAATTTCTTATTTACCATATCAATAAATATAGAATTTTGATATTAGTATTAGATGCTTTATATTTTTTTTGCATAATTTGATGTTTTATACTATTCCACTTTAATAGGGTATTTTATATCTAAATATAGAATTATATAAAAATATTTATCTAGATATATTAATATTTGATGCTTTATATTTTTTGTTTGTTTTTATGTTTTATACTATTTCACTTTCTATACATTACTTTATATATATATATATATATATATATATATATATATATATATATATATATATATGTATCTGGTTGTGTTGCTTAAAAAATTGTACATTCATATGTAATTCAATTATGATACCTCACAAGTACAAATTTTAAAAAATGTTTTAACTAGATATATAAATAATATTATATAAAATAATTTCATAGTTATATACATTAGATAAAATATTTATTTACACATTAATGTGTAGTTCGATTATGATAGTTCACATGTATGTATTTATAATTAAATTTATATTTAGATATGATAAATAAAATTATATGTATGTGTAAGAAAAGTATTACAACTATATATAACAAATAAAAAATATATTGATATGTAGTTTGATTATGATACCTCACATGTATGTGTGTGATGCAAAAAATTATTATTAGATAAGGTGAACTAAAAATGTTACACAAAAGTATTGCAATTAGATACAGTAAATAAGAAATTTAGTTGTAGATACTTATGTAGTTCGTTTCTATACCTTACATGTACATATGTAAAAAATGTCATTGGTATGTAGTTCGATTAGGATATCTAACATGTATAAGTATAAAAAAAAATAATTATACCCTAAATAAAAAAATTATACCCATTGTGTTAAATGTAAAGACGACAAGTATTTAGGTATGTACACGGAAAAGATATACTGTGTTGTACTGGTTTAGATATACGCACAAGTATTTATGCGCATGAACGAATACATATACATACTCGTATATAGTTAATTATGTCATTATGTATTGTACTGGTTTATATGAAATACATACATACTGAACTCCTTTAATTATATTCATTTTGTACTTTTCCAAAAGATATTGTCGATCCATAAAACAAATAAAAAGATTACAGTTCGCAATGCAGTTATTGCTAATTTGAGGACAAGTATTAAATTTATCAAAAATTAAATATATTACATGCTCTCTCGGCAAATAGGTGAGTGAAGTTTAGCGTATGATTTAATTCCTTTTGTTTTTGGATGGTGGTGGGGGAGTGTCCATGTGTAAAGGCTTGATTGGTGTCCTATAGAATTTCTATAGGAGGCCTCCTATAGTACCGGCGTCCTGCCACCATCTGAATTGGAAGCGAACACGACCAAGCACCATTTAATAATGGGTGGAGTGGTTCGGTACCATTGACATCGCTACCAACTAGGCTTACTAGTTGCAACAACTGGCAAGTGCACCAAGAGCAATGGCTATGGTAGATGTCTAGTACAATAATCAAGTATGAGTTGCTGTCTTGCTCCCAAGTAATATGGATAGATGTAAAGATTAAAGCCTTGTTTGGATAATCTATTTGAGAAGTGAACGGTAAGTGGATTTTTATTCACGTCAGAATTGTGTTCGTGAGTTATATGGTAATCATCGACTTCTGGAACTTTAATCTCAATTTTCAGTTCTAATGAGTTTTTTTTTTGCTTTAAAAGGTATTATATTGAGTTAAAGGCCTCCTAATAATTACGATTGTAGTATGAAAATTTAATTAGATCAATAGTATCAAATTTATAGCTGGAAGCTGAAATTCAGAAGTATCCGGGTTTTGCATTGAATGTGGTGTGTGTTAAACAAGATGTAAACATATAATTTATAGAACATGTTTTTAGTTGTGATTACTTATTACTAGAGATGGTAAAATTGTGTTTAAAACACTTAGATGTATAGGTTTTATCTTTCTGTTGAGTCAAAAGTGGGTTTGACTGCTCAGAACAACACTTAAACTAATCATGGTCAAATGAGCTTGATCGGTCCGTCGACCTATAGATAGATCAAAATAATAGTCACATTAGAGTAGCCATTTTGGTCCACTAGAGAGGTGTTGTGGTGACTTTCCATAAGTAAGAATGACTCCTTGATTGGTTTGACCGACCTTTTACAACTAATTGGGCCAACTAGTGATGACCCAGAGCCACCATTTTCATTTTAGTCACGATTGGTACTATCAATTATCTGAGGCCATGAACCTAGCTTAACCCTAATATTACTATAATCTTGATTATTATCAACAATCATGTGTTTGATTAAATTTTAGTACCAATGGATTAAGATATATCTTTAATTTGGTTCAATTTACACTTTGATTTCCCGAATTTCATGTTTATATGTAACTTGTGAACTTTGTTGTACAATTCAGCATACCATGAGGATCTTATTGTACTTACATGGAAATATCTAAAAACGAGTTTTACTTCATACTCGTACCTGATTTATCCTTGAAATTAATTAGTCAACAAATGACTCTAATCTGATTTCAATTGTCCCTTGCTTGCCTTGATTTACATTTTTATGTACAATTGTCAACTAATATGCATTTCACCCTAATCAATGACCAATTATAAAATTGAGTATATATATCTAAGTGCGTGATTTCATAGATAATTATTCTCAATTTTATTAACTTTGGACTTCTAATGAATGAGTTTTTGTCCTAGGGTTTCTAACCCTAATCATAACTAGTAGTGGTTGATGAGGAGCGATGGAACTCTCAACCGATTGAGTTTCTAGACTCATTAACTAATGATATTTCTGGAAGCAATAACTGATGTGATCTATGGGTTTGAGAACCAATGGAAATCTTAGATATGACCATTGATGAGAAGGAAGTTTTGACAACAGATATTTTTTGTGAGTTGTCAATTGATGGAGCTTTTGTGTGCCCAAACCAAAGGACTATATGACCTATGAAGTGCTAGAATAATAGAAATGTTGTTTATACTAATGATAATGATGGTCGGACTGATGATAATTTTAGGTGGGTTGATGAAAGGGTTGCTTTTACTAGTGAAAGTCCTACTTTGATCATTGGTATCTCTAGACACTAGCTTAGGGAAGTTTGGACTTTTGTACACACTCTAGTCTCCCCTTTGGCCTTGAGTCTTATTTCACCCCACATTCTTATAGATATGTTGAGACATGGAGGTCAATGAAAGCCCCTTGGAGGTCAATGGCCATAGCTGGGAGCTAGCATGTGGATGTATTCACAAGATCAAGCAACTCCATGGTTTTTTCTAGCTTCCCAACCTTGGTTCTCACATAAAAAACAAAATATCATCTCTTCTTCCGTCTATTATTAATAACTTCTTACTCCTTAGCCTCAGTCTATGGTCTTCCACTGTGGTAACTTGCTCATCTAGATAAAGTACCTTCTTTTCTCCTATTTTTCCCTTGTTTGCTCTGTATCCACCATGGAGGAGTCATCTTGTAGATGGATAAGTGATCTTGGGCATGGAAAGGAGGCTCCTTGGATGTATTATTTTAGTTAAACACCTCATTTATTCATTTGGTTGAGCCCCATGGACTTCTATGGTGAAACCTATGCCATCTAGATAAAGAACCTTTCTTTGTCCTCTATTTGATCTAAGAGAAGTTAGTTCTTGCTTGGAGTTTTGGTTTTGGGGTTGTTTGAGAGCTGATCTAGGATCTAAAATTTGTTAGTTTTTCTCCAAGATGTAACTCATGATCATCACCATAGGAGGCGAGTGATATAGAATTTGTTAGCATTCGTTTACCTATTTGTACACACAATCCCAGAACTTGCTCTACAGTTGATTTTGATGCCTAGAAGGTCAAATCTTTAAGATCTCTTTTGTTATTATATGATGTGGTTTCAGTTTGCATGCCTTCCACTATTAACCCTTAACTTGCCACTCTCCTATATTATAATACGCCCCCGAACGCTTGCGGGTTAATGCTTTAGTTTGTGTGAGTGCGCCTTTTTGGGCCATATAAATTTGAAAGATCCCAAGTTTGTTCAAGCTTCACTCCAACAAAATTGCCCATTAGTGGCATTTATAAAAAAAACCACTGTCTTTCTAATATACAAGCATTTTTAATTAAAATGTCTCTAAACCACCTATTATAGAGTTTCTAAAAAGGACTTAACATTAAAGGCATTTGTATTTTTAATTAGTGGTAATCTTAAATTTCCATACCAAATTAGAAAGTAATTTGCTAACGCAATATTGACTTTCCCGCTCCAAATTTTACCATTCGCGATCCAGATCGTGACGATAGACTCCACTCTCTCCCTAATTCAGCCCGACGATCCATCTGTCCGCTCTCTCCTTGTGTGACTTCCTTGCTCTCCAGCTAGACCAGCACGTGGAGGAGATCGTGCCCTAGCTCTTGGTGGATCACATACATCTTGCGTGTGCTGTGTGCCAGTTTCCAGCCGCAGAGTGCCAAGTTGTCGGCACCCGCCGGTGAGTCCCAACCGATAGAAGCATACTCATTCGTTCTTCCCCCTATGCCATTTTGGACCGAGCCCAATCGAAGCAAGACTCAATCTGCCCCTCCG
Organism: Alisma plantago-aquatica; assembly: GCA_963693085.1. Classification (NCBI taxonomy): domain Eukaryota; kingdom Viridiplantae; phylum Streptophyta; class Magnoliopsida; order Alismatales; family Alismataceae; genus Alisma; species Alisma plantago-aquatica. The sequence continues at coordinate 1,102,858,952 of OY856409.1, forward strand.
GCGTCAGCGAGCTTGAGTGAGGGAGTACTCCGATCATTCCTCTTCAGGTAACCATCGCCGCACCCTATTCTACAACTCCCTTATCTCGTTAGGGTGTTCGATCCACCCCATATATCTACACAAACCAGGTTCATGCCACGAAGCTAGACTTCCGGCCAGGCTTCTCAGCCACACTAAAAATGATTTTTACATACCTGCAACTTTACTATGACCATCTTCAGTTATAGGTTAATCATCAGTTTGAAGCCATGAATCAAAAGATTATAAAGCCTTTAATTACAGAAACTATGTAAGCTTTAGTCAATTAGGCTTCTTAAGTATATCTGGATCATCCATGTTCCTTGTTAGTGTTAGCATCCCTATCTAGAACATCATCTACAAAAGTATTATCGCTTAATTATATGTAAAGGTGTTTAATCTGCTTGTGATCCTCAAATATTCCTCATAATGGATTATGTAGGGAGGAAAATAGTTGTCTTTTACATTTGTTATTGTGAGAGCTAGTCAAGATATGTTTCATATCTTATCATTTGTATAAAGTCAGTGATTATTAATTATTATACCTTTATATATGGATTCTGTATTACATTCTGATATTAATTGTGCCAACGTATTGCTGGGAATCTAGGTATGTACTGCCTAATAATATTGAGGATCCTGCAGCCTGTCTTGGCAGTTCTAAGAATTTTGTAGGTTTGAATCTTCCATGGGAAATATATCTACATAAAGATTGCGTAATTCAATAGAATTCAACCATCTATAGTTGGGTTCAAGAAAAAGGTTTTTCAGGATCAAGCATAACTAGGCTTGATGTGGATGAATTTCTTTTGAGAAAGTTTGATCAAGTTGTCAATAATGGTTCGACATCACCAATAGGACGTTTGACTAGATAAACATATGATATCAATATTTTCAAAGTTTCTTGGTAGGTTGGGTTGCTGAGAAATCAGTGGGAATTGTAAATAGTTGTTGCTGACGCCTATGTAAGGCTAAGATCAAATATTCCCATGTTAGTATCAACCATGAAGACTTGACCTACAACAGATGCATTTAGGGAGAGAAACACATACATATTAGTTAGATTTTTTCTCTCTAAGTGTTGACCATCCAATGTCAGTTAATTGAAACATGAAAAAATGGAATAATATGTCATTTTGTATTAGAATTCTTATATGTAAAGCTGCATCCAGTAGATCCTGCTAGTAGAAACTGGAATTAGATAATAAGCTAGGTGATAGCAAAGCACAGACTCAGAAAAATCCATTATATTTATAGTAAAAATAGAAATGTTGCTTCATATATTTTTTTGTAGTTTGCAAGCAAATACTTGACTCAAAAATGAAAAAAATCAGTAGTAATACCAGGTGCATTACATGTGATCATTCAGGTTCAAGAAGAATTTTGATGAAAAGATGCTCAACATACATCACTTTTGGAAGGACCACAGACTTAAAACCATCAAGCTGAATTTTTTCATGGCTGAAACATAAAAAATTCAGTAGAAATTGATTTCTTAAGGCTATGCTAATCTTTAGTTGTGAAACATATATAAGGCACACATTTGATAATGCATTATTGATTGATAAGTAAGACAAATGTTCAAGATTATGATATTTAATGACACAAATATGTACCATATATGTTATAAATTCAACCGAACTTTTCATTGTGAGGAGGAGGCACTATGATCTTTGGTGGGATACTTTGGCTCATTCTGTAGATGAGGTAGGCAAAGTGAACTTTGTGGGTTCATGGAAATCTCTTTGTACAACATTATATTCTAGATTTGATGGCTCAAGTTGAGATAAGTCCATTTCAGACTAATGGAGTGCAACATTAGCCAAATCATAAATATGTTTATTTTAGGGTAATAACACTTTTAACCTATATATAAGAATAAATAACTTAAAGAGATGATCTTTTCTACTATTAGATGTAGTTTGGTAGCTATTTGGTCTAAGCTGTGCACAAAGTTGTAGTGTACAACCAAGTTATTTGTGCATAAAGTTGTAGGGCATAGAGTCGTACTAGGCGTTGATGGGCTTCTCTCCTTTGCCAAATAGTGCTTGTGAGTCAGATTTAGACCTATCCCTAATAGGGTTTTCTTTCCACTTGGGCCAATACAACTAAACATGTCTCTCTTTAATGTGCCAAGCAAGCTGCATGATAGACTTTGTAGTCATTGATACGTGCAATCATTGATACTTTCTGGCTATATATGTTCTAAAGGTTTCTAGTAGGTGAGCTTGTAGAAGCTGAGGTTGTAGGTTTGGAAACTATGTTGGTGGTTTTGAGGTTTACAAATTCTCCTTTGATCCTAGTGGATAGGACCCAGGATCCTATTCATTTTCTGATTCAGTTCAAAATGATTAGAATGTGCCTGAGTCCTTATTATAAGTATGCTCTTTTATCCTTTTAAAAAGTATTTCAAACATAGTGTCATGTACTCATAAAACTAAAGTGGCAGGAATCTATCCCATTTACATATAGGTCAGAGAATAATAACCTCACATAACTCATTTAGAAAATTTACAATTTTTAGATGAATCCTTCTTGTAACTCATTTAGAAAATTTATAATTTTTAGATGAATCCTGCTTGTCATAAAATTTGTGGTACTATCAAAATAATAAGATGATAAGATATCTTGTAGTAGTGTTTTGATAAACACAGAAGTACAAGACTGTAGTAAAAATTTGGAAAGACACCAGTAACCTCTTTAAATAGGTCTCACACCTTCTATAGTAGTGCATCGTTACTCCAAATTAAATAGGTCTCACACTTGTACAAAATAAGCCAGACACCATTAACCTCTTTGATAATCTAAAATATGAGTGTTGATTCAACAAATAGATAATAAGTGTCACCTCATTGTATGAAATACCAAGATACATCAAATTATAGAAAATACTAGTTACTTCATTGAAATTCTCAAAGAAGGATTAGTGAGCATTGGACCAATTGCAAAGATATAGCCTCTATATAGGACATGATCTCCTCTATTAGATTTCTTTTCAAGCTATCATGTCTACCACAATAAAGTTGGTTGTGACAAGCAATAAAAGGTTAACTGATGTTATACAACTTTTTGTGAAAATATATAACATCGTTATATGTACTTACAATTTTTTAATACTAATATTATGCAGTCTCTGTCCACCCACAACAGTCATTATGAACTGGGCCTCTATGCCAATGTTAACGTTCCCTATTGAAGAACAATTGGACATCGTCCTAGATGATCGTTCCTTAAACCAACTAGCCATACCCAAACATTAGCATTTTCTAAAAGGAGGACACTACAGGCCTGGTGAAGTGACCCTAAATTTTAGCAATTATTCACATATTATCGAGGTTGAGTATGATTTGGCGGGAAATCTTGTATCAAAATCCAGTTGGCGTGATTGGATTAGAAAGATGCTAGTGGGCCGTAGCGACAAGATTTTTCTCCATCCAGTTGGCCATAATACCATCACAGTTTGGATAACCAACATCAATTGTGAGACCCCCAATCATCTACGGCGGTATGAGCGCATGATGGAGGATATCGACTCGGATGAGTCTGATGATGAGGCCCCTGTTAGTTACTGATGCGGGACCATATTGGTGTAGTATTTAGTTGTCTATCTATCTAGACTTGTCTGTATTAATAGTTATATTAATTATGCACATGTTTAGGGGTACATCAACCCCTTTGTTTAGTTACTGTTTAGGGGTACACCCCTGTGTGTGGATGTAAAAAGAGATTAATGAATGGAACTGAAAGTTGCTACATGAATACTTATAAATGAAGTGTGAGTTCCCATGAATGTTCCAAATTCACAAATCCATCCTATCTAACGACACATTCGAAACCAAACAACAAAAATAAATATGCATATCCTATTATGTTACAAATTACTGATAAATTTCATTATAAATGTTCTTTTATCCTTATTATAACTATGTTCTTTTATCCTTATTATAAGTATTTCAAAAAATGCTTGGGCGCCTGCCTAGTCGGATAGGCTCACGTGAACTTCATTTGCATGATTACACTAGTATTTTCTCATATTGTATAGTCTTTTTTAATATGACATACTTACTCATATGTTATATGTTTTACTATTTTTATAGAATGGATAAGTCTTGGATAGAAGAGGATGACCGAATGAGCAGTAAATACTTATGTGGAGTATCAAAATTTTTGGATTTCACTTTTGAACATTCATCGATTGGAGACAAGATTGTATGGCCATGTAGAAAGTGTGCTAATGTATACCAGGTCACCAGAAAGACTGCATTGAGCCATCTACTGTGTCATGGCTTCTTACCAACCTATATTTCTTGGGCTTTTCATGGTGAAGATGTCGATGTTCAAATGGATGCTCCTACTGATCAGGGAGATTTCCTTAATGCTAAAAATTGACAACATATGTTGCATGATACTTTTCTGAGTTTCAGTGAAGATGGAAATGCAGAAGGAGTGGAGCCATCTAGTGATCAACATTTCAATACTGAAAAATTTTATATCTTGTTAAAGGATTCTGAGACAGAATTATATCCAGGGTGTAAGAATTATAGAAAACTTGCTTGCATCCTAGAATTCTATCACCTGGTTTGTCTTAATGGCTTGAGTAAGAAAACATCATCTATGTTTCTTACGTTCTTTAAATAGATGCTACCATAAGGAGAAAAATTACCTAATTCATTTTATGAGCTAAAAAAGATGATTACGGGGTTGGGCTTAGATTATGTGAAGATTCATGTTTGTCTAAATGGTTGCATGTTGTTTTGGAAGGATTCTGCTGATAAAGACGTCTGTGATACATGTGGAGCATCAAGATGGAAACCGATTACAATCCCAGATGATGATGACGATCTTGCAAAAAAACCCAAGAGAATACCTATCAAAGACTGGAGACAATTTCCAGCAAATAAAAAAGATTCTATATGGAATTTTGTGAAGGTATATTATTAAATTTTATTTTTAAATGGTTAAATGAAGCTTGTAATTGATATCCTTTATGTCGGTAGAGTAAATTCACAATGGATTCAGATCTGAAGGAGTGGACAATGAAGACACTAGGAAAGAAATGGAAGGACCACAAGTGGGAGTTAAGGAGACTATACTTCCTAGAAGATAGTCCATACAAACAACAGTTTGAACAAGTTGTTCCCCCTGTGGACAAGTCACATTGGAAAGTTGAATACATTTTATACAAGATGTGTGGTATCAATCATTTTCCATGTTGACTTTTATGGACTTATGACAAAAATAAAATAATTGTGCAAACAAACTTATCAATGCAAACTCCACTCCATATAAGACATTTATCATTTAAGAAGGGACAAGTATGTTTGTATTACTGTGAATTGCACTTCATTTTATGTTAATATAAATTTATTATGTAAACTGTATTTTGTTTCTAGGATGTGTATCTGCTGAGTTTTACAGATCCAGATGCTAGAATTACATTCGGTCGAGTCTCTGAGGTTGACCCCATGAAAAGGGTGGGAGGTGCAATTTCAGGCTCATCATTTGTTGCTGTTTTTGTAGAGGTGGCTTTGTTGGGTAACGATCCTCTAGTTAGACCTTATGATCAATATCAATCTATTGATGATGTTGTTGGCAACGTCATAGCATGGCCGAAAACACATACGTTTCCAAGGTGAGCATAAAGTATTGCTTATACTGTTACATAATTGAAAACAAAAGTAGTATCTAAAGTCATTTTCATTTGTTGCAGGACATGAAGTTTAAATTTAATTGCATTCTTGGATACTATCTAAAGAGAGGAGAGCTATTGTTGTTTTTATTTAATCCATTTTGTTATTTGTACATGCTGATCCAAAGTAATGGTGTTTCATGTCCATTGTCGTAGACAATGTTGCCAAATAACAATCCTATTTTGTTTTGACCTACTTTTAATTTTGTTATGGAGAATCTTAGTATTATGGATGATACACGCATTACGATTGGTTTTTGGTTTTTAGCTTCTTGTTTGTGGGTACATATGAAAAATTTAGTTGAAAATGAGTTACGATTATTTGATCCATTTCTTTCCATTTTGTAATTACTCAGCTAGTAAATGGATTATTATGGTTTGGATATTCAAAATTTACAACTAATGTGGATGGGTGATGTGGACTGAATAATTCTTTTTTAATGTAAAAACTACTGCATTAAAAGGGTAATTGTCCCTTTTGTATGGCAACCACACATCGTATGCCATGATTTTCTGTTTCCCAACCTATGCATGTTTGATTCTGTTTGATAATATCTTGGAATGCAATTGCTTATATAAGCAGGAATGCATATTGCGAGTGCTTTATATTTGTGGGCTTCATATCCAACTTGCATCATGTCAGATCATGATATATTTCTTATGGCATATTAATTTTTTTTCATTACTTGATCACATGTTGCAGGATATCTTAACACTATAGGGATCAAGATTCTAGCAACCACACTACAATCTTCAAGCTCCACCCAACATTTTGATGAATCCTAGACTAGTTGTTGCAACATTTTAAATGAGACTATTCATATATTTATTGGTTCTTTTCATGGCAATTTGTTATGCAGTAATACTTTTTTGAAATCTTTACTTTGTAGGCAAGGGTATTTTTTATATGTACATGGTTTTTGGGAATAATGTGATACATCCACCCATTGCCTGAAAGCATAGATCTGCCATGCATAAATATTTTTTGTATTCCCAAGGAAACTTGTTCCAAGTTTCTTATAGATATGTGCCCTCACATAGATATAGACGACATCGATGTTTATCTTGAGGTCTCACATCACTTGAGGTCTCAGATCTTACCTTCTGGGTAATTCATTTGAGTTGTTCTTGTATGTGGATGAAACATGACTTTATATATGTAAAGGAAAACGAGTTGTTAGAATGAAACAAGTAATATCCTGACACTACTTGTCTCTGATTATTTCAGAAAACATCATCAGATAGAGCTCAAGTATTCAGACCCTCTGCCTTTCCTTAATGTAGGGAGGCCCAAGCGACCCACTTATGTACCTATTGAGGTGTGTTACTTCTACGAGTGTTGTTCTATTTTCTCACTACGTTGTTTTTGAATGTTTTGTTTTTGGTACTAAGTATAATATAGCCTGGTGTTTTGTTCTGCCAGTTTAGTTAATAAATTATTTGTTTGTTTTTGGCCACTAACTAACATAACTTGGTGTTTTTCCTTTTGCAGAGGCACACTAAGTCATTGTCAACATTTTAGAGGTCTGCTCTAATTGAGAAGTCTAGGCAGAAGCTTCAAGAAAGAATGGGTGTTCTTAGTAATGTGGGTTCCTCCCTGTTCCCTTAATTGTTAAAACAACATTTGTATATTTGTCTTTTTTCCTTTACCCCCTCCATCTAAAATAATACCCTTTCTATAACATGTGGTTGTGATGCAGGCCCTAAAAGCCAATAACTATGGTAATGATCCTCTGCTAACTGCAACTCTGTACTTGGAGATAAAGGCCAATCTCGAGAGATGACAACCTAAGACACAAGAAGAGCAACATAGAACACCCCAGATAAGAAAAATGAACACAACGACATATAGATTTGAGCCCAACAAAAATAATGGGATGAAAAATATGCTAAGGAGTCAAAATTCAAAACTTACAACAACTATTGATGGCTTGTCCAACTGCCCAGGGCTCCCATGGGACACATCCATTCCTAGTATAATAGTTGGCACTTGGGAGATCTTTGGCATGGATGGAGGATGCTCATGGCTGTGGTGAACTTCTCTGCGCAATGTGACACCCGTAGGCATATTCAAGATCTCATTCGCTGTGGAAACATGAAGGGAATGAGATCCTGAATAAGCCTGCAGGTGTCACATCATGTAGAGAAGTTCACCACAGCTGACCATCCTCCATCCATGCCAAAGATCTCCCAACAACCAACTATTATACTAGGAATGGATGTATCCCATGGGAAACCTGGGCAGTCGGACAAGCCATCAATAGCTGCTGTAAGTTTTGAATTTTGACTCCTTAGCATATATATGGGTTTTTCGTCCCATTATTTTTGTTGGGCTCAAATCTATATGTCGTTGTGTTCATTTTTCTTATCTCGGGTGTTCTATGTTGCTCTGCTTGTATCTTAGGTGTGGTTGTTCAAGGTGTGGAGTGTGGGTGTACAAATGCATAAAAACTATAGTTCACCAGTTATTGGAGTGTGGTTGTACAAGGTGTGGTTATACAAATGCAGAGGATTGAATGTCAAGAATTCCAAGTCATTTGAGGTTGTATACCATGATTGGATGTATAAGGTGTGGTTATACCAGTTATTATGATACTAGCTTGCAACATGACTTGGAAAATATATCTCTGAATGTCAAGAATTCCAAGTCATTTGAGGTTCTATGTAAGCATTCTATGTGATAAGTACATATGCTTGTGATATTGTCTTATGTTTCAGCTAATGTTCAAGCTTGAAGTTACCTCATTGTTTTTGCTAATAAGTCTACATGTGTCATAGTACACAGAGAATTTTGCCACAGCTGAGCATCCTCCATCCATGCCAAAGATCTCCCAAGTGCCAACTATTATACTAGGAATGGATGTGTCCCATGGGAGCCCTGGGCAGTCGAACAAGCCATCAACAACTGATGTAAGTTTTGAATTTTGACTCCTTAGCATATATATAGGTTTTTCGTCCCATTATTTTTGTTGGGCTCAAATCTATATGTCACTGTGTTCATTTTTCTTATCTGGGGTGTTCTATGTTGTTATGCTTGTGTCTTAGGTTGTCAGCTGTTGAGAATGGCCTTTAATGTCCAAGTACAAAGCTGTAGTTAGGACTCAGTTACCCAAGGTAGAAATGATAGACTCTCTGTTTAAACCCACCAATAATAATGGAGATGATGGTCTTATCAGGTTTATTGCCTCTTTTTCCTTCTTGTGTCTACCTTTTTATCATCTATACTTTGCATTGGCATATTGGCTATCTTTATACGGGGTTGTTTTATCTTATCTATTTTGGTATATATATGCCTCATATTATTAGGTAGTCTATTTATCATAGTGTTAGTGATCTATCACCAGGTGCTTCCTATTTGTTGCATCCCTACTCACCCTTGTATAGAAAACCCTACAAGATGATAATCAATTTCCTAAATTTGCTTGTTGTAAGTAATGACCGTACAACTCATTTACATGTGAAATAGAAGGCCTTTCTTGATTTCTATTGCAGATCAAGTGGGGTTGGTGGCTTTGGACTCATCAAATGCCTACGAGATTTAGAATTATTTCTTAGACCAATCTGTACTGAATGCCTTACTACAACAGAGTACCTTCACAAAAGGGGCATGATGATCACCGTTTACTACTTTCTCTGTAGGGCTAACAGTGAATGCATTCGACATCTATCCTTTGAATGTTTATTAGCCTCTAAGATCTGGAAGGAAGTTGTTAGCACAAGAGTTCTGCCTTGTAAACCAAGAACCATTAGTAATATGATTACTATGAATTCCAAAAAGACACGACCTTATTAAATAACAGAAATTAACATGCCAACTATCCTCCTCCTGAGAAATCTTATAGATCTAAGGAACCAGTCACCTCTGAATATGAAGATCACAAATTCTTAACTCTATTATAGGCTCACATTCAAGTTTGTATCCCATCTGAATATAAATTTTTGATACTATTAGTCTTGTGAGCGATGAACACATTTCTCACACAATTGACACATGCCTCTCACATATTAGTCTTGTAACTGAAACTTTGTTTGTATGCAGAACACATAATCATGTTACATGATCAATTTCAGTATTGACAGACAATGGTAAACAACTCTATATAGACACCAGCACAAAGGGCAACCTAAAATTTGACAGTTGGGATGATATTCTCGATGGAAATAGGACACTTAGAGGCAATACCTGTCAATATATTGCTTGGAAAGATGACTCATGTTATGGATATGGCACATTCCTTGTGTGGGTCTTACACTATGGCTACTACAAAGTATTATCATACTAAACCAATCCCAGGAAGGTATGCAACCCATGTGGTTTGTTTAAGGTTCTTCTAGCCTTCTCTTCAGAATATCATAGAGCGTCTTATCTTGGTTTAAACTACTGATCTATTTGAATATGGTGGACTGATTTATTGTCTCTTCATCTTGTTCCCATGCTTGTGAGATATCTTTTTGTAGATTTGATTGTCCATATATGGTGTATGAATATTTGATTTGTAGTATAAGGTTCCTTAGTGTTCTGGCTGTCAATGAACAGTTTTATACATATTTTTTCTGGGTAGCATTTGTCTTCTTGAATTTGAAAAAGAGTTTTGTTTAAATACAAGCTTATTAATTCGTTACCAATAATTTTGATATGATCTTGGCATTAGTTCCTTCATGAAATCTGTTAGGTGTGAAAACTATTGGGACTATCAAATTTTATCAGTATATATTTTATATGATTCTAAAATTGTTCTCTCAGTATTAAAGAGTTGCTTCTTTGGTTATAAATCATGTTGTTTGTAGGGAACCAAGTGAACACCCTTCCTTATACCTTGATTGTGTCAAGACTATTGTGCATTGTAATGCACCACACAACAGACATAGAATGATTGATGCAAAGATTTGGAACCTACAATGATGGAGATCAAGAGCTAGGAAGACCAAAATGGAGATCTGGAGCTCAACCGCACTGTAGTGATAGTGATTTGAATATGGAGCCAAAAACTGGAAGGTACAATGCCTTCTTACTTGTTTTGTTTCTTCTCTATTTTACCATGATCATATTTCCCTCTTATTCTTAATCAAGTAGGGACAATCATTGGTACTTTGGATTTTGTTTTGCCTTAATTGTTCAACTTGATAATATTTTTTATAATGGAAAAAGGATCAGCTTATTATTCACAAAGATCTCCAACGTCTATCCATTTCACGCTATAATTCACACACTTTTCATGGCTGAGATGCTACCTTATGCATTGCTAGATACATGAAACTGGTAACTACAAGCACATAACCAATCAAAACCCTTGCAGCAGGTGGAAGTAAATGATAAAAAAGAAAGCTGAATTCATCTTGTGTTTTGCTGGCATGATACAAATAAAAGATAAGTCACTTTTTAACTGTTTCCAGATTTGATGCCAATGATGTGCATGAAATATTTTCTTAGGCTACTTTCAAGCCTTTCAATTGCCGCACCCACCCTACTTCCTGCATCACTTTCACCAGAATCAGACGCCAACAGAACTACACTCCGCTCAACTACCTTCTCTACAAGTTTCAGATGGGCCCAACTGAGTGGAAAGCAAAATGCAGCTCCAAGTGCAGAACCAAGGGGCATATTCCGCACTCACCATCTCAAGGAACCAGGAAATATGAGACCAGATACAGTAGTAGTTGCTGAGCCAGCTCCAACAATGTTGAAGACATGTATGCCACGCTGTTCAGTAAGAAGATTTTGCAAACCATAAAATGCAGTAGTAAACATTGGTGTTGTATTCAATATAAGGGGCAAGGTAAAATGTCCTCCCCATGTAATTCAATATAAGGGGCAGGGTAAAATGTTGTATGAAAGTATATCATTGGTGTTGTATTCAATATTAGGGGCAAGGTAAAATGTCCTCCTCATGTAATTCTCAATTGTTTATAAATAAAAAATATTCATACTTTCAAACAAGTGAGTTCGTCTACAATTGACATTCATTTAGAAATCATGATAATAAATTGAAAACTGAATGACTAAAAGCCATGAAAATGTAGTAATACAAAACTAGTAGTCATTAGTGGCTTTTTTTATACGCCATTAAACTCAATAAGAACATTTTCATACACCAACATAATACAAAATAGTGGCATTTGTATAAAAGCCAATTGATGGATAGTGGCTTTTTTATAAATGCCAAATGATGTTTTAGTGGCCTTTATTTGGCATTTATTGGATGCCACTAAAGACAAACATTTAGTGGCATTTACAACTTACGTCACTATCTTTCTAGTGACATTGGTACTAGAGGCATTTTTTTAAGTGTCAACAAATGCCACTAAACATGTTTAGTGGCATTTATTTTTTTTCAGTGGCATTTCTAAAAGGCCACTAATGTGAATGTTTGTTGTAGTGCTTTGGTCGTATCTAATCAAGATTCAATTGAATTAGGTGCACCTTAGGCAAGACACACCAAGATTTATGACATCAGTTTTAGGGATAGAAAGAGCCATATCTCCTAGTAGTTATGGTGTGATGTAAAAACTATTCTTTACGGTCAAATATTTACAAAATGATATCAAAAACATAAACAATATTTATTACTATGATACTTTTACATCAGAGATGCAGAAGATTTACACAAGATTACAATTTTTTTTAAAGAATTGATTCCTATCTAGTCTTCAACAGAGGACAACTCATGCACGTCTCTTCTAGTCCATCTTTCTATAACATGTCCATGAGTTCCCAAAGGAACAAAACCACACATGGACCCCATTGAAGGGAAAAATAAAGGTCAGCAAGGCTGGTACTAAATCCAATTATTGAGCTATTAACAAGTAGATGTAAAATATGATTCAAATATGAGATCAAATCTAGGAGGGCACTATTTGGTGGACTTAGTGCAACAAAATGAGAATAACAAGTATCAATGTTTCAGTATTCAATATTCGAAACAGAAATTCCATAAGGCTAACAATTATACAAAATCATCCAAGTTCAAGATATCAAAATATCAAGAATATTTCCAATAATCAACTTTGAATATCAAGATTAAGCACTATCATATCATTTCTTTATCAATGACTACAATACCATGTGTCCAATCATCTATGAAAGAATGACACGGTAGCCTTCTATTGCAACCAGTATACTGGGGGACCACTAATCCATTACAACCTATGCACAGGGTGGCGAGACATACCCAACCTCTAGGAGCCGAAGCTCTAAAGGGCCAAAGCCCAAAGGGACCAAGGTCCAAGGATTCAAAACTCCAAGAATTAAATTCCAGTGCTTATCTTAATATTTTTCAAAATCCAACAAAGATGAATTTAGGGGTGATGACCTTCAAAGGAAAGAAAGGCTTATAAAACAATTTAGGGCACACCACCAAGCAATATATATGGAAGGGAAACAAAATAACTCAATAAATAAATAGAGAATCTAGTACCTGTTTGTAAGCAAGAGTCCAACATTTATCACACTCAAGATTCATAGGGCCTCAAAGTTGCAAGATCTAGAAGGAGAAACATTTTGAGTCACTATATGGTTCTTGTCTTGGGATCACTCATTAGCTATTATTGTGAATGTCAATTGCTTGTATTTTCCCCATTTGTTATCATATTATTACCCCATGGTTGCTATTAATTTACAATACATCAATATTATAAAGTAATAAAATATATTAGGTTCCATATAATATCATATCAATCGCTAATAATAAGGTAATTAATGATTTCATATATAACTAAGAGAATGCCAATATACCCATATATTAATGATTAGATCTCAATACGCATAATGACAAAATTATACATCCACGAATATATTGTATGGGTTATTATCTTGTATAATCTAATAATTATGTATCATCACATGTTTCATTTTGCAATATAACATTATCTAAGATTGATTAGTTCTCCTCTATGACTCCCTATGTTTTCATTAAGATAGGTTGATCTAAGTTAAAAGGGATTCAAAAGTCAATCTTATATCTGCTCCTACTCAAGCATGTACATATTCATAGGGTTGCACCAATAATAAGGGTAGGTTATCCATGATAACTAACTTATCACTCCTATGTTCAACATATATGTGCACAATAATGTGACAAACATTTTATATAATGGCTTAACTAGACTAGGTTATTAGTGAAATCATATGATGAGAATATTACTAAATATTTAGTGTACTTATACCCTTACTAATGGGTTCCTTATAATCATAATTTATAGATTACATATTTACCAATGAACTGATATGCAATTATGTACATGAATTCATACTGTATAACTAACATGTGTTGGATCTATCTATGCATGCATTAATGTGTTTAAACTATGTCAATGAGGCTTTGGTTGAATGTCACCGTATGCACCAGTGACTTATGTGTGACTCTCGATCTACATCTTTGATAGTTGATTTTAGTCTGATATTATGTGTGTTTCTTGGTGTTGAATAGCCTAGGGTTGTGATGTGGTTTCTAGCTGAAGGAAATGAATAAGGAAACACCCAGGGTTCAAGTGTATTGAGGTACTTGATAGAAACAAGGGTGTTGGCCATGGAACTTCTTCTTAGAGTTGAGGGTATAGCCTGATAGCATCGAGGGGCCATGGATAGCTGTAGAGATATCACAAGTAGCATCTAGGATATGACCCTATCACATTGTGGTGGTTCGGTGGCTATCCACATGTTTCCAATGGCTGCAGATCCCTCTCATGGTAGTGGCGACAACGATCTGTAGTGGTATGCTTGTAGGGGGAAAGTTCTGGCTATTGGTTTCTCTTGATGTCGTTATAGTGTGGTGTTGGCAACATGGAGGAGTTGTGGCAGATATGTTCTAAAATCAGAGCATCAGTGTATATAGGTCGTGTTTGTTGATCGTAGAAGGTTCTTGGGTGAAAGTCACAAATTTGCTACAGGTGATGTCAAGACTGGTGACATGGAAGGACCTTGTGATTTATTTGTTCTGAGGTCATCATTGAGGCCCGATTTGGTTGAGAATGAGGACCTGCACCTATCAATGGTGTCACAGGTGGTGAGGGATATAGGCAATAATGGTTCAGAGGTGGCAGAGAAGGTGTTAGGAAGCGACATCAGATCTTCTGCTTTGGTGTCGAGGATGATTCACAGAGACTGCTTGCCTTAACATTGTCAGGCTCACTGTGGCAGTAGGAAAGGCCTGTCACAGGTTGCTGGTGGCATAGCAAAGGACAGTAGTTGTTGGCATTGGTGACTGGTTGCGATCATATGACAAAATCATGATCAGTAGGCCATGAGGAGAGGAGGAAGGATATGTGGTGAACGGACATCGTGGAGGGCATTAGTCTGTTGGAGAAGAAAATGGATTAGGTGGAGGGATACATGCATGTTATAGATCAGAGGAGGTGCCCTTGGTATTGTTAGGGTTCTGGTGACAAAGAGGGAACTAGGAGGAGATGGTGGTGATGGTAGTAGACCAGGGTTTAATTAACTTGTTCAGATAATTGGTGAGGCCCATCAGATCAAGAGGGATGGAGAAATGGTGAGGGATGCAGGGAGGGTGATCGTCGTTCTTCTTATAATCAGCATCATGTGTGTGGGGGGAGAAGACTCTGCGTTGTAACATGGTTGTAGTCTGGTCAAACCCTATTTGACCTGTCATTATCTCTTGCTATTTAATTTGCACATTAATCCTATTATCTTTAAGAGTCTATATATCAAACATTTTTAGTCCTTTCGACCTTAAATTTTAACCATACTTCTAATTTGTATTAAGTTGTGTTCTAAAAATAGTATCTCCAATTTATCATTTCAAGGTGACCAATAATTGATAACATGTAATCATATGATAATTGGATTTGTATAGTTTTTTCCTGTGTGATTCCAATCTTGAGAATCCATATCTAGGTTCAGGTCTTCAATTGTGGGTTCCAAATGGAATGATTAGATGAGACATGTGACGCCCTGATCCCCGTGCCATCTCTAATGACCCCAGAGATCGGGGAGTCACCCTCAGTAAACCACCCTTAACCTTCTCTTTACTTAGTTACTTAAAACTAACTTAAAGGAAAATCTAATAATTTGAAAAACACTGAATCTTACTAAATTGCAGAAGCAACTTACTATTTACCTTACTAGGAAGATAAAATAGAGTTACATGACATATTACATTTTTCATGCGGAATATAAAACACAACATATAACTGAAATCTAAACTACATATTACACTACATTCTCTCACTACCACACCACATGACCAAGGACCGAGGGGAAAGGACTAAGAGACCTCTATCTAACTACAAACTACCTTCTAAGAACTTGGGTGATATGATCCTTCAACTTCCTTGTGCTGACGTTGACCTGAAAAATGTTTCAGTAGGTTGGTGAGCTACTGGCTCAGTGAATAGAATTTCACCCAACCATCACAGATAACTCAATTATTTTTTTTATTAATTGGAATAAAATTCAAGACAATACTATACTGAGTAGATTTAAACAATATAATTTAAACGATAGGAGATGTCAACATTTCATTAAGATAACAACTGCTGCAAAGCTATAGATACGATTAAATAATAAAGAATACTAAAATTTCACTTAAAGGACAACTACTGTGAAACTAAATCAAATCTTTCTTAACTCTTTAACTTATAAGAAACTCTGTGAACCTATATGAACATATTTTATCTTATGCCCTGATCATATACAATGTATTTTACATATGAAGACTCATAGTGAACTACGATCCCACCGTACAAGACTTAGTTGACACCCCGAGATAGCTAAGTCTGACTACTCTCCTAGTCTGTAATAAGGAAACTGGCTCTCTGGCCTCGACACTCCTATTGTGTCGTAAACTGGACTCCTCCTCTAACCAGAGCACACATGTGGAGATTTAAGCCACCTATTGGATTTTCTATACTCTAGTGCCACCAGGACTTCTGGTTGATGTTGGACACTACAAACTATAATTTAAGGAGACGTCCACTAGGGCTTCGTCCCTCGTACCACCTGTTGGTACGTTCCGACCCCCGTATACTAGACACACCACCAGGGTAGGTCATTTCATCCCTAAGGCGCAGACCTCTCATAAGGATTCTACGGTGTCAGGGCCCTTAAATCTATTATTTCACTAATCTTAGAAGACTCTTACTAAATTGTACATTTCTCTTACTTATACTCGACTATAGTATCTCTATGGTACCGAGTCTATTTACTTGAAATTTACAAAACAACATGAATATCATTCTAAATTTGACAGAGCAGTTTATTCAAACCAATGAAAAATACTAAATAATCCCCATATTGTACTTACAAGCAGATTAAAATTCTTAAATAAACAAAATACATGTCAACTTGACATTTATACACTAAATTCATGCAATTGAACCTCTTAATACACTAATAAGAGTTAATTACTTGATATATGAAAAATCAACAGTAACATCTGTAAATTATCTGTAATTCCTCGAAAAATATGCACATCAACCCAAATCCTGAGTTGTACCTCACATAACATAATTAAGGGTTAATTACTTGTTATATCAAGATTTAATATTAATTATTGGGAATTTCTAATAATAGCCTTGAGAAATTTTCCAATTCATGTTAAGACTGAACCACACACATTAAATATAATAGGGAGCGTGCAACTAGGTTTCCATTGACATTTTCATGTCATCGCCATTTCTTTGAAATCGAGCATCTATTAACTTACTAAAAATGTACAGCATGGGTTTATACCCAAACTGTGCCGTTACTGGTCATGTGCTACTGAGTTCAACATTTAATTGAGCAATTGAAGTTTTGATCAATCACGTATATACACTAATCCAAATCACACATATCAATTAACTAATTAGCGTCATGCAAGCATGAATAAATAAAATGTGCAAATTAGAAATTGTGCGGCGCTGACACTGCCCAACACCTGGGTAAACACTGTTACCCACAAATAACACCGATTCAACAAAAACACTTGATTATTTGAGTTAAATGTGCTTAGTGAGTGAAATTCTACTCATAACGGGTGAGGTGACCGCAATCGACTTGAAATGCGTCCAAGTCCAGTTTTTGGGCATCTACTGGGTCGTCTTCAGTCCTGGATTTGAACGTGGCACACAGAACAACTTCTTGGTTTGGGCGTCATTCGTTGCTCGAGTTGCGGGTTTGTGCTTGGACCTCAAAGACGAGCTCAATAGCACCTTTCCTTGGTTCTTCCTCACATAAGACGGCTCCTAGCCGTTGTTGTAGTTGGTGCTGCTCAAGCTGGTAGGGGTGCTGCCCTAGCAGGTGGAGTGCTGCGTTTGGGTGGGAAGAAGAGGAAGAACAGTGGAGGAAGACGATGCCAAGGCTAGCTCGAGGCTAGAGGTTCCAAAATCACCCCTCCTTTCCCCTGCTGCTGGACGATCAACTGGCTGGGCGTCACTGTTGGCTGGCCCTACCTGGCTGGTCGGGCCACGATTGGAAGAGGAAGAGGAAGGGAAAGGATGGAGGAAGGAGAAGGGAAGCATGGTGCCACTGATTCGAAGCTAGGAAGCCTAGAAATCGCTCGCTCTTTCTCCCTTTATTGTTGTTCAGTCGAGCAGTAGGGCACCACTTAGGTGGTTCTGAGAAACGATCAGGGAAGAAGATAATGGAGAAAGGAAAATAAAGGAAAGGGAAAAGGTTAATAACCTATTAATGGGAAAATTGTAGAATTAGTCCAAGGAATATATAAATGCCATAACTTTTGCCTCGTAGGTCCAGATTGCATGATTTCTTTTGAAAAATTTCAAGCATGGAATCCACTACAACCTCAAGGCATGAAAACATGCTAATTAGACTGTCATACTATATCAGAGCACTAATTGCATCTGTGAGTACTTAACTCAACTTAATCAACTTAATGATGTACTAAGTGCTGTGCTTACTGGTTAATCATGGAGTAGGTCATAACAATCTCTCTCCCTTATAAGAATTTCATCCTGAAATTCCTAAAAGAGAAAAGGAAACTTGTGACACATTTCAGAATCAAACTCCCATGTGGCTTCCTCTAGGTTGTGGTTCCTCCACAAAACTTTCACTAATGGTATCTCGTGATTCTTGAGTTTCTTGATCATCCGATCAACTATTTGTACTGGTCCTTCAACATAGGACACATCTGATTTGAGATGTGCAGGTTCTGGGTCCATTATTTTCTCTATACCAGGGTAACACTTCTTCAGCATTGATACATGAAACACATCATGCAGATTAGCCAACTCGGATGGCAAATCCAACCTATAGGCTACAGGTCCAATCCTCTTAATGATAGGATTTGGGCCCATAAACCTAGGAGTCAGTTTGCCTCTCTTGCCAAACCTCAACACTCCTTTCCATGGTGAAACTTTCAGATACACTTCATCACCAACCTCAAACTCAAGAGGTCTATGTCTCTTCTCAGCGTAACTCTTATGCTTGTCATGTGCAACTTTCAACTATTCTTTAATCATTGTAATCTTTTCTATAGTCAAATCCACTATCTCTGGTCCAAGAATCTCTTTTTCACCCACCACATACCAACATATGGGTGATCTACACTTTCTGCCATACAGAGCTTTATACGGGGCCATACCAAGACTGGAATGGTGACTATTGTTGTATGCAAACTCTATAAGGCTCAAGTGTTCTTCCCAACTTCCACTGAAATGCAAGACACATGCTCTCAGCATGTCCTTAAGAGTCTGAATGGTCCTCTCTGACTGACCATCCGTCTATGGGTGAAAAGTTGTATTGAACCTCAACTTTGTGCCCAAAGCACGATGCAACTAATTCCAAAACCTGAAGGTGAACTTACGATCTCTATCTGATATAATTGAAACCGGGATACCATGTAGCCTAAATATCTCATCCACGTATATCTTAGCCAACTTCGGGACATCAAAGGTTGAATTAATAAGAAGAAAGTGAGCAGACTTAGTCAGTCTATCCACAATCACCCATTTCGAGTTACAACCTCTAGGTATCCTGGGCAACCCTACCACAAAATTCATTGTGATATGTTCCCACTTCCACTCTGGTATAGGAAGAGATTGCAAGGTACCTGTAGGTTTCTGATGCTCAACTTTAACCTACTGGCACACACTACATGTAGCCACATACTCAGCTACATCCTTCTTCATACCTGATCACCAGTACAAGTCCTTGAGATTCATGTACATCTTAGTGTTGCCTGGATGCATAGCATACATCGATGCATGTGCTTCCTCAAGAATCTATTCTTTCAAACCACTGTCTCCAGGTACACACAACCTATGATGCTGATATAACAAATCATCATCTGAAAACCTGAACTCTGGTCTCTTTCTCTTTGTCATATCCTGCATGATCTGTTGTAACTCACTGTCACTCTATTGAAGTTCCTTGATCTGATAATAAAAAGTAGGCTTGACTTGCATCTGTGCAATCAAACCACTCTGCTCTGTCACTCGTAAGTCTAAGTTCAACTTCCGCATCTCTACTAGCAGGTCTCTCCTAAAACATGCCATAGAGAATACATCTGCTGTTGAACTTGACTTTCTACTTAGGGCATTTGCTACCACATTCGCCTTACCAGGTTGATAATCTATTGTCACATCATAATCCTTGATCAATTGTAACCATCTCCTTTGTCTAAGATTTAGATCCTTCTGGGTGAAGATATACTTCAAACTCTTATGATCTGTAAACACCTGGCATGCCTCACCATAAAGATAGTGACTCCATGTCTTAAGAGCATGAACTACTTGCAGCTAACTCTAGATCATGTTTCAGGTAATTCTCCTCATTCTTCTTAAGTTGTCTAGATGCATAAGCTACTACCTTGCCTTCCTGCATCAACACACAACCTAAACCTCTCCTTGAAGCATCACAAAACACTGTGTAGCCCTTATTTGCCTCAGGCAGGATCAACACTAGTGTTGTAGTCAACTTCTTCTTCAAGGTCTGAAAACTTTTCTCACGGTTGTCTGACCAGACAAATGGTGCATTATTTTTTGTTAAGCATGTCAGAGGTGATGCTACAACACTGAAGTTCTGGATGAACCTCCTGTAGTAACCTACAAATCCTAATAAGCTTCTGATCTCAGTAGGAGTCTTAGGCTACTCCCACTGTAGAACAGACTTGACTTTATAAGGGTCAACACTTACTCCATCTCCTGAGATGACATGTCTAAGAAAAGACACCTCATCTAACCAGAACTCGCACTTACTAAACTTAGCATATAATTGGTTTTGTCTCAACAACTATAACGCTATCCTCAGATGCTACTTATGTTGCTCATCATCTCTGGAGTAGATCAACATGTCATCTATGAAAACTACTATGAACTGATCCAAGAACGGCTTGAAAATCCGGTTCATCATATCCATGAAAGATGTTGGGGCATTAGTAATTCCAAACGACATGACCAAAAACTCATAATGCCCATATCTTGTTCTAAAAGCCGACTTAGGAATATTTGTAGCCTTAATCCTCAACTGCTGATATCCAGATCTCAAATCTATCTTAGAAAAGATCATTGATCCATACAACTGATCAAACAAATCATCTATCCTTGGCAACATGTACTTATTCTTGATTGTAATCTTATTCAACTGTTTGTAATCTATACATAACCTCATAGTACCATCTTTCTTTTTCACAAACAAGATTGGAGCTTCCCAAGGTGAAGAACTAAGTCAAATGAAACCCTTATCCAGTAACTCTTGTAACTGGATCTTCAGTTCCTTCAACTCTACAGGTGCCATTCTGTAGGCTAGTAGCGCTATAGGTTGACTACCTAGAAACACCTGGATCTCAAAGTCTATCTCTCTTTCAGGAGGTAGACCTGGAAACTCACCTGGAAAAACATTAGGGAACTCATAGACCACTGGCACATCCCATACACTAATTGTGCTCTTCTCAGGTCTAGTATCTACTACATGTGCCAAAAATGCCTCACAACCTTTCTGCAACATCTTATCAGCTACAACGGCTGATATGATACATGTAGGCAAAACTTTCCTGTCTCTAGTAAAGGCATAAGAAAATCCACCCTGTTGAAAGATAGCCTCTTTCTTCCAACAGTCAAGATGAACTCGATACGTCTCTAGGCAATCCATACCCAAGATAACTTGAAAAGAGTTAATATTTAGGGGTATAAGATTAACCGCGATGGTGTAACCACCAAAAATCAACAAACATCTGGGGCAAAACTCTGTCAACAATGTCGGTTCACCTAATGGAACCCTCAACAATAACTCAACCGGTAACTCCTGGGTTAATAGGTTAAGCTCACAATCTAAATAACTTTGTATAAATGAGTGAGTAGCACCCATATCTATCAAAACTGTAACTGAAATGTTGTTAAAGAAAAACATTTCTCCTATAATTACTCGAGAAGAATACCTTCTTGTGGTGTCAAAGAGAAGAAGCGTCCTGATGCTCTTCCTCTCCCATGATGTCCTCATTGTCCTTCCCTAGCACTGGGTGTTGCACTACCTTAGGAACCTGAAGCTACAGAGGAATCGGGTCCTCCAGCTAGAGACTATCTCGGGACATTCTAGTACTATGACTGGGAACCCTGTGATGCTGACTGCTGTAACTAGGGGCAATTCCTCTTGAAATGTCCCATCTGTCCACACTGATGGCATCCTTGAAACTCTATTCCCCAACTCTATCCTGAGTGTGGTCTTCCACAGATATCACACATGGTAGCATCATGTCTCTGCGGTCCTGTCACTGACACTCAAGATCCTAAAGACCTAGTTGGAGGTGTCCATGTAGACTGTGTACTCCATCTTTCGGAATTGGGTTTCCCTCCACTTGATGAAAAACTAGATCCTTGTCTACCAAAATAGCCAAGTCCTCATCCTATCTTTGAAAAGAAACCACCACCTCCTCTGTATCCACCACTGCTTTGTCCCCTTCTAATAAAGTCTCCCGATCTTTTCTTACTCTCAGACTGCTTATTAGCATTAACTGACTCTTCTACACGTCTCATTGCCTCATCCACATCATCTCCACCACCTGGACCCATATCCTAAGGATTAGGTCCAATGTGGCTCTCAGCTTGGTCCTCATGACCACATCCTCTTCCTGCCATCTGCAATAGTATAACATAACACTTCCTGTTAGAAAATTGCAGTTAGAAGGAAAACACCTAAGTCCTAATCTTATTTGTCTCTTATCGTCCCCTGACCTTGACTTAGAGTAACTATGTACTCAACCTATGCTTTGATATCAAAAATCTTGTGACGCCCCTATCCCCGTGCCATCTCTAATGACCCCGGAGACCGGGGAGTCACCCTCGGTAAACCACCCTTAACCTTCTCTTTGCTTAGTTACTTAAAATTAACTTAAAGGAAAATATAATAAGTTGGAAAACACCAAATCTTACTAAACTACGAAAGTAACTTACTATTTACCTTACTAGGAAGATAAAACAGAGTTACATGACATATTAATTTTTCATGCGGAATATAAAACACAACAGATAACTAAAATCTAAACTACATATTACACTACATTCTCTCACTACCACACCACATGCCCAAGAACTGAGGGGAAATGACTAAGAGACATCTATCTAACTACGAACTACCTTCTAAAAACTTGGGTGATACAATCCTTCAACTTCCTCATGCTGACACTGACCTGAAAAATGTTTTAGTAGGTTGGTGAGCTATTGGCTCAGTGAATAGAATTTCACCCAACCATCACAGATAACTCATTTTATTGTTTATTAATTGGAATAAAATTCAAGATAATACTATACTGAGTAGATTTAAACAATATAATATAAACGACAGGAGATGTCAACATTTCATTAAGGTAACAACTGCTACAAAGCTATAGATACGATTAAATAATAGAGAATACTAAAATTTTACTTAAAGGACAACTGCTGTGAAACTAACTCAAATCTTTCTTAACTCTTTAACTTATAAGAAACTCTGTGAACCTATATGAACATATTTTATCTTATTCCCTGATGATATGCAGTGTACTCTACATATGAAGACTCATAGCGAACTACGATCCCACCGTACAAGACTTAGCCGACACCCCAGGATAGCTAAGTTTGACTACTCGCCTGGCCTGCAATAGGGAAACTGGCTCTCTAGCCTCGACACTCCTATTGTGTCGTAAACTGGACTCCTCCTCTAACCTGAGCACATAGGTGGAGATTCAAGCCACCTATTGGCTTTTCTGTACTCTAGTGCCACTAGGACTTCTGGTTGATGTTGGACACTACAAACTATAATTTAAAGATACTTCCACTAGGGCTTCGTCCCCCGTACCACTTGTTGGTACGTTCTGACCCCCATAGACTGGACGCATCGCCAGGGTAGGTCATTTCATCCCTAAGGTACATACCTCTCATAGGGATTCTACGGTGTCAGGGCCCTTAAATCTATTATTTCACTAATCTTAGAAGACTCTTACTAGATTGTACATTTCTCTTACTTATACTCAACTCTGGTATCTCTATGGTACCATGTCTACTAATGAAAAATACTCAATAATCCACATACTGTACTTGCAGGCGGATTAAAATTCTTAAATAAATAGAATACATGTCAACTTGACATTTATACACTAAATTCATGCAATTGAACCTCTGAATACACTGATAAGAGTTAATTACTTGATATATGAAAAATCATCAATAACATCTGTAAATTATCTGCAATTCCTCGAAAAACATGCACATCAACCCAAATCATGAGTTGTGCCCCACATAACATAATTAAGGGTTAATTACTTGTCATGGAAAGACTTAATATTAATTATTGGGAATTTCTAATAATAACATTGAGAAATGTGCCAATTTGTGTTAAGACTGAACCACACACATTAAATATAATAGGGAGTGTGCAACTAGGTTTCCATTGACATTTTCATGTCATCGTCATTTCTTTGAAATCAAGAATCTATTAAATTACTAAAAATGTACAGCCTGGGTTTATACCCAAACTGTGCCATTACTGGTCATGTGCTACTAAGTTCAACATTTAATCGAGTAATTGACATTTTTATCAATCACACATTTACACTAATCCAAATGACACATATCAATTAACTAATTAGCGTCGTGCAAGCCTGAATAAATAAAATTTGCAAATTAGAAATCGTACGGTGCCGACACTGCCTGGCACCTGGGTAAATGTTGTTACCCGCAAATAACACCGATATAACTAAAAACACCCGATTATTTGAGTTAAACATGCTTAGTGAGTGAAATTCTACTCACAGCGGGTGAGGTGACCGCAATTGACTTGAAATGCATCTAGAGTCTAGTTTTTGGGTGTCCACGGGTTGTCTTCTACCTCCGAACAGTCCTGGATTTGAAAGTGGCACACACAACGACTTCTTGGTTTGGGCGTCGTTTGCTGTTGGAGTTGTGGGTTCGTGCTTGGACCTCAAAGACGAGCTTAATAGAACCTTTCCTTGGGGCTTCCTTACGCCCAATATGGCTCCTGACCGTTGCTGCTCAAGTTGGTAGGGGCACCACCCTAGCAGGTGGAGTGCTGCGTTTGGGCGGGAAGAAGAGGAAGAACGGTGGAGGAAGACGACGCCAAGGCTAGCTCGAAGCTAGGGGTTCCAAAATTGCCCCTCCTTTCCCCTGCTGCTGGCCGATCGGCTGGTTGGGTGCCACTATTGGCTGGCCCTACCTGGATAGTCGGGCCACGATTGGAAGAGGAAGAGGAAGGGAAAGGATTGAGGAAGGAGAAGGGAAGTAGATTGTCGCTGATTCAAAGCTAGGAAGCCAAGAAATCACCCACTCTTGCTCCCTTTGCTGTTGTTCAGTCGAGCAGCAGGGAATCACTTAGTCAGTTCTGAGAAACGATCGGGGAAGAAGATAAGGGAGAAAGGAAAATCAAGGAAAGGGAAAAGGTTAATAACCTATTAATGGGAAAATTGCTAAATTGGTCTAAGGAAAATATAAATGCCATAACTTTTGCCTCGTAGGTCCAAATTGCATGATTTTTTTGCAAAATTTCAAGAACGGAATCCACTACAACCTCAAGACATGAAAACTTGCTAATTAGACTGTAACACTAGATCAAAACACTAATTGCATTTGTGAGTACTTAACTCAACTTAATCAACTTAATTATGTACTAAGTGTTGTGCTTACTGGTTAATCATGGAGTGGTCATAACAAGATAGGTTGCACTTTGATGCTTCATTATCAAGATAATTCCATGAAGTGAAATATTGAATGCAAAATTTGACAAAAGCAGTTTTCAAATTGAGAAGATTATGAATAATAGCTCTGAATTTAATTTAGTACTAAAATCCAGTATGTTACAACTCTCCACCCCTTAAAATGATTTCGTCCCTGAAATCATCTTAGTCAGGTACTCAACTCTACCCCTTACAAATGTTCACATAAATATCTAATCAGGCATGTCGACTACAATGTAGCATCCTTTAAAATCTCTAGACCATTTCACTATACCAAGGTTTAGATTTTAAGAATTTCATGTGATTCTCCTCTAGGGTTTTCTCCTATCTCCTAGATTGTGACTTAGCTCAAGAAATCATCAAAAAAATTTGCAAAATCATTTTTGTCTTCATATAGTATAATAAAGAAAATATATTTTTTTCGATTGGGAAACTTTTTGATGAAAAACTATAAATGGCCAAATTCAATGCGAGAACCAAGTCATAATCACCTCTTGTCTACATTATAATTACTAAAATTCCATCATACCAACTACTAGACGTAATTTGGGGATTCAGATTTCTATAAAACAGAAAAGTCTCCTAAGTAGTTATGAGTCTGGTCCATAGAATCTCTCTAGGGATATATACACATTTTTAAGTTAAGAATCTAAATTATCAATGTCAACATCTTTTTGTTACACCACACAATTATTAGATAAACTGTGGTTATCATAGACATACTTAAAACTTAATCAAATTTGATTACAATTTTTGTCAAAAATCTTAAATTGAAGTCTTATTAGGTCAACAATTTACATATACCTTATTTTTATTTATCCATTTTCAATGGTTTAGATTGTATATTAATATAATGCTTAGGTCAACATACTATATCCATGAATTCGTATATGTTTCAAAAATTGAGGGTTTCAAAAAAATGTAGAGATCCTATTATTTATCACATATTTTCCATTTAAATATCTTTCTATGAATTGGTGTGATTTTTTTTCATCTATATAAATATAGTGTTGGATTTGCATTTTTTTCCCGCCAATATCATAATTTCATGTATAGAAGTAGAGTCTATTATTTATCTCTACACTGATCATATTTTCTAGGGCTTTTATGTCAAAGTTATCATGTGGTAGTTTTTTGTTTAACACGTTTTGTAATAGTAGGATTTTTCATCTAAGTCCTAACATGTTATAATATATTTCATCTCTATTATAGGTGATTAATAATATATTTTTATTAGGTTTTTAACTAAATTCAATATTTGAGCTTTCCCAAGTAGTAAACATAGTTTTAGCCAAGTCGATAGTAAAGTGAGGAAACCCCACCACCACCTAACTGGGTTGGGAGTAATTATGTCAGAACTTTCACTAAGCATCCTTCCTTAGACACCTCATCTCATTCTATTTACATGGTGATGGATTATTTTGTTAAGAAATCTTAGGTTAAATTATTTACATCACTCTTACATATATGTAAAGGTTCCAAATAAAAGTTATCATTTATATTAAACTCAACATCCTTGGTTTTAAGATTTTTTTTGCTAATTGAGGTTTTTCCAAACTTGTTCAAATTTTAAGGTACCTTATCGATCAATATGCCTATTGTGGTGATTTTAATGTTCTAAGGACTTCACTATAAGTCTATCTGCATGTATCTCATATACTCCTTCCTCGGTAATGTCCCTATGAAAATCTAAACTTAGGGGGGACTAGTAGACAATCTAAGTATGTATCACGAATTTCTGATATAAGTTATACACCTCACATCATGGGCTCTTCGTGTTTCCTTTTTTGTGGTCTAGGTATATCCTAATAATTAGGCCAATCATATTAGGATTTATTGTCAATTATGTTCTTCCTTTGTTTTCCTAATTAACCCTAATTTTTTTAGGCATGCATGAGTGAGGACTGTTTATAGGCTCTGATACCATGTTGTAAAGACCCATTCTTTACGGTCAACTATTTACAAAATGATATAAAAAACATAAACAAACTTTATTACAATCATGCTTTTACATCAGAGTCGCGGAAGCTTTACACAAGATTACAATATTTTTTAAGAATTGATTCCTATCTAGTCTTCAATAGAGGACAACTCCTGCACATCTCTTCTAGTCCATCTTTCTATAACATGTCCATGAGATCCTGAAGGAACAAAACCACACATGGACACCATTGAAGGGAAAAATAAAGGTCAACTAGGCTGGTACTAAATCCAATTATTGAGCTATTCAAAAGTAGGTGCAAAATATGATTCACATATGAGATCAAATCTAGGAGGGCACTATTTAGTGGACTTAGTTCAAGAAAATGAGAATAACAAGTATCAATGTTTCACTATTCAATATTCAAAATAGAAATTCCATAAGGTTGACAATTATACAAAATTATCCAAGTTCAAGATATCAAAATATCAAGAATATTTCTAATAATCAACTTTAAATATCAAGATTAAGCACTGTCATATCATTTCTTTATCAATGACTACAATGCCAAGTGTCCAATCATCTATGAGAGAATGACACGGTAGCCTGCTATTGCAACCAGTATACTGGGGGATCACTAATCTATTACAATATGTGCACAGGGCGGTGAGACGTACCCAACCTCTAGGAGCCAAAGTTCTAAAGGGCCAAAGCCCAAAGGGACTAAGGTACAGGGAGTCAAAACTCTAAGAATTCAATTCCAGTGCTTATCTTAATATTTTTCAAAATCCAACAAAGATGAATTTAGGGGTGATGACCTTCAAAGGAAGGAAAGAATTATAAAATAATTTAGGGCACACCACCAAACAATTTACATGGAATTTAAGAGGGAAACAAAATAACTCAATAAGTAATTAGAGAGTCTAGTACTTGTACGTAAGCAAGAGTCCAACATTTAACATGCTCAAGATTCATAGGGCCTCAAAGTTGTAAGATCTAGCAGGAGAAACATTTTGAGTCACTATATGGTTCTTGGCTTGGGATCACTCATTAGCTATTATTGTGAATGTCAATTTCTTGTATTTTCCCCCTTTGTTACCATATTATTACCCCATGGTTGCTATTAAGTTCCAATACATCAATATTATAAAGTAATAAAATATATTTGGTTCCATATAATACCATATCAAACGCTAATAATGAGGTAATTAATGATTTCATACATAACTAAGAGAATGCCAATATACCCATATATTAATGATTAGATCTCAATACACAATGACAAAATTATACATCCACTAATATTTCATATGGGTTATTATCTTGTATAATCTAATAATTAAGTATCATCACATGTTTCATTTTGTGATATAACATTATCTAAGATCGATTAGTTCTCCTCTCTGACTCCCTATGCTTTTATTAAGATAGGTTGATCTAAGTTAAAAGGGATTCAAAAGTCAATCTTATATCTGCTCCTACTCAAGCATGTACATATTTTAGGGTTGTATTAATAATAAGGGTAGGTTATCCATGATAACTAACTTATCACTCCTGTGTTCAACATATATGTGCTTAATAACGTGACTAACATTTTATATAATAGCTTAACTAGACTAGGTTATTAGTGAAATCATATGATGAGAATATTACTAAATCCTTAGTCTACTTATACCCTTACTAATGGGTTCCTTATAGGCATAATTTATAGATTACATATTTACCAATGAACTGATATGTAATTATGTACATGACTAACGTGTGTTCAATCTATCTATCCATGCCTTAATGTGTTTAAACTATGTCAATGTGACTTTGGTTGAATGTCACCATATGCATCAGTGACTTATGTGTGACTCTCGATCTATATCTTTGATAGTTGATTTTTAGTCTGATATTATATGTGTTTCTTGGTGTTGAATAGCCTAGGGTTACGATGTGGTTTCTAGCTGAATGAAACGAATAAGGAAACACCCAGGGTTCAAGTGTGTCGAGGTACTTGACAGCAATAGGGGTGTTGGCTATGGAACTTCTTCTTAGAGTTAACTGTATAGCCTGCTAGCGTCGAGGGGCCATGGACAGCTTCAGAGATATCACAAGTAGCATCTAGGTTATGACCCTGTGATGGTGTGGTCGTTCGGCGGCCATCCACAGGTTTCCAGTGGCTGCAGATCCCTCTCATGGTGGTGGCGGCAGCGATCTGTAGTGGTATGCTTGCAGGGGGAAAGTTCTGGCTGTTGGTTTCTCTTGATGCCGTTACAGTGTGGTTTTGGTGACATGGAGGATTCGTGGCGGCTATCTTATGAAATCAGAGCATGAGTGTATACAGGTCGTGATTGTTGATAGCAACAGGTTCTTTGATGAAAGTCACAAATTTGCTATAGGCAAGGTCAAGACTGGTGACATGGAAGGACCTTGTGGTTTCTCTGATCACAGGTCATCCTTGAGGGCCAGAATGGTTGTGAAGGAGGATCTGCACCTATCAATGGTATCGCAGGTGGTGAGGGATATAAGCAATAAAGGTTCGAAGGTGGTTCAGAAGGTGTTAGGAAGCGACGGCAGATCTTTTGCTCTTGTGTCGGGGATGATTCACGGAGACTGCTTGCCTTGGCATGGTCGGGCTCGCCATGGCAGTAGGCAAGGCCCATCACAGGTCGCTGGTGGCGTAGCATACGACAGTAGTTGCTGGCGTTGGTGACTGGTTGCGATCGGATGACAAAATCGTGATCAGCAGGTCATGACGATAGGAGGAAGGAGGTGGTGACTGGACGTCGTGGAGGGCATTAGTCTGTCAGAGAAGAACACAGAGTAGGCAGAGGGATACATGTAGGTCATAGATCATAGGAGGTGCCCCTTGTATTGTTAGGGTTCTGGTGACGAAGAGGGAACCAGGAGGAGATGGCGGTGATGGCAGCAGACCAGGGTTTAATTAACTTGTTGATGGAATTGGTGAGGCCCATCGGATCAAGTGGGACAGAGAAACGGCGAGGGATATTGCAGGGAGGGTGATCGCCGTTCTTCTTATAACAGGCATTGTATGCATGGGGGGAGGAGACTGTGCGTTGTAACGTGGTTGTAGGCCGGTCAAACCCTGTTTGACCTGTCGTTAGCTATTGCTATTTAATTTGCACATTAATCCTATTATCTTTAAGAATCTATATATCAAACATTTTTAGTCCTTTCGGCCTTGAATTTTAACCATACTTCTAATTGGTATTAAACTATGTTCTAAAAATAGTATCTCCAATTTATCATTTCAAGGTGACCAATAATTAATAACATGTAATCATATGATAATTGGATTTGTATAGGTTTTTTTTTCCTGTGTGATTCCAATCTTGAGAATCCATATCTAGGTTCACGTCTTCAATTGTGGGTTCCAAATGGAATGATTAGATGAGGACATGTTGCACTTTGATGCTTCATTATCAAGATTGTGAAATATTGAATGCAAAATTTGGCAAAAGAGGTTTTCAATTTGAGAAGATTATGAATAATAGCTCAGAATTTAATTTAGTACTAAAATTCAGTATGTTATAACTCTCCACCCCTTAAAATGATTTCGTCCCCGAAATTAGCTTAGTCAAGTACTCAACTCTACCCCTTACAAATGTTCACATAAATATCTAATTAGGCATGTCGACTATAATGTAGAATCCTTCAAAATCTCTAGACCATTTCACTATACCAAGGTTTAGATTTTAAGAATTTCATGTGATTCTCCTCTAGGGTTTTCTCCTATCTCCTAGATTGTTACTTAGATCGAGAAATCATCGACGAAATATGCAAAATCATTTTTGTCTACATATAGTAAAATAAAGATTTTTTTTTCGATTGGAAAACTTTTCAATGAAAAACTAAAAATGGCCAAATTCAATGCGATAACCAAGTCAATTTTAGGTATTCACTTAGTTTTGTTAGGTATAGGTGCTTTTCTTCTAGTATTTAAAGCTCTTTATTTTGGCAGCGTATATGAAATTAAATCATGGGATTTTTTTATTAATAAGAAGCTATATTTGTATTATATATAATAATAATAAATAGTCAAACTAGAATTAGACGCCTATTTCTAAATTGAGGTTGTTATTGTAATGAATTATTTTTTTCATTTTCATTTTTTTAATAACCTCATGTATACATTATAATTACTAATATTCCATCATACCAACTACTAGACATAATTTGGGGATTCAGATTTCTATAAAACATAAAAGTCACCTAAGCAATTATGAGTCTGGTCCATAGAATCTCTCTAGGGATATGTACACATTTTTAAGTTAAGAATCTAAATTATCAATATCAACATCTTTTTGTTACACCACAAAATTATTAGATAAACTCTGGTTATCATAGACATGCTTAAAACTTAATCAAATTTTATTACTATTTTTGCCAAAAATCTTAAAGTGAAGTCTTATTAGGTCAGCAATTTACGTATACCTTATTTTTATTTATCCATTTTCAATGGTTCAGATTTTATATTAATATAATGCTTAGGTCAACATACTTTATCCATGATTTTGTATATGTTTGAAAATTGAGGGTTTCAAAAAATGTAGAGATCCTATTATTTATCACATTTTTCCCGTTTAATTATCTTTCTATGAATCAGGGTGATTTTTTTTCATCTATATAAATATAACGTTGGATTTGTATTTTTCTTCCGCCAATATCATAATTTCATGTATAGAAGTAGAGTATATTATTTATTTCTCCACTCGTCATATTTTCTAAGGTTTTTATGTCAAAGTTATCACGTGGTAGTTTTTTTTTTGAACAAGTTTTGTAATAGTAGAATTTTTCATCTAAGTCCTAACATGTTATAATCTATTTCATCTCTATTAAAGGTGATTAACTATATATTTTTATTAGGTTATTAACTAAATTCAATATTTGAGCTTTCCCAAGTAGTAAACATAGTTTTAGCCGGGTTAGTAGTAGAGTGAGGAAACCCCACCACCACCTAACTGGGTTGGGAGTAATTATGTCAGAACTTTCACTAAGCATCCTTCCTTAGACACCTCATCTCATTCTATTTACATGGTGATGGATTATTTTGTTAAGAAACCTTGGGTTATAATAATTTACATCACTCTTACATATATGTAAAGGTTCCAAATAAAAGTTATCATTTATATAAAACTTGACATCCTAGGTTTTAAGATATTTTTTTGCTATTTGTGGTTTTTCCAAACTTGTTCAAATTTTAAGGTACCTTATCGATCAATATGCCTATTGTGGTGATTTTAATGTTCTAAGGGCTTCACTATAAGTCTATCTGCATGTATCTCATATACTTCTTCCTCGATAATGTCCCTATGAAAATCTAAACTTAGGGGGGACTAGTAGACAATCTAAGTATGTATCATGAATTTCTGATATAAGCTATACACCTCACATCTTGGGCTCTTCGTGTTTCCTTTTTTGTGGTCTAGGTATATCCTAATAATTAGGCCAATCGTATTAGGATTTATTGTCAATTATGTTCTTCCCTTCTTTTCCTAATTAACCCTAATTTTCTGAGGCATGCATGAGTGCTGACTATTTATAGGCTCTGATACCATGTTGTAAAGACCCATTCTTTACGGTCAAATATTTACAAAATGATATAAAAAACATAAACAATCTTTATTACAATCATGCTTTTATATCATAGTCGATGAAGCTTTACACAAGATTACAATTTTTTTTTAAAGAAATAATTCCTATCTAGTCTTCAACAAAGGACAACTCCTGCACGTCTCTTCTAGTCCATCTTTCTATAACCTATCCATGAGTTCCCGAAGGAACAAAATCACACATGGACCCCATTGAAGGGAAAAATAAAGGTCAGCTAGGCTGGTACTAAATCCAATATTGAGCTATTAAAAAGTAGGTGCAAAATATGATTCACATATGAGATCAAACCTAGAAGGGAACTATTTGGTGGACTTAGTTCAACAAAATGAGAATAACAAGTATCAATGTTTCACTATTCAATATTCAAAACAGAAATTCCACAAGGCTAACAATTATACAAACTTATCCAAGTTCAAGATATCAAAATATCAAGAATATTTCCAATAATCAACTTTAAATATCAAGATTAAGCATTGTCATATCATTTCTTTATCAATGACTACAATGCCATGTGTCCAATCATCTATGAGAGAATGACATGGTAGCCTGCTATTGCAACCAGTATATTGGGGGGCCACTCATCCATTACAACATGTGCACAAGGGGGCGGGATGTACCCAACCTCTAGGAGCCAAAGCTCGAAAGGGCCAAATCCCAAAGCCCAAAGGGACCAAGGTCTAGGGAGTCAAAACTCCAAGAATTCAATTCAAGTGATTATCTTAATATTTTTCAAAATATAGTAAAGCTGAATTTAGGAGTGATGACCTTCAAAGGAAGGAAAGG
This sequence comes from Alisma plantago-aquatica, assembly GCA_963693085.1. NCBI lineage: Eukaryota > Viridiplantae > Streptophyta > Magnoliopsida > Alismatales > Alismataceae > Alisma > Alisma plantago-aquatica. The sequence goes on from OY856409.1 coordinate 1,102,893,102, forward strand.
CTTATAAAATAGTTTAGGGCACACCACCAAACAATATACATGGAATTCAAGAGGGAAACAAAATAACTCAATAAGTAAATAAAGAATCTAGTACCTGTTCGTAAGCAAGAGTCCAACATTTATCACACTCAAGGTTCATAGGGCCTCAAAGTTGCAAGATCTAGAAGGAGAAACATTTTGAGTCACTATATGGTTCTTGGCTTGGGATCACTCATTAGCTATTACTGTGAATGTCAATTGCTTGTATTTCCCCCTTTTGTTATCATATTATTACCCCATGGTTGCTATTAAGTTCCAATACATCAAAATTATAAAGTAATAAAATATATTAGGTTCCATATAATACCATATCAAATGTTAATAATGAGGTAATTAATGATTTCATATATAAATATACCCATATATTAATTATTAGATATCAATACGCATAATGACAAAATTATACATCTGCTTCTATTTTGTATGGGTTATTATCTTGTATAATCTAATAATTAAGTATCATCACATGTTTCATTTTGCGATATAACATTATCTTAGATCAATTAGTTCTCCTCTGTGACTCCCTATTTTTTCATTAAGATAGGTTGATCTAAGTTAAAAGGGATTCAAAAGTCAATCTTATATCTGCTCCTACTCAAGTAGGTGCATAATTTAGTGTTGTACTAATAATAAGGGTAGGTTATCCATGATAATTAACTTATCACTTCTATGTTCAACATATATGTGCACAATAATGTGACTAAAGTTGTATATAATGGCTTAACTAGACTAGGTTATTACTGAAATCATATGATGAGAATATTACTAAATCTTTAGTCTACTTATACCCTTACTAATGGGTTCCTTATAAGCATAATTTTATAGATTACATATTTACCAATGAACTGATATGTAATTATGTACATGAATTCATAAGATATAACTAACATGTGTTGAATCTATCTATGCATGCATTAATGTGTTTAAACTATGTCAATGTGACTCTGGTTGAATGTCACTATATGCACCAGTGACTTATGTGTGACTCTCGATCTATATCTTTGATAGTTGATTTTAGTATGATATTATGTGTGTTTCTTGGTGTTGAATACCCTAGGGTTACAATGTAGTTTCTAGTTGAAGGAAACGAACAAGGAAACACCTAGGGTTCAAGTGTGTCGAGGTACTTGACAGCAATAGGGGTGTTGGCCCTGTAACTTCTTCTTAGTGTTGAGGGTATAGCCTGCTAGTGTCGAGGGGCCATGGACAACTATAGAGATATCACTAGTAGCATCTAGGCTATGACCCTGTGATGGTATGGTGGTTTGGCAGCCATCCATAGGTTTCCAGTCACTACAGATCCCTCTCGTGGTGGTGGCTGTAGTGATTTGTAGTGGTATACTTGTAGGGGAAAGTTCTGGCTGTTGGCTTCTCTTGATATCGTTGCAGTGTGGTGTTGGGGACATGGAGGAGTCATGGCAACTATGTTCTGAAATCGAAGCATGAGTGTATACAGGTCGTGTTTGTTGATTGCAACATGTTCTTGGGTGAAAGTCACAAATTTGCTATAGGCGAGATCGAGACTGGTGACATGGAAGGACCTTGTGATTTCTCTAATCACAGGTCATCGTTGAGGGCTGGTTTGGTTGCGAAGGAAGATCTGCACCTATCAATGGTGTCATAGGTGGTGAGGGATATAGGCAATAAAGATTCGGAGGTGGCTGAGAAGGTGTTAGGGAGCGGCGGCAGATCTTCTGCTCTAGTGTCGAGGATGATTCACAGAGACTGCTTGCCTTGGCATGGTCGGGCTTGCTGTGGCGGTAGGCAAGACCCGTCACAGGTTGCTGGTGGCGTAGCATACGACAGTAGTTGCTGGCATTGGTGATTGGTTGTGATCGGATGACAAAATTGTGATAAGTAGGTCATCATGGAGGGCATTGGTCTGTCAGAGAAGAACATGGAGTAGGCAGAGGGATACATACATGTTATAGATCTGAGGAGTTGCCCCTGGTATTGCTAGGGTTCTGATGACGAAGAGGGAACCAGGAGGAGATGGCGGTGACGGCAGCAAACTAGGGTTTAATTAACTTGTTGAGGGAATTGGTGAGGCCCATCAGATCAAGAGGGACAGAGAAATAGTGAGGGATGCAGGGAGGGTGATTGTCGTTCTTCTTATAACAGGCATCGTGTGCGTAAGGGGAGAAGACTCCACGTTGTAACGTAGTTGCTGGCCGGTCAAACCCTATTTGACCTATCGTTACCTATTGCTATTTAATTTGCACATTAATCCTATTATCTTTAATTGTCTATATATCAAACATTTTTAGTCCTTTCGACCTTAAATTTTAACCATACTTCTAATTGGTATTAAACTGTATTCTAAAAATAGTATCTCCAATTTATCATTTCAAGGTGACCAATAATTGATAACATGTAATCATATGATAATTGGATTTGTATATTTTTTTTCTTGTGTGATTCCAATCTTGAGAATCCATATCTAGGTTCAGGTCTTCAGTTGTGGGTTCCAAATGGAATGAGTAGATGAGGACAGGTTGCACTTTGATGCTTCAATATCAAGATAATTCCATGAAGTGAAATATTGAATGCAAAATTTGGCAAAAGAGGTTTTCAATTTGAGAAGATTATGAATAATAGCTTAGAATTTAATTTAGTACTAAAATCCAGTATGTTACATGTGATCTCTCCCCTTAAGCCCTATCCTTTTCCAGCTTTCTTGGGTGCATATAGGAAACACGCCAAGCTTTCTGGCCATGATGATGATAGCCAAATTATTGGTATGTATGCCCAGAGAGCCAATCTTATGATGATTATTATGGCATATCATATAAAGTATTTAATTAATAATAATAAATGCAAGCTTACAATTCATTTTGTTTCACTCTGTTATGCAATTATACAAAAACACAATGAATGTCTAGAGAATGAAAATTACTCAATGACCTATGTTTTCAAGTACGTGACTTGACAATGAGATCATATGGATGTTAAGAGTATGTACTTTCTTGTTATGTCCCTAGTTTTATGTTACTGTGGAAGGAAAATTGATATGTGTGTATTGGTTGATGACTAGAGTGTGTATTGGTTGATGACAAATTCTCATCAGTCATGATATGTGATATCAAACCAAGTGCATAGATACATGTTAGAGAATAATGTATCAGACACACCCACCTTGAGAGTGACACATGGAAACCATAAATAGTGGTCATAGTCATCTCTCATAGTGAAGGTGGTGATTGTGATTCTTAGACCTAAAGTCACTACATTCATCACATGTCCTTAGGTGTGCTTTAACATCCACCGTGATCCTGAATAAGGGTTTCCATAAAGATGATGATTGGGTACATTGTGACTCATGGGGATGACTGTGAATGTTGTAGATGGGATTTTTCCTTCCTACTGGAGTATTATATCCAGACCACTTGATAAGCAAGATCGAGAAAAGCATGTGCATCCACATGTGAATCAATATATGATATTGATGTCACATATATCTCAGACAGTCTGTTCTTGGTTCAAGGAACATGGATGAAATATTGAGAGGAGGATGATTTCATGCCTTGAGTTCATTCTGGATATCAGAGACAAAGGAATTGGTCAATAACTATAACACCTTATACATATTGTAGGTTGAAGTTGTTCTCCAACTTTCCATTCACTTGGGTAGCACTGATGTGTGACTAGGCACCGCTCCTTGCTTGTGATGACATAAACCAGTTATGGACATTCACTGCCAATGTGATATGGGACCTACAGGCTCACACGTATAGGGTTCATCTAGAAGAGGAGTTTATCCATGAATGATGTTTAAGTTGATTACTAAAGATGTTAAATTATTCAATTAAATAAATAATTAACTGAGTGAACTCAGAACCATCAAGTTCAAGTGTTGGACTAACTGGTTAGGGTGTCAGGTTGATTGGAAATTGAATTGGCTGGATTATGCATGAGTCAGAACACCAACCGATCGGCTCACCGGGTGAACTGATCGACTCATGTTGATAGACGATCGGTTCACCTAGTGAACCAATCGACTCGGTTCACCTAGTGAACCGATCGGCTCAGTTCACCTACTGAATCGATCGGCTCAGTTCACCTAGTGAATCGATCGGCTCAATTCACCTAGTGAACCAATCGACTCGGTCATTCCAACTGAATCTTCTGGTGATTTTCCAAATTCATGAGGATAGTTGATTGTTTCACCTGTTCAATTTGATTGGTACAAGGAATTAATGTTGGACATTAATTGGAAACAAAATGTGAATTCAAATTGCACTTGAGAAACATGTGAAATGCTCGACTCACTGAGTGAACCGATCGTGTCACTGTCCCATCCGACCAGCTCACCTATTGCATGGTACTTAATTCATGGAGATTTTGGTCCCTTCCACTCCCACACATATTAGGAACCCAGACTCTGACCCCTCCTATAAATAGAGGGGTATTGGGGGCTTCTCATAATACAACTCAATTGTATCTGACAATTGTTATCCTCTCTAGTTGTGATAACCAATAGAGAGCCCAAGCAAGTCCTACTCACTAAAGATAAGGATAGCAAGGGAGAAATAATTGTGGGAGAGAAACTTAGTGGCTAGTACACCAATGGAAGGGACAACTCCTTCCTATCTATTCTTGTAGAACAACATGAGTTCTAGGTTGTCCGTATGGACTTATTTAGAGGCGTGGATACTTTTCTCAATAGGAGGACATCGTCACCCTACAGTCTGTGGAGGAGTAGCCACAGACGCCATCTGAGTCTGTTGTCCATGGTGAAGACTAGATGCTGCACATACACTGTCTAAATGCAACTAGGAGTGTTGCACTACATACATGAGTTATTATCACTGGACTTTCTCTAGGACCAGATATGGACTCGTTAAACCATCCTTCTCATTACATGGTTGTTGAAACGATCTTGTTATTTTGGGAAATATGGATAGATAATTTTTTTTTTCATTGCCTACTCTGTGCCCATATTTCCCTATAGTGGTATAAGAGACACGTCAATTTACTATGTTATGGGATAATCGATATGATCATATTTTTGATTTACTATCATTTATTTATTACATACGATGCGAACACTTAAGATGATAATGTACAAATCCAATGAAAGGCCACATATAATCCTAAAACTTATATATATATATATATATATATATATATATATATATATATATATATATATATATATATATATATATATGAAATTTACACACATCGTCCTAAAATCTTTTTTGATGTTGGATGTGTAACATGGTTATGGCCAATAACCCAAATATATGTGTGGTTGGATTGTTTAATTTTATTCCTATTTTATCCCAGTTTGCATATCAAGCCTCTACCTTCTTCTTCCCAATGTAAAGGTATTATTCTTTCCTACCTTTTCTCCCCTTGAATGTAATTTGAGGTTTCTCTTTACAATGTAATATGTGTAAAAGCAATAGGATAGTTTCCTTTCTTACAACGACAATGATAATGATCAACGTCTGAGGAGCTGACCGGTTGGAGGACCAAGGAGGGCAGATCATAGGAGGGGCAAACCGGTTGGCTGGTGGGTCCAATCAACCGTGTGGAGGTGTTCAGACATTGTTTGGATAGGAGTCCAGATGATCATTTCAGGCGACCAACGGACCGGCCAAGAGGTGATATGACCTATTCAAGGGTTGAACCGATCAACCCAAATTGGCAAGCACAGATCTACACCAATAAAAGGTTCATGCATGTGATGTGATGTGATGTAGACCTAGGTGGTAGTAATTCCTTATGGATCCAACAAATTACAGTAGTATGGCCATAACCATCGCTTTTTGTTTCAATAGTGTATATTTACATTTTGGGATATAGCATGTATACGATACATACTATATGTATATATATATATACATATATATACACACATATATATACAAACTCCCTCAAATAAATATTAAGTATAAGATACTTTCCATTAGCAGCACACATAAAAATTTTGATCGACTAAGTGTGGTCACCCCAAGGGTGGTGCGACTGTCTATCTTGTGGAAGTGTGATGGTAATAATGTGGGCTTATCAAGCGGGGTGCATTATTATCTTGTTGACTTTTGGGTTGGGCTTAACTGTGTGACCTTAATGAGATTAAGCACCAGAGGTATACATATAGTTATTGCAAGTATTTGGGCATGTTATCTATCCAATAATTACATAAGTTGCAGTTGGAATACATTGCCTACCTTAATGATTGATTATGGACGATGTGTTGGCTAGGTAATAAATGAATCATTTTGATCTTGTCTCATTACAAGATTGTTTATTGTAGTATTCTGAATTGATAGTTGAGGGTTTTCAATTTGATTAAAATAGTGAGAGCAATAGCTAATTAAAGACCTAATTAATATTGTCAAATTATAATCAAATCAAATCAAATTAAAAATGATTTTTGACACAATTGCAAATTATTTTGTAGAATCAAATGGTAACAAACAACAACCACTTTTCTTTGTGATCAGTCCTTAACAAGGACAAGTTAAACGGGAATAATTTCCACAACTAGTTTAGGATGTTGAGAATTTTTCTCACACAGGAGCATAAGGTCTATGTCCCGGAGACACCAAATCTATATGAACCTCTTCCCACTACACCTAAGACTATCAGGTATGCTTACAAGAAGCATACTAAAGATGTCATTGATGTCAAATGTCTGATGCTATGCTCCATAACTATGAGTTGCAAAGGCAACATGAGAATGTGGATGTTATTGAGATGGTTACACATATTAAGAAAATGTTCCATGATTAGGCAAGACAAGAGAGATTTGATGTCTCTAAGGCACTATTCACATGTAACATGGTAGAAGGAGATCCAGTAGATCCTCATGTGCTCAAACTCATTGGGTATGTTGAGAACCTTACTAAATTGGGATTCCATTTGGGTCAAAAATTGGCCACTGATGTGATTTTACAGTCTCTGTCGGAATCATATTGTCAGTTTGTCATCAACTACAACATGAATGATTTTGACAAGCCGTTCATAGAGTTATTAGGCATATTGAGAACATCTAAGACACAAATGAATAAAGATAAGCCCAAGTCTGTGATGATGATAAACAAGACAAAGGGAAAGTCTAAAGGCAAAGGCAAAGCTTAGAAGAGTTCTAAAGCTACCCAAAATCCCAAGTCTTCAGATCTTAAGGCAAAGGGAGGACTAAAGAAGGGAGACAAATGTCACCACTGTTACCAGGCTAGACATTGGAGCAGCAGTTGCCCCTTCTGGTTGGAGGAACTGGAGAAGAAGAAGGGGCAGAAGACTCTACTTTAGGTATATACATTGTAGGATAGTTCTAAATTACTTCTTCACTGGTATGCAATACCAGATGTAGATTTGACATACATTGATGTGCAGAATCTGACAATAAGTAAAGCCTTTATGAAAGGACAAGGATGGATGGAAGAAGCAAGAGTTACTGAAGCTACAATCTACATTTAGAATTTTATCTTAAACCATTGGGCATGTAATAGAGTTATTTGAACTACTATTCCATTATGTCAATAATAGAAACATTTCACTTTATGCATCTTGTATGACAAGGATGATTATGAATAAAAATTTATTAATGCTTCTATTTCAAATATGTGATCTTATATGGAAATGCCCCAAACATTTATTTATCTTTATACGAGAGGGTCTAAATATGAATGTTAATAACGTAAATACTAAAAGGATTATATCTGATAACTCAAACAATCTTTAGCATTGTCATCTTTGGAAGATATATAAGGAATGCATATCTAGAATCCATATTGATGTTTATTTAGACTCTTTTAGTTATTGAACCAATAAGAGACATGCATATATTAATTATGATAAATATGAAAAAATATCCTTCTCCAGAGGATAAACACTCTATTGGAACTTATACATGTTGATGCATGAAGATCTTATAGAATAAATGCTAGAAAGAGTTATGTGTACTTCATTGTATTCATTGATGATATCAGTTGATATAGAGTATGTATTTGGTGAAATACAAGCATGAATCTCTTGAAGTGTTCAAGGAGATTATAAATGAAGTATAACTTTGATAAAATTATTAAGAAACTTTAATGTGATTAAATGTTGAAATACTTTACATCATTAGTTTGAGAACCTTCTGGATAGTCCATGATAGTTTATCATAAGTGAAATCCATCTGAACATGATGATGTGTCAGAAAGAAGGAATTACATCCTCATGATGTGATTATCATTTAATCTAATCTTCTAATTTACTCAAAGATACATACTTTGCACTAAAACAATGTACCATATTAAATGGTTTAAAGGACATCATATGAGATATGATATGGGAATGTCCTGATATGTCTTGCGGATTGAAACTTTTATAAAGAAATGAAAAGGTTTATCCACACACCATGATTGTTGAATACTACCTTTAATCCCAATCGAACAATAAAGTGTTTGTTTATAGGATAATTGAGTTCCAAAAGAATTAGTGGGAGTAAAAGTAGAACTCAAAAGGTTCGATAACAACAAGAAGGTATAATGAGAACAATTGGGAATCACAAGTTGTTGTGGTATCTCAAGTTCCTCATGCAACATAGGACCTCATAAGTTCTAGCAGAATACATCTAAGATTGAAAGATTGTGAATCCAACAACTCAAATAGGTTGGTCATAAGATGATGAGCCAACAAATCAACTAGAAGCTATTGAGAATTAGAATATGAGAAATGGCTTAAAGCCATTAGGGAGTTCATGTTTACTAATAAGATATGACCTTGCTAGTACCACCTAACGGGTTAACACCTAAAGGGTGCAATTGGGTTTTCATTTAGAAGACCAACATGGATAACCTAAAGGAAAAATTGGTTACAAAGATTTTCAAAACAGTTCAAATTGTTGAACATGAAGAAATCCCTTTACTACTTGCCATGCTTGTTGTTGCAGCTTGTATAGACTATGAGATTTGGCATATGAAGCTTAAGACCACATTCCACAAAGGGAATGTATGAGAGGATGTATACGTGATACTTCCTAAAGGTTTTACAACGTCATTGACGCAAATAAAGTCTATAATCTACAATGTTCAATCTACAAATTGAAACAAGCATCTCAGAGCTGAAATCTTTGTTTTGACAAGATAGTCAAAGAGTTTGACTTGAATCAAGATAAAAGATGAAATCTATGATTACAAAAGAATTAGTGGGAGTGTGTATGAATATTCCACATATTGACGGGGAATAACATCTCAACACTTTTACTATTGAGATCTAGCATAGAAAATGCCTTCAGCAATGAAGGATTAGGTGAAACATTATATGTGATAGGGATCGAGATCTATAGAGATAGTTCTAAAAGTTTCATGACCTAAGTATTAGAAAATAAAATAGCAAGGTGCTAAAAGAGTTCAACATGAAGGATTCAATGAGTGAGAGAATCTGTTCATGTTACAGGGGATTAGTCTCTCATGAGTCCTATGTTCCGGTTCTTGTGTAGAATGAAAATACATGGGTAAGATGTCATATGATGGATCTATCATGTATGCTCATCCCATAGTCTTGTATGTATTGGACATGACAAGATGGTATTAATTTCCAATAAGGGTCAATGGAATGTCACTAAAAGACATCCTTTGGTACTTTAGAAGTAGTAAAGGATTAGTTGCTAAGTTATAGAAACAAGGAAGAGTTGAATGTAAAGGGTTACACTGATGAAAGCTTCCAAAATGATAGATAATGATTGCAATATTAAAAGTTGTGTGCTTAATATTATGAGAAGAGTTATAAGTTGGAAAAGTTCCAAACTATAAGACCATTAATTTAAATTCTACAATAGAAGCCAAGTATCATGGTGTTGTGAACACCATAGTGGATACTATATGGATCTAGAAGTTTGTATGGATAAACTTAAAGATGTTCTAACCATTGATGACACAATAGAAATACTATGACAACAATGGGGTTACTCATTAGGCAATGAATATCATATACCATATTACGGTAATTTCATCTCATACAAAATGGCGTACAATGAAGAGATAAGAAACATGAAATATATAGACTAAAAGCAAAGTGTTGCTAACTAGTTGGATTAGCACTTGTGCATACAAACATGATGGACATGTTTAGATCACTAAGAATATGATTCGTTGGTGATTGGCTCTAAGTTCAAGTGGGAGTATGTTGCTCTGTATGCCCAAAGAGCCAATCATATGATGATTGTATCATATAAAGGATTTTATTAATAATAATAAAGGCAAGCTTCCAATTCATTCTATTTCACTCAGTTATGAGATAATGAGTAAACACAATGAATGTCTAGAGAAGGAGAATTACTCATTGACATATGTTTTCAAGTGCGTTTGAACAATGTGATCACACAGATGTTAAAGGTATATACATTCTTGTTATGTCCCCAGTCAGATGTTAGTGTGGAAGGCAGATAGAAAACAATAACACTTAAGACTAGAGTGTGTGTTGGTTGATGATAGAATCTCATCAGTCATGATATGTGATATCAACCTAAGAACGCATATACTTGTTAGAGAACAGTGTATGAGACAGACCCACCTTGAGAGTGATACATGGAAACCATAAATGGTGGTCATTTTCATCTCTTATAGTGAAGGTGGTGATTGTGATTCTTAGACTTGAAGTCACTACACTCATCACATGTCGTTAAGTGTGCTTTAACATCATCCACCATGATCCTGAATAAGGGTTGACATAAAGGTGATGATTGGGTACACTTTGACACATGGGGATGACTATGAGTAATGTAGATGGGATTTGTCCCTCCTACTAGAGTATGATATGCACACCACTTGATAAGAGAGACTAAGAAAAGCATGTGCATGCACATATGAATCAATATATGATATTGAGATCACATATATCCCAAACAGTCTGCTCTTGGTTCAAGGAACATGGATTGAACATTAATAGGATGATGGTTCCATGCCCCAAGTTCATTCTAGATATCAAAGACAAGGGAATTTGACAATCACTATAACACCTTACATACATTGTAGGTTGAAGTTGTTTCCAACTTTTCATTCACTTGGGCAGCACTGACATGTGACTAGGTACCACTCTTTGCTTGTGATGACATACACCAATTATGGACATTCATTTTCGACATGATATGGGACCTATAGGGTCACACATATAGGATTCATCTAGAAGAGGAGTTCAATTGGACAACTAATTAATTGATTGGATTCAGAACCATCAAGTTCAAGTGTTAGACTGGCTGGTTAAGGTGTCAGCTTGGTTGGAAATTGAATTGGCTGAATTTTGCATGAGTCAGGATACCAACCAATTGGCTCACTGGGTGAATCGATTGGCTCGGGTTGGTGAGATGATTGGTTCAACTAGTGAACTGATCAGCTCGACTAGTGAACCAATCAGCTCGGTCATGCCAACCAAAGATTCTGGTGATTTTCTCAATTCATGAGAATACTTGATCGTTTCACTTGTTCAATTTGATTGGTGCAAGGAATTAATGTTGGAAATAAATTGGAAACAAATTGTGAATTCAAATTGTGATTGGGAAACATGTGAAACGATAGGCTCACTAAGTGAAGCGAGTGACTCACTATCCCATTCGACCAATTCACTAGTGAACAGAATGGATCACCTATCATAAGGCAATTAATTCATGAAAATTTTGGTCCCTTCCACTCCCACACAGACTGGGAACCCAGACCCTTACCTCTCTTATACATAGAGGGGTACTGGGGGCTTCTCAGAATACAACTTAATTGCCTATAATAAGTGTTGTCCTCTCTGGTTGTAATAACCAATAGAGAGCCCGAGAAAGTCCTACCTTCTAAATGGAGGGACAACAAGGGAGAAAAAATAGTGGGAGAGTAAGTTGGTGACTAGTACACCAACGGGAGGGACAACTCCTTCATGTCTGTTTTAATAGAACAACAAGAGTTCTAGATTGTTCGTGTGGACTTCTTTAGAGGCGTGGATACTTTTCCTACTAGGAGGGCAACGCCACCTTATATTTTGTGGAGGAGATTCTGTAGACGTTGTGCGAGTCTGCTATCAGTGGCAAAGATCAAGTGTTACACAAACGTCGTCCAAGTGAGACTAGGAGTGCTACACTACTGCAACCAGTTATAGTCACTGGACTTGCTCCAAGACTAGGTATGAAATTGTTAAACCATCCTTCACATTACATATTTGTTGACGCCATCTTGTTGTTCTAGGGAATATGGATAGATATTTTTTTGTTTCCACTGCCTACTCTATGTCCATATTTCTTGACACTAATAGCATCATGATCAGTTTTTCTTGAATGTTTTGAAAGAGAGATTGAGTTGGAACATACTTGAGGAAAAGTATGTTTTAAGTTTGGGGTGGTGATGCAGTCCTATTTTAGGGATTTGTCTTGTATATTCTTGCATTTTAATCACATCTAGATATGTTAGATTGTCAACTATTTCCCCTAATAAATGGTTTTGTAATAAATGCACTTATGGACACTCTTTGCATGTTTTCCAGGCACTTGAACCATGAATTGAATGGAGGTTGGGAGAAAGGAGGATCCTCGGGTCTCTACACCCTAGGATGAGCCCTAGACCATCTCTTAACCTCCTATAAATGGCCAAAAATTGATCTAAGGAAAAGGACAATTGGGAGACAGACTTGGGAGCTAAAAAGCATAGTTGGGCCCTCAAAATAGGTCATGGTACAATGCCACAACCATGGTGTGAGTGTTCGAATTCATAAGAAAATCAAGTTTTGAAGATGCTTCAGTAGCTCAACCACCATGGTTGTGGCCGACAAAATGGTCATAGTGCTGAAGGTCTACCATTCCTGTGCCATTCACCACACCCCTAGTGAGGAATCTCCATGACAACCAGAAATGAAGAAAACAATCATGCTCACTCCCTTCAAGATGACCACGGTGAGTGATGTGGTCATGCCATTGTCCACCCACCACGATCGTGCCACTGACCTCCAGAATTCATGTTTTTATCTTACATCTCAACCATTTCCACCTCACTCATTCTGCCCTACCACGTCTACTTCATCCAATTCACCATGGCCGTGGTGACCAATACGGTCATGGTGGTCAACAACCCTAACCTACTTTTTACACTGAAATTTCTAGTTTACCCCCACTTAACCTAGTGCTTTCCCACCACCTATATAAACATGGGTGGCTGTTGGAGCATGGGGTTACCTATACTTACACTCCCCTAACATTCATTTACATCTACCTAGTGCATTCAAAGAGCTCCTACCTACTCCCAACTACCTCCACCTCATTTCCACCTTCCCTCACCTCAAAACCCTAATTTTCTGGGGTTTTGACCATTTTCGTCCACCATTCCATGATTGCGATCCATTTTGAAGGGAGAAGAATCTGATCTTGCCAATGGAGGTGAAGAAGAACAGATCTTCCATGAGCTTCATGGTCATTTATTCTTTTTCTTTTACTCTTTTTTTGTATTGTGAATATATAAGCCCTTTCTGGTGGGTTGCTTGGGACAAAAATGTTACTTTGATACCATGTTGGGGGAAATTAACTTGCAAACTCTATAAATTTGTTTCATGATGATTGTCTTTTTCTTTCTTGTTATTTCTCATACATCTTCTTGTGGGTTTTTCTTGAAATCATGGATTGCTTGTTGATTTATGCTTGAAACCACAAAGACCTTAGGAGAGAATAGATTGTATGAGGCTATCTTAGGAGTTGCTCCTAGGTCAAACTAGTGAATCCCTTGCTAGCTCCCTATTTTCCCACATACATATCCCCTCTTTTACTTCTAAGCGGTAAATCTAGATAGATATTGTAAGAGTGTTTAGTCTAATTGCCTAGCAGTTTCTAAAAGGGTGGATGGTGAGGGATATGAGGTGAAACACCCTCATCTCCACTCTTCACTCCCACCCTTGGCTCCCAATTTCCCCAATGACACCTACTATATAAACTTAGACTTGCTATATCCTATAGAATTTCACCTAAGCCCTAGTCAAATTGAGCCTCGTAAGATTGGATAGGGTGTGCAAGGGCATAGTTCCCCTTCACACACCTTATACCACCAATGGCCAACTAGTAGCTTAGGGTAATTCTATAGCATTTATCTTATTGTTTGGCTTAACAATTTAGAATGAATGGATACAATTTTCATTATATGACCCCCAACTTGGATTCTTGTAACATTCCCCCAAACGGCCCACACCTCCATCAATTGCTTAAAAATCCAAATTGCTTCCTTATTAGTTTGTGCTTGCTTGGTTGGTTGCTTTAATTGTTTTGTTAGTTAATTTATTTGCTCTTGATAGTTAGGTATTGCTAGTGTCTCTTAGTGCTTGTTTGTTTTAATCTTAGTTAGTTAATTCTAGTCTAGTTTCTTAATTTCTCTAGTTGCCTGAATTGCCAATTAGTGTTGTGTAGATATTGCTTTGCTTTCCTTAGTCTTAATTTCTCTCTTCTTTCTTAGTTGACTTTCTTGCTAATTAGAACTAAAATGTCTAGGGTTAACTTAGATTTTGTTGTCTCCTTACTTTTATTTATTGCTTGAACCATTAGTATAAACAACCAAAACCAATCTTTAAACTCTTGAACCCTAGACTCCGCATTAGGAACCTAGACAAAATTAACTAAGATCTAGTGCTCCCCTCTCTCCCTTTAGATCAACCCCTAACTTGCCACTATCCTCTATTATAACATGACCCCATGTGATTTTGGGTTAGTATGTTATTGTATGTGAGTGTATCTTTTAGGGCCTTATAAATTTGATAAAACCCAAGTGTGTTCAAGCTTTGGGTGCATGTAATCAAGATTAAATTGAATTAGGTGTACCTTAGGCAAAATGCTCCAAGCTTTCTAGACCCGTTGATGGGGATAGAAAGTGCCATAGCTCCCTAGTAGTTGTGTTGTGATCTCTCCTCTTAAGCACTGTCTTTTGCCAGCTTTCTTGGTTTCATTTAGGAAACACACCAAGCTTTTTGGCCATGATAATGATAGCCAAATAACATCACGATCATGTTTTTCATGAATGATTTGAAAGATATATTAAGTTCGAATATACTTGAGAACAAGTATGTTTTTAGTCTGGGGTGGTGATGCAGTCCTATTTTAGGGCTTAATCTTGTGTCTTATTGCATTGCAATCACATCTAGATATGTTGGATTGTAAGATATCTCCTCTAATAAATAGTTTTCTATCAAATGTACTTATGGACACTCTTTTCATGTTTTGAGAGACTAGAATCGTGCATTAGATGGAGGGAATAAAGAAAGGAGTATCCTAGAGTTTCTACACCCTAGGATGAGTCCTAGATAATTTCCCAACCTACCATAAGTGGTCAAAAATTGATCCAAGGAAAAGGATAGTTGAGAGAAGGACTTGAGAGCTAAAAGGCATAGTTGGGTCCTCAAAACATGAAATGGTACAATGCCAAAACCGTGGTGAGAGTGCCCCAATTTACAAGAAAATCAAGTTTTGAAGATTCTACAATAGCTCAACCACCACCATCATGGCTGATAAATTGGTCTTGGTGTTGAAGGTCTGCCACGCCCGTGCCATCCACCATGCCCATGGTTAGGAGTTTGCATGATGATCAATAATGAAGAAAACAGATGTGCTCACTCCCTCCAAGACGACCATAGTGAGCGCCATTGTCATGCCACCATATACCCACCATAGTTGTGGTGACCACCACGATCATGGCATTGACATCCCAAAATCATGTTTTTGTCTGACATTTCAACCATTTCCACCTCGTCCATTCCACCCCACCACGGATGCTTCACCCAATCCACCAAAGATGTGGTGACCAAATGGTCATGGTGGGAAGAAACCCTAACCTACTTTTTACACTGAAATTCCTAGTTTTCTCCCACTTAAACTAATGCTTACCCACCACCTATATATACTTGGGTGGCAATTGGAGCATGGGGTTACCTATAGTTACACCCCCTAGCATTCATTTCCACCTACCTAGTGCGTTCAAAGAGCTCCTACCTACTCCCACCAACCTCCACCTCATTTCCACCTTACCTTACCTCCAAACCCTAGTTTTCATCTGATGCCATCCCCTTTGGAGGGAGAAGAAGATTCTCTTACTGCTGGAGGTGAAGGAGAAGAGATCTTCCACGAGCTCTATCGTCATTTCTTCTTCTTCTTCTTCTTTTGCACTTTTTTGTACTATGAGTAGCTAAGCCCTTTGTGGTCGGTTGTTTGGGGGGAAAATGTTACTTTGATACCATGATGGGGGAAATTAGCTTGAAAAATCTATAGATTCGTTTCATGATGATTGTCTTTTACTTTTCTATTATTTCCCATACTTCTTTTTGTGGTTTGTGCTATAAGTCATTGATTGCTTGTTGATTTATGCTTGAAACCACTTAGACTCTACGAGAGAATGGCATGTATGAGGCTATCTTAGGCATTGCTCCTAGGTCCACTGAGTGGATCCCTAGATAGCACCATATATTCCAACATTCATATCCCCTCTTTTACTTATAAGTGGTAGATCTCAGTAGCTAGTGTAGGAGAACTTACTCTAATTGCCTAGGAGTTTATAAAAGGTTAGATGGTGAGTGACATGAGGTGAAACACCCTCATCTCCACTCTCCTTTCCTACCCTTGGTTCCCGATTACCCTAAGGACACCTAATATAGAAGCCTAAACTTTCTAGATCCTATAGAATTTCACCAAATCACTAAGACAATTAAGCCTCATAAGGTTGGATAGGGTGTGCAAGGGTGTAGTTACCCTTCACACACCTTATACCACACATAGCCAACTAGTAGCTTAGAGTAATTCTATACCATTTATCTTGTTCTTTGGTTCAACAATCTAGAATGAATGGATAGAATTTTCATGCTCTGACCCCCCCCCCAACTTGGATTCTAGTAACATTCCCCCAAATGGCCCACACCTCCATAAACTGCTTAAAGACCAAATTGCTTCCTTGTTAGTTCATAATTGCTTAGTTTGTTATTTGAATTGTTTTGTTAGTTAATTGCTTTTCTCTTTATAGTTAGGTCTTTTTAGAGTAGCTAGTGTCTCTTTAGTGCTTGTTTGTATTAAACTTAGATAGTTAGTGCTAGTCTAGTTTCTTAATTGCTCTAGTTTCCTGAATTTCTAGTCAGTCTAGTGTGGCTCCTGCTTTTCTTTCCTTAGTCTTAATTGCTCTCTTCTTGCTTAGTTTTCTTTATTGCCAGTTATAACTCAATTGTCTAGAGTTAATTTAGGTTTTGATTGCTTCATTCCTTTTCTTAGTTTCTTGAACCATTAGTGTAAACAACCAAAATCAATATTTAAACTATTGAACCCTAAACTCTGCATTAGGACCTAGACAAATCTGACTAAGCTCTAGTGTCCCCTTCTCTCCCTACAGATTGACCCCTAACTTGCCAATCTCCTATACTATAACATGTCCTCATGTGCTTACGGGTTAGTGTGTTAGTTTATGTGAGTGTGGCTTTTAGGGCCTTATAAATTTGAAAGATATTAAGTGTGTTTGAGCTTTGGGCGCATCTAATCAAGATTCAATTGAATTAGGTGTACATTAGGCAAAATGCACCAAGCTTTCAGGCACCTCTCCACAGATAGAAAGTGTCATAGCTTACTAGTAGTTATGGTGTGATCTCTCCCCTTAAGCACTATCTTTTTCCTACTTTCTTGACTACATTTAGGAAGCACACCAAGCTTTTTGGCCAAGATCATGATAACCAAAGAACATTATGATCATGTTTTTCTTGAATGCTTTGAAAGAGAGATTAGGTTGGAGCACACTAGAGGACAAGTATGCTTTAAGTTTGAGGTGGTGATGAAACTGTATTTTAGGGTTTCATCTTGTGTATCATTGCATTTTAATCATCTATAGACATGTTAGGTTGTAAGATATTCCCCCTAATAAATAGTTTTCTATCAAATGCACTTGTGGACACTATATGCATGTTTTTCAGGCACTAGAACCATGCATTGGATGAGGGGAGAAAGAAAGTAGGATCTTAGGGCTTCTACACCCTTGGATGAGCCCTAGACCATCTCCTAACCTTCCATAGATGGTAAAAAATTAATTCACAAAAAAAGGCAGCTGAGAGAAGGACTTGGGAGCTAAAAATCATAGTTAGCCCCTCAAAACGGGCCGTGATACAATGCCATGACTGTGGTGAGAGTGGCCCAATTTATAGGAAATCAAGTTTTGCAGATGCTACAATAGCTCAACCACCACAGTCATGGTTGACAAAACAACCATGATGTTGAAAGTCTACCGCACTCCTAGTGAGGAGCCTCCACAAGGACCAGCAATGAAGAAAACGATCGTGCTCACTCCCCTCCAAGATGACTGTGGAAAGCGCCACAGTCTAGCCACCACGACCGTGCCACTGACCTCCCAAACTCATGTTTTTATCTGACATCCCAACCATTTCACCTCATCTGTTCCACCCCACCATGGTTGGCTTCACCCAATCCACCGCGGTCGTGGTGCTAATATCACTAACCTACTTTTATAGTGAAATTCCTAGTTTGCCCCCACTTATCCTAGTGCTTCCCCACCACCTATATATATTGGTGGCAGATGGAGCATAGGGATACCTGTAGTTACACTCCCCTATCATTCATTTCCACCTACCTAGTGCATTCAAAGAGCTCCTACATAATTCCACCTACTTCCACCTCATTTCCACCTTCCTTCACGTCAAAATCCTAGTTTTTAAGGGTTTTGACTATTTCTATCCACCATTCCATGCTTGACATCCACTTTTTAGGGCGAAGGAGATGCTCTTACTATTTGAGGTGAAGGAGAAGAGATCTTCCATGAGCTCCATGGCCATTTCTTCTTCTTCTTCTTTTGCTATTTTTTGTACTATTAGTTAAGCCCTTTATGGTGCGTTGTTTGGGGGAAAATGTTACTTTGATACCATGTTGGGGGAAAATAATTTGCAAACTCTATAGATTCGTTTCATGATGATTTTCTTCTACTTTTTTCTTATATCCCATATTGTTATTGTGGTTTGTTCTTAGAATCATGGATTGCTTGTTTATTTATGATTGAAACCACTTAGATTCTAGGAAAGAATGGGTTGTATGAGGCTTTCTTAGGGATTTATCCTAGGTCCAACTAGTGTATCCCTATCTAGCTCACTATCTTACCACATAAATAACCATTCTTTTAAATCTATGTGGTATATCCAAGTAGCTAGTGTAGGAGTACTTAGTGTAATTGCCTAGGAGTTTCCAAAAGGCTAGATGGTGAATGATATGAGCTGATACACCCTCATATCCACTCTCCACTCCTACCCTTAGTTCCCAATTTCCCCAAGAACACCTACTTTAGAAGCCTAGACTTGCTAGATCCTATAGAATTTCACCTAAGACCTAGTCTAACTGAGCCTTGTAAGGTTGGATAGGGTGTGCAAGGGTGTAGTTCCCCTTCACACACCTTATTCCACCCATGTCCAACTAGTAGCTTAGGGTAATTATATAATATTTATCTATTTGTTTTGTTTAGAAATCTAGAATGAATGGATATAATTTGTGTTATATTACCCCCAACTTGGATTCTTGTAACATTCCCCCAAATGGCTCACACCTCCATCAATTTCTTAAAACCCCAAATTGCTTCCTTATGACTTCATGCTTTCTTAGCTAGTTGCTTATTTGTTTTGTTAGATAATTGCTTTGCTCTCAATAGTTAGGTTTTGCTAGTGTCTCTTAGTGCTTGTTTGTGTTAATCTTAGCTATTTAGTGCTAGTCTAGTTTCTTAATTTCTCTAGTTACCTGAATTGCTAGTTTGTGTAGTGTATCTCTTGTTTTGCTTTGCTTTCCTTAGTCTTAATTTCTCTCTTCTTCCATAGTTGCCTTTCTTGCAATTTAGAACTAAATTGTCTTGGGTTAACTTAGGTTTAGATTGATTCCTTCATTTTCTTAATTGTTTGAACCACTAGTGTAAACAACCAAAAAATATATTTAAACCCTTGAACCCTAGACTACATTAGGAACCTAGTCAAAACTAACTAAGCTCTAGTGCCCTCTCTCTCCCTACAGACCGACACCTAACTAGCCACTCTCCTGTACTATAACATGACATGTGGGCTTGAAAGTTATTGTGTTACTCTATCTGAGTGTGCTTTTAGGGCCTTATGAATTTGAAATACCCCAAGTGTGTTTGAGCTTTGGGCGCATCTAATCAACATTCAATTGAATTAGGTGTACCTTAGGCAAAATGCACCAAGCTTTCTAGAACTGTTGTTGGGGATAGAAAGCACCATATCTCCCCAGTAGTTTTGGTGTGATCTCACCCCTTAAGAACCATCTTTTTCTAGCTTTCTTGGTTGCATTTAGGAAATGTACCAGGTGAGACTACATTGTCAGCTGTCTGGAAGGTACATTACCCATTTGTGTAGAAATATCCCCCATTTATCCTTGTATTGGTTGTGAATCTATGAAAAGGTACATTTATCTATGTTGCACCTTCTTAATTAGGACTCATACGACTTGGGAGTTCCTTAGTAATGTGGGAAGGTACATTTATCCCTAGGTCTCCTAATCATGGATCAACCTCCCTGAATTGCAATTTTTATGGTCACATTAATTCTCTGTAAGTGCCCATTCATTGAACCACCATTTCTAGTCTCCCCCTGATCTTGGCCTCTATGTTTTTCCTTGCAAACTTTCTCCTCCTTCTTAAAGCTTCTCCTTATATTAGTTTTCTGGTTAGATACAACATTAACATGAGGAGTGTCATCCTCTTTCTTCTTGTACATTCATTACATTCCATCAAGATCCTAGAAATGCAACATTCTAGCCTCACTCTTGAAAATATATAATCCCTTTATCTTCTTGAGATTTATCTTTTCATGTTCATCTAGAGTCATCTTCTTGTTGGTCTTCATTTTCAAGTTTTCCAATCCTCATCATGGAAATTTGCACTGCGAGTCAATTTGACATATGATCTTTGTCATGTCATGTTCTTGACATTTGATTTCATGATATGTTATATTTATCTTAAAATTTTGAACATCGGTTTCCTATAGAAAAGTTTTACTTCCTTATTATTAATTATTGTCCACTTTTGAGGCAAGCTATTTTTTCTAGTTGATCTTCAAGCTAGTTGACAAAGATTAAACCCCCATTGTTTCTACTTGAGTGACTTTTTCTCATTTATGACATCATAAAGTAATAGGTTATCTCAAATATCAATGTATACTTGATCCTTTAGGAAAACATGAGTAATGAATACAAAGAATTTACCTCATATCGATTTATAATTATTAAGCCAGTTGAAAAGGAGAGAAACCCCTCCTATAATTATGACTAATTTGGATGACGCACCCAGGCCCCCAATTTTGTTCAACGTAACAAACACATTATTATCTAGTTCCTACTAACTGGTGAAAATTATTGATGCAACTATGCCATTTTCAACTTCTCTATTCCATTTCTAATTTTAGTATCTCTCATCATCTCATATACTCCATATGCTTATTCATTTCAAGTCAATTGAGATAGTAGTGGGGAAAACCATCAAGATATAAAGCTTCACTTCTTTAATCCATGATCCTTGAGTGGTCACAAAATCGTGGTTTTATAATTATTCTTCATTAGTGGATGGTTGGTCCTATATATTTGGTCCCTCCATAGACCTGTAAATGGATGAGTGAATACCGCTATATCTGATATCTAAATCTAAAAAATAAATATTGATCCAATATATGATCAGATATCTGACATATATCATATGAATAATGATGCACATACATGGTTTGAAAACTCCAACTGTACACACAGTCCACTATCTCCAACAAATAGGGATGAGGTTCCATGTGGTAGGGAAGAGAAAGAAAAGCAAGAGGGAGAAAAGAGACCAAAAAAAGAAAAAAAAAAGGAGAGGGAAACTTATTTTGTTTATAATTTTGAAACCTAATGGAATTTTTTGAAGAAATAAAAGCCATTGGAATCCTTATAAAAAATACAATTTGACAAGATCAATATTGACATATTTTTGACAAATTAATATGGAATATAAAATTGAGTATTGTACATTGGAATAATATTCATTTTCTAGATAACACACTAATTCAAAAGTAAGTATTGCATGTCCTAGTTCTCGGAATAGTACTGATTTTGGTATGGTACTCATTTTATGCCATTATATCTTAAACTAAGTATTAGAATGAGTACTAAAATATAGTTGATAGTATTTGTTTTTAATTCTTTATAGTTTAAAATAAGTATTGTCACCATAAAATAAGAACAATACGAAATTTAAAAGAAATGACACAAAAATGAGTAATATACAAAAAATTATACAATACTCATTTTTTATTTACTTTTTTACACTAAAATGAGTACTATCCGCCAATGCAATATTGATTTTAGAATAACAACATTTTCAATGAGATTGTACATATTTTTCAATATTTTTATACAAAAATGAGTATTATATATATACGTTTTGAATGATACTCATTTTTTTACAAATATATATACATAACAATACTCATTTTTCTTAATTTTATATATTAACTTTAATGATATTATACACATTTTCAAATATTTTTAATTAAAAATAAATATTAAGTATATGTTTTCGTGAATACTATTCATATTTTGCACGTATATATAAAAATACTCATTTTCGTATTTTCTTATATTTGATTTTTTTCAAATATATGTCAAAATTAGTCTTGTAGGAATGTATTTTTGATAAGGAATCCAACAATTATTATTTCCTCAAAAATTCATTGCACTTTGGAAGTTATAAGCAAAACAATTTTCTCATTCTTTCTTTTTCTTTTTTCTATACTTCTTATCCACTCTTCTCTCTCCGGTCTTTATTTCTTAATGCAGTCTACTGAAAATGTGTGCTTTTATTGGGTCCAGTTATATAGGAGTGGAAAACTAAGTTTGAAACTAGGTACATGTGGGGTTACAACTAGAATTTTCCATATCATATCATGACATCTGAATCCTATTTGAGTGAATAATAATTGAATTTAGATAGATACCTGACCTGAACCAAAAAAATTAACCTTAATAGATATATTAGATATTACATTAAATATGTATGAAAAAATATCTACAATTTCATATTTTAATATGTAAATAAATATTTTTATAATACATGTATATATCTATCAAATTTATGTTTTTTCATAGTGGATATAGCAATATCCAATATCCAATCTGGAAATTTTGGATTCAATATCCAATATCCGGTCTAAATTATGTGAATGCTAGTTTTTTATTTATTTTAGAGTTGAATTTGGATTGATTGTGAGGATTCTAGATATCCATTTATAGGTTTATCCCTCCCACACATTTGTGATGTAGATCTTTTTATGTATGTCACTAAATATTTGAGTAGTACCATGTATTAGAAACATGCCATGAGACTTTACAAACTTCCATCTTTATCAAAGAAAAACTTATTAGTTTAATCTCATGGATCAATAAACATTCACAAGAAGAGTAATTCCTACAAGTGTGAAGACCTTGGAAATCAAATGTATATATTAGAAAACTACACAAAATATTCTTATTAAATCCTTCATAAAACATGGATCTCACCTACCTCAATAAAATGGTTATCTGGAAGAATTGTTGCTTTACCTTAGTAAGAAAATCATTAGTGACTAACATTTGGTGGTTAGCATAAAACTAAGTTAGTAAATCCTTTAAGAAATAACATATACCTAGAATGTCTGAATAAGAAAGCTAATTTTCCACTTGTCTTTATTTAAAAATTACAAAATAGAAAGATTAAAACCATGCATTGAACGCAATGCACATGGAACATATCAGCTCCAATAATTGGTGAAAAATTAATTTATGTAACCAAAACATGATTAACATAAGTTTGATCCCATCTTATAAGTATAATAACCCTCATACTACTTGTATTTACTACTATAAGATACATCTCAGTTGTAGAAACTGAATCAATGTGAAAACATTATATTCATATGATCTTAGTTGTAGAAACCATTACACTATTTGTTTTCACTACTTGTCTCAAGATTAGGTCTATCATGTATTGTTAGGGAAATGATAAAAAAGCACTATGCAAAACAAAGTATAAAATGTGTTGTTAATGCCATGAAAAAATTGAAAATGTTCACACTATTGAGCTATCCAAGCATATGTGGTGATGTTAAAATTGTTGTAAAACTTGGTAGAAGATGGTTTGTGGAATCCAAAGACATTCTAGATTAAGAGGAATGAGATTTACCCAAACAAGTTATGTTCACTCTCCTATTGTAAATTTGTTTGAATCATGCTACCATTTAAGGCACAATAAAATATATAATATTATGGGATTCCCAAAGTGCAAGCGTTACATGATTGTGTGGTTAGCAAAGGCATATTTTCAAATATGTCTCATGGTCAAAGAGATAACATCATTTTTATTGGTAATGTAACAATTTAGAATCTCCACTCTTAGTCCAGAGGGCCCAAACATATTAAATAATTGTTGTGTTTTGGATTAAACCAATACAAATATACAAAAATCCTTGATCCCACTAAAATGTATTTGATAAAAGGCAGGTATGGGACGTAAAATAGGTGGAACATAATGCATACATGAACAATAGAATCTCCAATAGAGTTATAAAAATGTTCAGATAAGAAAAAAAAATTCTATTGAAAAAAATTTTAAGTACAATTTCTATCTCATAGGACTGGAGCCACCAACAGAACAATCCCAAACATGGAGAGTATTGTTTGGTTTGGTTTGGCACTTTCTTACAAACCATTGAATAATTGGTTGGAGTAGTTTGGTTATAATATGTTCATGACAAGTCAAATTGAAGTAATACACACACATACACAAACATATATATATATATACATCTACATCTATATATATATATATATATATATATATATATATATATATATATATATATATGTATGTATGTATGTGTGTGTGTCTATTTGTATGTGTATAACATGTTGTATGTAAATATACATGTTATCTAGGTTAAAACTTCATGGTTTGACAAATTTTTACATTTTTAGATAAGTATTATGTGTTGACCATTCCTCTTTTTTATGGTGTTTTTGCATATATTTTATGATGAGTCTCTTCATCATGGAACCACCTCAAAACATGGAACAAGTCATGAAAAGATAAACAAATTTTATCACACATGGATAAAAATCATGATCACCAGTGATGGAATAAGAAATTTCAAAGCAAGACATGTAAATAACCTAATAGTGTTGTTTTTTATGAGTCTTTCAAAAGAAAATCAATATGTAATAAAGATAACTTGGTTGTCCAGTCAAGTTCAAATCCTTGTATTGTAGCCAAAATGTTGTCAAATTCTAGAGGGGGATAAGAGAGGTAGAATATTGTAACTCTAGACTACGTATGATCTATGTAACCCTAGATCATGTATGATCGATGAAAAAAAATAGACATATGTCCTACTAAGTTGAGAAAAAAAAGTTGTTTCTCATATTTTATAGTCATTTTTATGATATGAGATACTAATTGATATATTTTATAGGTTTTACAATTTTTTATTGAATGGATAAGTCATGGATAGAAGAGGATGATCAGATGAACATTAAATTATTATATGGAGTATCACAATTTTTGAATTTTGCTTTTGCAAATTTAGCAATGGAGAGAAGATTGTATGCCCTTGTAGAAAGTGTACTAATGTATACTAGGTCACTCGGAAGATTGCATTGAGTCGTATATTATGGTATGGATTTTTACCAAGCTATATATATTGGGGCTTTCATGATGAAGATGCTAATGTTCAAGTGGGCACTCCTAATGATCAGGATAGAATTTTAACCCAAGAATAAGAGAATGACATCCATCAGGGTGATTGCCTAAAAGCTAAAAATTTACAAGATATGTTGAATAATGTTTCTATAATTTTTAGTAAAGATAGAAATATGTAAGGAGTAGAGTCAGAAGGTGATCAATATTTCAACATTGATAATTTTTATATCTAGTTAAATTATTCAGAGTTAGAATTATATCCAAGGTGTAAGAAATTTAGCAAACTTGACTGCATGCTGAAATTCTATCACTTGGTTTGCCTTAATGGATTGAGTAACAAAGTGGCATCTATGTGATTTATTTTCTTTAAGTAGATGTTACCAGAAGGAGAACAATTGCCTAATTTTATTTATGATCTAAAAAGACAATTAAGGAGTTGGGTTTAGATTATGTGAAGATTCATGTTTGTCCAAATGGTTGTATTCTTTTTTAGAAGGATTATGCTAATAAAGATGTTTGTGATACATGTGGAGCATCAAGATGGAAAATAATTAAAATCCAACATGATGAGGATCCTAAGAAAGAAGCCAAAAGAATACTTATCAAGGTGCTCAGACACTTTCCACTTATACCACACCTCATGTGTTTGTTCATGTCATCAAAAATCGTTGCATTGTGGCCTACAAACAAATACAAAAAGGATGAATAGTTAGGACACCTGGTAGCCTCACCTTCATGGAAAACATTTGATATGATGCATCCAAAATTTGCTTCAGGTCACTAGAAATAATCAATTGGGACTTGTAAATGATGGATTTAATCCTTTTGGGACAATGAGCACTTCTTACAGTACATGGTCTGTTGTGATTATTTCTATATAATTTATCTCCTTGGTTGTGCATGAAGCAACCCTATTTTAAGTTGTCCGTACTCATTCTTGTACCATGTTCACCAAAAATTATAGATGTGTACTGCCCATTGATAGATGAGTTGAAAGAACTATGGGAAATTGGTGTACATACACATGATGTTGGAAACAAAGAATTCTTTCTTATGTGCACTTCCTTACTATGAACTATTAGTGATTTTCCAAGATATCCACATATATTTGGTTGGAATGTTGAAGGCTACAAATCATGCCCTTAATGTAGTAAAGATATTGTTTCACACATGTTGACACATAGTGTAAGGAGTGGGATCTGGTAGCAGATATGATTCCTACTTAATTTGAAAAACTAACCCATCTATTCCATACGCACTCAAAAGATATGCTGGAATAGGTGTAAAATTTTCATTTCTCAAATGATGATCTACAAAATAACCCAACTATAGCATTGGAATAATATTTCATGCTATATTCAATTTTATAAAAGTACATCAGCATCTCCCATAAAGGGTTTACATGAAAGTTACAACATAGTGATCTAAGTAAAGGGATATCCAACTATCATAAGTCTATCTCCTCAAGAGCTCCACCTAGAAGGTCCATGTCACCATGTCCACTCTTCCAAGTAAGCTTACCTTAGAAGAGAAGACAAAATGGAAGCTATCAACATAAACATCGACATGTTCATCTAAATTATGGATTGAGAAATATAAGGGAAAAAGGGCATCAAGTATAACAAGGCTCCCCATAGAAGAGGAAAAGTATTGTCCAAGTGGATATCAAAAGAGAATATGAATTTCAATAAAATGATAATCAAGAATAAGAGATTTTTTGCCTTAAAGCAATGTCGCAAAGATAATATCATGATTTATAAACAATCCCATGGTGAGTAATAAGTAGACCAACATATACTAAAAAGTAGGGTAGGAACCCATATGTATTATATACAAAAGGGTAGGAGTACTAAAACCTCAATGACAAACAAATTTAGTATTTGTAGGGAAATAAAAACCAATACATGTCAGGGGAATAAAATTGCATGCCTAATGTCATATGTAGTAAGAAAATGAAACCCAATGAATGATAGGGGAATAGAACTCATTGCCTATAAACATTATAAGTGGAAGGGGAATAAAACCCAGTGCCTAATATCATATGTAAACAATATTGGGAAGGTATTAGATGAACATTTTCCTTTCTGATTAAATTAGAATAGTTAGGGTTATCCAACTATCTTAATTTTGGCACCCAAGCTAACTGAGACCCAATGAATCTAATTTTCAATTAGATTTGGGTTTTGGAGGTTTCTTTCATGAGTTTGAATATAATTAGTGTTTAATACAATTATCTTAAATATTATTAATATATGCCAACATTTATCTTCAATAATTATCATTTAGATTTCACTACACTCATTTAGTTATGAAAAAGGTTATAGTGTATTACATTGCACAAATTACCATATTTCACTTATTTAACTTATTTAGTCCATTAATTTAATGTTTATCGAAGTAATGGAAAATTATCCTGATTTATGGACATTGAAATACAACTTTTATTCTAAAGAACATTATATATATTCTGAAACATAGTTTAGCAATTATTTGCATTTTAGTTAATAAAGGAAACACATATGACATATTTAATGGATTTAGTTACATGTTAGCACATTATTAAGTTATTATGTTAATATGAGTGTATTATGATATGTGATGTTGGTTACAGAACCTATTACTACATAATGTGTTATATACATTAACAATATCCATTACAGAAAAACTTTATCTTTGTTTGGTCAAATATAAGGAACCAAGCATTCTAAAGTCCTAGTTTTAGAGTCAATATGCTAGGTTTGGTTATGTTACAAATATCCAAAAAGTTTTTTTAAGAGGTCACGTAGGTTTTGTCAACTAAGCACATATTCTAAAAAGAAGCAAAGGCATTTGGCGGGGAGCAAGAATTTAGGAGTCCAGTTAAACCACTTTCTAGAACTCAAATATTATCACAATTGGAGGATAAATGAACCATAATTGGCAAGAAAAGTCCAAGAGGTAAAGATACAACACACAATTGGGATATAAAAAGTACATTTTTGAGCTACCATATTGGAAATTTAATATTGTGAGGTACAATTTTGATGTCATGAACATTAAGAAAAACAATATTACAACATTTTTGGAACATTGTTAGGTTTTGAGGACAAAAGAAAGGACAACTTGAATGTAAGGAAGGATTAGGAGAAAATGGAAATTAGATTATCACTTCATCCAAAGGTAGTTGGTAAGTATAGCCTCCTATCTCCAACATGATATACAATTAAAAGATGGGAAAATATTATTTTCAACCTCCTAAAATTTGTCAATGTTCCTAATGAGTATGCATTTAATATATCTAGATGTGCACATTCAAAGGGGTAGAATATTGTACCAATAAAAAGTCATGATTATCATATTCTGATGCAACAACTTTTGCCATTATTTGTCCCTATGGCTTTGCCCAATAAGAATGTTACGTCTTATATAATTAATCTTTGTCTCTAGTTTCAAAGGTTACACACTAAGGTCATACATCCAAATGATTTTGCTGCATTAGAATATGCTATAGTTGTGACACTTTATGATATGGAGAAGACACTCCTTACATGTTTTTTTGACATCATGGTGCATCTATCAGTCCATATCACTAATAAAGATAAGATGCTCAACCTTGTTTAGTATCTTTGGATGTATCCAATTGAAATGTAATTTATCACACAATAGTATTCAACTAATATGTCAGCATACAAATTTATGAAAATATATTCATAATGTTTCCTACATCTTCATTATCAAGTATTTGATGACTTTACAAAGATAGGTTCGTAATAAAAGATCTAGAAGGATCTATAGCAGAAGGATGTATAGAGGAAGAGTGTCTAACCTTTTGTTCAAGATACTTGGATGGAGTTGAAATAAAATTAGATTGACCAAATAGAAATGATTCTGATGAATCAGAATTGGAAAATGAGGCAACACAGGACAATAATGATTGGCCTATTTTCTTGATAGTAGTTCGTGGTGTTGGTAAAAGGGTACCATGTGTCTTTATAAAGATACATTGCAACAAGCCCACAAGCATGTACTATTTAATTATGAAGCAATTGAACCTTACATTAAGTAAATTAGTAACAATTATCTTCTATTATTAAGATACAATAACATATTCAACAAAGATGTTGCACATGTTTTGTATTCAGGAATCACTATGAGATCATTAGGAAAACACATCCTCAAAAGTACTTAAAGGAGGTTCAAAGTTTACACGGTAACATATTTGATGGATGGTTTAAAGAACATTGAAGTTTAGTTGGGAAATTTTGATTTGTAGTGCTTTATAAATAAAATCTAACAAGATTTTATTTTGTTAAATTGAGACTATCCTAAGAATAGAGATGGTGGGTGATAAAATCAAGTTTCTTTCTCAAGGTTCACATCAACTGGCCATTCAGTACAAACTCTATGTTGTCAATGGTGACAAATTTCATACCAAGGTAAAAGAGGCAAATTGAACAACACAAAATAGTGGAGTCTTTCTAGTTTCTAAGACTGAATGTTATTCTAAAATGACTAGCTATAACCCGATTGCTATTGATGTTACCTATTATAGTGTTTTGAAGGATGTTATTGTCCTCAATTATTATGAACACTTTAAGGTGACATTATTTAAGTGTGATTTGGTGTACATCTACTCTATGAGGGAAATCATGCTTGATGGACATGGGTTGGCCCAGTTAATTTGAGGTGACTTCAAACTATACTACTACCATTTGCAGTAGTATCTCAAGTTGAGTATGTATTTTATGTAGAAGATCCCACTACAAAAGGTTGGTATTTTGTTGTTAGGATTGCCCCACGAGATATATTCAACATGGAAGAATGATCATTTATTGAGAATGGCAAAGCTTATTTGCAATGTGAAATTGGAAGGGCCAACAATGACATAAGAGGATGATGTATAATGATTGTGACATGTTTTGAATGGATACAGAAGGAATTACTTTTGATAGTGAAACCATGCAAAATGAGAAATTCCAAGTGTAGCAGCACCATGAAGAAGTTTGACAAAGTAGTCATGGTGATAGTTTTGACTAAGGAGATTAGAAAATAATAGTTGATGTACTTTATTTACTTTGGAATCATTATTTCACTTGTATAAGCCATTTTTTCTTGGTGTATCTCAATAATTTTATTTTGAGGATTTTTTCTCTAGTTGTTTGCATTTAGCATGTCTGGCACTTATCTTAATCAAATTTATCCTTGTCTAGGATGTTGTTTATAATGCTCTAATGTTTATGTTTTTTGTATCTATGCTTCTGTCTAATACTTGTTGAAAAAAAATCAAAGAAGAGGATGTGAGTTTAAGGAGTGGGACCCGAGAGGGGATCCACTCACTTACCTTGACGGAAAAATAGAAAACCATCCAATGCCAAACTTGATAATAAATTTTCACAAAGGATGATATACTATAATTTAAGTATATATTGTATCATTAACCATAAAGTGTAGCAGTGGAACATCAAAATATAAATATTATGATATTCATGTGTAACATTGTTCTTCACCACACAAGGTGTACTTAAAAGGAAACTATAGGAAATATGTCATAGAGGGTAGAGGGTAAACCAACCACTTTAATCTACCTCCCAAGCAAGATCAGCTACACATGGATAAGTCTTGGTCAACTTTGGTCCACACCTCCTTTCTCTACACGTAAGCTTTGGAAGCATACCCCACAAGAAAAAACAAAGTGAATGTTGTCAGCATAAAAGTCGGTACATGCATATTATAGTGATCGAATAATTTTAGTGAAACAGGATAAAAAATAATATAACAAGGGTTCTGAGTAAGAGAGAGAAAGTGAACATCCAAATGGATATCAAAAGAAATATTTATATAGTAATACAAACCATCTATATGAAGAAACAATAAAGTTTATAATTAACAAATTCTTGCCTTTAAATCTCAAATTAGAGAACAAGATTAAATAATAATAAATATGCATGCATATAATCATGAAATAATAAGTACAACAAAATTCAAGGTATATGGAATCACCATCATAACTATGTACTATGGGATCACCGCCATAATCTTTGGGGGAGAAATGGCATCACAACACTATTACCTAGGACATGAATCATCGTATGCGCCCTCTTTTGGTAATACACACTATAGTGACACACCACGTGGGGTGTTTGTACATTATACAAGTTATTCAAACCAAACATGCATTATATGTAGAGAGGCAAGCACAAGTTTAGTTAGACCACAAGCAAATCATCATATTAGGGTTTCCATCATGAAATGGAACAATAATAAGAAATAATGCAATAAGGCTACAAATTGATTGAAATAACAATAAGATACAAGATTGAGATTCAATTTGCAAATATAACAGTCTGACTCAATAATTTTAATTTTGGAACCAATTTGTTTGACTATATGTAAAACATGCAAAATTTAACATAATATGTTACAAACAAGTCTGAGAGAGAGAGGGCAAATGATTCATTGTTCAATATGATTCAGAAGGGAATGCAACATACCTCAAAGATGCGTATAAAAAGTTAGGGTCAAAACCTCGATATAAACCAAGGTCAAAAATTACCTTTTAATGATTCAGATGTATTAGGAGTTAGGCTCCTATAAACAAAGCCCCAAAAACTACATTTTTTCATTATTAATTTAGGTTATGAAAATTAAATAGTCAGATAAATTTTGATTTCTCAATTTCTAAACATATTTATTAATTAATTAATGACTTTTAAATCATTAGATATGAATTTTATAAATTTAAAGATAATTCTAAAAACCCATAAAAATCACACATTTAATCAATTAGAGTTTGGTCACTAACATTATTCTAAAGATAGGCCTTATATTTCTGATTCCAAAACATGTCTTACTTTATTTTCCCAACCTTCCAGTGAATTATTTTGAATTATTGAAAATAAAGGAGATTACTTTTTTATCAAAAAATTATTTTGTCAATTACCCAAAAGCCCTTGGATCACGCATCAATAGCTTGATGTGTGACTGAGTACATCAGTAATTGCTAATAATTGAATGATGTGCGATATTATAAGAAATAGAAAGGAAAGGACCATTATGCCCATGAGTAGTGTGACAAACATTAAATCATATCAAGATAAATAGGATAAAATAGTGCTAAGCCCTTCTTCTTCCCCGATACATTAGCACTAGAACCTAAACAACACAATGATGGGGAACGAAACCAGAATAGAGAAAGTTAAATAAAGTGGGGTTGAAAATTCTATCCTGAAGAAATATGTGCTATTCCGATTTCAGAGACCTCCAGGATAAGCCCTGAATGGCATGAAGCCACTTGACCTGTTCCATCCATGAAGGCATGAATCATATTTGTGAAAAATAGAAAATGGGGTGATTCCATGATGTTAAACCATCACTGATGAAACAAAAAAAGGAAAGATAGTGATGATGAAACTGGGCAAAAATATCAACTGAAAAGTGTGAATCATCAAAGAAATTCATAGAGAAGAAACCAACAACAATATGAGCAAAAGAGGGGAAATAGGAAGATACTTGCTTTGGAAGCAATTGTTCCGAGAAAAAACCTCAACAAGGTACAAGGAAGAGAATTGTAAGGCCACATAGACTTCTCGACATCTGAGACACATCAGAGAAGTTGTGGTGGTATGGAAATGCAACTAGAGTTGGGAAAAGAAACAATGATCCAAGTGGTGATCAATGTGATCTTATGATTAACATTAGATGGATGTGTGATGTTTTTGTGATAGCCATATATATATAGAAGGTTGTTTGGAGCATTTGAGAGTCCAAGCAGAGATCGGAGATAGGAGAAAAGTGAAGTCCCTCGTCGACTCAGACGAGGAAGATATGGAATGTGATCAAGTTGGGGATCAGTGGAATTGGTACCGAGTGAGGAAATCATAGGACACGAGAGTCTGGGGTGAGGAAGAGAGGAGAGAGAGAGAGAAAGCAAGAGGTGGAAAATGCTAGGGACTATATATTTTAAATTAGATTGGGATCTGGATCGGGCAATGACCAAGGGGTGTAGCTCACAGATCCGAGTCTGACATTGACATTAATCAAAAGAGAGTGTGACACTGAGGACCTTGTGCAAGAAGCAGATACTAAAGCATGACATTTAAATCCAAGAAATAAAGAGATAAACCCAAGTTTGGTTAAGATTGGAATTGTATCTTGTCTACTCAAATTAAGATAACTAATCTTATTAAATTAAGTTAAAACTTTGCACCTAAACTAATTAGGAATCAAATAAACCAATTGTGTCCTTATATTTAGGTTTTGACATTATATTGTACGAGAAATTAGTTTTTAACTCCATTATCTCATTATTTATTGATAGAAATCAACATTATCTTTAATATTCAGGATTTAGGATCCTATTAACATTATCTTACTAGAAAACAAGTTTCATGATATTAACTTGCACAAGATACATTATTTTTCTCAATTTCTCATTAAGTTGATTAATGTCACATTAACATAAATAATGGCACTTAAATCATGTCCATTTACATGGGAAGCACAATTATTATTCCATTACACATATTAAGCCCTTTAGATACCTTTTCAACATTTATGCATGTTTATACACACCCAACCTTTTGTTGATGATACGCCTAGGGAGCCAATCATATGATGATTGCAATGGCACATCTTGTAATAGATTTGAAAAGAAAATTTTGAGTATTATGTTTCTTTTAATATGGGATAATGAATAAATATAATAATGTCCTAAGATGTATGACTCAGTGACATGTGAGCTTAGTTTGAGGACCTAAAGATGAGATCATGTGTATGTTATGAGTATTCATTCTTGTGTGAGTCCCTAGTCATATATTATTGTGGAATTTAGGACAACAATAATACATTAAGACCAGTATGTGTGTTTATTTATGATCTCATTATGACATTGGATATCAAATCAAACACATAGGTACTTTTTATGAACAAGTGTACTGGAAAGACCCACTCTTAGTGTGATACATGGAAGCCAACAATGGTGTCTAGAATCACATCTCAATGTGATAGTGGTGTTGTAGTCCTTAGACCTAAAGTCACTACAATAATTGCATGTTTTTCAATGTACTCTAACACTACTCAATCTAGCCCTGAAAAGGGTTGTTGTACAAGTAGTGCTTAGGTGTGTTGTGACACGTGGATTATTGTGAGTAAAATAGCTGGAATTTGTCCCAATCATTGTAGTCATAACCTGGACACTTGATGAGTGAGACTATGAAATGCATGGCCATGCTCATGTGAGTCAATATATGATATTGATCTCATGTGTATCTTAATTTCTACTCTAGATCAAGGAACAAAGTTTGAACATTAAGAGGATCATGTTTCCAGTCCTCATATTCAATCTAGATATTAGATACAAAGGGATTATACAATCACTGTAACACTGGTCTATATACTAGGTTAAGTTGTTCTCCAACTTCTCTAATTACTTAGGCAGTAATGAAGTCTTGGTAGATACCAATCATTTCTCATGAAATCATAATTTGATTATGAATATCACTGGCAATATAATTCAGAGCCTATAGGGTCACACACAAAGGATGCATTAGAATAGGAGTATAATTGTGGACCTAACTGTGAATGCTCTGAGTAAAATTGATTACTAAAACATTTAGGCAATCAACTAGAATAATACCATAATCTAAGTTAATTGGTTAAATGGTTTAAGCCAATTATTTGGACTTAAATTGTTGACTTATTTGATAAGTTAACCAAATAACCCCTAGTGATCAAATAGATCCAGATGACTAAAAATTAGTTAACTAATTAATATAATTAATTGTTTAATTAATTAATGACATGATTACAAAATATTTTAAATACAAGGGATATTATCGTATGTACAAGATTGAGGATAACAATTATTCAAAAATAATTATAAATTTCATTCAAAGGGAAAAGAGTTTGATATAATATGAAAGATAAACTCTCTACTAAGGAGTTCCATGATATGGAAAACTATTGTTTGCAACATGAAATAAAAACTATCTATCTAAATCCTCCATGGTAGTTTTAACATCTTTCCTTTTGACACCTTCTTCTCTAGAAGTCCATTTTGTAGTTTAATAACATTTTAATTTAAAATGTTGTGACAAATGATATGTATATCAAGATATACTGGTATGTGGGGGAAACAAGATATTCACATTTAGGTGTAACAACATATTCAAACATCAAATAATTTTTGTTACATAATCAAAATTTACATTTTTCATCATAACTCCTCAACCCTTATTTACTCAACCTCTGGGATACCCTCTTCTAGGTTTTTTTCCCTATAGTGGACTTAGACCACCTTCCCTATCTGGGGCTTGGTACCATATTGGTCTTCCCAATCTGGGGTATGACCTCATATGACCTTCCCAATCTAGGGCTTGGTCCTAGTCATCTCAATGACTCTCTCTCATTCTTTCCATTTTCAGACTTCCAAATATGGTATGAGGGGTTCAAGCAAGTTATTCATATATCATGTGATACATATAGGGGACTTATAGATTGTAGTAAAGTAAATAAACATCCTACAATTTAATTTGCAATCCTTTCAGAAAACATCAATAAACACAGATGTCGATAAAGTGAGTTGTCAAAGGCATAACCACATACCTTTCTGAAAAGTGACTTAAAGTCCAAGTAAATAGGTGCACTTAAGATCAAGAAAGCAACCACCCTAAAATTAATGCATAACACTCAAGTATTACTATTTTTTCCATAAACTATCATTAATACCGACTTGGGTTCCAAGTTAGGATTTTGGGGTCAAACTAGGGTTTCATTAGGGTTTTGGCTTTCTAAACCCTAATCATCACATTTAATGCCTTTTTAACTTCCAAACACTAATTTTGATATTATAAGCATTCTTTTTCTCACTTTAAGTCCAAGATGTCCTTTTTATCAAAAAAGACAAAACTTTATCCATAATAACAAAGAAATTAGGGTTTCCATGCTTTTAATATATTAAAGTTACCTACTTTAGGAACTTCTAGAATTTCAGTTAGAATTAGGACATGAATCCAATTTTCATGTGTTTCTTGCATTTTTATAATCAACTTTCATATATAAACTTGTCTCCATCTGATTTACTAATTAATTATTATAATTATTTTAAGAATTAACTTAACTGGCCAATCACAGACTGCCACCTCAAAGGTTGACTAGATAATGCCAACCCAGCACAGGGCCACGGCTGAGCCAACCGGCTCATGCCAAGTCAGGGCCCATACTCATGTGGCTAAAATGAGTGGTAAGCGGCAAAGAGGGGGGGAAAGACGAATATACCCCTTACCTCTCAACAGAATCGTCAGGGTAGAAGAGTCAATTCACTCCGGGTCGTATTCCTCCTTGTCGCTTCTTCCTTTGTGAGTAGGGATTCAACTCAAGGATTGACTTCGGGCCTCAAGTATTTCTACTGGAAATTGAAGGTACCACTACCTTCATTTCACCTCGACAGATTCGGTGATGGTGTTTGATTTCTCAGGGTGGCCTGTAGTCAGAGGACGGTGAGGTGGGTTCTCTGTTTGCATAGAGATAATTTAGGGGAAGGGGAGAATGGGTTGGAAGGGAAATTGAAGGTGGGGAGAGACCCTTCAGATGTGGTAGAGTCTTATAGAGACGTTTGTGGGTTTGTAGAGGGATTTTACCAATATATATAGGTCTGGATATGGAGATCGAGCACCCACTGAGATGGTGATTTAGGGAAGATGTAATTGTCTTCTGAAGTAGGCAAATACTTGTGTGAATAGGTATGTTTTCCTCTCACAAATCTATTAGAAAGATTTCTAGCTTTACACATATACTGGGTAGAGAGGAAATCGAACAGGAAAGATATCGATGTTGGGCACATGTTTCCTTTTCCTATTCAAGGTAGACAGGGATCTAAGTGTCATTAGATTTTCATCCAACAGCCATCAAGGCGTGCAGAAAATAGAAGGAGAAGTTATTATTTTCCTTTAAAAAAAATCATGACATTTAATGTATAAATCTATTAACTCTTCCAGGAAAACTAGTTTAATTCATACCTCTCTCTCATTTTAGCCTTTTAATCCCAAATTTTAAAGGAAAATCATAATCACTTATATCTAGGTGTGGACGAGATTTGAGACCAAAATATAGAAAATTAAAGGTGCTTTTCTTTATCTCAGAGACTCCCTTTTATTTCATTTACTTAAGGCGTCAAATTAATTCTTTTCTTTTCCATACTTGACTAGATTCTCTATTATGATATATTTTCTCATTAAAAATCATATGGAACTGAAACCAAACCCTAAGTTTCCTTCAACATCACTTTTCTAGAAAATTCCACTAAATCCCATATGTAAGTTATTAATTACCCATTATCTTTAGTGATTAACTTATTATTGGATTTTCTCTCTTTCTTTTACCCATATCTATTATTAGATTTTGAAAACACTAAAATCACGAAAATCACTACAAATGAGAAATTGCAAATTAAATCCATACTTCCAAAAAAAACATACCAAGCTTTCTAACATATCCTTAACAATCAAATATTTGCATTTCAATTATGTAAATACGTGTGAAAAACCATGTTATAACATCCTTTCCCTCTTATAGGAATTTTATCCTAAAAATTCAACTAATCTTATAAAAAGTTTAGGATTATTCTTTTTCATGTTCTTCTTTAGCTCCCATGTGGCTTTGTCCTACCATGGTGCTTTCGAAGAACCTTTACCATCTCAATCTTTTTATTCTTGAGTTATTTCACCTTGGTATATAATATCCTCACTGGTGATTCAGGGTATGTCAACCTCCCTTAGAGTTCTATCGGTTCAATGTTCAACACATGGGCATGATTCTTCACATAACGCTTCGTATTGGAGACATGGAACACATCATACATAATACTACATATCTTCTATAAATCTAAATGATAAGTGACCTCATTAATCTGTTCTATAATCTCAAATGGACCTATGTATCGGGGACTTAGTTTTCCTCTATTTTTAGATATAGCATGGAGGGGTCAAATTTTGAGAAACACATGGTCACCTATAGTAAAGTGTAAATCTATCTGCTTGCATCAACATACGACTTTTGTCGATCATGGGCTCTCTTCAGCCTCTGTTTGATCAAAGAAACCTTATCAGCATACAACTGTAGTTATTCTAACCTAAGCAAGGTCCTCTCACCGATATTATCCCAATTAAGTAGTGACCAAAACAGACTCCCATAAAGAGCTCCATACGGAGGAATCCTAATGCTGGCTTGGTAACTGTCATTATGGACAAACTCAGCTAAGGGAAGAATTGTTCCCATGATCCACCCCAATCGAGAACACATGCTCTCAATAGATCTTCTATGGTTTGGATCATTCTTTCTAATTGTCCATCAGTCTAGGGGTGATAAGCG
This sequence comes from Alisma plantago-aquatica, assembly GCA_963693085.1. Classification (NCBI taxonomy): domain Eukaryota; kingdom Viridiplantae; phylum Streptophyta; class Magnoliopsida; order Alismatales; family Alismataceae; genus Alisma; species Alisma plantago-aquatica. The sequence continues at coordinate 1,102,932,146 of OY856409.1, forward strand.
GTGTTGAATTTCAACCTCTTACCGAGTTCCTCTTTAACTTGTTTCCCTAACTTTGGAGTGAACTTAGGGTCACAATCAGAAATAATGGAACTCAGGACACCATGCAAACGAACTATCTCTCTAATGTAAATCTCAACTAAGTTGGACACCTTGGCAATGACCTTCAGGGAAAGGAAGTGTGTTGACTTGGTTAGAAGGTCCACCATAACCAATATTGCATCATGACCTTTTCTTGTCTTGGTAAGACCCACCACAAAATCCATGATGATCTGATCTGATTTACACTCATGAATCTCAATCGATTGCAATAACCCACCAGGTTACTAGTGCTCAACCTTCACCATCTTGCACATGAGACAACTATCCACATATGAAGTTATGGCTCTCTTCATTCCTGACCATCAAAAGTATAGATGTATGTCTTTGAACATCTTAGTGGTGTTAGGGTGTACCGTACACTTTGATCCATGAGACTCTTGTAAGATATAAGTTTTTAAGGGTGAATCCTTAGGAACCCAAATATGACTTTTATATCATATTCTGCCATCCACGCCCTCCGAGAGGTGTGTTTGAGTCTTTTTCATCAAGCCCTTCATATTTTCTAACTCTAAGGTGGGTAACTAAGCTACTACAAGCTTGGTCACAGGTCAGGTTTGATCTAGATATTGGAAAGATGAATCCTCTCTGTCAAAGGTTTTGGAGCCCATCAAGCAAAATATTATAGTTTCTCCCACTGGTTAACCAAACCAGCTGCACAACTGAGATGTTTTCTATTGAGGGGATCGACAACAACATTGGCCTTACTGGGATGGTAGGATATGGTGAAATCAAATCCTTTATATATTCCATCCAACATCATTTTTGCATGTTCAAGTCCTTCTGAGTCAACAAGTACTTCATGTTTTATGGTTGGTGAGGATGTCAAAGGTAGCCCCATATAGATAATGTCGCCAAATCTTCAATGCATAGATAATTACCACGAGATATAGATTGTTGGTCAGATAATTCAACTCATTAGGCTTGAGATGTCTAAAAGCAAAGGAGGTCACATGCATGTTCTTCTCTAACATGCATCCTAAGTCCATTCTTGATGTGTTAGTGAATATGAAGAAACCACATTACACGAGGGTATGGTCAAGACAGGGGGCAGAGGTAAGCTTTTCCTTCAACTCTTGAATTCATGCTTCACACAGATCGGACCAAACAAACTTATCATCCTTCTGAGTGAGCTCGGTCAAGGGCAGAACAATGTTTCAGAAATCCTTGATGGATCGGTTGTAATATCTAGCCAATCCCATGAATTTGGGTATCTCAGATGTGTTCTTCGGGAGTGGCCATTCTCAAATGGATGCTACTTTGGTAGGGCCCACTAAAATGGAGCCTTTATATATCATGTGCCCGAGGAACATAACTCGGTCCATCAAAAACTCACACTTTGAGAATTTCCCATAGAAATTTTGCATTCTTAGGATATTAAGGACCTTAGATAGGTGCTCACAATGTTGTTCTAGGTCATCAATGTAAACTAAGATGTCATATATGAACACTATGACAAAGGTGTCAAGGAAGGGTTGGAACAAACTATTCATGATGTTCATGGAATACACCTATAGCATTGGACAACCAAAAAGTCATAGTCACCATAGCGGGTTCAAAAAGTAGTTTTTGGTATATCCTCACTCTTAACTCACAAGTGGTGGTATCTGGATCTCAGATCAATTTTGACAAAACTTGAGTAGTTTTGAGCTAGTCAAATTGGTCATCTATGTGGGGCAGAGGATACTTGTTCTCAATAGTATCATGATTTATTATTTTATAGTCTATGCACATGTGAGGAGATCCACCCTTCTTATTTACAAAGAGGACTGATGCTCCCCACATGGATGTGTTGGGTCAGATGAAGCCCTTATCTAGTAGTTCATCCAGTTGGTTCTTCAACTCAAGCAACTTGAGGGGAGCCATCCTGTAAGGTGTCGTGCAAATTAGATTTGTCTTGAGAGCTATATCTATCGAGAAGTCCACTTCTCTCTCTAGAGGTATGCCTAGAAAATTGTCTAGGAACACATTAGCATAGTTCATGAATACCTATATTTCCTCTAAGAGTTGCACCTTCAGCTCTAGCTCAGTAACTACAACTAGGAATGCTAGACAACCTTTATCTACCATCTGTTCCACTTCCACAGCTGACACAAACATGTTGATGGTAGCAGCTTTCCTACCTCTAATGGTAAAGGGTGCATAGTCACTCTATTCTTATTTTATTTTCCCTATATTCTATTTTATCATTATAATTATAAAGCCAATCCATTCTTATAATGACATCAAAACCATTCATATCAAGCAAGATAAAATCAGTTGTGAGTTCATTGTTCATATACTTAATAGGGATGATTGGTGTCTTTAAGAGGGATGAGAAGATACGACCACCAGAGGTAGTGACTTCTAAGACATATCCTAAGTCCTTGAAGTCCAAACAAAGCCTAGTTGCAAGATTTCTCGAGATGAAAGTATTTGTAGAACCAAAGTCAAACAAGGCTTTAACATTATGGCCCATAATACCAAGCAATCCTACATTGTATTTATGACAGTCAATTTATTCACTTCATGGTAAAGGATATAAAAAGGAGTTTTCGGGGTGGTTACCTTCTACGAGCCGATTGGCATTAGCCTAAGCTTCTTGATTATTAATGGCAAAGAGTCGGGCCTGTTGGCACTCTCCTGTAGGTGGGGCTACCTCCTGAGGTGTTGCACCCACTGGTTGGGCCACCACTGGGCTGGGACATTGAGGGTTAGGGAGGGGGCATTTGGCTGGATAGTGTCCCTCTTGCTTATAAGAAAACCACACTTTCTTCTCAAAATGGCACTTTCTAGGGTGTGTCCTCCTACAGTGTGGCACCTTGGGTGCCCCATGCTGATGACTCTCATCACGGGGTTTTCCCTTTCCTCCATTTCTACCCATGACATGGTGATGACCCTGGGCCTTCCTGTTATCTTTTATCATCCTGAAAGTACCTTCAGTGAAGCTGAGATACCCCTTGGGTAGGTTCTATGTGGACATGATTTTCCTTTCCATGTCTAGGGTGAAGTTGAGGGCCTTGGTGAAGTTTGGGAGTTTACTTGCCATCACATGTTCCTTCAACAGGGGGTGCAACCATTCAATAAAATGTTCCACTCACCTCTTCTCAGTCAGCATGTAGGCAAAGCACTCAAGGAGACAGAACTTCTGAGTGTAGTCTACCATGGTCATGTTGCCCTGATAGAGGAGCATGGACTGCTTTTCCTTCTCCTTCTTGGTAGATCTAGGATTGAACCTTGTAGTTAAGATGGTGCAAAAGTTTACCCAGGCTATAGGTTTTTCAATCAAAACTCCTCTTGTGATGTAATTTTCCCACCATAGCTTTGCAGATCCTTCTAGAAGGTGAGAAACAAAGAGAACTTTCTTATTGGCTTACACCTCCATTGTGAAAAATCCATTCTCCATATCTAGGATCTAGACATCTACTTTATCAACATTTTTTTTCTTGTCCTCACCCCAAAAATTTCTATGTTTACCTTGATGAAGTCGAGGATGGTGTCTCTAAGACGAGGATGGATGGGTAGAGGTTCAACATTCTCATCTTTGGCTACATCCTTAAGGACCATGGCACTTATGGCCTTGGTGAGTTTCTTCTTTTGCTCTAGCCAGAGTGAATCAGGGGTGTGAACTACCACTTTCTTGACTTTCGGTCCCGAGCCAGCAGCATGGCTAGGGTCTTCCTTGTGCTTGGTCTCATCCTCTAACATGGATTTACCTTTGGGGTCATCATTTGGGTTCGATATGTTAAAGGGGATGGGCTTGGGCTCGGAACCTCCCTTAGCAGAGGCCTCCTCTAGCCTCTTCTACTTCTTGGAGTACTCCTCCTCTATAGCTCTCCTCTTCTTCTCTAAGGGCCTCTTCCATCTGCGGGAGGGCCTTGTATTGACCTCATTGTTTAGCATCCACTAATTAAGGAAAGACCCAAAAAGTTGAGAGAAATTACCTAAAATTCCCAAGGATCCATATTTAACTAAATAATAAATAATAGCAAATAATTTCCATTAATTCAAATATTTGTTTACAAGATGCTCGTCTAAAGAGTCACATGAATTTCTTACACAAGAACTGTACATATGAGAAGAAGTATCTATCTAATCCTACTTTACATATATTTAATGTCTTTAAGTGATTTCATATGGTTTATCATATCTTATCATCTTAAAGCATTATGAAAGAAAGCATGGATCATCATATCAAAATATATTGTGTAAGTGGGGTGCATTCAAAAGTGTGCAAGTACATAACAACATATATTCCATCAATTACTTGAAAATAAGAACTAGAACTTTATCACATAGTTTAAACCATACTTGATATGCTATCATGGGTGTGACCATTGTCCCTCTAGGGCTCATGTGCATGGCCCCTCGATGCATGTCATGCTATGGTTCAGAATATGATATCTTTATTTATGTGGTACTCATAGTGTCATTATAATTGAATAGAACGTAAATAAACACTCAACAATATAGTTGTTCAATCCTCGAGAAAACCTTAGCAAACACTAGAAAACTATATTGTGGGTAGTCATAGTTATAACCACTTACCTTAATGGTGAGCCATGTAGATTATGCAATATATACTTTATGTATGTTTAAGCAATCCAATCAACAGCCCAAGCAATTCAACATTTAATCTGCATGTATCTAAATCCTAAAGTGTGACCATAAAATTAATTGAATTGAACCCTACTCACGTCCTAATCTAGGGTTTGGGGTATGGGTAAGTAATAAGTGCACATACCCTAATTCCATCGCACAATACTTTATCAAAGTTATTAATCCACATTATACATCAAGTGTAAATCTATTTATCTAGTTTGGCCTTTTATGTCATTAGGAGCAAGTTATGTTAGATTATGCAACTTAAGATTATAATGTTAAAGAAGATTAGGTCCTAAACCCTAGCAATTAGACCCATCATATCCTTTCATTAGGAACACTTAGATTATATTAAGTTTGTTGATCACATAGCAAGTTATGTTCTTTAACCCTAATTCTTCATATGTGTGATGTGAGATTATCCACTTTAGAAACTATAATTGTCATCACTATTATGATGATCATCTTGATTTCTCATCTTATTCAACAATATTAGATAATAGCATAAAAGAAGGGTTTTTAAAGTTTCCCATTTTTTATTTTCGAAATAAGGGTTTTCATGTATAAATCACCTCTTTAACACATTAACATTACTTTTGAAAATGGGATAAGAATTAGGTTTCAACTAAAATTTATTATGTTCCTCTCATATTGTTGATGAATTTTCATATATTTCTTGTCTCAACCTGAGTTACCAATTATTAATTACATTATTTGCAAGATAATCTTATTCAGACCAATCTGAGTAGAGCATGTTAGAATATTCCATTATGTAATTTAGGCCATGTGGGCTCGGCACAGCCAATGGCGTGTAGCTGCCTCATCCATGTAGTCCCATGTGAGTGGCTTATAGGATTTTATGGAATCCTTTTTTTACCCTTTACGTTGTGATCAAGTCTGATTACACAGGTTAGGGTAATGAGGAAAAATCCCCAGGGGCTATCTTCCTTCTATTTGTGTTTGATGTCTAACCATCCCGCCATGGAGAGGTCAAAACCATAATTAACTCTCATGTCTAGGGCTCGGCGACTGCAACTGAAGAAGGATACACCTTTGGTGGGTCTTTACAAACTCAGGGAACCCCTCATTTGGGCCAAAGCATGACCAGTAGATAGATCATATACTCCACTCTACGACAGAGATAGGGATAAGAACCAAGAGATAAAGATAACTAACTCAATTCATGTAGCCCTAGTTCTTTAAAAAGGTTCACCCAACTCCTACAAAATTCCCAGTGTTCTTTCCATGGATGAGGATGGGTTGGAGCCTACTCCCTCAACCATAACTTCCCAAAGGGAGTAGTTGGCTTGTTGTTATGACCTTCTTGATCTACCTTCAATGAAGCCAAGGTTTAGGGGCCCTTCTTGGTTGCCCAAGGATGCTCCCTGCCCATAAATTGGTGGGAGACACTTCCAAAGTCTGGGTCAAGGTTACCACCTCCAACGATAAACTCGGGTCACCCTTCTAGGAACTCAACAAATCCTAGGGTACCTTTATAGGTGAATGGGTTCCTCATGGAGACCAACGATGCCCTGCCCTAAGATTCTGGGTTATGGAGGAATTAGGTACTTTCCATATACAATAAGATAACCACTACTTTATCGCTCATTTAAAATTTTCCTTCTCCTGAAAACAAAGGATGAAGAAAAAGGGAAAACGGTGAAGGGAAGAGAGAGGACAGGCTGAGGGATGGTTACAAGCATTATATGGCCATGGTTTCCTATTCAAACACAAGGTAGGATAAGAAAGTGTTGCCATGGATCTCTATTCAGATGGTCACAAATCCATGTGACACTTAAAAGGGTCGCCTCTAAATTTCTTAATTGGAAATAAACATGACATATTATAATTAATTGAATAATGCTTTCATTTTAGGAAAATCTAATTAATTCATATATCTCTCTCTCCTTTTAACCAATTGATATCAAATTTTAAAGGAAGGTTTTTGATACTTAATTCTCAGTGTGGGCAAGACTTGGTGGAAATATACACAAGTTAACATCACTTTTCTTTGCCTCTACATCTTCCTTCTTTTATTTATTTAAGGCATCTATTAATCCCTTTTCTCACCCATATTTGGCAAGATTCTTTATTATGATATCTTTTCTCATTAAGTACATTATTGAACTGAATCCAATTTATTAGTTGCCTTCATCCTATCTTTTTCTCAAAATTTCACACAATTCCATTTAAAATACCCATTGTGAATTACTTTTAGTAATTCCTTTATTATTGGATTTTCCTCTCTTTCTTTATCCAATATCTATTAATGGATTAGTGAAAACAATATAATACATGAAATGCATTCCAGAAGGAGAATTTGCATTCTCAAACTAAAACATGCAAATAAGGCATGAATGTTTCTAATATATGTATTCAAATATATCTATCAAAAATATGTGAAAATCCATGTTATAACATCCTTTTCCTCTTAGAGAAATTTCGTCCTCAAAATTCACACCCAATAAGGTTAAGAAGAAAGATGACTCATCTTAGTCTCAAACCTTAGGGTTAGTAACCCTGCTTAGATAACTTTAACATCTTCTATTGATATTCAAATTCCACACCTTATGACTAAAATTGGTACTGGGATTCAATTCAAGTTATATCCATATTCTTAGTATTTACATGATATCATCCCTTTATGATTACATTTTTCATTTTGTGATTTCAATTTCACTGGTGGTTACCCTTTCACCTATATTTCCAACCCATTGTTTGTTTATTTTTGCATAAGGGTGAGGTAGCATCTCAAAGCCTAGTTCATGTCATTAGAACTCAACTAAGGTATTCTTTCTCATATGTCAACTTTAAGCATAACATGTTTCTTTCCAATCTCTCTCACTCATAATAAAATGAAATAAGCACTTGACTGCAGCTAAAATATAGTGTTCATCCCATTCCAAGAGCAGATATGGTGTGTACATACATTTTCTTAAAATTTTACATTTAATGTTGAACCATTCTCAACACTGACTCCAGACCAAAATTACTTTTATAATTCTACAAGGTTCTTATATTTCATGAATTTGAGTGCCTTTCTCACTCTTGATTTTGTGCAAAACTCCTCTTAAGATTTCATTATTACATACTTGTATCTTTTGTGTTTACACCTCATGTCTCATTATCCTTAGCCATTTCCTCGAGGTCTCTAGGGGTATAAGTCACCTTAGAGTGATCTCATCCTTATGTATCTAGGGAGTGTCTCTCACATTCACCCCCTGGGCCTCATGAAGGTAGCCAATCTCTTGATTCATGGACCTCAGGTAAACATGGTTGTTACCTCCTGACGCTATGGTCTTATGCATTCAGTTCACAATCACTCCCTAACTTATGTATCTTTAAACATCTCTACTTGACCTTAGGATTGACTTAGGTCTCTATCCTGCCTAGGGTTTACTGAGATATCACAACTTTAACTATTTTCAAGCACATTATTTTCTTATGATATTTTTTAACCTGAACTTCCTTCATCTCTTAGGGTACACACTATTCACATTATGTCCCTTCATTGGGCTCATGGCAACTTTCCCTTCCTGGGCTTGGTCTTTTATAGTGTCCTTCCTTTCCTAGCTTGACCTATTAGTGACATTTCTTTCCCAACTTGGTCACTACTCATTGCATGACTTCCTCTCATATTGGCCTTCCTTTCCCAACTTCACCTATTGGTGAACTACCTATCCAGACTTGATCACTGGTCATTGCAATGACTTCCTCTTATATTGGCCTTCCTATACCAGCTTTTCCTATTGGTGATCTTCCAATCTAGGCTTGATCACCAGTCATTACAATGACTTTCCTTTATACATCAGTTTTACTATCCGTCTTGGCCGATTAGTGACCTTCCTATCCATCTTGGTCACCTACTCCAATCCACTTCCTTAGTAGCTTCTCTTGTGTACCTAAGATATGGCATACTTAGGTTCAAAGAATGTATGTGCTTTCATATTTTGTATACTTAATCATTCACATTTTAGGTGACATTCAAGGTTACCTCAACCCTAAACTATTTGGTCAACTCACCCTTCTAGGGAAGGTCCTAACCTAGGGTGTCTTCTTGTCTCACAAGAGGAGTTTAGGCTCTATATCCACAACTTGATCCCAAGGTCTTAGGATTTTGTCTCCCCCATATGTCCTTTCCCACTATTGGGTTAACCCACCCCAGGTCGGGACACCAACCCTAAAAGTTGATTTTTTTTGTAACCACTGATTGCTTATGTTTCTTAAAACTCTTTACATGAAATCTTTGCTCCACATGTAATTAAGGGAGACTGGGTCACCTAAACTCATTTGCATGTTTTTCTTATTCCTTTCTTACCCTAATTAGGATTCATGTGGGCACACTCCCATTTCCCAATATTAGGGTTTAGTATGCGGGTTAGGGACTACACTCTTCTCCTTAGAGTTTTTATCTCCCTTGACCCACTAGGGTTTTTCTAACCCAACCCTAGTTCCATCTAGAGTTTACCCTGGCATGGAAAACCCATAAAACATTTTTTCTTTATAGTTATTTCTACATTACATGTATATTAATTGGTGGAGGGTGCCTTAATCCTACTTCTTCTAAAAAAATCTAACTTGAGATGAGGAGAGAAGATTCGTTTAGGGTTTATTAAGCAAGAGGATTAGAAGTAGATGAAATTTTAGGTGAGAAGACTTGGAGGAAACACTACCTCATGTAAACCCTAGGTTCTGGCCAAACGGGTATCACTTTAGCTATGTGATTCCTTGTATACCAACTTAATGGTGTTGAGGAAAATATTTTCAGGCCCCAAAGTCATGACCCTCTTCTAGACACCATTACCATTAAGTCACTCCTTAATAAGTTTCCTTATATTTCTACAAAATACTTATAAAATATTGAATATTATTTGAAAAGAAATTGGGGCTCTAATACCAAATGTAACGAACTCACTTTTTAGCATCCCCCAATTAAGGAAAGATTCAAAAAGTTGAGATCCATTACCTAAAATTCCCAAGGATCCCAATTTAACCAAATAATAAATAATAGTAAATAATTTCCATTATTTCAAATATTGTTTACAAGATGCTCTTCTAAATAGTTACATGAATTTCTTACACAAGAACTATACATATGAGAAGAAGTATCTATCTAATCCTCCTTTACTTAGCTTTAATGTCTTCAAGTAATTTCATATTGTTTATCATATATTTCATGTACCTAAATAGCATGAAACAAAGAACATATCAACATATCAAAATATACCATGTACGTGGGGTGCATGCAAAAACATGCAAGTACATAACAATATATATTCCATCTATACTTACAAATAAGAATTGGAATTTTACTGACATATTCTAACCCATACTTGGATGCTATATTGGATGTGATCACTGTCCCTCTAGGGCTAGTGTGCATCACCCCTCGATGCATGTCACCCTAGGGTTCAGAATATGATATCTTTATTTATGTGATACTCATAGTGGCATTATACTTGAAAATAATGTAAATAAACACTAAATAGTGTAGTTGTTTAATCCTCAAGAAAATCTCAGCAAACACCAGAAAACTATATTGCAGGTGGTCATAGTCATAACCACATACCTCAATGGTGAGCCATGTAGATTATACAATATATACTTTTCTGATTCAATGTCTAGATCAAACATGTCGAGTAATGATATGAATAAAGTGTTTACATAGACCATAGTAAGGTCTTGTTATAACACATTGACTCAACATGGTGATCAGAGAAGTCATTTTGCTCTATGTTATTAGGAAATGCCTTGCTTTGTTGGTTATTGGCAGCTCTACTCTCTAGAATTCTTGATTGAATAGACTTAAAAGCATTAAAATTAGGCACACACAGAGGTTGTGAATATTTTGATCTTGTAACTTTATCTCCTCTTCCTTTATTGGGATGATTTTGGAACCTTGTTCCCACATCACTTTCCTTTGTGCATGTTTGAGAGGTTTCGGAAGCACCAACAATATTAGTGTGTAGTTTAGACATAGTTGATGGACCTTATAAAAACATAGAATTTAAATAACTATTGGTTGTTAGTGTTCGGCCCAAGGATGTTGGAAATGAGGGATGATTGTGCAAAAATTGTTAGTTGACAAAGAATCAATTGATTGGGCATCTTTAAAGAGCTAATAGTAGTTTTCCTTTATTTTTTTTATCTATCATTGTGCATTTCATGGGGTAGGGAATATAATTTTTTTGGAGTGGTTTGAGGATGAAAGGTCCAAAGATTATCAACAACCATGTAGATGTACAAGAATCATTGTTGCTATTCTGTCATGGCAATTATCACTATCCTATTCTCTCATCCTGAATATATCAAATCACATATATTATTATATAGTAAAAAAGATGCACAACATATTAACATGTATGTAATCAAGGATAAGTTAAAAAGCAAGCTCACTGCAACATACTAAAACTTCACTACCCTGAATCTAGAAGCCCTAATGCTCATGCTTGTAATCTAATGGATGATAAATGCAAATAACTTGAGTAACTCACATGATTAACCCTAATTGTAGATACATATGATCTTGACCATGCCATATTCTAGTAAACCCTAATGTGATGATGATATGATGTTTGGAACCTAACCCTAAATCTTGGATGTGATAATTATGGATATTATATGGTTAGTAACCACATCAAATTAACCCTAAGTTGAAGTTGACTAACCCTAATATATCCATCATTGGTATTGATTATAATGCATTAGTAATGTTAGGTTCTCAAATCACATAATATATCCCAATACACTTAGATTGGGCCTATTTACCTAACTATGGATTCATATGTAAATGAGGTCATGAAATACCTAATATGGGTCCCATTGTTCACTGGTACACATATAATGACATAAATGTGATTAATAAAGCTTGGGTCTATATAAACATGCATAAATGTTAGGATGGTATAAAATGTGCTTAATATGTGTAATGGAATAATAATTGTGCTTTCATGTAAATAGAAAATTATTTAAGTGTCATTATTTAAGTTAATTTGACAATAATGAACTTCATGAGAAATTGAGTAAAATAATGTATCTTGTACAAGATAACATTGTAAAACTCAGTTTGTAGTAAGATAATGTTAATAGGATCCTAAATCCTAAATATTGAAGATAATACTGATATATATTAACAAATAATGAGATAATGGAGTTAAACCCTAATCACATTGTAACTCTTATAAGATAATGTCAAAATCTAAAACTAAGGACAAAATTAGATTCTTTGAGTCCTAATTAATCTAGATGTAAAGTTTTAGCTTAGCTGAATAAGACGTGTTATCCTAACTTGAGTAGAACATTTTATTCATGTATATGTATATTAACTATTCTGATTCAAGGCTAGGTCAAACACGTAGAGTGCATGGACAAACATAGTGTTTGAAGGCCTATAACAAAAACCTAATGATCTGATTCCTATCAGAAAAAATCAATTTGAACCATCAATAGGTGAAAACCAATGTCAATTATCAACTTTTTCTGACTATTGTTATAGGGCATCCCAATCTTTCTCCACTAAACTATGAGGACCGGAGGTAATTTCTAACAAGATAGAAAGATTCTATTTGAAATCTTGTGAAGGTATAATATTTATTTTCATTTTTTCTACAATAAAATTAAGGTTCTGATTGATATTCATATTGTGGATAGAGTCAATTCACCATATATTCATATATAAAGGAGTAGAGAATAAATAATCTAGGGAAGAAATGGAGGGACCATGAGTTGGAGATATAGAGAGTCTACTTCCAAGAGTATAGTCCATATAAACAATATATTGAACAAGTTGTTCCCCGTGTACACAAGTCTTAAATGGATTTTTTTGTGGATTATTGGAGGAGTAATAAAGGGAAGGTAATTATATGTGGTCAAACAACTTGTATATAGGCTTCATTAATATCTAATTTCTTTGCTTCATAATATAATATTATTCATAGAGGAAGTCTGTAACTAACAAGACGAGCAGAAAATTACAAAAACTTAGCCACACAACAAGAACCAAGTCATTTGCATGCCTAAAATATGATATAAGCTAAATATTTAAATGTGATCATTGTGGAAACTTTGATGACATACTTTTATATGATTTTTACATTAACATTGTTTGTCTAATGAATATGGAGAAGGAGATACGTGGATAAGTGGATCTCATATATTTTTTTAAGAGAACTCATCGTAAGAAAGTTGGGAGAACACTGAAACTAAATATGCTAAAATTTTGGTGCAATATATCATATCCTAGAGTAGTATGTTACATATACTAATTGGAAAGTGTAGAAGTATCATATGTTCAGTATGAAATTCAACTAAACTATGATTTCTTGTGTTCTGGAAAGAAATTCTATGGAAAGAGAACAGCTGGAAAAAAATATAGCATGATTTTACTCCAGATGAAATTTTTAGACATGTTATGGGAGAAGAGAGACTATGATATGTTTGTGATTATGGGCTTGGACCATCACTTTTTGATATATGGGGAAAAATTATAAATCTCGGGAAGTTGAAGAAGCACAAAGGAACATGTTTGGGATAAGCTTGATGAGCAATGATTTGAAGTTGAGGCAAAACTTCAAGAACAAAAGGGTGAACTCAACTAAAAGTTAGAGGATTTATTTGCCTTAAATAAAGTAGGGATGAGTCAAACACATCATGCTGGAAATGGTCATGTATGAATACATTTTATACAATATGTGTTATGTTGATTTTTTATGGTCTTATCCTATAAAAAAATTATGTAGACAGACTTATCAAGTGAAACTCCATTACATGTAAAGAATTCATCATTCAAGAAGGGGCATGTATATTTCTATTTGTACGATTTACATATCATGTTATGTTTACATAAATTTCTTACCTAGACTATAATTTATATGTAGGATGTGTATTGTTGAGTTTCAGAGATCGAAATGCTACGGTTGCATTTGGTTGAGTTAATGAGGTTAATCCCATGAAAAGCATTGGAAGTATGATAGTGGGAAAATCATTTGTTGGTGTTTTCATAGAGGTAGTTTGTTGGAAAACGAATCTTAATGATCCATACAAATATATTCGTGATGTTTTTTGAAACATTATAGCATGGTCAAAAACACATACAATACCTTGGTGAGCATAAACATTCCCTTACAGTTGTCAATAATTTAAATAGAAAGTATATCTTGAGTCGTTTCAATTTTTTGTAGGACATGAGATATGAAGATCATGGATTCAATGATACTTCCTAAAGAGATGACATAGTTGTTTTTATTCAATTTTATTATTTTTAATCACATATGATGATCCAAACAATTTTGTTTCATGTTGATTGTCAATGACTATGTTGAGAAATGACAATCCTTATTTATTTTGACCTACTATTTTGATGTATATGTTGATGTGGGGACATGATATAGTCTAATGGGGTATGAGAATGTATTTTTGCCTCTTAAATGTGGTCACATAATTATTTGTGATTGTTTCCATGAAGTGGTAGTGCCTTAGTTTATTGATCAGTGTTGACCTTAGAATTGTATTTCATTTCTATTTTAGTCTTTGTATGAAACCAATATTTTGTAGAGCTGTTTTATGTATTTATTCATGTGCAAGTATATCAAAGAGGGGTCTATACATATGAGAAATATGATCTACTTCCTAGTTAGCAGCATATATGGTATTGTAATGCATGATACATGATCCTTCAATCAAGAAGCTAGCAGAACAAATAGCATCAGATCCTACATTCAAGCAGATGGATGAGAAACTTTAGAAGGGCACTCAAGGGATGATTTTGATGGCATTCCATGTTGGATCCACAATGGTATTTACAGCAATAGAATAGCTCATGCAAAATCTGAGTTTCACAGTTGTTGCTGAGTGTCTTGTAAAAGCTCTAATGCATGTATGAAATTGGCTTTATCTTATTTCTTACCATTACTTGAATTTCTTGATTGGGTGTGCATTATCCCTTGGTTCTTGTAAGGTAGGATAATTCTAGATGGTTATATTATTCACCACTTACATGAAAAATGCCAATAAACTTTGATCCTCATAATTTATAACTTTTTTCTAACACATTTATATATGGATTTTGGGCAATGCCAATGTTGTATATTGTCTTGTAGTGTTGTATTCTTTTCTTATCATGCGTTATTATTGTTCTAAGACCACATTGTTTGATAAAATAGGGTTCACCCTTTTATATAGTGGTTGAAGATAAACTTGCACATATTTTGCTCCAAATCTTGGCAGGGTAGGGCTTCCGTAGGCTATTATTAGTCCTAAATTGTCTGGAACAGTCAGACATGCATTTCCGATCTTTCCTTTTCCCTATATGGCATATATAATATAGCCTCAAATCTCTTATCCATGTTTTAGCTCTATACTAGACTCCTAATAAATGCATCCTCTTCTTTACATGAATATTGCTAAGCTTGTAGGCATCCTCTCAGACACACAAAACCTAAAAATGTTGACTACAATGTTGAAGTCAAAGTTGATGAATATCATCCTGGCAGTTCATAAAGATCATTCTACAATTCTTGATTTTTACCTTGTGTGAAAATTCATCACTTGCGATGCTTGTAGCTAAGAAGTTCTTATTTATTCTTGTAGTATATAAGCATGTATATGGAGTCATATGCTTTGAGTGTGATAGTGGATGTCAGATCAAAGCAAAGAAGATACAATTACCTAGTGTATGCTTTCCATGAAATTGGCAAGTACATACTCTCATTTGACTATGTAAGCTTCTCAAAACACTGTAAAAAGAATATTGTTGCATTTTTATGTTTCCTTACTTGTATTATCTCAATGTCTTTACCCTTATTATGATGTATGACGCGTATTCATTTAATCCATATTAGAAGTGATGTTTACGTATGTATTGTAATTACCATTTGTTGACTTTCTAGATTTGTGGTGATGTTAGAAGTAAAGGAGGGTTTCTCCTTGAGTATCTACCAGTGGAGGGCACTTTATTCATCTTGTACTTCCTATTGTAAAAATTGTGGTCAAGTCAAACCCTCTCATCTACCCTAGTTGTTGATCCTTCATGTTTGATAATGCCATAAATCTCATCCCTTGTGCCATTTCTTTTAACTATTGTGTGATATGTTTTGTTTTTTGATGTTGATCATGTATCCACCTCAGCTGAACTCTCTTATGATATATCTTTTTCTCATCCTTCTATAGTTGGATGAGCTTTTTTGAAGACTCCTCCCTATTCATGAGTTTCATGGATAAGAGGTCATACCTCATATCAATGGTAGGTAAGTAGAACTCTTGTTTTTCTTTCTCAATCATATTTTGGAGGTTCTTGAGGCCTCTAGACCACTACTGTAGCATTTTGTTAGTTTCATTGAGCTTATCAGCCACCACAACGGGGAGATCATCCTATACCTCTAGACTCCATGATTCTTCCACTAGCTTCTAACATCTTGGCTACCCAAGCCAATGGTATAGTAACTTGAATGGCCTGACTCTTCTCATCTACATTGTGATCTCTATAATGGTATGTGAATGATCACTATTAGGATGGTTTCCTAGAAAGATAATGGTTTATGGGAATACCTCTATCATAGACCTTGATTGATATTTATTTCAATCCATCTGGGTTGGTTGTTCTTCCAAGTACATCTCGACATATCATGTTGTTTGCAGCATCAATGGCTTCATAGAACTTTCCTAAGACAGAGTTAGAAATAACTTTCCTCCTTTCTTCTCATTTCTTTTACAAAGAGGATTGAAATTTATTATCACAATTGAGGTAGGTCTAGAATATTGGTGATGGATAGCATGTCTCATAGACTTGCCTTCACATCTTAGAGTTTTGCCCACAGACTATTGATACTATAATAAATCATGGTTGAAGCATGTTTTTGTGACCATCATGTCCATGGTGTGTATCACTTACAAAACCCAAAATTTGGTATTCAAACTAGTGAAAATGTGTCCACACTCCACTTTCTAAAGGTTGTATTCTAATTTCAACCCAACATAGAAAAGGCCATTGAGTCTATCTACAACCTCTCTTCAGATGAAAATTTCCAAGCAACTCACAATAGTTGCTTTGTTACCCTCAATTATCCTCCTTAGTTTATCTTACTTACAAGGTTGAGAATCTCCTCACACATTCCATGCAAGGATTCTCATTCCAACCTATGGTGATGTTCATCCCTATAATGAGTGTGATCTATAAGAAGTGGGACCCAAGAGGGGATCCACTCCCTACTTAATTTGAGGAATAAATCCATCTAATCAAAACACACTATCAAGCATGTTGGAATAGGTGTAAATTTTTCATTTCTCAAATAATGGTATACAAAAAGACCAAAGTGTACTAGAAGAATAATATTTCATGACTATATTCAGTTTTGTAAGAATACACAATACTCTCCCATTAAGTGTCTTACATGAAAGCAATGACATTGTGATCTAAGTAGAGGGATATTTGAACTATCTCAAGTCTATCTCCCAAGATTCAACTCCTTAAGCCAGGCCCATGTGTGCATGTCATGTCCTCCATATCTTTCACCTAGAGGTTGGAAGCATACCCCATAAGAGAAGACAAAATGGATGTTGTCAACATAAAAGTTGGTATGAGAATATCAGTTGGGGATTGAGCAACATTAAGAAAAAAGACAATAAATATAATAAGGCTTCCCATAGAAGAGGAAAGTACTACCTAAGTGGATATCAAAAGAAGATAAATTTCAAAAAAGATGATAATCAAGAAATACACTTGCCATTAATAAAATATAAGAGGTGTCACAAAATCACATATAAAGAAAACAAAACCCCTCACAATAATGATCAACGTGCATGCACTAGTGAAATATAAATAACAATTGCAGCTAAGGCTCATAACCTTAAAACATGATATAGTAAGGCACATAACCAAACTCCTTATATAAAGTGGTCACCAAACCCTAGTATGGGGCACATAACATCCATCCCAAAGTAATATGGGAACACAACCTAGAGTATGGGGCACATAACTCCATCCCAAAAGTAAAGGGCACTTAACTCCATAAAACCAATGCATGTATACATCCCTAGGAATACTAAATCACAAACATGCAAAATGTATAGGCAAGTGAAAGTTGAGTCATATAAATAGCATTAATGAGGTATCTATCACATAAATGGGCAATATAAAACATCCACCACAAAAGTGGGAAAAATTAGGGTTCCATCTCACAATAAGGAACAACTTGGTTCAATTCCACAATTAGGGTCTCATAATGAAGCAAAGTATAATTTTGGAGTCCAATATGAAATATAGACAATTTAAGGATGTCATGGATTCAAGTTCATAAAATTAGACCCAAACAGACCATCAAGACAAAAAGAGAGATTTCAGTAATAAGATACCTCAAAGTAGCTCAAGAGAGAAATAAATTGGACTAATGGATGCATCATAGCTCAAGATGTTTGTCAACTTGTCAAAGTCCAAACCCTAGTTCCAAGTCAGGGTTCTTGTTCACCTAACATAGATTTTTATATACAAACCATTAATTAGTATTTATATTATAAATCCAAGATTACTATTCTGATTTTATTCAAACTTACATTATGAGATGTATGTATTTAGGTAGATAATTCTTTTCTGATTCTAACGAGTATTTTTGTGTACTTTTCCAATAGCCAGAGAATTAGTTATCTATTTTAGAAGTATTGGCCAATGGAAAAATTAGTTAAGCCAAGTTGCAAATGTATCTAGTTTTGAAAATTGTCAATCTGAGTTGACCCTATCAGGATAGGTCAAGTGTCCCGACCAGGCACACAACTCATAAAAGAAATCAAAAGACTCATTTGCCCTTAAAAGAATGAATAATGAAAATAAAACCAGGGCAATACAGTAAAATACCTGACAATCATCTCTTCACTTTAATGGAGAACCCACAAAAATTGTAGATCTTTGGGAACTATATGGTGGAAATCAAAAACCCATTCATCAACTCGTGGCAGGGATTAAGGAGAATACCCTCATCTTTTCCCTACTTCGTCAAACTCGCCTATCCTAGGAAGAGGTTGCTAGGTGATCCAAGATATAGTATGCACCTCCCAACATGATTGGCAAAGGAAACGGGCTGAGCTCCATCAAACAAGGGAATAGAGAGCAAACTCCAGATTGTATACCACTCGTCGAAACCTAACATAGTCAATGTGAGCAAAACCATAACAAACAGGTCATTCGATTTAGCGTGTTAGCACTAGAGACCAGAACTAAAAGAATTAAGTTAGAAAAAGGTGGAAACTTGGGATACCACATAATAAACAAAAATTGAAGGTTGCCTTATCTTGAATGGACTTTGAGGGATAGTTTTGTATGATCTGCAGGCCTCACGGTGAACCCTAACAAGTAGACGAACCCTGGGACTCAAGCCGTTGGTAGGAGCAGATCGGTTAAACATGTCAAGTGGGGTCGAGGCTAAGCCGGTGATTGTGAGTGATGATATATTACATGGTAGTGATGAAGGGATTTTTTATAGGGTTCTAAAGGCATGAGAAGATGAGGGGAAGGAAAGGAAAGGAAATAGCATACATGGGGGAAATAGGGTATGAAGGGGCAGAAAATGTTAGGGTTTACAGTTAACCAACCCTCTCAAAGTTGGGATTAGGAGGGGTGGATATGTGATAGGGAGATAATGGAGAAGAAATCTCAGCATGAGCTGAATCATAGCGGGAGAACATCACAAAATAGAATCAAGGAATACAGCATTGTATCAAGGCGGGGAAAGAAGGAAAGAAATAAAGGAAGAAGGAGATGGAATGACTGTAAGATCACTATCAGATGGATGAGATAGAATTTGGGTTAAGCTAGAAAGGAAAACCAGCATGACACCAGTGACATCCGAGAAACTTTAGGAAAAATCAGTTACATCAGTTAAATAATTGAAATATCAAGCATTTTAGAGTGTGCTTTCTTTCCTCTTTTGTTTGAGGGTCAAAACGATATTCAAACAAAGTGAAATTTGACACCTAGACTAAATAGTACATCTAAATTCCAATTTTACAATTAATATTCCATTTTGGGATTGCTTTCTTTTTCTTATTAAATATGTTTATCCATAAATTATATTCTCTCTCCTAAATACAACTAGGATAGATATGATTCTTCAATTAATGTGAAATCTCACACATAGACTAATTTTGATATGTAGAATTCTAATTTGGGAATTTTTTCCCACTTTTAAACTCATTCAATACATTATTTGATATTTTAGAGCAGTTATATTTTCTTGCCCAAAAGAAATCAAGATATCTAGGATTGTTTATTTAATGTGAGACTGTCTCCCAAGCTAATTGGGACCCGAGGAACCCAATTTCCTCATTAAATTTGAGATTTGAGAAATCTTTTATGAGTTCTAAACAATTAGGATTTTTACTCATTGTCAATATATTAATATAAAATTATATTATTACCACATATTTATTATCTAGAGTATCATTATCTTCACATTGTTACAAAAAGAGTTTCATTGTTTTATTATGAACGAGTTTCCATGTTTTACTTATTTATCCTATTTAGTCGATTAATTCAATTTTTATTTAAATAATGGAACATTATTCATATCTATGGACATGGAATTCACATTATTTTGTATTCATGTGTTAAGCACATTGTGCCATTTATTAAACATACCTTAGCCAGTATGTAAATATTGGTTATCAAAGGAAACATAGGTGACTTATATCATGTTATGTGATGCCATTAAATGTATTGTACTTGTTTTTATAACCCATATATTAGAGTTAACATTGGGTTAACCATGTTACATGTATTAACTATATACATTAAGGTGTAACTCTATCCTTGTCTGGTCAAGTCTAAAGATCTAAGAATACTAATCTCCTAATCATGGAATAGGGTAAGTTCCTAGGTTTTGGTATGTTACAACAGTCCACCCCTTAAAGAGGATTTTGTCCATGAAATCCAACCATCCTTATACTACCAACAAATTTTACACCACATAAAAGGTTTAACCTAATAAGTCAAAATAAATAACTCTTAAAGATATTAGGGCTATGTATACATCTTTTAGTCATGATTACTAAAAACTCTTAAAGATATTAGGGATATGTATACATCTTTTAGTCATGAATACTTTGGGTGTTTATTTTGTTCATGCATCCAACTAACTGGTCAAAACCACTTAGGTTTGAGTTTTAGGTCCTTGTGTTACTAACCTAACAACACTAAGATTCACATGAGAAACCAAAAACTAATAGGGTATATAACAGTATGTTAGCTAAATCTTTAGCACAATCCTTACTATCCTAGTCATCACTTCCACTCAAAATTGGGGTTTATGAACTCCATTACAACTAAATATAGGGTTTCTATATAAAGCTTCATACCTCTCTTCATTGTGACTCAGTTTGAGAAAACATTGATGAATCCATTAAATTTTCTTTTGCACATATAATAGAATAATGGAAAATAACTTTTAATGATGAAATCTATTTGACATAAAACAAAAGATGGATCTGAAATCAATCACAAGAACCAACTCACAAGGCATTCAATTTAAGATCTTCTTATCCTACTACTTCAACATCATCATAACATATCTCCATCCTCAAGTCAAACTTCATAACATTCATAAACACATGCCATAACTAACCTACATCATTGAAAATGATCAACTAGAGTCTCATCACGTAAGGGTTTATCAAGCATGATTCTTTTGTGTACCTCATATGATTTTAAATCTACCTTTTATCTTTCTCATGAATAACATAGGTCAATTCTAGGTTAAACACCTCACCCAGAGGGTGACTATGTAAGGTAAGGGTTCTAATTGGGAACTTACGAGACAAAATAGGAAACCTAAGGGAAACAAAATTGAAGTAGTATGAATCTAACTACTATGAGTATGATACTATATTTTAAGGAGTGAGACCTAAGAGTATCCACTCCCTACTTAATTTGAGGAATAAATCCATCTAATCCAAACACACCATCAAGCATGTCCGAATAGGTGTAAATTTTTCATTTCTCAAATAATGGTATACAAAAATACCAAACTATAGTGGTAGAAAAACATTTCATGACTGTATTCAATTTTATATGATTATAAAATATGTTCATAGTAAGGGGCTTACATGAAAGCATCTACATCAGGATCTAAGTAGAGGGATATCCAAACTATCTCAAGTCTATCTCCCAAGAGTCAGCTCCTTAAGCCAGGTCCATGTGTGCATGTCATGTACTCTATATCTTTCACCTAGGGGTTGGATGCATTCCCCATAAGAGAAGACAAAATGGAAGTTGTCAACATGAAAGCAAGTATGAGCATATTAATTGGGGATTGAGAAACATTAGGAAAAATGACATTAAATATAACAAGGCTTCCCAAATAAGAGGAAAGTACTATCCAAGTGGATATCAAGAGAATATGAATTTCAAAAACATGATAATCAAAACTACACTTTCCATTAGTAAAACATAAGAGGTGATACAAAAGCACATATAAAGAATTCAAGGAACAAATCCCTCACAATAATAATCAACCTGCATGTATGTGAGATAAGCATATCACTAGTGAAATATAAATAACAATGGTGGCTAAGGCTCATAACCCTAAAATTTGATAGAGTAAGGCACATAACCAAATTTCCTATATAAAGTGAGCACAAAACTCGGGTATGGGGTACGTAACATCCATCCCAAAATAAAATTGGCACATAACCCAGGGTATGGGACACAAAACCTCCATCCCAAAAATAAAGGGCACAGAACCCCATCAAACCAATGCACCTATACGTCCCTAGGACTATTGAATCTCAAAGCATGCAAAATGTAGAGGCAAGTGAAAGTTCAATCATATAAGTAGAATTAATGGGGTTTCCATCACATAAATGGAAAATATAAAACATCCACCACAAAGTGGGAAAAATAAGGATTCCATCTCACAATAAGGAATGACTTGGTTCAATTTCACAAATAGGGCTTCATCATGAAGAAAATTATAACCATGGAGTCTAATATGAAATATAGACAGTTAAAGGATGTCAGCAATTCAAGTTCACAAAATTAGAGCCAAATAGGACATCAAGACAAAAGGAGAAATTTCAATTATAAGATACCTCAAAGTGTCTCAATAGAGAGATAAATAGGATTAATTTCTCACTATGGATATGAAGATGCATCATACCTCGATATGTTTGTCAACTTGTAAAAGTCAAAACTCTAGTTCCAAATCAAGGTTCTTGTTCTCCTAACATAGATTTTTATATACAAGCAATTAATTAGTATTCATATTACAACCCTAGATTACAATTCTGGTTGTATTTTAATTTAGGTTATGAGATGTATTTAGTAAGGTAGATAATTCGTTTCTGATTTCAACATGTATTTTTGTGTAATTTTCAGATAACTAGAGAATTAGTTATCTATTTTAGAAGTACTAACCAATGGGAAAAATTATTTAAGACAAGTCGAAAATTTATCCAATTATGAAAATTGCTAATCTGAGCTGACCTTATTAGGATAGGCCAAGTGGCTCGGCTAGGTGCACAACTCAAAAAAGTAATCAAAAGACATTTACGTCCTTCAAAGCATGAACAAATGAAAATCAAAACAAGGGAAACACAGTAAAATTTGTGGCAATCATCTTCTTCACTTCAAAGGAGAACCCATGACAATTCTAGAACTTTGGGAGCTCTATTGTGGAAATCAAAAACTTGTTCGTCAACTCATGGCATGGACTAAGGAAAACACCCTCATCTTCTCCCTACTTTTCCAGACTCGTCGATCCCTAGAAAGGGTCTTGAGGTGTCCATGACATAGCATGCACCTCCCGACATGAATGGTGAAGGAAATGGGCTGATTCGGTCCCCGGAACCCATCAAACAAGGAAATAGAGAGCAAACCCCAGATTATATATCACTCGCAGAAACCTGACACAGTCAATACAAGCAAAACCACAACAAATAGGTCATTGGATTTAGCGTGTTAGCACCAGAGATCGAAACCAAAACACTTAAGATAGAAAAAAGGGGAAACTTGGGATACCACACAATAGCCAAAATTGAAGGTTGCCTTAGCTTTGATAGACCTTGAGGGATGGTTTTGGATGATCTCTAGGCCTCAGGTGAACCCTAACAAGCAGACAAACCCTGGGAGTTAATTTGTGGGTAGGCGAAAATTGGCAGAACATGTCAAGCGAGATCGAGGCTAACTAGATGGTTTTGAATGACGATATAGGACACTGTGGTGATGAGGAGATTTTTTTATAGGGGTCTAAAGGCCTGAGAAGAAGAGGGGAGGGGATAGAAATAAAAAACTTGGGGAAAATAGGTGATGAAGGGGGAGGAAATTATTAGGGTATTATAGTTAACAAACCCTATCAAATTTGGGATTAGGAGGCACTAATAGGTGATAGGAAGATCATAAAGAAGATATGTTGGTGTGAGATAAATCAGAGAGGGAGAAATTTGTGAAATAGAGTTGAGGAATATCACATTGTATCAATGTGGGGAAGAAGAAAGAAATGAATGAAGAACGAGATGGGATGGCCTCAAGATCACTATTGTAAATATGAGATAGAATTTGAGTTGAGCTAGAAAAGAAAACCAGCATGATACTAGTGATATCTAAGAAACTTTAAGGAAAATTAGTTACATCAATTAAATAATTGAAACATTAAGCATTTTAGAGTGTGTTTTCTTTCCTCTTTTATTTGAGGGTCCAAATAAAAATAAAATAAAGTGAAATTTAACACTTATACTAACTAGGATACATAAATTCCAATTTTATCATTAATTTTTTGGTTTGTCATTATTTACTATTTCTTATTTAATATTTTTATCCTAAGGTTATATTCTTTATCCTAGATACAACTAGGATAGATAAGATTGTTCAATTAATGTAAAAAATACACATAGACTATTTTTGGTATGTAGAATTCAAATTTGGTATTTGTTTCCACTTTTGAACTCATTTAATGCATTATTTAATATTTTAGAGCAAGACTTGTATTTTCTTGCCCAAAAGAAATTGGGATATATAAGATTGTTTATTTAATGTGAGACTTGGCTCCCAAGCTAATTGGGACCCAAGGGAACCGATTTTCTCATTACATTTGAGATTTGTGATTTCCTTTTATGAGTTCTAATACAATTATGATTTTTGGCTCATTACTAAATATATTATTATAACATTACATTATTACCATCATTATTTATTATTTAGAGTTCCATTATATTCACATTATTACAAATAGAGTTTCCTTATATTATTATGCACTAATTTCCATGTTTCACTTATTTTTCATTTTTTTCTATTAGATTGATATTTATTTAATTGATTTAACATTATTCATTTTATGGACATGGAAATTTGCATTATTATGTCTATTCATGTATTAGGCACATTATGCCACTTATTAAATATATCTTAACCATTATGTAAATATTGGTTATCAAAGGAAACATATGTGACTTATATTGTGTTACGTAAAGCCATTACATGTATTGTATTTGTTTTCAAACCCATATATATCAGTGTTACCAGTGGGTTAACCATGTTATATGTATTAACGATATGCATTAAGTTCTAACTCTAACCCTTATTTGGTCAAGTCTAAAGATCCAAGAATATGAATATCCTAATCATGGAATGGGATAAAGATCCTAGGTTTTGGTATGTTACAACACTTCAACCCTTAAAGAGGATTTCTTCCCCAAAATCCAGACATCCTTATACTACCAACCAATAACTCTCCACCGCTTAAAAGGTTTAGCCTAATAAGTCAAACTAAATAACTCTTAAAGATATTAGGTTTATGTATACATCTTTTTGTCATGAGTAATTTGGGTTTTTATGTTGTTCGTGCATTCAACTAACCAGTTAAAACCACCTAGGGTTGAGTTTTAGGTCCTTGTGTTACTAACCTATAACCCCAAGGTTCACATGATAAAACAAAAAGTCATAGGGTATATATGTGATGCACCAATGCCATATTAATGAGATAAATCAAAACAAAGCACACAATTAACAGTTAAGAAACCACATTACCAGAAAGTAGGTAGAATTAAAACCAATCTCATATAACCATCATTGTGCAGAAACATATTACATCGAGGTCCAAAAACCTATAACATATCACATACAATATCAGGTATCACATCTGTATAGTGTCCATCTGCCACATAGATATTAAAAAAAGATCTATTCTCATGTACAAGCCACATATACAAGCCATGACAAACTGCCAAAACACATATCATTCTATAGATCATCTACAAAACACATCCATTCCCAGACCTAAGAGTACATGGAACGACACATAGGACTCTACTATGACACAAGCAGCATCCAACCTTCTACATCTACATATCTTCAAGCTACTCTTCCTCAACAACACGATCTCTACCATGTCGCTGACAACCATATAAAAAGATGTGGAAACCCACGGGGTGAGACCAATGTCCCAGCAAGAGATGTAACTCTCACCAGTGGTTATTGCTACAATAAGATGTATAGTTATAACAGATTAAGCATTTATGAGCAGATTTAGCTAAATGAATAATTAAAACTAATTACATGGGTTAAAGCAGCTATAACATGTAGTCATAGTAACATGATAAGAAAGAATATGAAGAACGAGTATAATAGCTAACTTCTCTTACCACATTATATAATAACTTAGCAGTATAAGAAACAAGGCAAGGGTAAACATCCAATGTGAATCGTGTTTAACCCTAAACATATATACTACATGGATGTATTACATCTTTTAAGCCATGAGGAATTGAGGTATACCACTTAAACCCCAACTGTCCACTTCTAAGTTGAAAACAGTTCCATACAAGATCTAGGAGAGTCGGACTCCAATGATCTCCTTTGTCCTCAGTCAGTACGAGTCCACCGCAGTAACATATAGAGTGCAACTGCAAAATAGCCTAGTCCACCTTGGTATATAGGTCACGACACTAGTGAACAGGGTATACAAACCCAAACATTTGAGGTACAACCACAGTTGTCCTCTATCACATCATATACACTGAGATATGATTTTAGCCTTTCTCTTATCGAAGCATGACCGCAGCCATCCTCAAAATCATGGAGTCAAGATGTCAAAACCACTTAGTCACTTGCACCTCACATATTTAAAAATATGTGCTCTAAGTTTCCCTTAGGAACATTGGTTTCACCATCCAGTAAGTCCTGACACTATAATGGATCTATGGCCAGAGTAACTACATGATTAGGGTTCCACTTGATTAGTTAAATCCAATTGGGTGTCTTTTATTACACCAATCAAATTATAAGCAAACCCTAGAAAGATTCTACAAAAGATAAGGTAAAATGTAACCTTAGAAGATATAAAATGTATGGAACATAAATCTTATCACATCACCACATGGTATTATTCCACTATCATACACAAGGTCATCAATATTATCACATCATCATGGGATATCAATCCCCCATCACATCACCAGAGGATATCACCTCAAGTAGGATATAAAACCATTGCCAAGGACATAAGACCATTCACATTATACCTTGTAAGAACATCATTATCTCTCCATGCCTCATCAAGGCTCATCATTACCCCATACACATAATATACATAAGTTCAAGATAGCCATGCTTTCAAGAACCATGATGCTCATATGATAATAGATTAGGGTCATAATAGTTTAGGAGATATAAAATACTCCATTATAATGCTAATTATTCAAGTAACTAGGCAACATCATTAGGTACTTGCAATTAGGCTTAGGTTTCAACATTGTAACCAAATTAGGGTTTCAGATCAGCAATTAGCATTGAACCATAGTTATCATCATCTCCAACATTCTTGGAAGCACATTAGGTCAATAATCAACATCACAAGGTCAACCACATAAGACAACCATATGGATCAGAAATCACCAACAGTCGCATAAGGTAGGCCATATCATTGACCGCATAAACCTGATCACAAAATTCTCTATGACCGCATAGACTAGGCCACTTTAGCAACCGAAGAGACTAGAGTTAACCCCTTCATTGATTGCATATGCATAGGATGGTCATCTTCAGTGACCTCAAAGACCCCAAAACAAAATGACCAAAGAGAACCAAGGAAAGACCCATTGACCGAAGAAGAATCTTGGATAACAAAGGTCATGAGAGGAAGCTCATCAACCGAAAAGACCATACATACATAGTGACCACTTATCTCCCAAGACATGGAGATCAAAGAGACATGAGAAAACCCATCGACCAAAGAATATAGGTCACCTTAGAAACCACTCAAAGAGGTCTATACTTAGCGACCACAAACTGGTAAAACTCTTTGACCATATGATCCATAGTGTGGAAAACATCAAGAGAGAGAAAACCTCATCCAACACATGACCAAAATAGGTTGACCATCATCATGAAACCAAAACCACCAAGGAGTAAAACATAAGGCAAAGATCATCTTCAAAACCCTAAATCTACCACCAACATGAGAGGAAAATTGAACCATGAAGAAAGAGAGAGAAACTAGTGTTTCTACCATAATCCAAGTTTCCAAAGCCTCCATCATCAAGAAAGAAAATAAAACCACTAGTTTGAGGAGGAAAACCAACATTAACAACATGCATGTAAGGATCAACACCCCCATCATCAACAAGATAAATGTGCACTAGATTAGGGTTTAGTAGAAAGGGGTTCCTCTACTCAAGAATCGCCTAGAACTTAAACCATAGCTCATTAAAGCATCAACATTCTACTAGGAACAACATTTTAGATAAAGGTTTATTAGCATGCAAGATTAAGTGCAAGTAATAACTGAGGAGAGGGTTATATAACTCCCACAAACAACTCAAACAACAGATTCTCCTAGGAAAGAGAGGAAAACCCAAGCTTGATCACCACCTCACAGCCAACATAGCATCACCTCAAAGGAACAAGTACAACCCTAGGTTAAAGGAGCACAAAGAATAGGGAAAAACCCTAGGTGGAGAAGACAAGAAAGAGAGGTGATCTTCAACTCAACTTAGGTACTCTAATAGAGAACCATGAGTTCGGCCAAGAAGAGAGAGTTCCTCAAGAAGCATTACAATGGAAAACCATGGATTTGTCCAAGAGAAAAAGAGACATTGGGTTGCAAGAAAATGAAGATCAAGAAAGAGAGATCACTTACCAAGATCAAGGAGCACCAAAGGATCACCAAAGAAGAGTTGCACCAAACCCTAGATCCACATGCAAGGGTTCGGCCACCACCTCCAAGGTTGAGCTCTTCTCTACCACCAAGAATACAAGGGATGAGGTCCAAGGAGAAGACAGAAAGAAGAGGGTGCAAAATTATCACTTGCATGCTAAGAGAGGGATACATATGTCCAAGGGTAGAGAGAGGTAAGGGAGGTTAGATGTCATACACACATGTGCCACTTGTCCCTCAAAACCCATCCATGCAAGCACGAAGATCATGCATGCATCAAGGGTCATTAAAACCAAGGAAACTTAGAGACCTATATGGTCTAGGGAAGCTCATCGGTCGAAGAAAAACTAGATCCAGAAGCTCAATCGGTCGAAGAGATTATAGTGACCAAAGAAGGTCAAAAGCCTAGTGACCACATAACATCCAAAACCCTAGGGTTTCTTGGCTCATCGACCACCAAGACCCCTAGATGCACTCAATAACTCATAGACTGGAGAATAATGAACAAAGGAACATCTTGGTGATCACTAAAACCAAGGAGATCATCAGTCAACCCTCAAGGTCAACATCAAACTAGGGCATCCAAGCAAACCCTAAAACATCAACACATGATGCCACCTCATCAAACCAAGGTGCAAGAAAGATATTGGGTGACATTGTCTCTCCAACATGATGTCAAAACATGTGAGGAACAACAAGCATGTGACAAACTGCAAAATAAACCTTGAACATGGGTAAATTGCAATTATGTCCAAAACAAGAACATAAAGGCATATCCAACTCAAACATCATCCAAATTGGACCAAACTGAAATAACAAGCATGTCACATGTTATTAAAGCACACCAAATTATTAGATTAAGGTTTTAATCATTGAATTATCATAAGTAAGCAATATCAACCAGAAAGCTAGGTTAGGGGTCTTAGAATATAAGGGTATGTTAGCTAAACCTTTAGCACAATCTTTACTATCCTAGTCATCACTTCCACTCATAATTGGGGTTTATGAATTCCATTCCAAATAAATATAAGGCTTCTATATAGAACTTTATACCTCTCTTCCTTGTGACTAAATTTTAGAAAACATCGATAAATCCACAAATTTTCTTTTGTGCATATGATACTATAATGGAAAATAATTTTTGATGATGAAATATATTCAATATAAAAAAAGATGGATCCAAAATCAATCACAAGAACTAAGTCAAAAGGTATCCATTTAAGATCTTATTATCCTACTATCTCAACATCCTCATAACATATCTCCATCCTCGAGTCAAACTTCATAACATCTAAAGATACATGCCATAACTAACCTACATCATAGGATATGGTCAACTAGAGTCTCATCACATAAAGGGTTTACCAATCATGATTCTTATGTGTACCTCATATGATTTTAGATCTACCTTTTGTCATTCTCAAGAATAACATAGCTCAATTCTTGGTTAAACATATCACTTAAAGGGTGATGATGTAATGTAAGGGTTCTAATTGGGAACTTATGGGACAAAATAGGAAACCTAAGGGATACAACATTGAAATAGTCAAAATCTAACTACTATGGGTCTAATACCATCTTGTAAGGAATGGGACCCTGAAAGGGGATCCAATCCCTTCTTAATTTGTGGAATAAATCCATCTAATCCAATCACACTATCAAGCATGTTGGAATAGGTGTAATTTTTTATTTCTCATACAATGGTATACAAAAAGACCCAAAGTATAGCTGTGGAACAATATTTCATGAATATATTCAATTTTATAAGATTACAAAATATTCTCTCATTAAGGGGCTTACATGAAAGCAACTACATCAGTATCTAAGTAGAGGGATATCTAAACTAACTCAAGTCTGTCTCCCAATAGTCAGCTCCTTAAGCCAGTTCCATGTTTGCATGTCATGTCCTCAATATCTTTCACCTAGCTTAGAAGCATGCCCTACAAGAGAAGACAAAATGGAGGTTGTCAAAATAAAAGCCAGTATGAGCATATTAGTTGGGTATTGACAAACATTAGGAAGAAGAACATAAAATATATCCAGGCTTCCCACAGAAGAGAAAGTACTATCCAAGTGGATATCAAGAGAATATGATTTTTAAAAGATGATGATGAAGAATAACACTTGTCATTAATAAAACATAAAAGGTTCCACAAAAGCACATATAAAAAACTTAGGGCACAAAACCCCTCACAATAATAATCAAACTACATGCATGTGAGATAAGAATCGAACTAGTGAAATATAAATAATAATGGCAGCTAAGGCTCATAACCTTAAAACTTGGTAGGGTAAGGCACAAAACCAAACTCCCAATATAAAGTGGGCACAAAACCCAGGTATGGGGCACATAAAATTCCCCATAACCTCCATACCAAAATAACTTAGGAACATAACCCAAGGTATGGGGCACATAACCTCCATCCAAAAATAAAGGGAACAAAATCCCATAAAACTATTGCATTTATACATCCCTAGGGCTACTTAATCACAAAGAATGCAAAATGTATGAGGCAAGTGAAATTTCAATCATATATATAATTAATGAGGCTGCCATCACATAAATAGACAATATAAAACACCCACCACAAAAGTGGGAAAAATTAGGATTCCATCTCGCAATGAGGAAAAACTTGCTTCAATTCCACAAATAGAGTTTCATCATGAAGAAAAGTATAATATTGGAGTCCAATATGAAACATAGACAATTTAAGGATGGCATAGATTCAAGTTCATAATATTATACCCAAATAGGCAATCAACAAAAAAAAAAGAAGTTTCAGTAATAAGAGACCTCAAAGAGGCTCAAGAGAGAGATAAATAGGATTAGTTTCTCAATATAAATATGAAAATGCATCATACCTCAAGATGTTTGTCAACTTGTCAAAGTCCAAACTGTAGTTCTAAGTCAGGGTTCTTGTTCACCTAACATAGATTTTTATATACAAATTATTAATTATTATTCATATTATCAACCCTAGATTACTATTCTGATTATATTTGAATTTAGGTTACGAGATGTATTAGTTACGTAGATAATTCTTTTCTAATTCTAATGAGTATTTTTTTGTAATTTTTTGATAACCAGAGAATTGGTTATCTATTTAGAAGTACTGACCAATTAGAAAAATTAGTTAAGCCACATTGCAAATTTATCCAATTTTAAAAATTTTCTATTTGAATTAGCCCTATCAGGATCAGCAAAGTGGCCCATCTAGGCGCACAACTCAATAAAGCAATGAAAGACTCTTTTATCCTTTAAAGCGTGAACAAATGAAAATCAAAACAAGGGCAATACATTAAAATACCTGGCAATCATCTTATTCACTTTGACAGAGAACCCATGACAATCGCAGAGCTTTGGGAGCTCTGTGTCAAAAATAAAAAAAAACTGATCAACAACTCATGGCAGGGACTAAAGAGAACATCCTCATCTTCTTTCTACTTTGCTTGACTCACTGATCCTTGTAAGAGGTCGCAAGGTGATACAAGACATAGTATGCACCTCCCAACATGATTGGCGAAGGAAATGGGCTGATTCCAACCACCAAACCCATGAAATAAGGGAAGAGAGAGCAGAGCCCAAATCATATACCACTCCAAAAACCCAACACAGTCAAGTCTAGTAAAACCACGTCAAACAAGTCGTTGAATTTGTTATGTTAGCACTAGAGATAGGAACTAGATGACTGAAGATAGAATGAGGTAGAAACTTGGGATACCACATAATAGACAAAATTGAAGGTTGCCTTAGCTTTAACAGATCTTGAGGGATGGTTTGGGATGATCTCCAGGCCTCAGAGTGAACCCTGACAAGTAGACGAACCCTATAAGTCAAGCCATGGGTAGGAGAAAATCAATTGAACATGTCAAGATGGATTGAGGCTAAGCGGATGACTGTGAATGATGATACATGACAAGGTGGTGGTGAAGGGATGTTTTTATAGGGGTCAGAACGTCTGAGAAGACTAGGGGATGGAAAGGAAATATCTAATAGGGGAAAAACATGAGATGTCAAGGGTGGAAATCATTGGGATTTTGTTGTTAAAAACCCTATGAAAGTTGGGATTATGAGGCATAGATAGATGACAGTAAGATCATGGAGAAGAAATCTTGGTCTGAGATAAATCAGATAAGGAGAATTTTCAACATAGAATTGGGGAATATGGTATTGTATCGATGCACAACAAAATGAAAGAAACATAGGAATAAGGAGATAGGACAATCACAAATCGAGAGATGAGATAGAACCTGGGTTATGCTAGAAAGGAAAACCAGCCTAACACCAATGATATCCAAGAAACTTTAGGGAAAATTAGTTATATCGAGTAAATTATTTAAATATTACACAATCTACATTGTGTTTTCTTTACTCTTTTATTTGAGGGTCCAAACAATATTCAAATAAAGTGAAATTTGACACCTAGACTAACTAGTGTAGATTTTGATTTTATAATTAATTTTCCATTTTGGGACTTCTTACCATTTCTTATTTAACATTTTGAGCCTTAGGTTATATTTTGTCTCCTAAACACAACTAGGATAGATAAGATTGTTCAATTAATGTGAAAACTCATACATAGACTAATTTTGGTATGTAGAATTCTGATCTAGGATCTTTTTTCACTTTTAAAGTCATTTAATGCATTGTTTAATGTTTTAGGGCAGAACTCATATTTTCTTGCCCAAAAGAAATTAGGATATCTAGGAATGTTTATTTAATGTGAGACTTGTCTCCCAAGCTAATTAGGACCAAGGAACTTGATCTTGTCATTAAATTAAATACTTGAGATTTCCTTCTATGAGTTCTAATACAATTAGGATTTTTTACTCATTACCAATATGTTATTATAAATTACATTATTACTATCATTAATTATATAGAGCCCCATTATCTTCTCATTGCTACAAAAAGAGTTTCCTTATATTCTTATTCATGAGTTTCCATATTTTACTTATTTATCCTATTTAGTCCATTAATTAAATATTTATTTAAATAATGGAACATTATTCATATTACAGACATTAAGATTCACATTATTACTTCTATTCATGTGTTAACCACATTGTGTCACTTATTAAACATATCTTAGCCATTATGTGAATATTGGTTATTGAAGGAAGCATATGTGACATATATTATGTTATGTGGTGCCATTAAGGGCACGTTTCGTTCACATGATTCAGAAGGATTAAGGTGTATCATGTATTTAGTTGCTCCATGTATTAAGATTGCAAGGGATATCAAAATTCATGAGCTGATGTAGTTTATGTTTGGCTAACCATACTTGAACAACTGTGAACCTATTCGATGAGAGGGTTGAAAAGGTCAAGGAAGGTAGATGTGTAGTGGAACGGCTTGCTAATTTCACAGAACAGCAGACTGTTGTGCCGTCGTAACTTGAATAAAATAACATAGAGCAAGGAACATAGCTGGTTCCAGCTGGTTGAATGAGTAGACACAGAAGCTGGACGGCGGCGTCCAACCAATTTAAAATGGAGACCTAAATCCACCAGTCACTGTTTACACAAAAGTATAGGATTCATCGTCTTTTTCATCTCCAGATAAACAAACCTAAAATTTTGGTTACTGGATGATTAAATGCAATCCAATACATCTATATCCATTAAAACAAATGTGCCCTAAATGTATTGTATTTGTTTTCAAACCCATATAGTTACAGTTACCACTGGGTTAACCATGTTACATGCATTCCTATATACATTAAGGTGTAACTCTATCCTTGTTTGGTCAAGTACAAAGAACCAAGAGTATTAATCTCCAAATCATGGAATAGGGTAAGATCCTAGGTTTTTGTGGGTTACAAGACCAAAGAGAGGATCCACTCTAATGGTATGATATAAAGAGACATGGAAGAATCAACAACAGAAAAATAACTATTACAAAGTTACAAGTGTATTTGTATACTATTTTTCCTCATCACTAAAATTACAAACTAAAAACTAAGTACCGTAAGGCCAGTTGTAGAGGGCAACCCATCTATTCCAAGCTATCCTCATGTTCATAGAAATGCATACGATCTTCCTCAATATAGGTCCTCTAAGGTACCTACACATGGATGCAAGGGTAACATCACCTAGAAGATAGGAAACAAAAGCAAGGGTCAACAAATACTAAGTATGTATGTATAGTGACATTTTGGGAAATTAAGTGGGATACAAGTGTAAAAAAGATGTTCCCATGAAGAGGGGCATGTAAAGTTAGGTAAGTTTAGAAAAATTAATTTCAAGAGGATGGGGCATTAAATTCAGAGCAAAAAATTTGATATAACAAGTCTTGCCATAATTAATCATTTACAACATCAAAACAATAAAATATATTCATATGTATATATAGACTAAATATAGCTAAAGTAGGGCCAAGACACCACTGATCCATTGGCCTAAGTAAAATGGATGGAATTGCACAGCCTAGGCAGACAATACACCCTTATATATAAATAGGTGGAAAAGCATGCCTCGAGCAGAATAGCACGCCCCTGTGGTTATGCATAAGCATCTACAATAGATATATAGCTAAATTATCAAACATGCAAATAGGTGTGGCAAGATAATTTATGAGTCATCATTCATATTTCCAAGTGCAAACAACTGTGCAAGTGGGGTCATAGACCCAAGGAAATAAAAGATTATCAATTTTAGTGGAATCATATGATTCAATTTATAGACAATATTCAAGAGATGTTTCATTATAGTAAATTTGGTTTAAGTCACATTATTTCCCAAAATATAATTAGGGATGAGTAGACACTTGATCTTCACGACTAACCCTATTTCTAGGAGTCCAAATCACAATTTGTCCTTCTTGACCTAAAAGTGTGTTATGCATCATTAGTTCACAATGGCCAAATCATTAGAGATCATATATCTAAACCCATTATTGGGTACCTAATATGGAGTAACGATTTTTACATCTTGCAAATTTCCATATATAGGGTGAGGGATGGAATTAGCTATTATTTGTCAAGATACCCTTACTAGGAATATATAAGGTTTAGTATGGAATATATTTATATATATATTAGTCATATATTCATGCTCGGATATGGATGTGTTTTGTATCATTATATAAACTAAAGAATATTCGTATATTCCCCAAACTGATATGTCAGCTTATGTCATTTTTGTTAAAATATAAATTCATCAATGTATTTAGATATCAAAGTGCAATCTAGTATATCCTCATTCTCTTTTATATCCTTCAATTAACATAGAAAAGATTTACATTGAAGAAGAGGACGGGCCGGCAACAAGCTGCGTCGCTAGTCCTTTTTGGATAGCAAATCCTTATGCCATCAAATAGACATGTGAATCTAGGGTTTTTATTTAATATAAGAAAATACTAGGTGATGTGTCAACTAGGTTAGATTACCATGTTTTATATACCACATGATTTGATTAATATCTAACTTAATGTCTAACATATCTTCAATAATAATTTTCCTTAAACTATAGAGTACAATATATACATATCTAAGTTTTAGACTTATTATATTCAAATATGCTTATCTACCCTAAGTTTTAAAGGACTAAGTATTCTTAATGGACAACTATTGTTTTTTTTATGTTCATAATCTCTAATCATTAGTTATTGACATTCCTACACTTGTATGATTCCTCCATATTTAGAAATTAAAACATATGATGTACTAATGCTAATAGACTTGTACATATCTATATGTATATATATCATCTTGTTGCAATCGATTGACTTTTGCAGATTATCTATATGAATATGTTTCATTTTTAGTTATTGATTTTTATCATTAACTCTTATTCTAAGTACAACTATGAACTAATTTGATAGCAGTAATGTTATAGGAAATGAGCCTACAAATATGCATACTCCTATTAACTATGTTGGTATAAATATATTTTTACCAAAAGCATGTAAGGGGTCGGCTTCCTTAATAAGTTCTTGTTTATTTCAATATTATCACCTTTCCTATCGAATTCCATATATGCTACCAACTAGCTTATCAAAGTTGGCAATACAACGTCAGGGTCACTCACCAACAAATTGCAATGATGATGTTGACCGAGTCTAGTAGGTATAGAGTGTAATAGACCTCCTCCTTCCTCATGCCTCCTTGGCCCAATTTTAGATGCTCTCGGTGCAAGGAATGATAGGAACAAATATAACTTTTGTAGATGGCATCTTAAATATGGAAGATTCTATAGGATGAGTGATCATCATAGATGGGAGCCCACCTATTCACCCTCTTACATAATTGGATTCGATGCAAAGGTGGGTTAGAGCTATGCAGGAAGCATAACTATGTGATATGATAGGTTTCAATCAAGTTTGATCTGTATAATTCACACCATTGATTAGGGATGTGCATGGAGGATGATCAGTTAGTCTATAAAGCAGTGTGGAGGAATGTCATTATTCAGGTTCTAGAAAGTCAAACTATGTATGGGGGTCGGGTGATGATCGGGTTGAGAGGATATAGATTTTCACAATAAGGGGGATCATTCATTTCTTTTGGTGAGCAAAGGAGTCAACGGTGTATGATATCAGGTGCAAAACTATGACCTAGACGTTGCAAACCTGGGTGGTAGGAGAAGAGTTAGAGGAGAGTTAAGGTGGCTAGGGCTTGCGGGTGATGAAAGAAGGATGAGATGAAGAGGAGGCAAGGAGGAGGAGAAATAGGGGAGAGGAGTTGGTGTTGATGACCTACAGGGTCATTGGTTCAGTGTGAAGAGAATGTTAGTCACAACTAAAATCGCGGTCAGGGAGCAATAACACAAACACGTGTTACACATAAGGGGAAATATAAAAAATAACTATAATGATTCAACTCATATAAAAGATAATCAGTCAAACTATGTGATTAATCCCTTTCATTACTAAATTAAATTGAGAGGGTAAATAGTATCCATAGGGCAAGGAAATTGTATTGTTGGATAATTATGATAGAGTGAATATGGTTATATCATCATTTTCTCCTCTTTAGATCATTTGGTGTACCATTTTATTATTTTCATAATATGTGTTCATTTAAGGCATTTCTACCTAACCAATTATGATGCCATATTGACATTAATTTGATTTCATTCATCGTATATTCTGAGGAATATTCTAAAGTGACAAACTAGAGCTAAGCCTATTCATAAGTGGTGAGTTTATGTAACTATCCCCAATAAAAATTCAAATAACTAATTGATCCTAAAACCTCAAAAAAGATATTAATCATCTTATTATGATTTTAGACTCAAAATTATCTTAATTTAATCTAAGTTCAAGGGAATGGAACTTCAAATCAATCATAATTGGAAAAGGGCCCAGACAAAGGGAGGGTTAAGTTACATTCCTTGATTTGAGTTGTTACAACACTCCACCACTTAAAAAGGATTTTGTCTGTGAAATTTGTGTGGCTATATCAAGGTGTGCTAAGTTGTACCTCCTAACCAAATTATAGATCTTCATGACACTTTTGAGCATTAATACACGAGATCATTGTATATCACCCCATACCACAATTATAGTTCATTACCCTGGTGAAATTATATCGTCCCTGTATCGAGCTCCATTAGTCTTCTCATATTAGATGTTAAACTAGGATAATTACAATCAAGACCTAGGGCTATTTTGAAACTACTATATTCTTTTATGGGTACTTACACTATTATAGTTGTTTTACCATCATATTATCACGGTCAGCATCACCTCCATTTTTTTAGAAATTACATGGATGTGGTCAATGAGATTTACTATAGCTTATCATTTTCAATCACATAAGCATGAATGAAGCATTTTTTAAAATAGGTTTATTTATGAATCACTTAGAAAATACCACTAAATTGGTAGACTAAGCTTATTTGGGGATAACACCTTCAACAATTACCTTCAGCTATTCTATTATTATAACTATTATTTTCTTTTGTAATTACTATTATTTATTTATTACATATTAATTGTACTTGTACTAATAGGGTGTCATATATATATATATATATATATATATATATATATATATATATATGCGTGTGTGTGTGTATGTATGTATGTATCAGAATCAGGTAAATATATTCTGACTCCCCCCTACAACTGTAGGGGGGTCAAGAGTTACATATAGCCCTATGCTCGTTATACAACGAATACGTGAGAAACTCACCCATCTAGCTAACACATAGTCTCTTTTTTACATTTTTACAAATTTTTGCAGCAATAGAACTCACACTACTATCTACTCCTCCATGCTTACGAGTATTTCTTTCATTCCAAACATGGAAACACAAGGCAGCAAAAAGAAGCAGCTTCTTCTCTCCATTGGCGCAGCGTTTGACCATCTTTTTTAAGTCTTCATTCATCTCTATATTCAGCATAAACTCTTTGCAAATTTCCCCCCATAAGCTCCTCGTAAAGGTACAACAACCAAACAAGTGGCTATGGGATTCATCATTGTCCTTGCATAGGTAGCAGGTGACAGCAATGTTGTGGTTCCATTCATGTACTTTGTCCAGTGTAGCTAAAGCTCCGTGCAGAATTTTGAACACACATATGGACCATTTAGGAATTTGCTTACCGTCCCATATTCTCGCCATAGTACAATCTTTTTCAGCCTATGTCCTTGTTATCTCCCATAAATCATCTTTTGGGTTTGGCATGTACCATTCCCCATTAGGCTTCAGACAGAAAAAATGCTTAACCTGCGGCCATAGACTCCTCATCATATGAATGGTGTGTGTCATTCCTTCTCTAGTGTGTGGCTGGAAATCAAATCCCTGTGGGTATCTATCTGTCATCCATCTTCCCCAAACGGAGCCACCTGTCTGATACAAGATAATTCTTTTCAAAGTCCCCCATTTGGCTATGTCTCTTGGTGATTTCAATTGCAAGCCTCCTTCATCTTTAGGCAAAGCCAACCTTGAGTAGCGCATGGGGTGGTACTCACCCGCCCATATAAAGTTTGAGATTTTCATCTCCATCCTGTCAAGCAAAGCACCCGATATTTCGCCTTGTTGTACCCAGAAGATAAAGAGTCCTTCTATAGATGATCTGATGAAGATTGTGCGACCCGCCATGGATGTCTTCTGTGTTGGCCATCTAGCTATCATCTCATCCAGTTTATCAATGCATACAGCAAAATCTTTGACCTATAGATTGCCCCCGGCAAGCGGGAAGCCCAGATATTTAGTCGAAAACTTTCCCAACTCCATACCAATGGCTTCTTACAGTCTAGCTTCCATCTGATGACAATTTTTTGAGAGATAGAGCTGAGTCTTATTAGTATTAATTCGTAGTCCCGTCCACTCACCAAACTCACCCAGAAAATTTTTCAGATTCTTTAACATATCAACTTTGGCCTCCAGAAAAAGTAAAACATCATCTGCAAAGATAAGGTGGCTCATAACCTTCATCCCATGAACCGTGTTTGCTTTGATCAATTTTGAATCTTCCACATCTTTCAATTTTCTTGTAAAATATTCCATGACCATGGTAAAGAGAAGAGGCGAAAGTGGGTCGCCTTGTCGTAGCCCATTGTTGCCTTTAAACATACCAGCCGATGTACCGTTGACAAGGATCGAGAAACTTGTTGTGCCGACACATTGTTGCATCCATTATATCCATGTATCAGAAAAGCCCATCTCTTTCATGATCCACCATAGTTTCTCCCATCTGACACTATCATACGCCTTCGAAATATCAAGCTTTAGGTAAGCCTTTCTACTCCCTCTCATAACATTGTAATCTGCTAGAAACTCATCTGCCAAAAGTACACAATCACTGATGCTCCTACCAGTAATAAAGGCTCCTTGATTTTCAGAAATAAGGAAAGGGAGAACCATCTTCAGCCTTGTAGTTAGGATTTTTGCATTAATCTTATATTGGATAGAGCAGCATGCAATGGGTCTAAAATCAGCAAGAGAGGCTGTAATCTTTTTCTTTGGAATGAGGACCAAGAAAGCATGATTGACTTGTCTAACCATATTACCGCCATCAAGAAACCATCTCACATACCTCAGAAGATCTTCTTTAATTGTTTCCCAAGTTGTCATGTAAAAGAAAGCATTGAAACCATCAGAACCAGGAGATTTTTTGCAGCCAATGCTCTAGAGTGCGTCTTTAACTTCTTGCTCAGTGACCTCTCTTGTAAGTATGTTGTTATGGGTGCTAGAGAGCTTGAACTTCCAGTCTATATCCTCTTCCTCATTTATGTCTTCAAACTTTTTGTTGTAAAGCTCGCTATAGAACTGCACAGCCTGGTCCTCAATGTCTTCTTGTTTATTCACCACCTACCCATCTTTGTCAATTAGCTCACATATAATATTAGCTGCCTCCCTTCTTCTAACAGCCCTATGATAGAGCTTGGTATTCCTGTCTCCATCTTTCATCCATTTCTCCCTGCTTCTTTGCCAATAGAATTTTTCCTCGGCGTTCTTTAGATCAGCAAGCATAAATCGTGACTCACGGTCCTTCTCTATCAAATCCCCATTGAGCGGATCAGCCATTAAGAGTTTTCTAATTTTGCTACTCTCCTTCTTTGTTGTTGCAATTAAATTGGTAATGTTCACCTTCTCTTTTGCCCACTTTTTTAGTGTAGTTTTCAGTAGCGACAACTTTTTTGCAAAGACAAACATAGGATTCCCGTGAATGTGAGTACCCCATACCTCCTCCAGGATATCGTCAAAACCCTTCCAATTAGCCCAATAATTTAGAAATCTGAATGATCTTCTCTTTTGCTTTTTATCTACTATATGTACAAGAAGAGGAGCATGGTCGCTGAGTTCCGATCCTCCAGCTTTCACATGTACATTAGGAAAAAAATTCAACCATTCTTCATTAACCAAGGCTCTATCCAACTTGCTCGCTATTCTGTCCTTCGGGTCTTGTTCGTTGTTCCACGTGAAAAGATCACCCCCAGTCATGGGAAGCTCTATCAACTCTGCCTTATCAATGGCCCTATTGAAAGCATCAATCACTGCATGTAGCACCAGTCTGCCCCCAATCTTCTCTCCCTGAAGTCTAACGTTGTTGAAGTCACCAATCACCATCCACGGTGTTGTCACCTGCGTAGCCAGCAAACCCAGATCATGCCAGAGTTCCCTCCTACTTTTTGCATCATTGTGAGCATAGACATCTGTCAAGCACATGTGTAGGCCTGTTGCATTCCTACACTCTACAGTGATATGTTGGTCAGTCATTATTTTCACTATCATCTGCCATGCATTGGGCTTCCACGCCACACACACTCTAGCTAGTTTAGAATAATGGAGGTTGGATACATGTTCCCACCCTTGTGGAAACAGATAGCCAATGCTAAGTTTATTATTTTCCCTGATCTTAGTTTCAACCAAAGCTACAATTGAACATCCACTAGTACCAATCCAATCCTGGATTTCCTTCTTCTTGTTCTTATCGCACCCCCCTTTAATGTTCCACATTAATATCGACATATTAAAAGTTTTTGTTTGCCCGAGTACGCCTGGGCTGCTCCTTCTTCTTATTGCCTTCCCTTTTCTTCTTTGGTTCAACCTATTCAGGTTCTTCTGCATCAGATTCACTGAGTGCGTCAAACCTATTGGTGGCCTCCAGTATGGAACCAACCCCTTGTGTCTTTGGTATTCCACTTGAACTTCTCCTTGACATGGGAGTAAACTCCCCCTCTTCTCTCTGTTCAACAATTTGTGTGTCCTCCTCGACATAAGCAGTAGGCATGGACAGTGTGTCTACACCCATAACATTCCCAACAATTGTGTTCAATTGTACCTTCTGTCTGCTTCCAATTTCAGCAGTAGCAGTAGGATGCTCCTTCAACAGATCAGCAGCAGATGTGGAGGCATCCTTACTATGCCCCACACCCTTCCCTTTCTCTCCTCGGATAGCAGCAGCGCTCCCCACCTTCTCAGTAAGGTTTCCAGCCGTAGCAGCCACAACCCGCTCATTAGCGGCGGCTGTGGGGTTATCAACTGGTTTCATGTCCTTTTGAGTCTTCT
The DNA here is from genome assembly GCA_963693085.1 of Alisma plantago-aquatica. Lineage (NCBI taxonomy): Eukaryota > Viridiplantae > Streptophyta > Magnoliopsida > Alismatales > Alismataceae > Alisma > Alisma plantago-aquatica. The sequence goes on from OY856409.1 coordinate 1,102,974,916, forward strand.
CCACCCATTGCAAGGAGCTCGTCCCTTCTTTCTTGTCTGGATTAGGTGCCTCCTCCTCTTTGCATGCACCATCCGGGTGGCCGAACAACCTGCAATGGTTGCACCTCGGCGGCTTATGATCATATAGTATCCGAACAGGGATGGCTTCCCATCTGTGAACGTTCAGCCATACCCGTTCCACAATTTCCTCCTCCGCATTCAGCTCCACCAAGACTCTAGCTTCGTCAGACACCAGGGAGCGTTCTTTGATGTGTAGAACTCTGCCCGCTCCTGCCGCAATGGTATCGGCCGCTCGCTTCGTCCATGATCGACCTATGGATCCTAGTGTGACCCACGTGGGGATCATGGAAAAGGTATCATGCTTCAACTCATCGCCAAATCGATAGTCTTTGGCCACAACCAGTTGCGCGTCGAACCACCTCGGCCCGAGGTTGAGGACGGCTTGTTTGTCTTCCGCCGTAGAGAATCGAATCAAGAAGACACCGGAATCCTTCGAGATCAAATCAAAGGAACCCTTGGGACCCCAGGTCCTCTTGATCCAGGCTAGAAAGTGTGGATAGAAGGGTCGTTTTCCCACGACGTAGGCCATGATCGCATATTTCCACACATTCTTCATCTTCTCAAACTCATCCTCTGCCAAATCAACATGGATTTCGCCATCAGTCCTTCTTGGTGTCGGAAAATTCTCCTTGTTCACCTCGCTTGGAGAAGGTTCCTTCAGGACCTGCATCCACATCTTCCGACCTTCCTTCATGATAGTCTCAGCCCCCGCGGACAGGGGTTCCTTCGGCTGGTCGTCGTTCTGTGCTTGGCCGCTAGGGTTAGCGCTGTCAGCACCACTTCTCCTTTCTTTCTCCTGGTTCGCGTGCGTGTGGGCGGGCTGGGGTATGGTGGCAGGTTTGCGGGGTGGATGGGAGTGGACGTTGACGGCTGGGGTATCCGCCAACGTGGGTGTCATGCCCTCAGGCTTGGAGTCATCGGGAAATCGCCCAGACAGACCTAAGGGAGACGACGCGCGTATGTATGTATGTATGTATGTATGTATGTATGTATGTATGTATGTATGTATGTATGTATGTATGTATGTATGTATGTATGTATGTATGTATATATATATATATATTCTTTTATTTTTAGCATTAAGGTTATCTCATAAGTTGAATATACTTAAAGGTTTTCTAATAAGTATAATTCATTACCTTATGTATCTTCACAGAGCCATCACGTGTAGTCTACTCAGAAGATTAGAAACCAAGTTGTAAATTTATAGTGTTATTTGCAAACATGTTTTACCATTAATACTTGGGAATTATTAAATGGCATGTACTATTAACTAATCATCCATGGTTTTAACATACACATTAATGTTCACATGGTATGATTAAGGTGTAGCAAATCTAGTTTCACTTTTATTGATTATGATCACATGGACAATGATGAATTTGCATTAAGATAAACATTCTTAGTTTGTAGAGTAGAGTAATATGTACTATAAATGTTTAATCAATTAGTATATAGGGGCATTGAGTTTAAAGTTTTAGAATGTGATATTATCCTTATTTTTTTTCTTTTTCTTTATCAACCTATAGTAATAATTCATATTACTTTTGTTCACCATTTTATGTACACTCAGACGAATATTTAGATATCGAAGTAACATTTGTGATGGTCAAATTTTGCAAGGCTTACTCATTTACCCCGGTTACGTAGTAATTACACTCGTTTGACATTATTAATTGAAATTAGTCATTTATAACTTATTGTGGCCGTTATTAATTTATATCATTCCTTCAATTAGCTACACTCTTAATGAATAAGCATGCAAGACTCCACAATAAATTAGTCTATAACCTCCCTAATTATCTAGATGGGCAAAGGGGTGGCTCAAATAGGTTTTGATATATATCCAAACCTCTTCTTTATACTCACTACATCACACTTAGGCCTAGGGTTTTAGGATTGATCAAGTCATTTACATCTTTCATCACAAAAAGGGTTTATCTACTACTCAAACTTCCTTGCAGTGGTGCCATGTTTCCAAAAGCCATTGATAAAATCGGAAGGCTTGTATTTTTTTAAATATAGCTTAATAGTCAAAATAATTTTGATGATGAAAACTTTACAATGGGAATCCAAAGATGGAGCCAAAATCGATCTGAGAACCAAGTCAACAACTTTCCACTACCATGCACACCTACTATTATTCTATCATCATTTCATTGTACTAAATAGTCTAATCATTAATACAAAGTAAGGGGGCATACCCAAAATATGTATTACCTATAGCATTGGAGGGGAAAAGGTTTATGTTAAACATGATCAACATCTAACAGGTCCTACTAAGCCATAATACTCTACATAGGGTCATGTTATCATCTAATACAATAGGTAGGGATTTAGGATGTTTTAGTCACATGTTGCTTTGCAACCATGGTTCCTTCATGTGATAGGGTGACTATATAGTCACATCACTCATCATCTTTATCACTAGGTAATCTAATTACACTTAAGTTGTAAGAGAGGTGGACTCCTAAGAACATTCTACTAAACTAATAACTTCCATCTAGAAATCCACATTGATGACGCATGACCGCCTCAATGATGGTGGTAAACAACCCTTAGGTAGATGGCCTTTGGGTATAACTATGTTGAGATACTCCATCTTGAAGAAAAGGCATTCCTATACAAATTGAGCTAGTTCAAATTATCATCTAATATCAAAGGAATCCTCCCAACTTTAAAACTTACTTAGAATTTTGTGTTTTTCACTCATGCATGCTTAGTACCCAAAAGTGGATGTATATGAGGCATGGTATAAAAATGACAAAAGAAAGGGTTAAGGTGAGAACTATAGTTATGCTTAGTTATCAGTTTTCAAGTCAAACTAAACTTCATAGTGGCCCAACTATCTTTCTAAAAAATATGAAAAAGGAACTATTTACTAAAGGGTTAACACATGTGTTAATGACATTTCCACCACAATAAGGAGGGTAAGGGTGAATAGGGTTACTCAAAACTAAGTCTCAACTACATTGGAGATACATTGGTGTTTGAGGAGTGGAAGTGACAAATTTCTTCTGGGTTTGAAATCCTATATGGTATTCCACAAATCAAGGATAGACAATACAACTTCCTATAAAAGGTTTCTGGACTACTTAAGTAAGGAACTACATGGGATAACTTGTAATAGTCAAGTCCCGACTGCTTAGGCTTTGATACCATATTGTAAGGACAGGATCTGAGCGGGGATCCACTCTAATGGTATGATATAAAGAGCCATGTTAAGAATAAGAAATGTAAAAATAACTATTACAAAGTGTATTATTATACAATTGTTCCTCACCACAAATTACAAACTAAAACTAACTAAGTAGACATAAAGACAATTGCAGTGGGAAACCCATTCATTCCAATCTATCCTCATGTTTGTAGAAATGTATATGATCTTCCTCATTTGAGGCCCTTCAAGGTACCTACACCTGGGTGGAAGGGGAACATCACCTAGAAGATAGGAAACAAAGGAAAGGGTCGACAAATATTGAGTATGTAGACATAGTGACATTTTGGTCAATTTAGTGGGCAATAAGTGTAAAAGAGATGTTCCCATGAAGACAGTTCCATATAAAGTTAGATAAGTTCAAAAAAGCAAGAGGATGAGACATAAAAATTTCGAGCAAAAAAATTGACATAGCAAGTCTTGCCATGATTAATCATTCACAACATCACGACAATCATATATATTAACATGTACATATATATAGACTAAATATAGATATAGTAGGACCAAGACACCACTGAGCCATTGTCCTAAGAAAAATGGGTGGAATTTCACACCCTGGGTGGAAAAGCGTGCATGTGTATATGAAGAGGTGGAAAATCACACCTCGAGCAAAATAGCATACCCTAATGGATATACATAAGCATCTACAACAGATATCTAGCTAAATTATCAAACATGTACAAATAGGGTGGCAAGATAATGTATGAATCATCATTCATACTTCCAAGTCCAAACAACAAAGAAGACAATGTCATAGACCAAGGTAATAATGTATTATCAATTTTAGTGGAATCATATGATTCACTAAATACACAAATAAAAAGAGATAATATTCAAGAGATGCCTCATTATAGGAAATTTGGTTTAAGTCACATTATTTCCCATAATATAAATATGGATTAATACATGCTTGATCTTCACGACTAACCCTATTTCTAGGAGTCCAATTCACAATTTGTCCTTCTTGACCTAAAAGTGTGTTATACATCCATTAGTTCACAATGGCCAAATCATAAGAGAGCATATATCTAAACCCATGATAGGGTACCTAACATGGAGTAAGGGTTTTTACACCTTGGAATTTCCCATATATAGGGTGAGGGATGGAATTAGCTATTATTTTTCAAGGTACCCTTACTAGGAATATCTAGGGTTTAGTATGACATATCTCTCACTCTCTCTCTATCTCTCTCTCTCTCTCTCTCTCTCTCTCTCTATATATATATATATATATATATATATATATATATATATTAGTCATATACTCATGCTTGGATCTTGTCATGTATATGAACACAATTATATTCCATATGGTTATATAAACTAAATAATATTCATATATTTCCCAAACTCATATATCGTCTTATGTCATTTTTTGTTAAAATATAAATTCATCCATGTATATAGTTATCAAAGTGCAATATAATATAGCTCTTCCTCTTTGATGTCCTTCAATTAACATAAGGCAAACATAGATAAAACACTTCCTTGTATCATCAAAAGACATGTGAAACTAGGGTTTTTATTTTTATATAAGAAAATACTAGGTGATGTATCAACTAGGTTATGTTTTATATATCACATCATTTAATTAATATTTGATTTCATGTCTAACTTATCTTCAACAATAATTTTCCTTAAAATATAAAATACAATGTACACATATTTAAGTTTTCAGATTTATTATATTCAAATATGCCTAACTACCCTAAGTTTCAAAGTACCAACCATTTTGAATGGACAACTATGGTTTTCTTTATGTTCATACTCTCTAATCATTAATAATCTATTACCATCCCTTCATTGTACAATTCCTCCATATTCAAAAATTAAAACATATGTTGTATTGATGCTAATAGATTTGTACATATCTATATGTATATATATCATCCTACTGCAATTTAATGGGTTATGAGGTTTATCTATATGAATATGTTTCATGTTCTTCCCATCAAGTTTATTATTAACTCTAATTCTAAGTACAACTTTGAACTAATTTGAGAGAAGTAATGTTATAGGAAATGAACCTAAAAATATGCATATTCCTTTTATTTATGCTTATATAAATATATTTTTACCAAAATCATGTAAGGAATCGGATTCCTTAATTAGTTCTTATCAATATAAAGATTATCATCCTTCCTCTCAATTTTAATATATGCTACCAATTGGTTTATCAAAGTAGGCAATATAAGGTTAGGGTCACACACCAACAAATTGCAATGATGATATTGACTAAGTCTAGCAGTTATAGAGTGTAACAAACCTCCTCCTTCATCATGCCTCCTTGGCCTGATTGTAGATTCACCAGGTGCAAGGAACGATAGGAACTAATACAACATTTGCATATGGTAGCTTAATGATAGAAGATTTTATAGGAGGAGTGATCATCATAGATGGAAGGCCACCTAGTCATCCTCCTACAAAACTAGAGTTGATGCAGAAGTGGGTCAAATCTATGCAGACAGTATAAGTCTCTAATACAATAGTTTTGAATCAAATTTGGTCTATATAATTCATACCATTGATCGGCAAGGATGGGGGTCATGGAGGGCAATTGTTCGATCTACAAAGCAGTATGGAGGCATGTAGTTGTCCAAGTTCTAGTAAGTCGAATTGTGTCTGGGGTCAGGTGATGATCAGGTTGAGAGGCTTTCAATTTTTACAGCAAGGGAGGATCATTCATTTCTTGTGGTGACCGAAGTAGTCATTGGTATCTAACATCCGGTGCAAGATGATTGCCTACGGCATCCATGGCTTGTAGATTTGGGTGGTAGGAGAAGGGTTAGAGGAGAGGCTAGGGCTTGGAGGTGATGAAAGAAGGAGGAGATGAAGAGGAGTTAATGAGAAGGAGAAATAGGAGAGGGAAGGCAATATTGATGACCTGCAGGATTGCTGTTTTAGCATGAGGAACACATCAGTTACAAATAAAATCATAGTCAGGGAGAAGTGACACAAACATGTGTTACAGAGAGGAAATATTAAAAAAAAGCATATACTATAATGATTTAACTCATACAAGTGATAGGTCAGTTAAAACTATGTGATTAATCCCTTTCTTTACTAAATTAAATTGATAGGGTAAATAGTATCCATAGGGCATGAAAATTGGCCTATTGGATAATTATGACAGAGTGAATCCTAATTTATTATTGTTTTCTCCTCTTAAGATCATTTGGTGTACCACTTTATATGTAATCATTTAAGGTATTTTCTCCACCTAATTAATCAATTGTGACAACATATTAATACTAATTTGATTTATTTCATCTTATATTCTTATGAATATTCTAAAGTTTCAAATTAGATCTAAGTCTACTAATAGATGGTGAATTTATGTAACTATCCCCAATTTAAACTCAAATAACTAATTGTTCCTAAAACCTCAAGAAAAGGGCATGAATCGTCTTATTATGGTTTTAGACTCAAAATTCTCTTAAATAAATCTAAATTAAAGGGAATGGAACTTCAAATCAAACATAATTGGAAAAGGGGCTGGATAGAGGGAGGGTTAAATTACATTCCTGGATTTGAGTACGTTACAACTGAGCTTGGGTTAATCCACCCGCTCTTATCCTCTTAGTCAATGTGTTGGTTGGGTACATGGTGATACTAAGATTTTTGACATGTTGTTCCTCAAGCTCCATACCATTCAGAAGGGATAATGATTTCTGCAAACCAATATGGCTATGTCTTGGTTGTTATCATGGCAATCCTAATATTGTCTACCTATTCTTCCTTATTATCCATATTTTCAATAAGGGAGAATGAGTTTGGCAAACCCACAATCCTTTTTGGCTTTTAAAGCCTATATGTCCCATCCCTTTTAATAGTAGTAACCGGATGATGTTTGATGAATTGTCAGCCTTGTAGGTGTCCAATGTGTCGTTCTCAAATACCCATGGATATATGATGTTGATTAAAACAACTTACTTACCTCCAATATGTACACACAGATAAATTGGAAAGGTCAGGTGCATCTTTCCTTCAAACCATCTCTCAGGTAAAAAGGTGTTTCTCTTGCTCCTTCAAAGTAAAACCTCGACTCAGTTGTCATTATGGAGGAAGTAGGTCACCATTTTGGTGATATATCTATAGTGTTAATGCATGAGGCTCCCATATTTTCATGCATTAAAGACCTTTTGTAGTGATTATCTATCACAATTATAGTAATTTGGACAAACTTGGTAAGCAACATATGTGATAGTGTAATGCATGATACATGATCCTTCAATCAAGGAGCCAACAGAAAAAATAGCATTACAGCCTACATTTAAGTAAATGTATGAGCAATTGTAAATGGGAACCCAAGGGATGGTTCTGATCGCATTCCTCATGTGGATCGACAATAGTATTTTTCAACAATGCAATAGCTCATGCAAAATCTGAGTTTCATGGCTACTGCTGAGCATCTTGGAAATGCTCTGATGCATGTATGAAATTGGTTTTATCTTGTTTCTTACCATTACTTGAAATGATTGATTGGGTGTGTATTACCCCTTATTCCATACAAGGAAGGTTAATACTAGATGGTTATACTAGTATCCACTTACATGAAAAATGCATATAAATCCGATCCTCAGAATTTACAGTGTTTTGCTAAAAAAATCATATGTGGATTTTGGACATTATCAATGGTGTGTTACTTACATACATTCCTATATGTTTTCTTTGCCATGTGTTATTATTGATGGATTTTCTAAAATCATAGTTGTCTAATATAACAGGGTTCATCCTACCATACAATGATTACAGAGAAATGCGCACAGATTTTGCCCCAAATCTTGGCAAGACAAGGCCTCAGTCTCTTGTAAGCTTCTCAAGCACATTGTGAAAGAAAGATAGATATGACTATAAGTTTCTTGAATTGTATTATATTAATGTGTTTAACCTTGTTATGATGTATGACATGTAGTAATTTAATCCATATAAGTAGTGATGAATTGCAATTAGCTCTCTGAATTATTGAGGCCTCTGATAAAGCTGCAAAAGATAAAAAATGGGGTTAATATAATTCAAGGCTTTATGTATAATAAAGTTAGTGTAGATTTAGCATATATCATACCTTTGTTTCCATTGAAACGCTTGATATCTGAAAATTTATCTTGTTTTTATTGAGATAATTGGAATTCAACTTCTTTAGGTGTTGCTTTATTTTTCTTAACAATAGATTTTGCTTCATCATAAATAATATTGTGAGCACCATGATCAGAGATGGAAAGGACAACATTAGTCCCCCAAATAAGTTCTTTAAATACACCTACGAGGTCTCTTTGAAATTGTGATGTTGAATCCACCCATATTGAATGTCTTGTCTAGGGGAAAAGGTGATGGCTTAACTTGTGAGGCAAGGATGTATATTATGTTGGTCATGTACTCTTGCTTGGAATAAAGTTGCATTATCATTTGTGATTTTATGGTTCATTGGATATAGTATGTTGCATGTGTGGAGTACACCAATTTCACTTTATACGGAAATGACCTCCTATGTTTGTTGAGCCTCTTAGGATTAAATGCAATGCTACTAAAAGGTTTAGTAAGTAACATCAAAGTCAATTTCTCCTTTATATGATTCTTGTAAACATGGATGAGACTACTTTAAGTCATGTCACCAACAACATTAATCTTGATAACAAAAAAACTCATCACATGTGTACTATTTCAGAACATATACAAAATAGTACGCCAATTGATAGACAAAGATTGAGAAAACATTATTATTAATCACTTATGTACTTGAAGTGTTTCATTGTATTTATCTTAATCGACATGACATCCACAAGTTGGAGGTAAAGGCATTATGTCTACATGTGTTGTTCTCATTCTTTCATTATTTTTCAAATTAAACCTTCTATACATTTCTGTTCTACAGGTTGGACACTGGACCACATCTTAGAGTGCATAGATTCCAAATCCTATGAGTCTGAAATAAGATTATCTAATTTAGTATGTATTTTATACCCCAAAAAAATATTTTAACCCTTTACATAGTTCTAGGAAGATGAATTGACATTAGATATATCTATATATAATCATATAACAATCAATTATAAAAAGTAACAAGTATATACATGTTAACCTACCTGAGGTTACATGCGTGTAGTCTCTAACAGGTCCTAGATAGTCATGTAGGCCATTGAAGGCATGGGTGCTTAGAGTTAGGATCCCCCCCTCTTTTAGTGCTCAAGCGTGCCTAGGTGACCGCCTGGAATGTATTATACCCATTGTTACATTTTCAATCCAGACCTTAATTTCTTGTAACTGTTATTACATAACTTATACTAGTTATTAAGCATCCTAAGTAGGTGTCTTTTGGAGCTTTGTAGGTGGGTGATGGGTCAAAAAGGATGTTTAATGTGCAAATTGATTATGAGGGCATCTAGGGGGTAGTTTGAGTGGCTATGTCTCCTAAACACTTAACTATATGTATATAACACTTCTTGGTATAGAGATTTTCATACTATGATCAATTGTAATTCCTTTTACGGCTATATCACATGCATTCATCTATGGGTTATACTCTATTATTCATGCCCTCACTGGATGGGAAGTATCAACCATTAGATTTTTCATTCCTAATGCTAAGTATTTACGATCTATGGTTTATTCTCTATTATCATTTGCTCCTATTGCTAAGTATTTATGATCCTATTAAGTTATCTACAATTAAGAAAACATATATTTTTCCTCATTTACTTGTTTTCTCTTAAATATTTTGTGTATTACAAGGAATAGATCATTGTCAGAATCACCCAAGTTTTGGTTGAGATTCTACCTATACATAGACTTTCAAACATATTTGTTTTGAGCTTTGAAATAATTTTTGAGGAACAAATATGAATCCCACATTCGATAGATTGAGAGAACCAACTTTCAAAAGGCCACAACATTAATGGAGAGACACATGCAAATAAGCTTGACTTTTTGTCAGCTTTCCATATTGGTAACTATGTTGTCTGACTTAATGTTAATGCTACTATTTAATACACTTGGCTAGTCATTGAATTTATATTTTTTATTATATGTTGAGACTATGCCTTGTCAATGTAACTAACCATAAAATACATGTGAACTGACATACAACTAGGATTATTGTTTAGCACAACCATAATACTAGGTGACGTCTTAGACATATAGTCAACCGATCAAGCTTCATGGGTAGCCAATTATCTGGTATCAATGGGTGTCGTCCACTCACAAGAACTAGCATAAGCATGTTCTACTTCTGGAGTGTTACCCTCTTGCAATCCCCTACCAATATTATCCACATTGGGCTTTGATGATATATTTATTTCCATGAATTTTTTCAGACATTCATCATGCATCCAATCAGACCTCATGGGTGGTAGATATCTGATATCAACATTGTTCGTGTGAGTCAAACTCCAAACTATCCATGGATAGTCCAAAATTTCCATTGAACCATTTGTGTTCCAATCCTGTGAAGATAATGAACCATATGAACTTATTGTATCTTAACTGGAAAATAGGCCCATAGACAATAGTGTAGTAACAGGGGATGTCACATTGGATGTTTCCACATTACTCCAAGACCCATCACTCCATCTAATAGAATCTGCAACACTAGAAACCATACGTAAGTGCTTCAGTGGATAAACCACCTAATTTGGATTTTAGAGATTACTGAATAGTTGATCACTCATGTCTGGTATGCTCCCTGCTAAATTATTAGTGGTAGCCTTCAATAGGTCAAACCCAAAAGGTAGGCTGGGATCCCACCTGCTAGTGACCTGGGCCACAAATGCAATGCTAGTACTTGTTGCAAGTTGGTTTTGCACTATGTTGACATGTTGCAGATGTTGCATCATGATAGTTGGCACCCTCAACACCATATATTTAGGATTAATATTGGTTTCATTATTTTCAAGTGCCTTCATAGGTAGAGAACCAACCTGCAATAAAGTGTCATTGTAAGGAATAGATGGACTTGAACTAGAATTAGACAATCTTCTATGAGACATGATAATAGCTTGAGGCCTTGCTCAATCTAACCTTGATGAAATCCTTCTATTTTGATGTAATGAACTCCCGGTATAAGCTAAAATTGTACCATTTACAACAATCTTTGAATTGTTTAAATCCCTTTCATCTCATTTTGGTTGTTGAATCACAAGTTAATTAGTAGCTTTCATTGCATGCCAACAACAATGTTCTTGATGGGTGGTGCTATTTCCAGTTTGTCAGTTCCATATATGGCAGAGGTTCTTGGGATTCTGATGATTTATAAAGGGATGATGGATCCCCCAACTTCTGCACCCTTAGAATTTGAAGCTTTCTCTAGACCACCTTCATAATAAATGATAGCTCTCCTAGCCTCCTACTTTGTACAATTATGTCCTATATCTATTTTAGTAACTATAGTAAGCTTTGATAATATGTAAATGGGATCTAGTATAAGTTTCATAATAATTTATCTTTCAATTAAATCAAAACTATTTCTACATTTCTCTTATGACTATAGTAACAATGATCTATTTTTTTTATGTTCCACAACAACTTATTCTTTTTGCATTTGATATGGTAGGTGTCCAAATCAAGAGATTATATTGTTTATTCAACCTATTCATTAATTATTCTAGAGGCAAGCAATCTTGGTTTGACATCTTAATTGTAATATTACTACTCATAACAAGTATGTGATTATTTTGTACACAAATGATGTGATGAAGTAGTATATAATTGTGCTCCAAAGAAGCAAGTGTTCAACTTGTGCTATGTGGCCTAGATTTTTTCCGCCCAGGGTATGCTTTCTATTATGGATCTTTTTTTCATCTTACTATTTATGACATGACATTGCATCCTTTTATATTTAAAGTAAAGTGTTTTATTCTATCTAGGTTATTATGAAAAATGGAGATGTATTTCTAGAGAAAATTCTATCAATGCTCCTAGGCTTAGTGTTTTGAGAAGGATTTCTTCATGGAATTGTATTGCCATAGAAAATTATGTGGGTTCCCTTGGAGATGAAGCACTTTTGGATTTTACGGCTTTACACTAGACTGCAACTTAGAGAGCAAGACTCTAAATCTTGTGAGTGTAAATAAGCAGTAAAAATATTTTATCTCCCTCTAGAATCATGGTTACTAATGGGAATTTGATGCGGCCTAAAAGGAGCAGGAATGGAATTGTAGTTAATGAGGTGAAATGAGAGGAGTTTAGACAATCCATAAATTATGAATTACAACAAGAATCCTCATCACCGCATGGGGAACCTACAATAGAGACACTGTATATTGATAGCTATAATGAAATTATAGCTTCTAATTTGAAGAAGGTGACAATGGTGCATAATTGAAGAAGCACTCAAGGATGTACTTGGCCTGCATAAAAGTAGACAATTATATCAAGAAAGAGATGGATCAAAGTATGTAGAAACTATTGTGTTAAATAGAAAAATGTTGTATGAAAGAGTGTCCCACGGGCGTTGTATTTAATTAAATGGTCAAGGTAAATGTCCTCCCCATGTGATTCATATTTGATCATAAATAAACAAGAAACACACTTTTAGAAATGTGACTTCAAATTACAATTGGCATTCATTTATAAATCTTGGTAATGATCTGAAAATTGAATGACTAAAAGCCATTTAATGTCATCATGCACAACTAGTATGCCATTAGAATATTTCAAATCTAATTGACTAAACCCTTGTTTTGATGATGATTAACCATTCCACTTATTTGTGTCTAATACTTCTACTTGAGTGATTTTAGATTAGGTATAGACACACTCTGAATACCCTAACTTGCGCATCCTAACTTTGAGAAAGACAAGTCCAAATCAATGCAAGTGCACTTTTGTGGAAAAGACCTCAAATCTATTTGAATCATGTTGTAAATCACTTGTAATGATTCTAGTACTTGTAACTAATCTTAGAAAAAATCAACAACACTTAAACTGAATATTTAAGCACTTTTATGGCACTTTTCAAATTCATCACAGGGACTTGTCGTTCAAGTTTCATATAAGATAAACTCGACCAACACCCTTGATGGGTCTTGGGAACTGCTAGGGTTGAACAAGTTTTCCTAGGACAAACTTGACTAACACCCCTCCACAACCAAATCAATTTTAAGGCATCGGCCAAGTTTCATCTAGGATAAACTCGATTGACAACTCAGAATTGATTTGTCACATAGTGCCATTGGTCGAGTTTCTCAAAAGCAAACTCGACTGACCGTGTTGTATGGAATGTGTAGAAAAAGTGCTTCTAGCCGTTAGTGTTGGTATGTATGCCCATAGAGAAAGTCATGTGATGATTGTAATGGGTTACTTTGTAAATGATTTGAATAATAATAAAGGAAATTTCCAATCTATATGTTTAAACTATTTTTGAGATGATGGTGTAACATGATAGATGTCTAAAGAATGTTTTGACTCAATGACGTATGCTTTTAGGTTAAGGACCTAAACGATGAGATCATACGGATGCTAAGAGTATACATTCTTGTTTAGTCCCTAGTCGGTTGTTATTGTGGAAATAACCATAGACATCAATAACATTGAAGACTAGATTGTGTGTTGGTTTATGACAGAATCTCATTAGTCATATTATGGTGATATCAAACCAAGCACATAGGTACTTGTTAGAGAACAAGGTATCGGACAGACCCACCGTGAGAGTGACACATGGAACCATGACTTGGTAGTCACAGTCAGCTCTCATAGTGATGGTGGTGAGTGTGATTCTTAGACCTGAAATCACTGCACTCAACACATTTCGTTGGGTACACTTTGACATCATCAAACGCAGTCCTGAAACATGGGTTGTTATAAAGGTGATGATTGGGTGGCTTTGACACATGGGGCTTTTGAGGTGCGAGTGATAGATATGGGATTTGTCCCTCCTAAAGGAGTTTGATATCCTTGGCCACTTGATGAGTAGGATTGAGAAAAGGCATGTGCATGCACCTATGAATCAATATGTGATATTGATGTCATACACATATCACTCGGTCTACTCTGAGATCAAGGAAATGAATGAACATTGACAGGATGATTGTTCCATGCCTCGAGTTCATTCTGGATATCAGTGACAAAGGAATTATACATTCATTGTAACACCATTCACGGATTGTAGGGATGAAATTTGTTCTCCAACTTTCTATTTCACTTGGGTAGCAATGATGTGTGACTAGGCAGCGCTCTTTGCTTGTGAAGTCATAAGTGTTATGGACTTTCACTGCCAACATGAAATGGACCTCCAGGGTCACACACATAGGATTTAACCTGGAAGAGGAGTTTTATCCACAAGCCATGTTTAGATTGATTACTAAAGGAGTTTAGTAGTTCAATTAAACACTCAATTAATCGATAGCTCAATATCATAATGTTCAAGGTGTTGGACACATTGATTGGAGTATCAGATTGATTGAAATCGCATTTGACTGATTTTGTACAACCTGCACTCCCAACCGATCGGTTCATGTGATAAACCGGTCGGATGAGGTTGCTGAACCAGTCGGCTCAATTGTTGAACCGATCGGCTCATGCACAGAGTGAAACGAGCGGTTCACATGTTGAACCGATCGGTTCAACTGGTGCAATCGAGCAACTTGGGAAAGTAGGATTGGTGAGAATTTTCCTTGCGTTTCACTTGCCCAATTTGATTGGAACAAGGATTGGTATTCGATACCAATTAGAAACAAAAGAAAGAAAGTCAATATGGGATTGACCAGGACCACCAACCGACCGGTTCACTTGTGAACCGACTGGTTGAGATGTCCCAACTGATCAGTTGGTGCTCCAACCAACCGGTTCAGGTCCCCAACTGACCGGTTCACTTGTGAACCGATCGGTTCAGGTTGCGAGTTGGTTGCTTTTGTGGAAAATCTCGAACCCTTCTACTCCTGTTTTTGTCCCATATTGTCGGGGACAGAGAACCCTGTCCCATGACCTGCCTATATATAGGGGTATTGGGGGCTTCTCAGAGTACAACTCAGTGCAAGTTGATTGCTCTGCAAAGTTGTCGTTCTCTCTGGTTTTGGTAACCAAGAGAGAGCCCGAGAAAGTGCTTCCCGCAAAGGGAGGTGCAGCAAGGGAAGGACAACTGCAGTTGCAATTGACAGCAGGAGAGTGTGTTGGTGACTAGTATGCCAACAGGAGGGTGTGACTCCTTCCACTTCCTTGTGGGACAAGGAGAGTGGAGTTCCAGGTGGTCCGTGTGGACTACTTCAGAGGTGGGAGGTCACTGCTGCTTAGGAGGACAACTGTCATCCGACAGTCTGGTAGGAGGAGGAGTCGTGAGTCCCGGTGCGACCAGGAGCTGCACAGCCACCGTCCAAGACCGAAGGTGAAGACCGCGCAAGGCGCGAGGTACTGTCGCTGAGCAAGCCTCGGGACAAGGTATGATTCACAAACCATCTTTCCTATTATATAGACGTTGACGCGATTCCTTTTGTTCTGGGTTTGGGGAGAAAAAAATTTTGTTTCCGCTGCTTCTCTGCCTCCTCTAAAACCCAACAGTGGTATCAAAGCCACGTCAACCGCTCTATATTTTAGGATTATCGATATGATCGATTTTGGTTTGTCGCCTTTATTTATTGCATGCGATGTGAATAATATCGGCTTTATACATGTCCAATCCACAAATCCCTAATGTACATATATGATATGTAATATTAATGCACTCGATACGTGTCGCCCTAAAACGAGTTTTGTGGTGGATGTGTAGCATGGTTATGGCCTATAAACCCCTATATCTGTGTGTGGTTGTTTGTGTGGTTGCTTGCATCTCGGTCTGCGCACTGATTCCCTTCTCTTATTCCTGATGTAACTCGAAATAATTCGAGAATTCTTTTCCTACCTTTGCTCCCCCCGAATGTAACTCGAGGTTTCACAATTCAATTGTAAATAGGATAGATTTTATTTCCTGTTATGTCAAAGAACGGCGGACGACCTGAAGACGATTGGTTCAAGGAGTGAACCGATCGATTGGTGATCCAGATGTCCGGTTGGAGGAACGAGACGAGCGGGTGGCGACCTGAGGAGATGCACGACGACCGGTGAACCGATCGGCTGGAGGCGCCAGTCGATCGGCCGGTGGCACCCGAACAACCTACCTAATGGCGAGTCGATCAGTCATGGAGATGAGTTGATCAAACCCAGAAAGGAAGGCACAGATTTCATCTTGTACAGGTTGCATGTGATGTAGACCTAGATGACCGTGATTCCTCTTAGCTCGAGGAATCACAATAGGATGGCCATAATCATTGCTTTTATCATTTCGCATGTTTTCTGTGGGATATAGCATGTATATGATATGTACTATATATTATGGTGATTGGATATGTATGTGTATATAAAAACCAAATCCCTCATTAAATATTAAGTTTTAGATGCTTTCCAAATGTGACACATTTGAAAAGCTTGATCGACCAAGTGTGGGCACCTCCTAGCGTGGTGCACTGTCTATCTCGTGGAAGCGTGAAGGATGAATGTGTGGGTCTGCCCTAGCAGGGTGCATATTCATCGTGTTGGCTTTGGGTCGGACTTAACAAGGTGATCTAGATGGGATCTAGTACCTTGAGGCATGGAGATGATCATTGCAAAGAGTTGCATATGACATCTTTCAAGAGTTTCATATGATGCAATTGGCAAGAGTTGCCTACCTGAGAGATCTGAGTTGTGGGTGACAGTCCTGGCTGGTCCATGGCTCAGAGGATTTCAGGATCTTGACCCACTAGAAGATTGTACACTGCAATCTTCCGAATTGATGGTGAGGGCTATCAATTTGAGTCAAAATAGTGGGAGCGGTAATTAATTAAAGGCCTAATTAACTATCATCAAATTTATTCAAATCAAATCAAAAGGAGTTTTGACAAATGCAAATTTTCTCTTGTAGAATGGCAAAAGAATCATCTTTTAAAATGGGCAAATTAATTGAGAATAAATTCCATAACTGGTTGAGGACTGTGAGAAGTGTTCTGCACAATCCAGATATACCAGGAGCCTTAGAATCCACTCTATGTATGCTTAATGTGTTAGTGAAGAAGAAAGTAGGTAAGGGAGAGAAGTGTTCTCTCGCTAAACTAATTTCTTCTACATGGAGAGGATGGAAGGAACAATGGAAAAAGAAGTCGGAGATAGAGATCTCTACTTCTGGTGTATATGTAATAGAGATTAACTTTACTACTTCTTCGTCATGGGTACTTGATACCGGATGCGGATCTCACATTTGTTCAAATGTGAAGGATCTTAAGAGAAGTAGGCCTTTAGGGAAAGGCGAGGTTGAACTACGTGTTGCCAATGGGGCAAGAGTTGCCGCCAGTGTCATAGGAACCTATGAGTTAACTCTACCTAGTGGGCTAATAATAGAGTTGAAGAACTGCTATTATGTACCTGCCATAAATAGGAATATCATTTCTGTCTCTTGTTTGGACAAAGATGGATTTGAATTTCTTATTAAAAATGGAAAATGTTCCATATCTAAAGATGGGATCTTTTATGGCAGTGCCCCTATGTCTTATGGTCTATACTTGATAGACTTGGAGACAAGTGTGTACAACGTAAACACCAAAAAGCAAAAACTCAACGACTCAAACAAAACATATATCTGGCATTGTCGTCTAGGGCAAATAAATGAGAAGCGCATTTCTAGACTCCATAAAGATGGTTATCTAGACTCTTTTGATTATGAATCAATAGAGACATGTGAATCTTGTTTGTTGGGAAAGATGACCAAGACTCCCTTTTCAGGTAAAGGTGAGAGAGCTAGTGATCTATTAGGACTCATACATACTGATGTATGTGGGCCTTTTAGAACTAATGCCAGAAATGGGTATCAGTACTTCATTACCTTCACTGATGACTTCAGTAGGTATGGCTATGTGTACCTGATGAAACATAAGTCAGAAACCCTTGAAAGGTTCAAGGATTTCATGAATGAAGTACAGAACTAGCTTGGTAAAAGTATTAAGGCACTTCATTCCGATCGAGGTGGAGAATACTTGAGCCAGGAGTTTGAGCACCTTCTGCGAGCCTGTGGTATTGTATCACAATGGACTCCGCCTGGAACACCATAGCATAATGGTGTGTCTGAAAGAAGGAATCGCACATTGTTGGATATGGTGCGATCAATGATGAGTTTTACTGATCTTCCAATTTCCTTCTGGGGTCATGCTCTTGAAACCGCCGCGTTTACACTTAACCGTGTACCATCTAAATCGGTTCAAAAGACACCATATGAGATATGGTATGGGAAGTGTCCCGTTTTGTCTTTTATGAAGATTTGGGGTTGCGAGGCTTACGTTAGGAAAATGTTTCCTGATAAGCTTGGACCCAAATCCGATAAATGTTATTTTGTTGGATACCCCAAGGAAATGAGGGGATATTACTTATACCACCCTACTGACAACAAAGTGTTTGTTGCCAGGGATGTTGTATTCCTAGAGAGAGAATTTATTTCCAAAGGAAACAGTGGGAGGAAAGTAGATCTTGAAGAGGTTCTAGCCCAACAAGAAAACATTGAACCGGTAGATGTATGAGAAGAAAATGGAGATTCAGAAGATGTTGTGGAATCTCATTCTCCTCAAGTAACACAAGGACCTCGTAGATCTAGTAGGACCCACCTTGAACCTGAGAGGTTTGGATACCTTGTGACTCAGGAAGGTGGTGAGTTGATCATAGATGATGATCCAACTACCTACATAGATGCTATGGAGGGACCAGATTCTGAGAAATGGCTTGAAGCCATGAGATCCGAGATGGAATCCATGTACTCCAACAAAGTATGGACTTTAGTGGAACCACCCGAAGGGGTAAAACCCAAAGGGTGCAAGTGGGTCTTTAAGAAAAAGACCGACAAGGATGGCAATGTGCAAACTTATAAAGGCAGATTGGTTGCAAAGGGATTTCGACAAGTTCAAGGTGTTGACTATGACGAAACATTTTCTCCAGTTGCCATGATTAAGTCCATCAGGATCATGCTTGCTATTGCAGCTTATTATGACTATGAGATTTGGCAGATGGATGTTAAAACCGCATTCCTTAATGGGAATATACATGAGGATGTGTACATGACACAGCCTGAAGGTTTTGTAGATCCAAAGAATGCCAATAAAGTCTGTAAACTGCAAAGGTCAATCTATGGATTGAAGCAAGCATCTCGGAGTTGGAATCTTCGATTTGATGAGGAAGTCAAAGTGTTTGGCTTTATTCAAAATGAAGATGAACCTTGTTGTAAAAGAAGGTTAGTGGGAGCTCGACCACATTCCTCATATTGTATGTGGATGACATACTTTTGATGGGGAATGATGTCTTAGCCTTAGAGAAGATAAAGACTTGGCTTGGGAAAACTTTCTCAATGAAGGACTTAGGAGAAGCATCCTATATTCTAGGAATTAAGATCTATAGAGATAGATCTAGAAGGCTTCTCAGACTAAGTCAGAGCACATACATTGACAAGGTGTTGAAGCGGTTCAGCATGGAGAACTCAAAGAGAGGCAACATCCCCATACTACATGGAGTCACCGTCTCTAGAGCTCAATGTCCCCAATCTTGTAAAGAGAGGGAGCGGATGAATGGGATCCCATATGCATCAGCCATCGAATCCATCATGTACGCTATGTTGTGCACATGCCCAGATGTCTCGTATGCTCTTAGCATGACGAGCAGGTACCAGTCAGATCCTGGGGATGCTCACTGGACAGTCGTAAAGAACATCCCCAAGTACTTGCGAAGGACTAAGGATCAGTTTCTTGTTTACGGCGGAGAGGAAGAGATGGTTGTAAAGGGTTACACCGATGCAAGCTTCCAAACCGATAAAGATGATTACAGATCGCAGTCAGGATTTGTGTTTTGCCTTAATAATGGAGTTGTGAGCTGGAAGAGTTCCAAGCAAGAAACAGTTGCCGATTCTACTACAGAGGCCGAGTATATTGCTGCTTCGCATGCAGCAAAGGAGGTTGTGTGGATCAGGAAGTTCATTTCTGAACTTGGTGTAGTTCCCAGTAGCTGTGATGCAATTGAGCTTTATTGTGACAATAATGGAGCTATTGCACAAGCTAAGGAGCCCAGATCACATCAGCGGTCCAAGCACATACTACGGCGCTTCCATCTCATACGAGAGATCGTACAGCGAGGAGATGTGAAGATTTGCAAAGTACCAACTGAAGACAACATAGTTGATCCATTGACTAAGGCCCTTTCTCAACGGAAGCATGATGGTCATGCTAGGTCACAAGGACTGCGATTCCTTGGTGACTAGCTCTAAGTGCAAGAGGGAGTCTGTTGGTATGTATGCCCATAGAGCAAGTCATGTGATGATTGTAATGGGATACTTTGTAAATGATTTGAATAATAATAAAGGCAATTTCCAATCTATATGTTTAAACTATTTCTGAGATGATGGTGTAACATGATAGATGTCTAAAGAATGTTTTGACTCAATGACGTATGCTTTTAGGTTAAGGACCTAAACGATGAGATCATACGGATGCTAAGAGTATACATTCTTGTTTAGTCCCTAGTCGGTTGTTATTGTGGAAATAACCATAGACATCAATAACACTGAAGACTAGATTGTGTGTTGGTTGATGACAGAATCTCATTAGTCATGATATGGTGATATCAAACCAAGCACATAGGTACTTGTTAGAGAACAAGGTACTGGACAGACCCACCGTGAGAGTGACACATGGAACCATGACTTGGTAGTCACAGTCAGCTCTCACAGTGATGGTGGTGAGTGTGATTCTTAGACCTGAAATCACTGCACTCAACACATGTCATTGGGTACACTTTGACATCATCAAACACAGTCCTAAAACATGGGTTGTTATAAAGGTGATGATTGGGTAGCTTTGACACATGGGGCTTTTGAGGGGCGAGTGATAGATATGGGATTCGTCCCTCCTAAAGGAGTTTGATATCCTTGGCCACTTGATGAGTAGGATTGAGAAAAGGCATGCGCATGCACCTGTGAATCAATATGTGATATTGATGTCATACACATCTCACTCGGTCTACTCTGAGATCAAGGAAATGAATGAACATTGACAGCATGACTGTTCCATGCCTCGAGTCCATTCTGGATATCAGTGACAAAGGAATTATACATTCACTGTAACACCATTCACGGATTGTAGGGATGAAATTTGTTCTCCAACTTTTTATTTCACTTGGGTAGCAATGATGTGTGACTAGGCAGCGCTCTTTGCTTGTGAAGTCATAAGTGCTATGGACTTTCACTGCCAACGTGAAATGGACCTGCAGGGTCACACACATAGGATTTAACCTGGAAGAGGAGTTTTATCCACAAGCCATGTTTAGATTGATTACTAAAGGAGTTTATTAGTTCAATTAAACACTCAATTACTCGATAGCTCAATATCATAATGTTCAAGGTGTTGGACGCATTGATTGGAGTATCGGATTGATGGAAATCGCATTTGACTGATTTTGCACAACCTGCACTCCCAACCGATCGGTTCATGTGATGAACCGGTCGGCTGAGGTTGCTGAACTGGTCGGCTCAATTGTTGAACCGATCGGCTCATGCACAGAGTGAAACAAGCGGTTCAAGTGTTGAACCGATCGGTTCAATTGGTGCAATCGAGCAACTTGGGAAAGTAGGATTGGTGAGAATTTTCCTTGCGTTTTACTTGCCCAATTTAATTGGAACAAGGATTGGTATTCGATACCAATTAGAAACAAAAGAAAGAAAGTCAATCCGGGATCGACCAGGACCACCAACCGATCGATTCACTTGTGAACCGACCGGTTGAGATGTCCCAACCGATCGGTTGGTGCTCCAACTGACCGGTTCAGGTCCCCAACCGACCGGTTCACTTGTGAACCGATCAGTTCAGGTTGCGAGTTGGTTGCTTTTGTGGAAAATCCCGAACCCTTCTACTCTTGCTTTTAGTCCCATATTGTCGGGGACAGAGAACCCTGTCCCATGACCCGCCTATATATAGGGGTCTTGGGGGGTTTCTCAGAGTACAACTCAGTGCAAGTTGATTGCTCTGCAAAGTTGTCGTTCTCTCTGGTTTTGGTAACCGAAAGAGATCCCGAGCAAGTACTTCCCGCAAAGGAAGGTGCGGCAAGGGAAGGACAACAACAGTTGCAATTGACAGCAGGAGAGTGTGTTGGTGACTAGTATGCCAACAGGAGGGTGCGACTCCTTCCACTTCCTTGTGGGACAAGGAGAGTGGAGTTCCAGGTGGTCCGTGTGGACTACTTCAGAGGCGGGAGGTCACTGCCGCTTAGGAGGACAACTGTCATCTGACAGTCTGGTAGGAGGAGGAGTCGTGAGTCTCGGTGCGACCAGGAGCTGCACAGACACCATCCAAGACCGGAGGTGAAGACCGTGCAAGGCACGAGGTACTGTCGCCGAGAAAGCCTCGGGACAAGGTATGATTCACAAACCATCTTTCCTATTATATAGACGTTGACGTGATTCCTTTTGTTTTGGGTTTGGGGAGAAAAAAAATTTTGTTTCCGCTGCTTCTCTGCCTCCTCTAAAACCCAACAGTTAGAGTGTTGCAAAACTCAAAAATAGATCTATTACAACACCCCCAAATGACTAGAATTCGTCCTTATATGTTTCTACTGGCTAGTAGACATCCCCAACTATAAATAGGACCCCTTGGGATCAATCCCAGGGTTATCCAAGCACTATAAAGGTCCCTATATTATAGTTGAGCACCTCCAAGAGCCTCCTTCCACTCTTAAGCTTAATCACTTGCTACATCCATTAGAGTGTATAGGATATTTGTAAGAGAGATAGTCCTACATGTATATCTTATGAGTCCTACATGTATATCTTTCTACCATGAAGATGAAGGTTCTCTCTCTTAGCTAAGAGAGGTGAAGAAGAATAAGAAGAAGGGAGGAAGTCCCATGGTGAAAGCTTCTCCTTGGACAAGCTAAAGTCAAAGACAAAAGATATAAGTCAAGAGTGGGTGAATCCTTAAGGTAGAAGACTTGCTTCAAGAGTGGGTAAGTCCTTGGGGAAGGAGAAAGACTCGATGCAAAAGTAGGTAAGACCTTAGTGAGGTAGAAGCCTCTTGGTCATAGATAGGTAAGTCCTTTGGTAGGTAGTTGGCTCCCTTCTCCTTGAAGGGGAGGTTGGGTATCCTTGTCCCAGAAAAGGAAGGTCATATGTTGTAACTCTTATAATGAATATAAGGAGTGAGACGTGGTTGAAAAATCCTATAGATTGACCTCTCTAGGTAGTGGATATACACTCTCCTAGTTTGGAGTTTGGAACCACTTTTCATAGCTTGTGTTATTGTGTTTGTTCAATCTCTCTCATCCTTGCTATGTATGTTTATTTTCACTCAAATTTCATATTTGTAAGCTTATCTCTTAATATAATTGGAAGTTCTAATGAATCTTATTTAAGTGGTTTATCTCTATTCACCCCTCTTTAGAGCCCATCATCTGATCTGACAAGTGGTATCAGAGTAGGTCTTCTCCAAGCATACTTCCACAAGTAGGAGAAGATGGGTGATTATTGATAACACCCAAATTTAGGCATTTATGCTAAGCATTTATCTATGGTTTTGTGTCAACATAGCCTTAATATGCCCAAAATAGTTGTAGATTATTATTAGTAATTTATATCTTTTCATAGATTTAGTTACTCAACTAATCAATTTTGGGACTTACAGGCACCGAACTCAAGAAGAAATCAACTCTCTAGATTCTACCCCACAAACTTCGTCTATGTACACCAGCTTAGGAGATAGTGGTTCTGCTAACTGACTAGCGGGCCCAAGAAACTTCTGATATCTTGGACCCTATTTTCAATGGATAATCCTTGATCAGAAAGCATCATCATCAATTAGAAAGTTCATCGACGTGGGCCCATCGAGTACCAGTAATACCCCCCCCCCCCGCCCCCGAGGTTCTCTCAAAAGAGTAAGGGTCACAATCGCTACACCATCTCGACAGTAACACTCGGCGCAGCCGAACCCAGCCCGACACGGTCGGGTCGAGGTCAAACTCTACACTTGTCATGACTGCTATAATTACAATTACATCAAGAATTTAGCGATCGCGCCACTCATTTTGATCGTGACATGAAGCAACCACTACTGAATCTCCTCTACTGCGATTGAGACTCCTGGCACGTCCATGCTAAGCTTGGCACTCAGGCCGAGGATAAGGGCCAACAACCGTATTGACCGTGACAACTGTCTTGACCATGACATCCACCTTGAGTGTGTCATTTGCCTCGACCGCTACACCTGGCATGGCAGTGTCGAGCCCATAATGGTTGGGCCGAGACTAGGATAGCGAGTGAGACTGGTATCGTGACCACTTCTCACATACACTCTCCTTCACTATAAATGCCCACCCCTCACTATCTGGAGAGGGGTTCTGTGATTTTTTTGGCTTCACATATTCTTGGTTCCCAGATCCCCATGTAAGAGTTCCAAGGTATGAAAGGGCTGAAGTGCTCATCCTACATCCATGTTTTCAGTTTGTTTTCATCTACCATCATTTTCCACCACCAGTCACCCATTTTCCTCCCATTCCCATCCATCTTCCACCTCCTTACACCCACTAGGTTGTTGTTTGGGGCAGAATAAAAAAGAAAGGAGGCCAAGGAGTCCAGAAGACCAAGGAGGATGACCCAAAGATGAGATTCGGCCCATATGGAGGCTAAGGAGCGAGATCCACCTCTACTCTATGAGTTAAATCTCTTCTTCTTCTCCTTTCTTCTACTATTCTCCTTTGTTTTTGTATAAATGATGTTCTTTCATCTTTGGTCGGTGCCAACTATGATTGTCCATGGCTAGTTGAGCTCCTTATTGTCTATGTAGCCCGTTTTGGATATGTTTATGTACTTTTACCTTAAGTAAGAAAAATTATTTTAGATCTAGTATGTTTTCTATTCTATCTTCTCTTTCTGGTCATGATTGCTAGTTTGCTTGATCTCTTTCTTGCTTGAACTTCTATTTCTACCTATATCGAGAGATTCATTGTAGAAATAGATAAGAGAAGGCAGTTTGGATTGGAATATGAAAAGAGGATGATTCAAGGTGATCTGCGTAGAACCATAGACCTAGACACGATCGGGCCCAGCCTGACACGGCTGGGCCCACTACTAGGTTCTGCCCAAATCACATATGTTCCTAGCGTCTCAGAATATTCTACACCTAAAAGGGTATCTAGAATATTATAGGGTGTTGATTTGTCATCCTCAAAAGAGGTTTGATATCATTGATGGGTTATAGTCACGATGTGCGAAAGTGAGTGGGATGACCCCCACAAGAATAAATACCACAATATGTGCTATGTTTGGAAGTAGGTTGCTTGTTGGGGTGTTTGAGGGTTGTCTACACATGAGAATGGGTGCATAGACTACCCAACTTGTGGTTACATAGCTATGAACTCCTTCTCTTTGATTAGTAGAATCTGATGGACTCTATTTTGTTTTCTTTACTTTGTTTTATTTTATTTCATGACACTTTACTAGACTAGTTCTAGTTTCAAACTTTTATCAACTGCATATTGGCTTAACTAACTTAAGAGTGAGACCTCAAACATCTTAAATGTACCCACGTCCCTGTGTTTGACCCTGTATATCTACTTTGACCCCATAATAAAGTTGTGGGGGTCCTTGAAGGTTTCGGGTTATACATTTAAAGTTTGGTCTTTCTGAATCTGCCTCCTTTCATACATGTGATTTAGGGCTATCAATTATCAAGGTGGGAGATATCTCATCAACATTCCAATCTTTGATGGGTGCAACTTCCTCTATTGGAAGAGAAGGATACAATACTACATATAAGGATCAACTCTTGAGCTATGGAGAATGGTGGACCTTCCATACAAGCTACCGAAGACAAAGATAAAAGAATGGCATGAAGCTACTTTGAAGAAAGCAACCTTGAATGTTAGATCCATCAACATTCTCTATGCATCCATTTCTCCCTCCAAGTTCAACCTGATTTCTTCATGTGAAATAGCCTATGAGAGGAGAAAGTTATATTTCACTTATGAGGGGAAAATCAAGTGAAGGAAAGCAAAGTCTACATGCTCAAAGACTTCCTTGAAAACTTCGAAATGGGAAAGGAGGAGGGGATATCTGAGATGTACTCAAGGCTCAACACCATTGTGAATGGCCTTGCCATTCTAGGTCATCCTATGGATTGAGGAGAGATAAATTCAAAGATCCTTAGAACTCTCCTCAATAGATGGCAATCCAAGGTGACCTCCATTTAAGAAATAAAGTCTCTTAGTGATATTCTTATTGAAGAACTCATAGGAAATCTACAAGCCCATGAAGTTAAACTTGGAAAGCAAGATGAAGAAGAAAGAGAAGAAGAGAAAGAGCTCAAGAGAATGAAGAAGTCTGAAATCAAAGCCCAAATTAAAGCTATTGTTGGTCAAACTTCTCCATCCTCTCAAGTTGAATAAGATGCCATGTACTCCAATGGTAAATTGTACAAATGCCCTCTTCCACCCAATGCTTCAAGTGTGGAAAGAAGGATCACTTCAAGGAAGATTGTCACAAGGAAAAAGGACCCATCATCATAAGAGAAGAGAAGAGAAGCACAAGAAGAAGGATAAATGGAATAAAAGCTCAAGTGACTCTTCCAACTCAATATCAAGTAAAGATTCTAATGGACGGTCTAGCTCAAGCTCTAGTGAAGATGAAGAATGTCATTTTTCTCTCATGGATTCAATAAGTGAAGACTCAAATCAGGAAAATGTAAACTCTTTAGATAAAGAATATTTAATTGTGATTGATTATTCATGCTACTTGTGCCTCTTTTAAGACTTTTATAAAGAAAAAGAAAAAGTTTTCTAGAATTGTTGATAATTTGCATGTAGAAAAAGATGATCTTGAACATGCTGAAATTTTCTTGCTAGATAAAAACAATGGTTATATTAGACATGTTGATGCTCTTAAACTTGATAATGCTAAGTTTCTTGATAAGCTAGATTTCTAGAAGCTCAATCTCTTCTATCTAATTATAATGAAGAGCATAGTAATATTATGAATTCTCTTATGCTTGATATTGATGTTCTTAAAACTGAAAATGAGGACAAAATTTTTATTTTGCAAGGAATAGAATATGAAAATAGTGTCTATATTCTAAATATTTTTTTCTTGAATAAGAAAATGTTTCCTTGCGTGCTAAAATTAATGTCCTTGAATCTTGCTCTAGTTCTACTAGTAGAGAGAATAATGTTGTTGCTCTTCATATTAATAAAGATTCTTATATGACTAAAGCTTTTTGTTTAGAAACTAATCTTTTGCATGCTAAAGATGATATCAATCAATTGTCTTTTACTATTACTTCTCTTATGCATGATAATCATAGTTTGAGATTTTATGTGCAAAGATTCTTAGATTATAAAAAGATCTAAATCAAATCCTATGCCATACTACTGAACAAATGGGTAGAGATGGTATTGGACTTGATAGTATCCAAAGGAACAACAAAGATAAAGGACCTTCAATTTTTAATGAAGAATCCTCTAGTACCAAGGCTATGCAATCATGTAATCATTCCAATGAAATTGGTCATTTTTCTAAATAACACCCTTTTAGGAAATCACACAAAAGCAATAGGACTTGGGTTGCTAAGCTAATCCCTTTGGATCCAAAAAATATGATTGGGGACCATTTCATCTTTATTCATGTAGGTCACTTGCTAATGGATTAACTTGATCTATTGATTTCCAAATTGGTTTCTCAATCCACATAAAAGAAGAAAGGTCAGATGTGTATGGGGTGGCAACAAGTAGAAAATAAATGGTAAGAATAAATATAATGTTATTCTTGCTCATATACAATCAAATGTGTTTTTGCCAAGTTAGTATGCACTATACATATGGTTTTTGAGTCAAAAGTGATATATTATAATTCTCATAGATTTCTTGCTCAAAAATGGTTTTTTATGCTTTCATATTACATTACTAACTTGCTTACACATGTTTGGATATGGTTTATATTATTATCATGCCTCTAGATATGTTTTTATGAAATATACGTGATTTTTAATAGCAGTTGTCGTCCGAGTTTGTCGTGATGAAACTCGATCGAAAACCACCAATGGGTGTTTCCAACTATTGTTGTCGGCCGAGAAGTTCAACCTAGAAACTCAACCGACAACACTATACACAGAATATACATATGGTTTTTTGGATGAGAATTTCCCACTCAACTAGACTTTCTCAACCACTAGCCTTATTCTATGGCACTCTTATAATATGCATATTCTCATGCTTTAAATTTCCTATCTTTCATACAACTCTATCTTCTAATTGCTAGAGATTGGTATATCTATTTCTTGCATTTACCTATCTTGAGTTGTTATGCATGTTTTGATGATATCTCTTTGACTCTCATGGTTGTGATCTAAATTGCTTCCATTGTGCTCTAACTTGCTATGTTTATCTAGTTGTATATATTTTGATGCAACCTTGAGTTTCTTACTAGTAATCCTCTTTTTTAATGATGCATATATTCTAGTGAGTAATATCCTTGCATGCTTCTGAAACTGTGTATCTCTTTGTTTGGATTTTTCTCTACATCTACTCATAGCTTATTTTGTAACTTGTGATTTTTTTGATATGATCTATATTGACATCCAACTATATGTTATACTTGTATCTTTTTCATACTCAAGCTTGTTCCTTGATTTGCACATCTACTATCTTGAGTTGCTTGCTTACATAGCTTTGCCTTGATATATGCTACAATTATATTTGGGGTTGTTCAAATGTGTGTTTTGATTATCTTTACATACATTGCTAGGACAAGCCCTTAGTTTTTTCTCTTATGCACTCCCTTTTCTAACAAGTTGTGTTTTTATCTCGTTAACCCTCTCACTTTTTGAAATGAAAAAGGGGGAGAAGACACATCTTATGTAAGGGGGGAAGAACATATATGACTAGAAGACATAGTTTCGATAAATGTTATGAAAGCTAACCATGTAGGAGAAATAACATCGATTGAGGGGGAGTATATGAACTTCATTAGCATCAATTGATGGGGATCATATGAACTCAATTATATTGAAACCCCTAGGTTTCTCCAAAGGTATGATTTTACTTCAATGCTTTCAATACATTTATGGAATGGTTTGGTATCTTCAAAAAGGTGGAGAATGTTGACTCCAAGTCTAATTGATAAACCCTTATTTTGATGATGACAAACTGTTACACTTATTTGTGTCTAACGCTTCTACTTAAGTGATTTCATATTAGGTATAGGCACACTACAAATACCTGAACTCGTGCACCCTAACTTGGAGAAGGACAAGTCAAAATCAATGTAAGTGCACTTTTGTGAAAAAGACCTCAAATCTATTAGAAACATGTTGTAAATCACTTGTAATAATTGTATAACTTGTAATTAAGATTAAAAAATCAAGAGCAATAAAATCATATATTTAAGCACTTTTATGGTACTTTCCAAAATTCATCACAGGGACTTTTGACGGTCAAGTTTCATCTAGGATAAACTCAACTGACACCCTTGATGGATCTCGGGAACTGCCAGGTAGACCTGTCAAACTGGGTCAAAATCCGCGGGTGCCCATGGGTCGACCCATTTAAGTTGGGTTTGGGTCCTAAAATTTACCACCCGTTGGAAAACACCCAGACCCATACCCACCCGTTTAACTAGCGGGTTTCATGGGCAATCCACGGGCACCCGCGGGTGACCCACTTTATTACACTGATTTTATTAATAAAAATAATTATATAAGATTTAGTTATCAGTAAAAAAATATACACATGTTGCATATATGAAACTTGACGCTTACGTGCGTTTGCGTCCAAGCCACTACCACTTGGTAGTAATAGGTAATATATATATATATATATATATATATATATATATATATATATATATATATATATATATATTTGAAGTCTAGTAATAGGTAATATTAAATATATCTTGTACTCTTATCTCAAATTTTAAACCACAACAAAGTTAACAAAATACATAGATTGGTTTATAATATTTTTTACTCATTAAATAGTTTGTAAAATTTATTCTTTTGTATTATTTTGTGAGAATGGGAGGCATACATAAGGTTGTGTCATCGTCATACTACAAATTAAAAGGGTGTGGAGTTGTTGGTTGTATCATCTTCATATTGAAAATTAAAAAGGGCGTCGAGTTATTGGTTGTCATCTTCATACTGCATAATAAAAGAATGTGGAGTTGTTGTTTGGAACAGGCCAAAGTTTTAGTCTTTTTTCAGTTCTCCAATTTATACCCCATCTCATTTGGATGTCTCCTTCATAATATACGTTGTTTAATTAATATTTAGTTGTTTGGTATAGGTGGTCCTCGCTATTTAAAAGATGTATGCTTTTGAGTTAAGCTTCTAAAATCTGTATTATATTTGCTGTTCTAGCATCTGTACAATACTGGTAATCAATTCAGCCAGTCAGAGGTTTTTCTTTACTAGCATGTAGCATCTCTTCCCATGGGTGTATTGTTGTTTGATGCTCTTATTATAGAAAATTTTTGGACAAATGAAAAAGGTTCACATGTTAATGTGATTGTTTTGTGCCATATCTTATGTAAACAAACATTAGTATGGTAATTGTTTTTAATTTTATATGGACACCCACGGGCAACCCGCAACCCGCTGGGTTGGGTTTGGATTTATCTTTCTTCCACCCGTTTAGAACTGGGTCTTTTTGACCCGTACCCGCGAGACCCAAACCCGCAACGACCCAACCCAAACCCAACCCACCCACCCGTTTGACAGGTCTACTGCCAGGGTTGATAGAGCTTTCCCAAGACAAACTTGATTGACACCCCTGCACAGGCATATGTCTGTTTCATCTAGGATAAACCTGACGAACAACTCAAAATTGATTTGTCACATAGTGCCATCGATTGAGTTTCCCAAAAGTAGACTCGACTAATCATACTGTACAGAATGTGTAAAAAAGTGTTTCTAGTCATTCGAGTATTGCAAAACTAAGAAATAGATCTATTGCAACACCCCAAATGATTGTAATTCATCCTTAGTGTTTCTATTGGATAGTAGGTATCCCCAACATAAATAGGACCCCTTGTGTGACGACCCCCTCCCCTAGGTATCCCCTATTCATGCGGATTGAGAGGGCAAGGGCCATTACCATAAATACAAGATCGAGGTTTATCAAATAACTCAAAATGATTAATAAATTTCACTAAATTGCAATGAGTTTGATACAAGATAAAGTAACTACTTTTCCATCATGGATTACAAAAATATGGATTTCTAAAGTTTGTCACTAGAAAAGAACTTCTAACTAACTAAATCCTCAAGAATTACACTATTTCTTTCCTTTGGTGCCTTCTTCTCTAGATGTCCTTTTTCCATTATACTTGTAGAAATGATAGCAAATTATCCTAAAATGCTAAGAAAACAACTCGGTCGGTATAACAAGTTATACTGGTATGCGGGGGAACAAAATGTTTGCATGTAGTTGTAACAGCATATTCACAACAATTATGGTTACATAATCAAAATTAACACTTCCATCATAACTTCTCAACCCATTTTATCAACCTTTGGGGTACCCTTTCAAGGTCTTATCCCTACATTGGATGGAAGGCCACCTTCTCAATCTCGATCCCAAGTTCTATGTTGGTCGACCACCTTCTCAATCTAGAGTTAGGTGTCATGTTGGTCTTCCCAATCTGGGGCCAGACCAAATATGACCTTTCCAATTTTGGGAAGAGTCCTATATTCTCAAATATGACCTCCCAATCTGGGGTCGGGTCCTAGTATTCTCAAACTTCCAGAGTTGGTATGAGGGGTTTGAGCAAGTTATAGGCATCATAATGTGATATCCATCATGACTTTATAGTTTGCATGAAAAAAATTAACAAGCAAGCATTTATCTACAATCAATTTCAACAATCCTCAGAAAACATTGAAAACTAATGTGGTTAGTCATAGGCGTAACCACATACTTTTCTCAAGAGTACTTGATGTCTAAGAAAAAGATAGTAAGAGAAACCAATCAATCAATTATCCTAAAATTAAAGCATAATACCCATGTATTATTATTTATCCAAAATCTACCATTAAGACTGACTTGGGTTCCAAGATAGGGTTTTAAGGTCGACTTTAAGGTTTCATTAGGGTTTTGGCTTTCCAAACCTCAATTATCACTTCTCATGCCTTTTTGGTTTACAAACCCTAATCCTAACATTATTTGCACTTTTAATCTCAAGGAAATCCTAATTCATCAATTAATGGGTTATTAATCTCAAATTAGATTCAATTTGTCCTTTTTATCCAAAAAGACCAATCTTTGATTATTAAGATCAACTGAACATATTAAGATCATTAGAACCTAGTTAGGATTCTCATGTCTTAAAAACATTAATGACGACATCTTTGGGTACTTTTTGAATTGGAGGTAGATTCGGGTCTTGGTTATATTTTTATTGCATTCCTTGTATTTTTTTAGTAAGATTCATATATTACTTGCTTTCATTGGACATTCCTATGATTTGTTACAATTTTAGAAAAGAAAATAGCTTTTATTTTATTTTTAACCAATTGCATGCCGCCACATAGCGGCTAACTGGATAATGCCAGTGTGATGCTAGGCCTGAGCTGAGCCTATTATCTCATGCCACTTCAGTACCCATTCCCGCATGGCTAGGGCAGGGTTTAGGTGAGAAAGGATGGGAAAATACTAAAATAACCCTTATTGACAAAGAAGAGGAGTCGAGGCAGAAAGGTCCTTTCTCTCCCTATTGTCTTCCTCCTCTGGTTGGCTCACGAGAAGTCTGGTTGAGTCAACTGGGGAGTTGAATCTGTATTCCACTCTTCTTCAGCGATCACCAAGGGTACCCAAACCTTCGTCAAGTCCCCATGATCTCACGAAGGGCTTCAATTGCCCAGAAGATGGATGGAGTAGCCAGGACAGAGGGCATGTAGTTCCATCAAGGTTCGGGGTAGACTAGAGGTGAAGGATGATGTTTATGCTTGAATTGGAAGTAGGGATATGATCTAGGAGTCGAGCATAGTCTTGTGGGTGAGTTGGTGTCTTTGCTAGGGGTCTCTAACCCCCTTTTATAGGTTTGGGTCGAGGAGCAATCGGTGAGGGACTCTGTCATTTAGGGAAAGTCTTAATGACCTTCCAAAGATGCCAAAACTTGGGATGAACCAATTCAAAATTGCCTCCTTATCCTAATGGAATGATTTCCATGACGGGTTGTAAAACAAGGAGAGATAAAAGTGAGAAATCAGTTTGCACATAACTACTTCTAGTTTCCATGTTTGACTTGAGGTGGATGATGATTTGTTGATCATTGGATCCTGATACAAGGGTTAGGAACATGTGCACCAATTAAAAGGATCCGAGTATGGTTCTAGTGTGAAAAGAAATTGTGACATTTAATTTATCATCCCATTAATGCTTATACTTTATGGGTTTTTATAAAATCCATATCTCTCAATCTATTAATCATTTTGATCCCAAATTTTAACTGAAAGTCTATAATGAATTTATCTAACCGTGGGTTGAGACTAAAACTTGAAAAGAAAAGATGATTTTCTTAATATGCAAGTCTCCCTCATATAAAGCATACTTTGAGCATTAATTCAATCCTTTTCTCTTTCTTATCTTTTCTATTTTCTTGATTTTGATTATTTTTCTTAGTAGAAACCATGTGAATATGAAATCCAACCATCAGTGGTCATCTATACCATTTTTTAGAGAATTCTACATAATTCTCACAAGTATATTACTTGTTATCTATTATCCTTTGCCTTTTCTTAATATTGGATTTTCTTCTATTCCTTTTCCCCATATTTCATTATTGGATTAACAAAATAGCAGTAACCATGAATTTCACCACTAAGGGAAATTGTCCAAGGAAAATCATACCTTCAAAACAAAACATACAAATTTCCAACATGTCCTTTTTATTGAAATAATTGCATTTCAATTATATAATTACATGGGAAAAACCATATTATAACATCCTTTCCCTCTATAGGAATTTTTTCCTCAAAATTTGACTAATCGTACAAACAAAATAGGATAGGACTTTTCCATGTCCATCTTTAGCTCCCATGTGGATCCATCCTCTCCATAATGCTTCCAAAGAACCTTTACCAACTCTATCTTTTATTCTTGTGTTCTCTCATCATGGTATCTAGTACCCTCACAAGTGACTCAGGGTATGTCAACCTCCCTTAGAGTGCAATAGGCTCAATGCTCAACACATGGCTAGGATCCTTCACATAGCGCTTCAGATGGGACACATGGAACACATCATGCATCATGCTATATTGTAGGGGTAAGGCTAAACGTTAAGTGGCTTCAGTAATTCATTCTAGAACCTCAAACATACCCATGTATTGGGGACTCAATTTTCCTCTGTTCTTGGCTATAGCTCGAAGGGGCCAGATTTTCAGAAACACATAGTCACCTACAGTGAAGTACAAATATATCCACTTTTCATTACATGCCACTTATGTCGATCCAGGGCTCTCTTCAACCCCTGCTCGATCAAAGTGGCCTTGTCATTATAAAACTATAGTTCCTCTGACCTTAGCAAGTTCCTCCCACCGATATCATCCCAGTGAACTGGTGACTGAAACCACCTCCTATAAAGAGCTTCATACATAGGCATCTTGATACAGGTTTGGTAGCTATTAACATAGGCAAACTCAGCTAAGGGTAAGTATTTCTCCCATGATCTACCCCAATCGAGCACACATGCTCTCAGTAGGTATTCTAATGTATGAATCGTTCTTTCTGACTATCCATTAGTCTGGAGGTGACATGCTATGTTGAATTTCAACCTCGTAATATATTCCTCATGCACTTACTTCCATAATTTCGAATTGAACTTAGGGTTACAATAAAAAATAATTGAACTCGAAACACCATGCAGGAGAACTATTTCTCTAACATATAGTGCAGCTAGGTCTGACACCTTGGTAGTAATCTATAAGGCAGGGTAACGTGTCAACTTAGTTAGGCGGTCCACCACTGCTCATATTGCATCATGACCCTTCTTTCTCTTGGGGAGATCCACACAAAATCCATAGTGTTATGATCTCATTTCCTCTCAGGAATCTCAATTGTTTGTAGTAACCCATCGGGTTGTTAGTGTTCAGCCTTCACCGTCTAGCATGTGAGACAACTGGACACATATGCCACAATGTCTCTTTTCATTCTAGGCCACTAGAACTATCGATGTAAGTATTTAAACATATTGTTGGTGTTAGAGGGTAATATATACTTAGACTGGTGAACTTCTAAGTCCTTAAGAGTGAATCCTCATGAATTCAAATATGACTTTCATATTGGATTCCACCATTTACATCCATCAAGAGATGTGTCTAAAGCTTCTCCATCAACCCTTCATCTCAACTAACTCTGTGTCATCTAACTGGGCTGTTACAAGCTTAGTCAATAAGTCAGGCTTGGTACCTCAACTATTACATCCATTATTGTGATCACCAAATTCAATCTTATTCAAACTCCACTTTATAAATATATCCTCATTTGAAATTTTAATTTAGTGATTGCCTTGATCATCTAGGTTTCCAAACCATTTATTCAATATTATTTCATAAGAGTGTGGTAATACCTCAAATTCTCAGTTATCCTAAAAAGATTTCAACTTAAGTATTTATTTGTCATATCATTTCCATTCCTAATGTGGCATGTGTCTATCGAATCTCTCACACTCATAACAAGATGAAATGAGCATTTGGTTGCAGTCCAAACACAAAGCTCATTTATTCCAAGAGTAGAGACAATGCATCACACATTACCATCTTACTCTAAGGTTCACATTGAATCATTCCTCACATGATTCTTAACCATGAATACCATCATTTCTTTAGTTTTGTGCTCATACATAGGAAAATCTTTTCTCATAACATTTGAGTCTTTACATGACTCCTATTTAAGATTCTTATTCAAACATTATAGCATGTCTTCTTGTACCCATCTCATATATCAATAACCTTAGTTATTCCCTTAAGATTTCTAGGGCATAGGTACATGTGTGTCATCTATCTCATGGAAGTGTGATGGTAATAATGTAGGTTCCACCTCCACGGGGTGCATTATTATCGTGTCGACTTTTGGGTCAGGCTTGACTAGTGATTCTTAGAGCGTATGGGCCCAAAAGCATGCATATGATTATGTCAAAGGGTTGCACATGTCATCTATCTAGAATTTCATATGATGCAATTGGAAAGAGTTGCCTACCTTGGTGATTAACTATGCTTTGAGGTGTTGATTAGGCCATAGTTGAATTATCTTCGATCTGACCCACTAGAATATTGTACATTGCAATATTTTGAATTAATATTGAGGGCTAACAATTTGAATAAAATAATGGGAGCAATAATAATTAAAGATCTAACTACTATCATCAATTTTTTCAAATCAAATCAAAAAAGGTTTTTGACATATGCTAATTTTCTCTTGTAGAATCAATGACGAACTAATTCGATTTAAGAATGGTCCTGAAGAAGGACAAACTTGACGGGACAAATTTCCATGACTCATTTTGGGCTTTGAGAAGGGTTCTCAATGAAGAGTACAAACTCTACATCCTTGAAAAACTACTGCTATAAATACCTGCTCTTTATGCACCTAGGGCACAAGTGGATGCTTACTAGAAGCATGCCGATGAAGCCTAGGATACAAAGTACCTTATGCTCAGTTGTATGAACTATGAGTTACATGAGCAATGTGAAGACATGAGTGTTCTTGAGATGGTAACACATCTCAGGAAGGTAAAACTCAAAATTACAGAGCAAGAAAGGGACGGTATCATGAAGGTGCTACTTGAGTCAAAGCTGACAGAGGGAGTCTTAGTAGAAGAACACATGCTCAATATGATTGGACAAGTGTATCATTTTGAAGAAATGGGATTCACTTTGAGCCAAGTGTTGGCCACTCATAAGATTCTGAGGACTTTGCCTGAATCATATATCTACTTTATTGCATGTTATCGTGTGAGTAATATGATTGGACAGATGTCAAACTTGCTTGCCATGTTGATTCATGATGAAGAAAATTTGAAGAAAAGCCTATGATGGTAATCAATAGAGCTGAGTCCAAGGATCCAAGAAAGACTGAGAAGAGTTATATGCTCAAGACTAAGTCCAATTCTTTAGCACTCAAGATAAGAAGAAAGAAAAGTACAAGAGGAACTCATCCTTTGTACTTGAAGGTTTTCAAGAAGCAGAAGATGGGGATGGTGATCTCTACTTCAGGTATATGCGTTATTGAGATAAATCTATCTACTTCATCATCATGGGTACTAGATAGCAGATGTGGGTCTCACATATGTTCTCATATGCAGGATCTGAAAAGAAGTAGGCCTTTGGGAAAAGACGAGGTGGAACTGCGAGTTGCTAATGGCACAAGAGTTGCGACCATCGCAGTTGGAACCTATAGTATATCTCTGCTCACACAACTTGTAGTAGAGTTAAAGAACTACTATTATGTAACTACTATAAATAGAAACATCATTTCTGTATCTTCTTTGGACAAGGATGCATTTGCATTCCATATTAAAAGTGGTCGATGTGATGATGTTCTATTTCAAAAGATGGGATCTTTTATGGCAATGCCCCTATGTCTTATGGCCTTTACTTGTTAGATCTAAAGATAGATGTATATAATTTTAATACCAAAAGACTAAAACTCACCCAATCAAACAGAACATACCTTTGGCGTTGTCGTCCAGGGCACATAAATGAGAATCACATATCTAGACTCCATAAAGATGGTTATCTTGACTCTTTTGATTTTAAATCAATAGAGACATCTGAATCTTTTTTTATGGGCAAGATGGCTAAGACCCCTTTCACTGGTAACAACGAAAGGGCTAGTCATCTATTAGGACTCATACATATTGATGTGGGTATCAATACTTCATCACCTTGACTGATGACTTCAGTAGGTATGTCTATGTTTACTTGATGAAACATAAGTTAGAAACTCTTGAAAAGTTCAAGGAGTTTGTGAATGAAGTACATAATCAACTTGTTACAAGTATTAAGGAACATCATTCTGACTGAGGTGGAGAATACTTAAATCAAGAGTTTGAGGACCTTCTCAGAGCCCATGGGATTGTATCCCAGTGGACTCCGCCTGGAATACCTCAGCATAATGGTGTATCAGAAAGAAGGAATCACACATTACTGGATATGGTGTGATCGATGATGAGTTTAGATGGGCTTCCAACAACCTTTTAGGGACATTCTCTACAAACTGTCGTGTTTACACTAAACCGAGCACCATCTAAATTGGTTCAGAAGAAACCATATGAAATATGGAATGGGAAGCGTCTCTATATGTCTTTTATGAGGATTTGGGGATGTGAAGCTTAGTTAAGAAAATGTTTCTTGATAAGCTTGGTCTAAAATTTGATAAATGTTATTTTGTGAGATATCCTAAGGAATATAGAGGATATTACTTTTATTCTCAATCTGACAACAAAGTGGTTGTTGCCAAGGATGTTGCATTCCTTGAGATGGACTTTATTTCTAAGGGAATCAGTGGGAGGAAAGTGGAACTTGAAGAGGTTCAATACCAACAAGAAAACATTGAACCATTAGATATACAAGAGGAACCAAGAGATTCACAAGGTGTTGTGGAATCTCAAATTCTTTGAGTAACACATGAACCTAGTAGATCTAATAGGAAACACCTTGAGCCTGAAAGATTTGGATTACTTGTAACTCAGGAAGGTAGTGAATTGTTCATAAATGATGAGCCAATTTCCTATGAAATGCTATAAAGGGATTGGGGCTTGAGAAATGGCTTCAGGCCATGAGATCTGAGATGTAATCCATGTATACCAACAAAGTGTGGACTTTGGTGGATCCACCTAAAGGGGTAAAACCCATAGGGTGCAAGTGTGTCTTCAAGAAGAAGACTGACATGGATGGTAATGTACAAACCTATAAGGGAGGATTGGTTGCAAAGGGTTTCAAACAAGTTCAAGGTATTAACTATGACAAAACCTTTTCTCTAGTGGCCATGGTTAAATCCATCAGGATCATGCTTGCTATTGCAGCTTATCATGACTATGAAATTTGGCATATGGATGTTAAAACAACATTCCTTAAGGGAATTTACTCAAGGACGTGTACATGATACATCCTGAGGGTTTTATCAATCCAAATGATGCAAATAAAGTTTGTAAGCTACAAAGGACACTCTATAGATTGAAGCAGGCATCTCAGAGCCAGAATCTTCATTTTGATGAGATAGACAAAGGGTTTGGATTTATTCAAAATGAATATGAACCTTGTGTGTATAAGAAGGTTAGTGGGAGCATAGTGACATTCCTCATACTATATGTAGATGATATACTATTGATGGGGAATGACATCCCTAATTTACAAAAGGTTAAGACATGGCTTGGAAATACATTCTCTGTGGAAGACTTGGGGGAAGCATTCTACATCTTGGGGATAAAGATCTACAGAGATAGATTCATAAGGCTTCTTAGACTAAGTCAAGGCACATACATTGAAAAGTGTTGAAACGGATAAGAATGGAGAACTCAAAGAGAGGAAACTTGTATGTACAACATGGTGTTCCCCTCTCTAGAGATCAATGTCCCAGTTCTTGTGAATAAAGGGAACACATGAGTGAGATTCCATATGCCTCGGTAATGGATCAACCATGTATGTAATGTTATGTACTCGTCCATATGTCTTGTATGCTTTGAGCATGACAAGAAGATATCAGTCAGATCCAGGTGTTGCTCACTGGATAGCCATGAAGAACATCCTCAAGTAGTTAAGAAGGACCAAGGATTAGTTCTTTGTCTATGAAAGAGAGGAAGAGTTGGTGGTAAAAGATTACATTGATGCTATCTTCCAGACTGATCAAGATGATTACAAGTCACAATCTGGATTTGTGTTCTGCATCAACAATGGAGTTGTGAGCTAGAAGAGTTCCAAGTAAGAAATAGTTGTTGATTCTATAATACAGGCTGAGTATATTGTTGCATCAAGTGCAACAAAAGGCTGTTTGGATCAAGAACTTCATCACAAAACTTGGGGTCATTCCAAGCATCAATGAGGCAATTGAGCTATATTGTGACAACAATGGAGGTATTGCACAAGATAAGGAACCCAGATTGCATCAGCGTTCAAAGCATATACAAAGGTAGTTCCATCTCATACGAGAGATCATGCAGAATGGAGATGTAAAGATTTGTGAAGTACCAACTAAGAACAACATTGTTGATCCCTTGAAAAAGGCACTTTCACAGAAGAAGCATGATGGCCATGTAAGATCACTTGGAACACAATTCATAGGTGATTGGATCTAAGTGCAAGTGGGATTTTTCTGGTTATGTATGCCCAGAGAGCCGATCATGTGATGATCGTAATGGCATACCATGTAAAACCATTTGATTATTAATAAAAGGCAAGCTTCCAATTTATTATGTTTAATTCAGTTATGAGATAATGATGTAACATTATAAATGTCTAGAGAATAATATTACTCAATGACATATGTATTCAAGTTACTAACCTTGTGGATGAGATCATATGGATGTTAAGAGTATATATACATATTCTCATTATGTCCCTGATTGGTTGTTATTGTGGAAGGTTAATAGACAATAATAACACTTAAGATCAGAGTGTGAGTTGGTTGATGACTAAATCTCATTAGTCATGATATGGTGATATCAAACCAAACATACAGGTACATGTTAGAGAACAGTGTATCAGACAGACCCACCATGAGACTAACACATGGAAACCATCATCATGGAAGTCATAGTCAGCTCTCATAGTGATGGTGGTGGTTGTGGTTCTTAGACTTGAAGACACTGCACTCATCACATGTCATTGGGTACACTTTGACATTATCAAATGTAGTCCTAAAACATGTGTTGTTATAACGGTGATGATTGGGTGGCTTTGAGACATGGGGATTGATTGTGAGTGGTAGAGATGGGATTTATCCCTCATACTGGAGTGTGATGTGCTAGGCCTCTTGATTAGCGAGACTGAGGAAAGCACGACCATGCGCATGTGAGTCAATATGTGATATTGAGCTTACATATATCTTAGACAATCTTCTCTTGGTTCAAGATACAATATAGAATAATAATGAGGGTGACTGCTCCATGCCTCTAGTTCAATCTGGACATCAGTGACAAAGGAACTATACGAACAGTGCAACACCATACATAGATTGTAGGTTGAAGTTGTTCCCCAACTTTCCATTTACTTGGGTAGCAATGATGTGTGACTAGGCATTACTCTTTGCTTGTAATGTCATAAGTTGTTATGGACGTTCACTTCCAATGTAATATGGGACCTATAAGGTCACACACATAGGTCTTGACCTATAAGAGGAGTTCAAATCTTGAATGACATTTGAATTAAGTACTGAAGTATTTAGGTATTTGATTCACCCAACAAATAGGTTGATAGCATTGCCAAACACCCATCTTGAGTGTTAAGATGACCGTCTGGAAGTGCCAAACGGTTGTCTCAAGAGTTGAGACAGGCATCTAGGTGTCAGACCTATTTTGTATTAAATTTGGCTAAGGAACAAATTGACCCAACCAAACTGGCTTGACTCGGGTCACTAGACGACCATCTAGGTGACCGAGACGGCCATCTCGCATGGGCGAGATGGTCCAGTTCATACGGGGAAGGTTCTAGATGTTTCCCTATTTGTTTTACTTGAGCAATACTTGTTATATAAGAAAATCAATGTCTAACACTGATGGGAATAGATTTTCCAAATGTGTTTACAAATGGGAAACAGCTAAACAACCATTTAGGTTGTACCAAATGACCATCTGGCATGCCAAAGGGCCATCTGGGATGTTGTAGGTTGTGAGATTTCAAGAATTGTTGTGAAAATTTGAGTTCTTCCAGTCTCTTCCACTCCCGCATAGATTGGGAACCTGGACTCAAACCCTGCCTATAAATAGAAGGGATATTAGGACTTCCCTGAGTACCAACAAAGAAAATTGAGAAATAGTTTCTCTAACAAACTTTGTCCTCTCTGGTTGTGGTAACCACGAGAGCCCGAGCAAGTTCTATCTGACTAGGGAGGAACAACAAGGGAAAGAGAGATTGAGATCATTGTCATGGGAGAGAAAGTCGATGACTAGTACACTAACGGAGAGGGATGACTCCTTCCTAATCATCCTATCAAGACGACAGGAGTTCCAGGCAGTCTGTTTGGACTACCATAGAGGTGGGAAGTTGTTGTTTTGTACTCAAAGGACAATGTCAACCAGCAGTTTGTGATAAGAGGAGTTATTGAAAAAGACGATGTCCGTGGTTGCAGTCTATGGTGATGACCAGGAGGAGTAGTAGTCAGACGAATCCCATTATAATTAGGATTCAGAGTTGCACATATATGATGGCGAGGAATGTTGCTGGAGTTGCTCCAGGTCTAGGTATATCCTCGAAACCATCCTTCATGCACTATAGTTATTGACACGATCTACTGATTATGGGAATATGGTAGATAAAATTTAAAATTTTGTTGCATGATTTGTTGCCATATTTCCCTACAAAAATAGTAGAATCCACGAATTTTGTCATTATTTGCAAAAGAAAACCATACTTTCAAAATAAAGCATACAAATTTCCAACATGACATTTTTATTGAAATAATTGCATTTTAATTATATAATTGAATGGGATAAACTAGGTTTTAACACCTTAGGCTTCATCCAATGGTTTTCTTGCATCCATTAGAGTGAATAGGATATTTGTAGGAGAGCTAGTCCTGCATGTATATCATGTGAGGCTCTCACTTCCTCCACCTCCCAATCTCTCTTTCTACCATGAAGGTGAAGCATTTGTCTCTTGGATAAGAGGGGTGAAGAAGAAGAAGGGAAGGAGTCCATTGGTGAAAGCTTCTTCTTGGCGAAGGTGGGGTCAAAGGCAAAAGATCCAAGTCAAGAGTGGGTAAATCCTCAAGGCAGAAGACTTATTGCAAGAGTGGGTAAATCCTTGGTGAAGGCGGAAGACTCGGTGCAAAAGTAGGTAAGACCTTGGTGAGGTATAAGACTCTTGGTCATTGATAGGTAAGTCCTTTTGTAGGTTGTTGGCTCCCTTCTCCTTAAAGGGAAGGTTATGCATTCTTGTCCTGAAAAAGGAAGGTCATATGTTGTAACTCTT
Source organism: Alisma plantago-aquatica (assembly GCA_963693085.1). Taxonomy (NCBI): domain Eukaryota; kingdom Viridiplantae; phylum Streptophyta; class Magnoliopsida; order Alismatales; family Alismataceae; genus Alisma; species Alisma plantago-aquatica. The sequence goes on from OY856409.1 coordinate 1,103,018,320, forward strand.
ATAATTGAATATAAGGAGTGAGATCAGGTTGAAAAATCCTAGAGTTTGATCTCTCTAGGTAGTGGATGTACATTCTCCTAGTTTGAAGTTTGGAACCACTATACATAGCTTGTGTTTTTTTGCTTGTTCAATCTCTCTCATTCTTTCTATGTTGCTTAGCTGCACTCAAATTCCATATTTGCATCCTTATCTCTTGATAAAATTGGAAGTTCTAATGAATCTTGTTTTAGTGGTTTCTAGATCTATTCACCTTCCTATAGAGCCCATCATCTGGTCTAACATTTTTGATAAGCCATTATACTCAATAAGAGCGGTTTCATATAACATTATAATACACAATAGTGGAATTTGTGTAAAATCCAATTGACAGATAGTGTTGTTTTTATAAAAGTCAAAAAATGTTTAAGTGCGTTTATTTGGAATTTATTAAAAGCCATTAAAGCCAAATGTTTAGTGGCATTTACAACTTATGCCACTATCTCTCTAGAAGTATTGATATTAGAGGCATTTTTAAGTGTCAACAAATGCCACTGAATAGTTTTAGTGGCATTTATATTTTTAGTGGATTTGTCAAATATCACTAGTGTGTATGTTTGTTGTGGTGCATGTTGATCACAACATAGATTTCTTGCATATTTTCCCTAGAAAATATAAATAAATAAGTTTCAACATGCACTATATTGGGTAGCAAGAAACTTATCTATTTTTATTTGTCAGGGACAATATGCAACATATATTGTAAAAGGAGAAAAGTTTCTTACTACCCAAGCCAAATAGTCCTATATATAGACCCCTCCTCATGGCCTTCACGCACATATAAATAACTTTACCAATAGGACATGACTCCTAACCTTCTCTCTTATCCTCTTATCCAAGTCCCTTGTATGAGCTGTCAAAGACTTGTAATCTCATGGCTATATTTTCTCAACCACCAGTGTTTCAAACCTTGGAACCATGACTTGGGATTAATTTCATGGCTATCTTTTCTCAACCACCAGTGCTTCAAACCTTGGAACTATGACTTGGGATTAAGGTTTGGACTTTGAAGAGTTGACAAATTTCTTGAGGTATGTTGCATCCTCCCATGAGTCATATTGAGCAATTATTTTCTTTACTCTCCCTCTTGAGCCTCTTTGATGTATTTTGACAATGAATATTCTCTTTCTTGACTTGTTGACCTATTTGGGTCTAATCTTAATGACTTTGAGCTCTTGGTCTATGTTGGACTGTTACTTATATCTTGTTCATCTTAATCCTGACTTTTGTGATTCTATGAAGCATCTTATTATGGAAATGATTATATATTGGTTTATGGGTCTTCTGACCCCACATTATAATTGTTGGATGTTCTCATCCTATTATTTCATATTGACTAGACTTATTCCTACCTTTATTTTGTGTGTGTGTGCAAGTAGACTAATTTTATTTATTGTAGTAGTACATATCTACTTACATAATAATGACGTGTGTATTCCATATCGAGCATGCGTATTCCACTCATATATTTACAGGGGGCGTGTATTCTGACCAGGGTGTGCATTTTCCACCCAAAATATTTTTAGTCTTGATATTTATGGGCCTCAGTGTTGGTATGATATGTCCAGAGAGACAATAGTATGATGATTGTGATGGCAATTATATAAAGGATTTGATTAATAATTATAAAGGCAAGCTTCAAATTCATTCTATTTCATTCAGTTATGAGATAATGAGGAAATATAATGAATGTCTAAGGAATGACAATAGTCAACGACATATGTATTCAAGTACATGACTTGAATAATGAGATCATACAGATGTTAAGAGTATGTACATTCTTATTATGTCCCTAGTCAATTGTTAATGTGGAAGGAAGATAGACAGTAGTAACATATAAGAATAGAGTGGTCTAAAGTCAAAGGCAAAGCTAAGAAGAGTTTTAAAACTAGACAAAATCCCAAGTCTTCAGATATCAAGTCAAAGGGAGAGGAGTAAAGAAGGGAGGCAAATGTCACCACTATGACCAGGTTGGACACTGGAAGAGGAATTCTCCCCCTCTGGAAAAATACCCTCTTCATTATAAAACCTATAGATCAGGCTTCTAATGATTAGTTTTTCAAGGTTTTTGACTTAGATGCAATGCTTCCTTTTAGAATAATATTAATGGAACAAATTATATATGAGCAATATGATATTTGAGAAATTACTTTCAAACCCCAAAATCATTTAGAAACCTCATGCATACCCTGATTTGAACTATTTACCTAATATTAGATCTTTTGCTACTAAAATCAATGTATTAATGATGATTAATTTCTTTAAATCAGGTGCTGACCAGATTATCTAGATGACCATGGATGTATAAGAAATATCTGAACTCAGGTACGTGGGATTTATTAAGTATAAGACTAGTTTTCTGGTTGCATATGATATGTAATATCTTGAATGCTCGTATTTGGATATGATTACTTGGTTGAACTACTATGAGTTATACTTCGCCAAATCTAATAGATCATAAATGAGTATGATGGGTTGTAGCTACTAGAGCACATAGCCTGGTGTGGATGTATGTTGCCTAACATGGATGTATGATTCCTTGGCCCATGTTAGATGTATGATGATACTATATTGCCCACACTAGATGTAAGTCAAGTGCAAGTATGTTTAGTACAACTGCATCAAAGTGATTGCAATAAAAGGAATGTTTACCTAATTATTGCTTTAAACAATGTTTTCTTTTAATCTTTCTTTCTCAAGTTATTTCAATTATGCAAACATATTAGTATGTATCTTTCTACCCACGTGCACAACACCTTGTGTGTTGATTCATTGTTTCACGTATGTTTTAAGTTCAGAGCTAGTGTGGGATAAAAGAAAGGAAGTGAGAAGTTGTCCAGGTTGTACCTTTTGTCTAAGATCCTAGATAGAATACATGTTCATAGATTGTAGAATTTTCATTCAATATGTAACTGTAAATCATTTTGTAATAATTCATATTGTATAAATATACATGTTGAATGTTGAGTATGTTATGGTTGTATGTTCATGTATGCGTATTATGCTTCCACATCGCTTTCTGATATGATTGGATGATATTTTCGGATTCTGACATCTCATTCCCAATAGGGTTTGGAGAAATCAAAATCCGGGGACGTTACAGTTGGTATCAGAGCATGAACAATAGCTACACCTAACAATTGCTCACCATGAAACATAAAACTAAACTTCAACTTTCACTTAAAACCCTAGAAACTTAGTAAGTTGTTCTATAGGAATAAGGTTTGACTTAGCCTCTAAGTTAGAACCTAGATGTTCGAGAACTAGGTTTAGACAAGTGTGAGAAACCATTCCCATATAGAGCTCATATGTATTGGGTAGCTACACTAGTCTACACCATGTTCTCACCATTTCACTAGGTGACATGACACTAGACTGTCTATTGTGTGTGGGACACTCGATTTTGCTGATTTGGTTTTGTTTTCCAATCGGCTCGAGCCTCGATAGATTTCTCTGACGTCTTCTTTCTTGGAGAAAAACTATATAATATTTTATTAAATATATGTAAATATGAAAATGTGTCCCTCACACAGGAGAGTAGTTAGTGCTTGTGCAACCTAAGTGAAAGGGAGTGACATCAGTCTAGAAGAGAGAATAGATCTAGATTAGACGTCTAGAGCCTCATAAGGTTATGTGATACATAGATAGACAAAAGAAAGATGAAGGAAATAAGTATATAGAATATTATCTAACCTTAATCCATGATGGTATAAGTTTCCTTATTATGATTTGATTTGTAGATGAGTCAAATCCACTCTTAGAGGATCTATGCTAAGTCGTGATGATGAAAGTACATTTCCTTTTCCTACTTAAGATAAGCTAAGTTAAGATAGAGATGAGTGTGCATGAGCCTCAAGCTCTTATACAAAGAGGATATCTAGTGGTAGGATGAGATATGTGGTGAACTCTAGAGAGAGTAAGACCCACAGGGAGAAGGTCATAGGACCTAGCCTCCAAAATATGAGATATGTGTTAAAAAAATGTCCTACACTAGATTACTCTCGAGTGTTGAGTTGAGTCCTTATGCATGATTCAAATCTATATGTGAGAATGGGGTATAATAAAAGGATGGGTAGATGACCCATATGATAAAGTCAATCCTTTGGCTGAGTTAGGTCATAGCTGGAGTGACATATTTTGTGAATCTCATCATTAGTTGCAAGTGAGGTAATATATGAACTCTAGTTATGAGAGTATGATGCTTTGTGTAAAAGATACTCAAAAATACAATTCTCCCTTCTTCTTCTCTTTCTTAATATATGATGATAGAAACCTCACTTGAGCTATATAGATGATTTATATATGAGGAGTCACTCATATAAGCTTGACCTATTCTATATTTTTTCCCCCTATAACATACATGTAGTACCCAAGATTGAAATCATGATAAGTTTGACTTTAAAATATTCTCTTCCCCTTCATATGAAACATGAAAGATATGATGCTGAGATCATGGGATAAACTTAGTATATTCTCTTTTTTCCCTTCACATAATACATGTAAGACATAAAAAGTTGAACTCATGAACTTGATATAAAGATATTTTGGATCATAGCATATATGATCAGAAATATAGTTCATAACTTTGATCCTTCTCAATGTATGCTTCTAAGTTGAGTATGAATATCACACCATAGGGTGAAACCCTAATGGCCAAGCATGTTACGCAAGCCCTTCTTATGTAGAAAAATCCTAATATCAAGGATGAAGATAAATTTCCTCTAATGCTGAAATCATTGTAAGATGTTAATGATGTTAGATTTGAATGATCTGAATACCATGGCATATAAACAAATTCCTCTTAAACTTAAAAAAAATATGAACAAACCCTTATCCTTAAGGGGATATGGGGATGTAATCCTAAGAGAGAAAAGAAAATTTGTTTCATGATATGACTAAGACATTAAATGATGTTTTGACCTATATAAGGTGGGGTGGGTACCCCTACATGCTCAATAACCTAAGATGACAACTTAGGGTTCGTTAAGAGCTATGATAGTCTTGAAACTTACAAATGATGATTTATTTGAATTTGACACCCCCAATTTCCTATTAAATATGATATTAGTTGAATTTCGAGGACGAAATTCCATATTAGGTGGGGTGAATGTGATAACCTGGATTTTAGGGTTTAGATACCCCATATAGAAATTCAAGACCATGAATGATTATTAGATCTAATTGACTTCAATTATAATGAATAGCTTTACATCACCAACTTGGGAACTTCTGAGTGCAAGAGGTCCATTTGGTAGTCATAATAAAATCAAGTAGCCAATTGATGACACTTGAGGTATATAGGAATCCAAATGGTTCAATTATGAATACTAGAGCACATCATGATCAAGATGACGAGATCAATATTATTTCATCAAGGTTGGTGAATAATTGATTCATAGTTGAGGTTTACACACTTATTTATGAGACTATTCGAGGAATTAAGTTAGATGACCAAATGTTGTAAGCATGGGTTCAAACTTGGAAATACAAAGATTCATGTGAAAATTCCATCTAAATTGGGGCTTCCTATTAGGAAATATAAGAGTTTGAGTTATGAAAGATTATGATTAAATGAGTATCTTGAGACTTGGCCGTATACCACTCGAAAAGTCCAAAATGGAAGGTTATTATATGCGTCACACAACCCATTCATTCATAATGCATTGGTCATGCTCACAATCCTAATTGTCGACACAGACCCTGGACCAAGTCATCCCTAACCTCCGCATATGGAGGAACAGAAAGCAGCTGAGGCGTCCCCAAGATCCGATGAAGGTGGAGCGGTCTAAGTGGATTCATTGGTAAACCCATGACCTACACAACACTCGGAGAAGAATGAAATTCACTTGGCACTGGAGACCCGCATCACGGAGAGGATGAACTACCTTCTTTTAGGTGTTCTCCTCCGTAGGTTGTAGTCTAGATAGAGGAAGATGACGTTCTCAGGGAGGATCCCAACTTGTCCTGCCCAGCTTGTCTTGCCCACCTGCAAATGCCATTTCAATGTTCTGGAGGAGGCTTCCTCTTTGAGGCCTCGCATCCCAGAATCGGCCACCTGCTCTACCGCGAACTCCATCCTAGAGTTCGCCAATGAGCAAGAATCGCCTCCCACACCATGCAAGCTCGTTGTAGAGGCTATGGAAGCAAACACGAAGCTTAGAGGGACCTCCGTGTGCCATGGGAGCCTGCTCGTGCACATCATCCTCTTCAGTGATCTGAAGTGCAGCGGCGCTTCTTAGATCTCCTAGAGAAGGGGAGCGCATAACGTCAGGAAAGGAGAACCCGAGTCGGCCTCCTTCAATAGGGATGAGAACCTCAGGAGCAGTCCATCGCACATCTGATCACCTGCGAGTACCTCTTCTAGCGTCAGGTTATGGGCTGCAGATCTTCATTAGACCTTGAGAGCCGTGCTAGGCACTGCCTCGACAACTAGTTGGCACACTCCAATCATTGACAGTTGAGTTACCTCTGTTTCTGAGATGGATGTTGGAAAATTGCGAGGTTCCTCACCATGAACTTAGGCCACAGCGGCGCCAGAAAGCAGGACAGAGACCACCGCGATCCAGGCGCGTTCCGAAAAGCGACGAGGAGGGAATCTGCAAGACCACATCTACAAAGTCTAGACTACAGAGTCATCCATGCAGTGCGGTGGCCACAGGACGGCGTGAGTCTGAGAGAGAGAGATCATCAGTGGACCTAGAGCCCACTGCTGATGGTGCCTACGGCGGCATCTTGTTCTTCAGATGAGCCGTCGAGTTAGTAGCGATGCAGGTGATCACGGGTGAGAAGGGTCTCGCTGATCCAGACAGACCAAATTCCAAACTCGCCTGGCTTAATACTGAACCAAATGGTTCACTTAAGCCAGCTAGGAAGAGCTGCGGGCCAATCAGGACTGCCACCTGGAGATCTGACGGCCCAGATAATATCAAAAAGGTAATTATCTCAATTTAAGTACAGATCTTAGAAAATGCATTAAAAATAGATCCAGTGTCCAATAAATTCCTGAAAAATACCCCTAGATTTAGAAAAATACCCTCTTCATTATAAAACCTATAGATCAGGCTTCTAATTATTAGTTTTTCAAGGTTTTTGACTTAGATGCAATGCTTCCTTTTAGAATAATATTAATGGAACAAATTATATATGAGCAATATGAGATCTCGAGAAATTACTTTCAAACCCCAAAATCATTTAGAAACCTCATGCATACCCTGATTTGAACTATTTACCTAATATTAGATCTTTTGCTACTAAAATCAAATTATGTGTTTCTAGCCCCTTTTTAATTCTAGAAATTAGAACAAATATCAGAAAAATATGAAATCTGGACCAGGCCCTGAGAATGACCTCCCGACCATTATAAAAATATCAGACATAAGTTCCAAGTTGTTTGAACCTAAATTTGACCTAAACCCTAATTTGGACCTAAATACCATCAATAATGGTGAATTTTGCATTAATGATGATTAATTTCTTTAAATTAGGTGCTGACCAGATTATCGAGATGACCATGGATGTATAAGAAATCTATGAACTCAGGTACATGGGATTTATTAAGTATAAGACTAGTTTTCTGGTTGCATATGATATGTAATATCTTGAATGCTCGTATTTGGATATGATTGCTTGGTTGAACTAGTATGAGTTATACTTCGCCAAATCTAATAGATCATAAATGAGTATGATGGGTTGTAGCTACTAGAGCACATAGCCTGGTGTGGATGTATGTTGCCTAACATGGATGTATGATTCCTTGGACCATGTTAGATGTATGATGATACTATATTTCCCACACTAGATGTAAGTAAAGTGCAAGTATGTGTAGTACAACCGCATCAAAGTGATCGCAATAAAAGGAATGTTTACCTGATTATCACTTTAAATAATGTTTTCTTTTAATCTTTTTATTTCAATTATGCAAACATATTAGTATGTATCTTTCTACCCATGTGCACAACACCTTATGTGTTGATTCGTTGTTTCATGTATGTTTTAGGTTCAGAGCTAGCGTGGGATAAAAGAAAGGAAGTGAGCAGTTGTCCAGGTTGTACCTTTTGTCTAAGATCCTAGATAGCATATATGTTCATAGATTGTAGAATTTTCATTCAATATGTAACTGTAAATCATTTTGATAATTCATATTGTATAAATATACATGTTGAATGTTGAGTATGTTATGGTTGTATGTTCATGTATGTGTATTATGCTTCCGCATCGCTTTCTGATATGATTGGATGATGTTTTCGGATTCTGGCATCTCATTCCCAATAGGGTTTGGAGAAATCAAAATCCGGGGACGTTACAATATACTACTAATCATGCTTATCCAGATAGTTCTGCTTATGTTGTTAGCTCTTCTTATAATGTTGATATGTTCAACCAATTAGACATGCTCATGTTGTTAGCTATGCTATGTTACTAGACTTGCTCATGATGCTAGATATGCATATGCTACTAAATTACTTATATTGTCAACAAGATAAAGGATGATAGTCTGGTTGATGATGATAATTATTATCTGCTCCTTTATGTGTTTTGTTAATCATCATTATTGTTGAGCTTATTTGTTATATCTGATTAAACTGCTTAACTGTTTAATTACTTAAAAATGTTGTAATCAATAAATGTTGTTGGAAGTTATATCTCTTGCTGGGACATGAGTCTCACCCTTGTTGTTCGCCACATTTTTTTAGGTAATCGGAAGTGACAAAAACAAACATGTTGCAGCAAAGAGGAGCTACAATAATGAATCTTTGAGAAAGTTGATTAGATGTCTAGTGTGTCCTAGAGTCGTCCTTGTACTCTCAGGTCCGGGCATGAAAAGTTTGTATCGGAATTTTGTTAGCATATTAATGCTTGTTTGTGTGGCATATACAAATATTGTTCTCCTGTGTATATATATTGTGGCTAAGGCAATAGAACAGTTTGTATCCAATTCTTGGCATAGTATGGATCTAAGAAAGATGTTGGGCTCTTATGTAAATGTTTCTGAGCGGGTGCTAATGTTGAAATCGGTTTTAGTTTACCCATATTTTTAGATATGTGATAAATTAGTAATTGATTATGTTTTATGTTTTGAGTAATCTCATTTAGTGTAACGGGTTCTCAAAAGTTGGTATCAGAGCTTTAGGTTCATTGAGTCTACAAGGACACTATGACTTAGGACTAGGATGAGGTCAAAATTAGGAATATGACATAAAAATATGGTGCATATTGCCTAATCTCAGTATTTGGGTGTCCTGGACAGGTATTCAATTATTGAAGAAAGGTAAGTATGGGACTCTTAGATTGTTATCTTTCTGATTACTCTAATCAAGTAGCCATTTTGAGACAATCTAAAGAACATAATGAATAAGAAATAATGGTGTGAATATCTCAATACAACCTTAAAGAAGATGAGAATTACATCATTATCTATAAAAACTTGAATGTTTGGTAACTATAAGAGAAAGATACAACACCATGAAATCTAAATATGAATAAAAATAAGGGAAAGAGGAGTTCTTGAAGATGTGATTCAAGAAGATAATAAAGTAAAAGACAGATAAGTCTATGCTTATAAAGTGATTCAAGGTATGAAATCCACATAATATGGAGAGAACTCCAATGATAAGTATAAAATGAGAATATAAATGAGAACAATGACAAAGGAATAAGGTGGAACCTAAGTTAATCTCAAACCAACCTATGTGTGTAAGAAAGTGTTAATGTCAAATAAGCATGGCATTTGAAAGAAATTATGGCAGATGATCCATGTTTAATGAAGAAAATGTGGAATATGATGATTTACCTGTTGATAAGTGGTTGAAAAACATAATAAAATAAGATAACATACCCAAGTAGGATAAATAATCATCAAGGAAGGAGTAATGAGATATGTTAATCATGATGATTCCTATGCTAATGGCAAGGAACCTGAAATGAAAAAGGTAAAATGATACATAAGAAGCTATAACCTGCATAATGAAAATAGAATTGGTTGCCTTTTTGCTAGTGATCCTTGAAAAATACTACTATGGTATGGGAAGTATGTTTCACTTTGTGTCTTTCCTTTCTAGGGCACAACTTTCAAGTGGATCATTGCCACTTGGTACGTGTGGATTCACTGCAAACATGAGGGTGGACAACTTATTATATCATAAGGTTGCTTGGACTATGGTTCTAAGATCATAAAGTTTGTGATGAGTTTGCTTTTGAGCCTTCTAATAATTTGGGAGACTCCTCTTATATGTTTTGAAATTTATTATGTTGATAAAAGTAGATGAGATTAGGATGTGAGTTCCTTATAGCACATGAGGTGGATACCAAGGTAATGAATCCTAGTATCCAAGATGTATCAAAAGTATGTGAAGTATGTGAAGGTTGGAGATGTTTACTAAATGAACATATCAAGTATTCCTCCCCCTTAAAGAGAGGGAGAGAGAGTTGATGATGACCCTCTAAATGTTGTTGGAAGGAAAAACAAAAGTGATTCTATGATGTTGTGTATGGTTCACTGATAGCTGGGCAGGACCACTATCAGGGATAGATGGTTTGTTGGTTAATAGATATGTGATATGTGTTCCTTTAAGATTAACCTATGATCAAATATCAATGCATAAGATTTAGATTAGATGACATAATTCACATGACCATTATGAGTTTAGAGTTATGTCCTTTAGACTAACTAATGTACAAATCAAATTTATGAATAGGAGGAACAGAGTATTCCAGTCATGTCATACAAGTTATATCAAGCTTTGAATGATGACATGTCAAAGTATTTCAAATATGGTCAAAAATATGATCAATATTTCTTCAAAAACCTTAAGGTTACCAAAGCAGTAATAGTTATGAGACAAGTTGAATAAGAGTGCGATAGGATTGATTAAGTGTCTTTATGGGATCATGATATGTCTTCTAAGTAGGTTGTGTAAATCCTAGTAAGGTGAAGATAGTGTTGTTGTTTCACCCCTAACAATGTTGACTAGGAATGATGTTTCCTTGTATATAATGACAGGTGCCAGCGTCAGCATGTCTTTTGATGCTGAAAAAGAACTGACAAGTGTTCCAGTGTCAGTGTATCTAGAAAAAAAGGGATGGATACATCACCTTTTTTTATGCTTCAAGGAATGGTATGGGACTCATGCCATGATTGGTAAAAAGCTAGAAAGTATGACTTTTGAATAATGTGTTGATACAATAGATATAATTATAGGATGATAGCTAGAATTTTAAGTTGAACATTACTACTAGAGTAGTACAGATGACACAATAAGTTTCTACATTCCATATTGAGAATGTCTTCTTAGGTGGGGGTTTTTGTACTAGACCAAGATGATATATGTATGAATGATGTGACATCACCATGATATGCAAGTAACCATGTGAAGGTAATAGGATGAGGTACAAAGGAAGTACCCATCTTTGTTTACCTTGGATTTCGAGGGTGAAATCCCTGTTAGGGGTTTATAGTTGTAAGGCCCCTAAACTTGCTTAATGAGTTGAATAAGCTTAATTATCATAATTGAATTCTTATAACCCTAATATAACCTTGTGATATTCTTTGAAATCATAAGACAAGCTTAAGTTTCAAATTTGGTCCAATTTGGACACTGATTGAGCAAGTTATGCAATTTTATGCACATTTTGGACTTTTTTGCAATTTACCCAATTGACTTTGTGATTTATCACTTGAATTATGTTCCTTGGATATTCTCTCATCATTATTGAGCTTTTTTATCTATGGGGAACCTATTTAGTCCTTGGTTTGAAAGTGTTTTCTCCAAGGGTATTTTAGGGTTTACCCCTTCATGGATGAGCTACCTTTAGTAGCTATCAACTAATGAATTATTTGTTTTGCTTGGAAATTCAATAAACAAGGGATACTAATGTATATATGGATGGTAGGGGAGATTATTGTGTGTGTGATTGTATATTCTTAATAGTTTAAGGCCATGGACACTTGGAAAGATACTAGAATTTCAACTTTTTCTTTTTCTTTATCTTAAAGTTTCATATACTTATCCCTAAGTACCAAAACGAGCCATTTTCTCTCCACGTCTTCCCTCCTTATAAAAAACTCGTCCTCCCTCTATGATTTTGTGAATTTCCTATTCAAGGAAGAAGAAAGAGGGAACCTTCTTGGAAAAAGAATTTAGGGTTGCAATTGACTTCCTTTTAGGGTTTGAAAAGCTTCCTTCTAGTGATCTTGACCTAAAAGAGTAATAATCCCCTTCTTTCCTCCATTTATTTCTTTTTTTATCCTTCCTCCTACCTTTCTCCAGGTTGGAACCTTGTTTTTCCATGGTAGAAATTGCTCTAAAGCTCTAAAACCCTACCTTTCTTGCTCCTTGTGCTTAGGGTTTGCTCATTTGATGAAGAAAGGTGCTAGATGGACGAATTCACAACTTATGCTTGGATTTTCTACCCTACCTGCTTGAGTTTTCTTCTATTTGGGATTTCATATTCTCATTATAGGCAAGTTTTATAACTTGCTCTACATTTATTGCTTACCATAAGTTTTCTAGCCCATGTTCTTGCTTGAAAATGATGATCCATGCTCTAAAAAGCTATGCTGGACTTGTATTTCGATTTTTATATTGTTCCCTATTCTGATTTCAGTTCTAGATGAACCTGTGATCATGTGTACGTTATTCCTAAGGTATAATATGACTTGGATCAGGTTGGTTTGACAACTTAGGGTGCTAAGCACCTATCAACCAATGGTCAATTTTAGGGTTTAAAGCTGATTTCTTCTATAAACCCATGACCCGATGATGGTACCATTGCAACAACCCTATGGTGTTGTCTTCATGACAATTGATGGTCGGGATCAAAGGTGTCAGATGATGGTGACAACCTATGGTCACCCCATTAGGTCAGGTTTTAGATCAATTAGAAGTTTAATGATAAACCATTAAGTACCCTACTGATGTTATCAATCAATGATGACATTAGCTTAATATTTGATGATGATTAATGAATATAGTGTTGATCTAACAACCTATGGTGACTTAATTGTCACTAATGATGTTGGATCAGGTCTCTAAAACCTATGGTGAGTTAAGCATTGTAGTTGTAGCATCAATTAAGCCTTAGACCAATGGTTTCTTGGGTCACTTGATGCAATGGTCGGACATATACTGTAATTGATGGTTTTGACATATGAACTTGACGCAATGTTCAAGATCTATTATTTATTCCTCCAATAAAGTGGAATGATGGCTAATGTAATATGTTGGTCCTAATAATGTGATTTATATGTTGTCCTTTATATGATCAACTTAAGGAGCTTATTTGTTGACAATGGATGGCTTGTTTTAAATGAACAGTCGATTATGGGTTTTACCCTACTCCCAATGGAACATATTGTGTTGATAATCAAGGGATGTATAGGGTTAAATGGTGACTCTTTCTAGAGCACAAATCAAGGACTTCATAGGTGGTTTATCCAAGGTGTTTACTTATGTAAACAACAAATGGTCTTACCTTTTAAACATCCAATGGTTCTGGGTGACATTGTGGTATGGTAATATGGGTTGAAGGATGATGGAACAAATGGAGGGTTACCCTTAACAAGGTAGTCTTACCTATTCACTCATATGAATAGAAGGGATGAAAATCATATCGTGTTGATATGTAACTCTAATGAGGTATAGCTTGTTATACCTAGCTTTAATATACTAAATGATGGTAATTGGGTATGAATAGTCCTTGAATGACTAATACAATCATGGAGTACTTTGTTACTATTGTTGAAACCCTAGTATGCTATAACTCAATGGTTACACCTTGATTTATGTGTGGGTTCATACTTGAGAATAGTATGGAATGTGATGGTGATGCTTCACCTTATGCATCCATGATCCAATGGGGATGTCGTGAGTTAGGGTTTGGGTATGAGTATTGATTAGTAACATTAATATAATTTATCTTATGAAATTAACTCTAATGAAAATAGATAAAGATGAGTATTCATGTTTAACATTCTTATATGATGGAATGATGGTGGAATAACCTCCTTAACATGATCATAACCTTAATGTGTTAATTGGTGGTTATCATAGCCACATGGTTGATACTTTCTTATGCTAAACATGTGCATTATGGATATGATGAGTGTTAATCATGTCTAGATTTCTTTCATGTTGATGTAATAAAAGAATGTTCTTAATGTTAATATAACCCTTCTATGATTGTTTATGAATATTTCCTAGCTCATTAATGCAATATTGTGTTGATCTGGTGTATTATAAGCAAGTGATGTTGTTGAGCCTTGTTATAAGGCATGGAAAGATAATGATGATCTTGTAGGGAATAATATGATGGTCTTAATGACCTTTGGGCATGGTTGAGCCCTGAATGAAGTGTAATCCTCTTGTGTTAATAAGGATTGATACCCTGTGATATTGTGAAAAGGATTTATATCCTGTGATAGTATGATGGTCTTAATGACCTTTGGGCATGGTTGAGCCCTGAATGAGGTGTAATCCTCTTATGTTGATAAGGGTTGATACCCTGTGATATTGTGAAAAGGATTTATATCTTGTGATAGTATGATGACTAGTGTGGTCTCATGAATGGCAAGGAAATAGTACCATGTGATCATGAGATGAGAAATTATGTTTCACATGTTTTATATCTTTTAAAAGTTGTGATATTTATATGCTTGCTAGAAGTGAATTAGGGTTTGTATGTCCACTTGTTTGATGCAACCTTAATTCACCCAATTGGAAATAACTAATCAAGTGCAACTCTAATCATGTAGTGCCCTGTGTCATAGAGCCATCTTTAGTGTCAGAGCTTGCTAGATGGTGAAATGAGTATTCTTAAGGGAAACTCAGAGCACATACTGTTGAGTATGTGGGGGTGGCAGGTTGAGGATATATCCTAGTCATCCACAATCAAGATTGTGTAGGCCAGATATGGTCATGCCTCATACATCTAATGTGATTGAGAACAGCTACAGTTGTGTCTCGGTGATTATAACATGATTTGATTAGAGGACAACTGCGGTTGTACCTCAGTGATTGGGTTTGAATACCTTGGTTTCTAGTGTCATGACCTGTACCATGGGTGGACTAGTGGTTAGTAGCTTGACTATATGTCGCTATGGTGGCAGCTTTGGTTGATATGTCACTACCTTTTTACTCGTACTAACTGAGGGGAAGAGATCTTAGGATACCAGCACTCCTAGACCTTATGTGGAATCGAATAGCCCTTTGCAGGGGTTAGTTTGAATTTGAATGGTACGATTCAAATTCCATAGGGCATAATAAAAGATGTAATACAAATATGTAGCATATATGTTTAGGGTTATACACGATTTTTCACATTGGAGGATAACCCTTGTTTGTTATCTTTACATAAAGACAATGCTTAGTGCAATTAGGAGATAGTAGATATACTTAGGTTGTGGATATGCTTAAGATTGTAGATGTGTACATACAGTAGCTATGATTGTGTTGATAACTATACTGCTACTGTTGATTATAATCATGATGCTAGCTATCTCATGTTGTTAGTTATGTTTAGCATGCTAGCCATGCCTTTGTAACTAGAGATGCATATACTACTAATCATGCTTATCTAGATAGTTGTGCTTATCTTGTTAGCTCTACTTATGATGTTGATATGTTCAACCAATTAGACATGCTCATGTTGTTAGCTATGCTATGTTACTAGACTTGCTCATGATGCTAGATATGCATATGCTACTGAATTGCTTATATTATCAACAAGATAAAGGATGACAGTCTGGCTAATGATGATAGTTAGTATATATTCCTTTATGTATTATGTTAATCATCAGTACTGCTAAGCTTATTTGTTATATCTGATTAAACTGCTTAACTTTTCAATTACTTAAAAATGTTGTAATCAATAAATGTTGTTGGAGGTTATATCTCTTGCTGGGACATGGGTCTCACCCTTGTGGTTCGCCACATTTTTTTAGGTAATCAGAAGTGACGAAAACAAACATGTGGCAGTAAAGAGGAGCTACAATAATGAATCTTTGAGAAAGTTGATTAGATGTCTAGTGTATCCTAGAGTCGTCCATGTACTCTCAAGTACGGGCATGAAAAGTTTGTATCAGACTTTTGTTAGCATATTAATGCTTATTTATGTGGCATATACGAATATTGTTCTCCTGTGTATATATGTTGTGGCTAAGGCAATAGAACAATTTGTATCAAATTCTTGACATAGTATGGATATAAGAAAGATGTTGGGCTCTTATGCAAATGTTTTTGAGTGGATGCTGATGTTGAAATTAGTTTTAATTTACCCATATTTTTGGGTATGTGATTAATTAGTGAAAAATTGTGTTTTATGTTTTGAGTAATCTCGTTTAGTGTGATGGGTTCTCAAACCTTTGATCAAGACATGCTACTGTGAACAAGAGACTCTTGGTCAATGAGCTTTAGACTGAGGATTCCGATTAGGATTTGGAGCATATTGTGATGTTGCTTAATGAGGTGGGTATAGATATCTGAGAGAGAGTGTGTGTGTGGCACACTTACTGTCATCATATCATCATGCCTTGATCTAGAAAAATTATAGTAATGGGGATTTTACAATGAAGTCCATTGGATATGTAGATGGTGAATTCTAAAATAGGATGTATTATAACCATCCATGTAGATAACATGACACTATAAAGGTGTACCTCCCTATTTTGTAGGACTCTTGAGTCAATGAAGCCCTAATAGGCTAGTAGACATAATTGTTTTTAACATCTCGATTGAGGTCCAGTGAAGAACATTCATGTACCCTAAAACCAATATTGAGAGACACGATGCATATAAGGTGTATTAAAACCCTAAAGCATAGTCTCAGACTATATAATGATGAGTGATGAGAGAAGCATAGTTTAAGAAATTTCAAGATTTCATTGGTATGATATTCATGAATATGTTGTTGTTTAACCATGTAGAACCTTTAACTACTCAACTACTTGACCAAGATATACATTTAGGTTTTCTTAGTTGAGTTATTGCATACGTTTTTGATATCATGCTTGACTTGGGTTGATGGCCTAGTAAGATGTATTGAGAGATCTTGGTGGTCTAAAACATGTCGAAAAGAGGTTGAATGAATTTAAAGTAAAGTCCTCATATGCGTTTTGGAACTGTTGGATCGCAGACTGGTTTAGGGGAGTTGTGCCTTATTCAGGCTCTTCAAGATCTGGTAAAGCAGAGACCCTATGGTCTTCGGCCTCTACCAATGTACTATTTTCTATGGTATGTAAACCCAATAAGGTCGGACTCTTGAATATCTCACACATATATAAATATATGGTATTGAAGACCTGGGGAGCACTGGACAAACATCATGACTAATTCTAATCATATACTATTCGTTGTTATGGAGGCTACCAAATGCAATTGGCCGAGGTGCTCATCGGCGAGAAGATTCACGGATTCATCCTAGACCCCTAGACCCTGTCAAAACTGAGTTGACAAAGGTCGTGTGTTGTGGTTCTGGTGCCTCCACACTGACCTGCACCCAAGGGGTGGAGGCTCTACCAAGGAACCCTCTTTACTGGCGAGGATGAAAGGAGGACGACGACCAAGTTTACTTTGGTGACAAACTTTGTGCCGAGTAGGGACTATAAGGAGGAAACATACACCATGGATCCATGAAGCTCCTCACTGAGCGGATTCCACACCTGGACTAACATGAGAAAGAGGTTGAGATATAGAGTGTAGGCATCATGATCTATTTTAGTCTCGACAATGGGAGAGGGTATGCGTCAAATCCCTCACGAACCCCATGGACGACGCCCAACAAGGTCCACACTGCACTATCCTTGAGGCCATTACGGCAAGCCTGTGATGGCCGCAGGTCCTAAGAGATTGACGTCAGAGGTTTAGATATGGGGAGATCAGGATTTGGTGTGCTCCTTGTTTCTGGTTGGCCGACGGAGGCAGGAACACAACCCTCTGACTTCTGATGTCGTGTATGCTCGGGCGTAGGTGCATCGAACATGCACCAACGAGGAGAAAGACAATTTGTGGGCTGGATTCTTTGGGTGAGGGATTAATCGTGTCCCTTATTGGATCTATGAGATATGTTATGCAAAAGGTATATTAATGCTTTTGTTAATTTCAAATAACGTTCTTAACTTACAAAAATCATAGCAATTAACTGGTTATGCATATGGAGTCAAACCTTATATGATTTTTTTTATCAATTTTTCAAGATCTAGCCACTGGTCTAGGTTAGGAGTCATGATTTTGACTCCGATTTCTCAAATTTCAAGACTTAATCTATTAGAATTTATGAGAAAGTAATTAGGGTTTTGGGTAATAATTACATGAAGACTAAAGTTTGAGATCAGGAATCTGGGAGCAAGTTTTCCTACTAAAACTAGGTAAGTGATCCATGCCCTGGGTTTTAATACTTTGCTTAATTCAGTTTTGCTCGCTTTATCATGTTTAAAGTTCATGTTATATATGCTATCATGTGAGCACCTTAATGTCTAAGAGGTATTTATATATGCACATCTTATTTTGATTTACTGCATTAAGATTCATGTTAAAGATCAATTTATTTAAAAGAATATACCTCTTCATGTTTAAGATCAGTAATGTGATTATGGGTGAAAAACCTATGTAAGATCAGATCAGATTAGGAATGAATAATCAGGCCCTACTCAAGAACGTTTTATGGAAGGTTGGTGCCTGATGAGCCCCCTTCATTTTATTTGGTTCAAGCACAATCCTATTCACTTTCAATGTGTTTAGAGGACTGTTCACTTTCAGTGTGTTCGGTATGTTTATGTTCCTATTCACTTTCAGTACATCCAAATGACTATTCACTTTCAACGTGTTTGATATGTTCATGCTCCTGTTCACTTTCAGTGTGTTCAGAAGACCGTTCACTTTCATTGTGTTCGGTATGTTTATGTTCGTTGAGTAGGTTCCCTAATAAGAAAGCTTAACCAAGCTTACAATGCATCTTGAGATCATGAATAATGTTTAAGTATGTTCTTAATGCATCGTTAAGTGATAGTTAATGTTATGCAAGTTCATATCAGTTATTAAAGCTTTATGTTAAGTTATGTTCAAATATTTACTAAAACCCAACCACTTTCAACGGTTTGTCGATGCATGGCTGGGGGCGTGATGCCCACAGGTAGGAGCAAGCTTAAAGAATAAAGTTATCTAACATGCATGGACTATCTCAAGGATATATATATGAGTTCAAGACTTGGTGGGTTTCCATCTATGTGATTCTAAGGAGGTTTAACTAGTTAACTAGTTTTATCACATATCGTGCTCTTGTTATAAGTTTCATGGAAAGAATGTGTAAATGAGAATCAATGTAATCATATCATTTTTAAAAGTTATTTTTATTGTTGCAATGAATGATATATGCTATTTGTGATGTTCCCCGAGTGTGATCTTTATTATCCATGCTTCCCTAATGTTGTTTTATGGATTGCACTTGGGGGATGCTATAAAAGGACTCTAAGGGGGGAATTCCTATGGATGATGTCGTCTAGATCTATAAAAATATTCCATTGTCAAGATGCACGTGTTTAAATGCATCATGGATTGAGATAGTAGATCACATATTTGTTCACAGTAGTCTGGCAAGATTCTTGTCATTTAGGGGGATAACCTAATCATGAGTTCAAAAAGTGTCCATGAGTTGAGATCAGTCGAGGAATGCATCAAGGCGTACTGATAAATAGCTCAAAGGTCCTATTTTGTTGGATGACTCATCAAAGTCTTCCCATATTTGATTTCATAGGGGATCTGGAGACAATATTGTGATGTCATCTTTCTAGTTTATTACCTAGACATTTTAGTAATCAATTTGATCAGGAACATTTCCAACCATGTCCACAATTATACTCCTATTCCAGTGCATCCTATGTGTGTGACCCTATAGGCTCCAAATTACATTTGCCGTGATGTTCATAATCAAATTATGACTTGACAAGTAATGTTAGGTATCTAGCAAGACTTCATTGCCATCCGAGTATTTAGATAAGTCGGAGAACAACTTTAACCTAGTATTGTAACCAATGTTATAGTACAATCCCTGTCTTTGCTATCCAGATTGAATCCAAGGTATGAAAATATCATGCTCTTAATGTTCAATCTTTGTTACTTTATCTATAGTATACTACTTGAGATACAGATGAGATCAATATCATATATTGACTCACATGAGCATGGCCATGCATTTCATAGTCTCACTTATCAAATGGTTGAGATATCACTCCATTGGGAGGGACAAATTCCATCTATGTCACTCACAATAACCCGCATGTGTCACAATGCACCTTGCATCCCTTTTCAAGGTCATCTTGAGTAGTGTTAAAGCACACCGAACAACATGCAATCATTGTAGTGACTTCAGGTCTAAGGACCATAATCACCACTATCACATTGAGATGTGATTCTGACCACCATTATTGGCTTCCATGTATCACACTCAAAGTGGGTCTATCTAGTACAAAAGTTCATAACTAGTACCTATATGTTTGATTTGATATCCAATATCATGACTAGTGAGACATAGTCATCAATCAACACACCTACTAGTCTTGATGTAATACTGTTAGCCTGATATCCACAATAATATCCAAATAGCGACCAAATCAAGAATGAATACTCTTAAGATACACATTTTCTTAGCCTAGAATCACATTTCATTGAGTCATACATTCTTAGGATATTATTATATTCATTCATTATCCCATATTGAAACAAACATAATAACTAGAGTTGCCTTTATTAATATTCAAATCAATTACAAGATGTACCATCACGATCATCATATGATTGGCTCTCAGGGCATATCACCAACATATTTATATGCATGTATTATTCATTATATGAACCTTTTCATTTATGATTATGACACTGATTTCTAGATTATACTTTATTTGTTGACTTTAAGTGCATGAGTTGTTAACATTATTCAAGTTATGAATTAATTCACAAAAGTCCACTTATTTATTATTATTCATCATTAGCCATCTAAGCACTACCTAGAGGTTAAAACCATCATGTTAGGGTCAAGGGTGAAAAGACCTATTATAAGATTTCCAATATTCCCATTAAGTCAAACAAGGCATCTAGGTCACTTAAACCCATCACTTGTCTAAGATAGAGCAACAATATACCTTGTTCGGGATTAACCTAACAACTATATCTATTTGGTACCTAATTCATGGGAAGTAGAGATTCAGGGATAAGAAGGCATGTTTTGGTATGTTACAACAAACCAAATGAACATCATAGATCTACTTCCAACCAAACAATGCCATTGGTGTTGCAACTTATATCATATAGATTCCTCTTTTGAAACTTAAAATGTGAGTTGGTTTCTCATCCAATCAAGCGTGACCTTACAAAGATCCCAGTGAAGGTGACTAAATGCATCAAACAGGTAAAAGAAGAAAAAAATGATCCTAACCATATTCATATAGTGAAAACAATCCTAACCATAATATACAATGGTGCTAACACATGCCTGATAAAATTGCACACACTGAAATTGTTGCTTTAACTGGTGAGAGGGGTACTGTTGCATAATCCACAATCTTAAATATTGTTGGAACTTCAACTCAAGATAGCTCAATCTGTTTTAAGCTTCCACGTAGAGAATCTTGGGCGGGTAAGAGGTTAGCTTTTTTACTTCTAACCTTAAAATTGTTGGGAGTACTATATTACCGCAATCCATATTGCTAATGTTGCAGCAACGTGATGAGCCCCCAACACAACCTCCATCTGCTATGACATGAGCGTTGTGCTACAACTTCTACTTCAAGACGTCCAAACTCGCTCCTCGTGTTGCTATCTTTTCTGCGTCCATGTGTGTGAGGATAGCAACATGTGATGTATCAACCTCGAACTCATGTTGCAAGGTACCAATGCCACTATCTCTCAATCGGTGAGATCATGCTAACAATGGAGTTTGAAGGGACTTCATTGGCCTTCCTTCTAGGGATTTAGAGCCGACAAAAGATTGGGATTAATCTGGTGTTTAAAAGGAAATTCTGAGTCATTCATACCCATTTTGGGCAGGTAATCAATCATCATCATCATCATCTAACCCTCAATCCCAACTATGTTGGGGTCGGCTACATGGATCCTTCGTTTCCATTCAGCTCTATCATGGGTCATATTCTGATTGAGATGTAGAGATTCAAAATCTCTCTTTATAAGCTCATCCCATGTTAATTTAGGCCTTCCTCTTCTTCTATTTATAGTGTTTGGCTTAATAGCATTGCTTCGTATAGGCGCACTAGTAGGTCTGTGTTGCACATGTCCGTACCATCTGAGTCGGCCCTCACGCAACTTGTCCTCAATGCTCGCCACCCCCACTTTATTCCTGATATAGTCACTTCTCAAACTATCTTTTCTTGTCTTCCCACACATCCATCTCAGCATACGCATTTCGGCCACGTTCATCTTGTTGAGACCTTGTTTCTTCACCACCCAACATTCACTCCCATAGAGCATGGCTGGTCGTATAGCTGTTCTATAAAACTTACTTTTTAACCTGAGAGGGATCTTCTGATCGCATAAAACTCCAGTTGCACTCCTCCGTTTCAACCATCCTGCAGTGATCCGGTGACAAACATCATTTTGGACATCCCCGTCTATTTGAATAATAGAACCTAAGTAACAAAATTTGTCACATTTTGGTATATCTACTCCGTCCAACTTGGCTCCATCATTCACACTGCGAGATTGGATGAAATTGCAATGCATATACTCAATTTTGCTCCTGCTAATCATCAATCCATTTGATTCCAATGCCTTTCTCCAACATTCAACTTTATCATTCAATCCATCTTTTGTTTCGTCAATCAAAACAATATCATCAGCAAATAACATACACCAAGGAATATCATCCTGAACATTCTTTGTTAACTCATCCATAACCAGAACAAATAGATATGGGCTGATTGTGGATCCTTGGTGTACCCCAACTGTAATAGGAAAAGTTGGTGTCTCTCCTCCAGGAGTCTTGACACTTGCAGTAGAGCTATCATACATGTCTTTGATCAAGTCAATGTATTGGATAGGCACACCCTTTTTCTCCAAAACCATCCATAACACTTCTCTGGTTTGGACAGGTAATCAATAAAAGCCCATTTTTTGTGGGTTAGACCTATGTGAATCACATCGGCTCTGAGTTTGATGGGTGAATTGCCAACATTATTGACTACCCACCCTGTAATTTACATTGCAACAAATTCACTTATCCGAGAGGCTCTGTGGATATATTTTTTATTTATTGGGGATATAGAAATACAACTAGGGATGAGCATCAGGTTAGATTACATCGGGCTTTGTCTGTCCCAACCCATACCCACATTTTAAAGGGGGTCGCTGGTCGGGTTTGAATCAGGATAAAATTGAAAAATGTCAGCCTGTACCTAGCCCAATGTAAGAATGCTGAATTTCAGACTGGGTTCGGATTTGCCCATATAATATTGAATGGGCATATCAAATTTTGCTAGATCTAACTTGCTAGCATGAAAATTAAATTAGTGTGATATATACTTTGTGATCAAGTTTAAAAATTATATATACTTTGTGATATGTGCAACCAGAATATGTATATCTTAGTTACGTGATCCCCTATAACAATAAAATAGATATTAAAAAAAACAACAAATCATTTTTTTTTGTACATGTGAATGTATGAGACTTAAAAAAATTAGTGGAATCTACAATGTTGTGGATTTTTGCTTCCTCATCCTATATGTATATACAATGAAATGAGTGTTGGAAGAGCCAAAGATCATTTATCTCCTACATGTGGGCATATGAACAAAAAAGAGTAGAATCTACTATGCACTGAGCTAGTTGCTTCTTTATTTTTCTTTAAATAGTTAACGACATGACTTTTTGGAGTGTTATATACATTGCAAATCAAAATATGAATTTTATATTTTATTTAGTTGTTAAAAAATACATAGCTAAACAACAAAAGGTTCCATTGGAACGACAATGAGTTCAAAATAAAGAAACCAAGTATGTCTATTTATATCAATGAGGGTTATCTTATTAATATCAATTTACTAATTATGTTGGTTGAATACAAATTGTTGCCATTGGTTGGATACATACTATATATTACAATAAGAAATACGTGTATTTTTCTTTCAGGACAAATATAGATCTATACATATACGATGTACATAAAATTTAATTTGAGCATTCGGGTTTTTGGGTCTGAGTTTACCTATGTGAGTTTGAACTTTAGGCCGACCCACCCATATTGTAAGGATTCAGGTATAGATCGAGTTATGACTACTGGATTGAGTCTCGAATCGGGCCGGCCTGATGCTCAACTCTAACGGGCAACCAAACGAAGCCTAATTCGCGGGCATATGGATACCAAACTGCCCACTTCTCTTACCGCTAGCCTGTTTCTTTCACCACCAGCAATATATAAATCCATCCCTTCGGGTTGCTAGCGCCGCTTCCGCAAAACCCTAACTCTATCCGTCATCTCTCTGTTTCCGCCGTCATTCACCAGTCCGCCAAGATGCAGAATGAGGAGGGCCAGCTTACGGAGCTTTACGTTCCTAGGAAATGGTAACTGCTTTTATCCTTAACTCTCACCTTCACTCGTCCTTGTTTTCCTGCTTCGAGATTTTAAACAATTCGCCCACGATTTGACTCCTTCCATGAACGCAGCTCCGCTACAAACAGGCTGATTACTGCCAAAGATCACGCCTCTGTTCAGATCAACATCGGGCATGTGGACGAGAACGGTGTGTACACAGGCCACTGCACCACGATTGCACTCTGCGGCTTTATCCGGGCTCAGGTTTTTATCCTCTCCCCCCAATTTTAATCATAAAGTCCTAATCTTTACATCTTGGATGCGGTGCTTCGACTTTGAACAGCATTTTAAGTGAGAAATATATCCGAGGTCTAGCTTGAGCAGTAGACAATCTCATCTTCTCTCATATGAAATTCTCATAATGCCGTTTGATATCTCTTTGTTCAGTAAAACCTGCAATCTACCATGATTGTAGTTGCTTCTGAAAAGCATACGGCTTTTTTCGTTGTCTGGAGGAAAAGAATGTCGCTTCAATTGAATTATGCTACTCTTGTTTGATAAAATAGGTTAGCTGTTTCTTTTATAATTTTAGTTCAACTTCATAAATAATCTTTTAGCCATCAATTAGACATGACACTATTGTACGTGGACGTGCTAATTTTTCTGATTGCAAATTAGGACAATTTCCAAAACCCGAACTAGTATAAACTATCAATTTTATGGTCCGAATGAACCTGCTTGTGCTTTCGTACCTTCAATTTCTATTCGTCTCTAATTTCGTGACTAAATTTCAGAGCTTGTCAAATTTTGGTATTTGTGTTTGAAGTGAGAATGATCCATAATATACATTTTTCTGCGTTGTCTGGAAATTCGATTGGCTTCAAATTTATGAATGCTTTGATTAGGGCTCAGTATGCCGATTGTTGGAATGCTAGAGGAATTAAAACCGAAATAATGAATTAAACTCTTTAGTTACCTGTATTTGATCACATTAACCTTAAACTAGCCTGTTTTTTATTCTTCCTCATCATTAAGGAGATAACTGCATGATTAGAAATGCTGTCATCTCTTAATATAATATGTAAAACAATATCATCTATCTCCAGCAAAAATGATGCTAAGCCACTCCTGCCTCATATGAGCAATTCTTCAACATATTTTAATAAACACTAACTAAAGGTAGATTCATCTTGTAATCTTGTTTATCTAACCTATTTGACATTCCAGACCTTGCTTGGCCTTTTTTTTTTACAATACTCCCTTTATGTGCCTCTTAGGCCTACTTTGGGAGTAGTTTTTATAAAGCACATTATACATCATGATAACTGGGATTTACAAACTTCTTCCTAGCAGATGTCTAGTGTATATGTGTGACTTGCAAGTACGCCTGAACTGGTGGACCTGGCAATCGCCACCATCTGCTCCTCTGTTTTAACTTTTTTTTGGCATTCATCTGCATTGGTGAATACTTGCACTGGGGCTGCTGGATACCACCAGCACACTAATCTAATGTGCGAATCACTGAGATTTCGAAAAATGAAATGTAATTACAGTCCAATTCTTCCATAATCAATTGCCTATCATATGCTAGATAGTATGGTTCCTGTGTCCTTTACCTCTAGTATTTAAATTAATATAAAACTAAATACAAACAATTTGTGTATATTTTTATACCAGGTTTGATTGCAATGAATATGAGCAGTAGTTAGCCCACATTTATGTTTATAGAAAAACTTCTTTTTAATGTTAGAATGATAATAATATTGCCTTGTAGGTATATAACATTTTGCATTAGCATTTCATGTTTTTTGAAAAGCTCGGATCTAGATTTCAAATTAAAAATGGCTTAATTTTAAAGGACTACCGTATCTATCAATCCCTCGGTTATCTCGGCCATTCATTCCATGATAGATACAAGTTTGGATAAAATACCAAAATAGCACACTTTGATAAAAATATGTACTGAAATAGCACCAAACCCATCTTAATACCCAAAATAGCCCACTTTTCAAGAGAAAGCGCCAACACTTTTGGCGTTTTATTGTTTCCAGGACCAAAAGTGCCAAAAAAATGGCGTTTTACTGTTTCCAGGAGCAAAAGCGTCAAAAAATGGCGTTTTCAATTGAAAGCGTAAAAAAAATGACGTTTTCACCTGAAAACGCCAAAAGCTAGGCGTTTTTCATGTAAAACCGTAAAAAAAAACGCCTACTTTTTGGCGTTTTTCAACAGAAAACGCGATTTTTTTGGCGCTTTTGCTCCTGGAAACAGTACAACGCCATTTTTGGAAACAGTAAAACGCCAAAATTATTGGCGCTTTCTCTTGAAAGTGGGCTATTTCGGGAATTAAGATGCGTTTGGTGCTATTTCAGTACATATTTTTATCAAAGTGTGCTATTTTGGTTTTTTATCCTACAAGTTTAAAAATCTCGTCAAGGTGTTTTATCAACGGTTTGACCCGTGACTTTATAAATTAGTATTCTGAAAATGCTAGCTTATAGAGCACTCAAATTATTGTCAAAAACTCTAGACGTGTTAAATGGTATTTGTGTCTTTTGTTAATATAACGCTAGCTCCTTTCTATTGTACTATTACATTTCACGGATAGTAGGTTTTAATGCAACTTGGATTTTGATGTTTTAATACTCTGCAGGGTGATGCAGACAGCGCCCTGGACAGGCTGTGGCAAAAGCAGAAAGTTGATGTTCGTCAGCAGTAGTATGCTTACCTGGCTTGTGAAAACTGCTTAAACATCTCTTTAGTGTCTGAACATGTTATCTATTGTGTTGAATGGTCTAGTGATTTTATTCTTTGCTTAGTCGGGCAAGTGATGTGTACCAAATGTTTCAACTTTTACTAGTAATGATGTTCTTTGCTTAGTGAACGTTTGATACGTGCTATTCTTCAGTGTAGGCATTTATATGGAATACAATTGCTACCTACCTCAGCCTGTCCAACTTTATATCTTTGCGTTATGTACATTTATCCTTCCATTGTTTAACTTAGCATCTATTGGATTGGCTTGACTGTTCTGCTTTTTTTTCTTTGTTTGTTATTTAGAGAAGCGAAGTGTTTCGTTGCAATAACTACTTTTGCCAACATTTATTCGTAATTATTGTTTCGTTTTTAGTGCGAAAACTGAGCAGAATTTTCGGTTAGTCTTCTGGAATTGCTGCTTGAACCGTTCTTTCTTAATCTAAAATTAAGCCTCCCGATCTTAGCTTGTCTTGCTTAATTTTATTATTGAAATTGTTTTTACTCTCCTTTTTGGGATTATTACCATTAAAATTTCACGTGAACGTGTAAACGTGCTACACGTTGAAATATCACGTGTTAAGAACCTTTTTTTTTCCTGCTGGTTGTTGAAGAATTGAATGAGATTAGTTGTGCTAATATATTTTTATTTATAGATGAAAAAATGTTGAAACAGATAATTTAAAACCTGATTATTTTAATTACCAGTGAATGGTATTTTTTTAAAACCAAGTGCCTACTGGAACCTTTTTTTTTCCTGCTGGTTGTTGAAGAATTGAATGAGATTAGTTGTGCTAATATATTTTTATTTATAGATGAAAAAATGTTGAAACAGATAATTTAAAACCTGATTATTTTAATTACCAGTGAATGGTATTTTTTTAAAACCAAGTGCCTACTGTGCATGCTGGTGCGTACACGATACTTACTGATTTTGATGTATTCGTTATAAAAAAATACATGTAGTTAATCTTTGTTACAATAGTTCATAATGATTTATGTTATTCCCCCCAAATTTTGTGATGTTTATTGTCGGTGTCTTTGTCGATGTTGATAGCCGCTGCATTTATTCTCAATAGGTTCGATTACCGTGAGTTTAGTGTTATCTGCCTACTTGTATGTAGGGATGAGCATGGGGCCGGGTTATACCGGGTTTTGCCTGTCACAAACCCAAATCCACATTTTAAAGTGGGCAAGGGCCGGATTTGGGTCCGGATAAAAATGAAAAATGTCAGTCCATACCTGACCCATATAAGAATGTTGGGTTTCGGGTCGGATTCGGGTTTGCCCACATAACATTGAATGAACATATCAAATTTTGCTAGATCCAACTTGCTAACATTGAAACTAAACTAGTATATTATGTATTTTGTGATCAACCTTCAAAATAATATATATATATATATATATATATATATTTTGTGATAAATGTAGCCGGAGTATGTACACCTTAGTTGTATGATCCCCTACAACAATGATTGGATATTGAAAGAGCACCAAATCATTTTCTTGTACATGTTAAAAAATCAGTGGAATCTATGATGTTGTGGCTTTTTGCTTCTCATCCTATATGTATATACAACGAAATGGGTTTTAGAAGGGTAAGAGATCATTTGTCTCCTACATGTGGGCATATGAGAAAAAAATAAGCATAATCTACTATGCATTGAGCAAAAGATCATTTGTCCCCTACATGTGAACATAGTGAGATCAAAACGATGAGATCAAAACATGTGAACAGAGTGAGATCAAAACGATGAAATCAAGTATGTCTATCTATGTCAATGATAATTATCTTACTACTATTAATTCACTAATCATGTTGATTGATTACAGATTTTCTATGTTGCCATTGATTGGATACATACTACATTTTGCATCAAGAAATCTGTATGTTTTTCTTTCAAGACCAAGATAGATGTATACATCTATAATGTACATAAAATCTAATCTGGGTATTCGGGTTTTCGGGCCAGGGTTTACCTCCGCCCATACCCGGCCCAAATAAAACATGGGTTTAAATTTTAGACATGGCCCACCCATATTATAAATTGGGTTCGGGTCTAGATCGGGTTATGCGGGTTGGATCGCGGGTCGGATCGGGCCGGCCCGACCCGATGCTCATCCTACTTGTATGTGACGGATGGCGCTTGTTTTATGTGCAGTACAGGATGGCGCTTGTTTTATGTGCAGTACACTAAGTAAATTACAATATAAGGGTATCTTCTAGGATTATATGCAGTACCTGCTAATCTGCCTTGCTTACCCTATCTTTGGAATGTTGTTTTCCATACCTTTGGATTGCCTTGTACTATATAAAAAATAGCCTTAGCCCACTTTTAGAATCAAATGTTATCCATTTTTTCATCGGAGATCATGCGCTATTTATGTGATAGAGAAACTCAAAGATAAAGAAGTGTTGTTAGTTTCTTCAAGCTTTTATTAGTTCCTGATTTACAAATAAAAGTATGCACAAAAAATTTCTTCTTTTTATAGATAGATATATGATGTCGGCGGAATTGTTGAAAGTCCGTTTTCTGCGACGTCCTTTCCCGTTTGACTAAAAAATATATATTATTAAAATGAAATCATTTTGATTACTCTTTTCTATTTTAAATCAGGCAACTACCCATCTTGAATGTTGGATAACAATCACGCCTCCAATTGATTATAGTAAGAAAAATAAAATAGTTAGATAATTTCAAAATCCTGTAAACCTCTAAAGGGTTAACATCATTGTAGTTCAATTTAGGAGAACGAAGTTGTAAAGTTGAAGAGCCCTATGAAACTTTGTTAGAGAACCCGAAAGCAAATCTTGAGTTCATTAGTTTTATCTTAGGGTGTAATATACAACGTACATTATTTTTTTGGTAACAAGTAGGGTTGCAATTTGGTAGAGTAGGGTAGGCTAAGGCTTACCCTTACCCTTATATGCGTTAGAGTTGTGGGTAATCAATAGTGTAATCACCTTTTTGGTAGAAGCCTTTACAATATCCTTACTCATACTTACTTACTTGCATGTAAATGGGTAGGATAAATGGTGAAGCGGGTAAAACAACCGGAAGATAGATCAATGGTATTTTTAATAATAATACTTTCATATGATTTTCCCTACATCATAAGGCACTCCTAAGATAAATTTTAGATAGTAATAATTATGTTTTTGGTGATAAATGTTGAAATGCTAATATTCAACCCAACTTTATTTTTACAAACAAGGTTTGACATATGTACTGTATTATTTCTCATTGAAGAACTCAATTTCTCTAATACATGATTATAAAAGGTGTGGCATGTTCTACCAATTGTGTAGTAGAGTTTTTGGAATCAAATATCACTACAAATTAAGAAAGTAGTGGTGAGTCTTGTTGGGATATTTGTACTAATTAATAAATGTATAAAGATATAAAAATACGAATTACACCTTATATTATTGGGTAAATGGGTGAAGTGGGTAGGGTAGTGCTTCTCACTTTACCTCACCTTTTTTAGATGCGGGCAACGAGTAAAAAGGTGGCGGGTAAAAAATGCTTACTCTTACCCTACAAAATGTGGTTGGTGGGTAAAAGGATAATACCCTATCCATTTATAGTCTTAATAAGGAGGATTATGGATAGTACAAAGGAAACAAAAGTTGTATCTTCATATGGTCTTTATTTAATTCGAAAAGGCTTATGATCAGATACCATGGAAGTGTTGTTTTCGAAAAGGAGGATGTGTTAATTCAATACTTGAAAAATCAAAGTTCTTTAGGCAGCAAATTCAACATAGACCTACAACCCGGGGGATTTTCTTCCCTTTTTACCAAAAGGCTTGGATTAATTCAATAACACGCGAGAACCTACAAATGTTACTCTCTTTGTTGTCCTACTTTAATCCCAACAAGGGGTTGAAGACATTTTGAGGTGATCAAAGATGGATGATTTGGAGTTAATCACTATTCCTTCTCATAGATAAATTGAGTTCCATCAAAATAAGTACACTCGTGAACTAAGGTTTGACCAAAGATAACAAAGCAAAATTAGACAAAATTCATGACGTATAATGTTAGATCTCAATAAAAGATGATGAGCATCTCCAATAGTCTTAATGTACCATAAATAGGGTGATTGATAAATTATATGGGAAAAGACATGGACAAGGTAGAACAAGGCCCAAGAGTGCTCCTACCAAGTGAACTGGCCATAGGTGATCTTGAACTTCTCTTCCCTAATTTCATAGGCACAATTTGGAGATGATCTTAGATGGATGATGCTTACATAATCGGAGGGAATTATGGGTTTATTGTAGTACCAGAGGAGGCAAAGCTCATGGGATGACCATGCTTATATGGGCTGCTCGCGGTATGTTATTATAAGAGCACCATTCCACAATGACAAGAAGTTGGGGGTATCTAGACTTTAGGAATTTTGCGATGCTTAAAGGCTTGTAAGTGTGAATGTATCTCTTTAAGTCAGTTGGAATGTTGGAAAGGAGCTAAAATAAATGTAAAGAAGATAATTATAACACAACATGGCATATTTCAGTCCTTGTGAGAAAAATTATATGGAAGGAGATTGGTCCAATGAAATCAAACAGTTGAGAAGGATGAACACGAGATTTAATGATGATAGTAAAGACTCATCTTAACTTGGATTAAATAGTTATACTATATCACACTTAATTGGTAAATTTAAAACATTTGTGAAACAAATTAGATGAATATAAAGTTTCTTTTTGAATATGATGTATAGCAAGTTATTTCCAATTTTATTTCATAATGAAATTACTATTTAATCCAGATTAGGCTAGTGATTCCTACATAACTAGTATTTTGAAGAAGTATATATATTTATATTTTAGTTATAGTTAGAAATTAGCGAAAATAATTAAAGAGTTCTATGCCTATTTCTATTATAAAATATAAGAGTTAGAAAGTGTTATTAGTTAATAGATTATTTGTTATACGGGCCTAATTGTCTTGGTCCATTAGGGTTAAGTTTGCTTCCTTGTACTTGCCCCCTCTTCTATATATAGGAGGAGAGTTTGCCATATATCAATAAGGAATACCTCATTGCCCTCCATATTGTTTTCCACAAAGTATCATAACATTGATTCTAACCTAAGAGAGAAAAAGAGAGAACCTCATCTTGCAGGCGACTTCCATTTGTTCTTGGCTTGGACGCTAGTTAAGTATTATCTCAGACTCCATGGTCATCTCGTTTCTTCTTCCTCATTCTTAAAAATTTCCCAATGCCAGCACTCGTCTTCATGGCCTTCTCCATAATTATATATTTCTCCCCTATCAATAGTAGTAGCCTACCCGACCATCATGCACATGGAATGTTTTGTCCTAGCGATGCTTAGGGGTTTGTCCCACAATTCATGCTTGAGCCATGACTTTGTTGCCAAATTTACCGTGTTGAAATTTTAAGTATATGTCGTTACATGCAACAACAACAAATGCAATTTGATTAATAGGTTTAGGCTGGATCCATATAAGAAGTAGAAGAATAAACAATGTATAAGAAAATAAAACGGAAGTTAGGAACTCAGACCAGATCGTTTGTTGAGAAACGAACATGATATACTTAAATAAATCAGTGACCCACAACCCTTTTGGATAGACGCCATTCTTCTAGTCGAATCGGTCACGAACATGTAGAAGAGATCGTCTCGCTCGTACTGGTGATGGACAATGCAGATGAGGAACAAGCACTACCAGTGCAACCCAGTGACCGTAGGAACCACCTCCTAATAGAATGTGTCTCAGAAGAGAGGAAGGAAGAACTTGCTATGCTTAGAAGAAGATCTCCACACAACAACCTGGGAAACGACGACTGGAGAAGACACCAGTTAGGATTCACAAAATACACACTCAAATACTGACGACTGTATGTTCGAAAGATGTATTTATCCTAACGACCGAAGGCTTATTTATAGCCTTACACACCCCCAAATCCTATTCCCATGAAGACGCGATCCCTTGATCACTCTTGTACACTTTGCGGAAAATTCACGAGGAAAAACACTTTTCAGTTAGAATTAGTAAACCCATTTCAGATAGAAATAATTAATTAAATTAATAATTAATTGATTACTTAATTGTATTCTAGTATAAAAAGAAGATGAAAGATGGAAGACAATTCCCACAAGCCACAAGCTTGAGCCCATGCCCGACCCATCCAGGCTAGGCCATGCAAGACGAGGCAAAGTGTGGCATGGAGCACGCACATGCATGCATGCATGTGTGTTGTTGTCATCATACCCACCAAGGAGGTGAGCATACTCTCCCCTAGGACCTTTGGATACTAGTGTCACATGTGTTCCTACATATAAAGACCACAAAAGTTCTAGGAGTGAGCAATGTGGGATAGAACTTCTTCCCCATTTACCCTAGACATAAAACTATATTTCCTTCATGTACTAGCTACACTACATTGGGATTAACCCATGCTAAATAGATGTCTACGTGTCATATATCTAACAATCCCCACAAAGTCCAATATGTAGTGTGCTCTTCCAATCAGTCCTCCATATTGTGGTTTCAATAGGTACCTTTCGATTTGAATCTACTTGAGTTATCCAACTGTGACCCCCATAGAAACTAGATGAATAAAAGTCTTGATCATGAACCTTGGGTGCAAGAGTATATGTTGGTAACAACACAATAAAGATATGATAGAAAAGAAATCTGTTGCATTAAGGCCATGCATCCAAAATATATATCATGATTGAGATAAGTGAATAACCCAATTCCCTTGCTGTAGCCTACATAACATCAATCATTTAGTTGGAGTCTCCAAAGATGTACTGCTAACATCCTGTCTTAAGACTTGGCACCATTCAAAGACTAATTTCTTACTAACTTACAGTCATGACACTAATAGGTTTCCCATGGTATAGACATACAGATGCAAGAAGCATCAAAAGAAAAATATAGTGTCATCTGATTCACCTGACAGCTTGTTATTAACATATTGAACCCAATTTGTGGGATCTCCACTCTTTTAGGTTAGGTTACTACTGCCTACAAATCTAAAGGGGTTTCATTCCCATCCCCAACCTAGATTTCTCCACTAAATCCAGAGTAAGACCTCTAGTGAAATGATCAACTATATTATCTTTGGTACTGATGTAGTCTACAACCATGACCCCATTAGATACTAACTCCCTTACAGACTTGAGTCTGACTTGGATGTTTCTATGCTATTTTTGATTGTACTTGGAACTCTTTATCTTAGCAATAGTTGTAGTGCTATCACAATGAACTAAAATTACAAAAAGCAGCTTCTTTACCATAGGTAAACTGGACATAAGTCCATGT
The DNA here is from genome assembly GCA_963693085.1 of Alisma plantago-aquatica. NCBI lineage: Eukaryota > Viridiplantae > Streptophyta > Magnoliopsida > Alismatales > Alismataceae > Alisma > Alisma plantago-aquatica. The sequence goes on from OY856409.1 coordinate 1,103,052,944, forward strand.
AGCCATTCAACTTCCAATCCTGTTTCATCTAAAGTGCACAACTCTGCCTCAAAAGTAGACTAAGACAATATAGTATGTTTCTTAGTCCTCCAGGAAACAACTCCTCCTCCTAACAAGAATACATATCCTGAGACACTATTACTCCCAGAGTTCATGACAATCCAACTTGCATTACTATATCCTTCGACTACAGAAAGATATTTTCCATAGTGCAGCCCAAGGGAACAAGTTCCCTTGATATATCTCAAAACTCTGTTAAGAGCTTTCCAATGAGTCTTGTCAGAACAATTGATGTATCTACTTAACTTGCACACGAAAAACGCGATGTCTGGACGTGTGTAGTTCATAAGATACATCAAACTCCCGATAATCTAAGAGTATCATAATTAAGACACTAGAACTCCAGTCTCATTCTTGAACAAGGCCTTGTATGAATCATATATAGTCTTAACAAGTTTACGTGATGTGTACTCAAACCTCTTTAGTATCTTCTCAACATAGTGAGACTAAGAGAGAGTTATACCATCAGTAGACCTTATGATTTTAAGCCCTAAAATCACATCGACGACACCCATATCCTTCATCTGAAACTTGCTAAACAAGAATGACTTTGTCTCATTTACTACTTTCATATCGAAACCAAAAAGCAAGCTATCGTCGACATATAATCAAACAAAATGAATCTATCATTGCCAATTTTATAGTAGAGTCCCTTATCAAATTCATTAGAAACAAATCCAAATAATGATATCACAAAATCAAACTTCTCATGCCATTACTTAGGGCTTGTTTCAATACATATAATGACTTAACAATTTTACACACTTTGGACCCATTCCCACAACCCACAAATCTCTCAAATTGTTCTATATATATCTCTTCTTGAAGATCACCATGTAAGAACGCAATCTTCACATCCATCTGATGGATACATAGATTATATGGAAGTCAATGCTATAAACACTCACATTATGGTCATACGAGAAATAGGAGAATATGTATCAAAATAGTCTATTCCTTCCCTTTGTGTGTATCCCTTAGCAACTAACCTAGCTTTATATTTATTGATTGTACCATCTGCATTAAGTTTCTTCTTAAAGATCTATTTGCATCCAACTACAGAACAACTAGGAGGAAAATCCATCAATTCCCAAGTTCCATTTGAGAGAATTGATTGAATTTCACCATTAATGGATTCTTTCCAAAACTTAGCTTCTGGAGATTCCATAGCTTGTTCGAAAGTTACAGGATCATCCTCAACATTGTAAGTGAGAAATTCACTTCCAAAGTCCTTGGATGTCCTAGACCGTTTACTTCTCATTTTTTCAATCATTTTTTTCAGAATAATTAGATTCAGAAATAGCTTATTCTGAGTCGCCCCCCACATTGGTCATCTTTTCCACATGCTTGGGAATGAAACCTATGGTGGATGAATCCTCTTGAGATACTTCATTGGGCACACCAGATTTTATGGAAAACACATCCTCAAAGAATGTAGCATAATGTAATTCCTATCAATACATGAGATATTAGATTTCACAATCAAGAATCTATAGACATAACTTGTCTCTACATAACCCAAGAATATGACATCAACCATTTTTGACCCCAATTTCTTTATTTTGTATTCAGGAACAAGTACCGTAGCAAGGCACCCCCACACTCGAATATATTTGAGACTCAGTTTTCTTCCTCTCCATAACTCAAATAGACTACTTTCTACATATTTGTGGGGAACTCTGTTCAGAATATGGCAAACTGTATTCAAAGATTCTCCCCACATGAAGCTGGGTAGACCTGAGGTTTGAAGTAAATAATTAACCATATCTATAAGGGTTCAATTTTTACGTTCTACAATCCCATTAGACTGTAGTGAATAAGGAGCGGTAACCTCATGAACTATATAATGGAATTGACAAAATTCCAAAAATAAGTTTGAGGTATATTTTCTTCCCCTATCAGACCTTACTTTACTAGTTTGAGTTTCAACATCTTTCTTATAAATTTTGAGTTTATCCAATGCCTCATATTTACTTTTGAGTAAATAGACATAACAATATCTACCAGCATCATCAATAAAAGTTTTAAATAACAATTTTGATCCCTACTATCAATCCCATTAAATTCACAGATATCGGTATGCACTAAATCTAATATTTTTGAATTCCTATTCACAAAATGAAAAGGTAGGTAGTTTAGCTTGCACACAAATTTTACGTTTATTATTGCTAATTTTGGATTTCATCATACATTTCATTGAGACAAAATTAACATGTCCTAGACGTGAATGCCAAAAATCAGATGATAATAGATTCATGCATACATAACTATTATCATTCAAATTTATAACTAAATTTGTAACAGATTTAACAAGAATCTTAAACAAGTTCTCCATATCACATATATACCCCTTGTCGAAAAATAAAGAGTCACAAAGGAGAATAATAATAACCTTATTACATTTGCAGTCTATTCTAAAACCATCTCTAACTAAAGTTGTGCCACTAAGAATGTTGCGTCAAATTAATGGAATATGTCTAACTCTATGGAGCGTCAGAACCTTTCCCGAAGGAAGCTTCAAGTCCACCCGTCCTTCATCTTTGACTTCTACAGTGCTGAAATCACCCAAAGTCACTGATTGACCTTTAGAGGCATGATAAGACACATATAGAGACTTGTCGATATACACATGCACATTAGTCTCAGTGTCTATTATTCAATATAGTGGTTCAAAAATAGAAATAACTTCAGGTCTAATAGACACATACCCATCATTGAGGTTCAATGATACAACCACTATGTTGACCGCAACATGTTCAGTTGCAGATGCGACAACTTTCTTAGCCTTCTTTGAAGGACAATCCTTGTTCCAGTGGCCAACTTGTCCCCAAGTCCAACAAGGTTGTTCTTCAATTTCTTCTGGATCTTGGCCTTAGGTTTACGCATATTCTTTATTTTCTTATCTTTGGTTTTGGCAGTAGTAAAACTGACACTAGGGTTTGCATCAGTAGCCACCTTGACAAACTTATCTTTTAAGTTTTCTTCTTGTATGTTAATATCTCTCATTAGATCATTCATTGACAAGTCTCCTTTGTGACGCTTAAGAGTCATGTCAAACAATTCCCAGGACTTAGGAAACTTTTCTAAGATGGACATAACAATGAACTTCTCAGGAAATTCTATCTTTGCATCCGAGAGTTCATGATACAAGAGATAAAAGTCGTGTGTTTGATCGGAAATAGAATTACCCTCAATTATCTGAAATTTTAGAAATTTAGACACATAATACTTTTCAACACCCTAGTTTTTAGTACTAAAATTATTTACTAGTGCCTCCCACAAAACTTCAGTAGTACCAGACGACTTCGAGTATGAATCATTCGGTTTATTACTTAAAGCAAACAAAATCAATCCTCAGAACGTCTTATCACCCTTCTTCCAGTTAGCAATTGTATTAGAGATTCATCAGATTTAAATTCGTCCTCTTCTATGTACTGATCGTAACTCACCATATTTAAGCAAATTTGCATCCGACTTTGCCAACATGCAAAGTTGGTACCAGTAAACTTCTTAGATATATTAGCAGTATCAATGTTATTTGTGAAACCAACATGACCGACCATTGTTAATTAACAACATATACTGATTTCTTTAAGACTGTTGAAATTTTAGGTATACATCGTTACATGCAACAACAACATGTACAATTTGATTAACGAGTTCAGGACAGATCCAGATAAGAAGCAGAAGAATAAATAGTGCAGGAGAAAATAAAATGGAAGTTAGGAACTCAGACCAGATTGTTCGTTGAGAAACACATATGATATACTTAAAGAAATCAACGACCCACAACCCTTTTGGATAAACACCGTTCTTCTAGTCGACTAGGTCGAGAACCTCTAGATGAGATCGTCTTGCTCGTGTTGGCAACAAATGATGCAGACGAGAAACGACTTACACTACCATTGCAGCCCATCGACCGCAGGAACCACCGCCTAAAAAAACACATCTCGAAAGAAAGGAAGGAAGAACTCGCTACGCTCAGAAGAAGATCTCCACGCAGCAACTCGGGAAGCGACGACTAGAGAAGACATCGGTTAGGATTCACAAAACACTTACTCGAATGCAGACAACTGTATGTTCGAAAGATGTGTTTAAAATCTAACAATCGGAGGCTTATTTATAGCCTTACAAGCCTTCAAATTCCATTCCCATTAAGACGCGATTACTGGATCGCTCTTGTACACTTCGCCGAAAAATACTTTCCAATTAGGATTGATAAATTCATCTCAGAAAGAAACAATTAATCAACTTAATAATTAATCAATTACGTAGTTGTATCCTAGTGCAAAAAGAAGATGAAAGACAATTCCCACAACCCCGTGCCCAGGTCCGGCCTAGCCCGGCGAGGCGTGATGCATGCGCCTACATGCGTGTGTATTATGATCACCATGCCAATCAAGGAGGTGAGCATACTCACCCCTAGAACCTTTGAATACTAGTGTACGATCCTACATATAACAACCACAAAAGTTCTATCAATGGGCAATGTGAGATAAAACTTCTTCCCTTACATTAGACACAAAATTACATTTCCTCCACGTAATAGCTGCACTATATTGAGCTTAACCAATCAAGGCGGCCACTCCCAGGGTCCTCTGCGAGCATCCTAGTGCGCCTTTCCTCCCTAGTTCGCCTACATGCCATGACCACCTCTCTATAACCGTTGCTTGTTGTTCTAGTGTTTTAAGCGGCTGGGTCTAGCCCCAGCCATTACAGATGTTGTCGTTTCAGCCAACTAAAGGCCTAGAGCTCAAATTCCATGTTCTCGTACAGATCTCTCATTGTGAGCATACGTGGGGAGGGAATGGATTCATTGCGGTTTGTAGGTCAGCTTCTTTGGAGTTCAGAGGATATCTATTTGATCTTGCGTGATGCGAAAAGAGGGGTTACGTCCTGAACACCCACTCCATGGGCCTTGGCGTGGCCTGCAATGTCATGAATGGGTTCCGCCTAATGGAATCTGTCCCGCTTGTGAAGGAATTTGTTGTGCTTGACCATTCACTTTTGGAACATGAGCAGCGTACTAGGAAGATGATATGCTCACTGAAGTTCAACGCCTTATGGTTCCCAACCCAAGGCCTCACCACCTGCTCAGAATCTATTGACTTCCAAGATAATATTCATCTTTTCTAGGTTTCCTACCATCAATCCATAGCGTATATTGAATCTTACTTCCATTGCCAACTAATTCTACAGAAACTGCCCCCTTCGTTTTTTGTAACTGCCCCCTACACACATACGTATTGCTAATCATATCTTTAATTGGATCGGATTTTTATCCTAATCCAAAACGCAGGGACTCCACCCTAACAACCCCCACACTTTTAGTCCTAAGGGCCACACAAATGTGCCTTTTTGGGTAGCATGCAAAGCTATTTATTTTTCTATCTGGAACTATTTAATCGGGCCATATTGTACATTGACTCGAGTTATCGGTTCCAATCCTCCACATATGTAATTGCATATTCTTACCCCTACCTTTGTTTATGCATTTCTATTTCAACCATTCTCTTGATTCTTTTTGTGGTTGGTGTGAGGGGGAGAATAGAGGAAGCTAAGTAGAATAAAGTGATGAGATGGAGGAGAGATAAAGAGACAGATAAAATATAAAGAGGGAGTATGAAAAGAAAAGAAAGATGATATGTGTCAGTGTAGGCTATTCTGATCTTCATGGATCTTTTTTTCAACACATCCATTTTTGTGATGTCTTTGTGGTGCTTCATTCCCACTAAGTGTTGTTCTTTCAGTGATTGTTCATGCAACTCTTGCCTAATGACACCGTGCTTCTTTGTGTTCATGCCATGATATACACATGGGTTGACAGTTTGCACTTATATCGGTTGGCCACTACACTCCAAACATGTTACATGATCTCCATTACAACATAGAAACACACTGGGACAGAGCTTGCTCCGCTTATCCCAACTTCTTATTCCCTTTGGTGTTAGTTTTATGGTGATTCTACTACATCTCATAAAATGGACCATTACTTTACAAAAGCACGTCAATATCAAGCGTACAAAATACTACACCTAAAAGGTTGATGATTCCTCCAAATGTGATCTTTACTGAGATATTTTATTCATGTGTTTACTAAAGTTGCATCTGGCCATTTCTCAAGTGCCAAGATTGTTCTTCTAACGATCTACTTGAACTTCCTTCATGGTGTCTTTCACTTCAGTCAAGCCCCGAGAGTCATACTCCAGATGGATCCAATTTGATAGTCATCATACTCATTGTATTTTTACTTGAAGATACCTCTACTGCTACATTGTTGGATGTGTTGATTGTGATTATTCCAATCACACATTCCTTTCTAGTGAAGATGGCGTACTTCATGGTATTTTTATCATCTACATCAAATTTATGGTGATGTTCTTCACTCTATATGCATTTCAAAATAACTTCTCCAAAGATCAAGTATTTCAATCCTGCTGAACATAACTTCAAAGGAGGCGTTATTAAATCTTTTATTTACTTATATATTGATATAATTCACTGTTGTCATGCAAACAATATATTTTTACCTAGCCAAGTAGTTAAGATGATTTGTAGGATGATATTTTGATTAAGATTTTTTATATGATCACTTGATCTTGATCACATTATCACAAACACATACTATATATATATATTATCCCTCTCTATATTTATAACATAATCATGAAACCCTAGGTAGTAACTGCTCAAAGAATTGTCCCTCAACCCAAGTACTTTTTTTTCTTCTTCTAGAAAGTGTAGTGTTTATGTATTATTTATCTTTGCAACTATACAACTATAGAGAAGTATGAGGACGATCTACGCTCCTACCATGCAAAAAGAAAGATTAAACAAAAAAACTCAATATTAGGAAAAATCTCAAGCTTATCTATCGATGCGAATCCATGCAATATTTATGTCACAATTGGTATCCTTATGCATTCTACTACTTCTTTCAAACGATACATAAAAAAGTGTAAACATGCTACACTCTCTTTCTTTCTTCCACTTGGGAAGAGGTCATGTATATCTATTACTATCATACTCTACATTTGTGCTTGTCTAGCTCTAGACCATAAGGATCAAGTGATTTCACACCTAAAGTTATTGTGAGTACTAGATTGATATTGAAGTATGCAACTTCACATCTAGAGAACAATTGCTTCACTCAATATTGCATACTATTGTGGGGGAAGTATCCATTCCTGAGATACTTTACACACATGTATCTAGAGTCTTCTTGGTGTATTACATCTCAAAAGCCAAGGTTCCCATTAGCGGTCCTCGACCCTAGTGCACTATGAATTCTAAGTAGTTAGGATGAAAACACAAGCGTTACATTCAAGATTGAGTATATTTTGTCCTTCAATATGTTAAGAGTCAAATAATATATAACTGTTAGAGCACCATGTCCATTACTATGTGGGATTCTTTTTTGGTTATTTATTGGTCGATTCTACATTGGTTGTTAGATATCATGATTGCAGATTTACATGAATTTTGCATCCCAATTCAAGCATGTCAAGAATGCCTTCCTTGGTTACATGTCAAGCCAAAGAAGTGTTTGGGTGCCACCACCTGTGTGGAACTTGACATGATGAACAATTATGTTGTGGTGATGAAGTACTTTTTTGAGAGCTAGGTTTAGGTTGCTTCTACATTTTTCACCTAGATAGATACTCCTATAATGCATTCCCCAAAACATAGACCCATAGTGATTCTCCTTATGGAGCCACATTCCACACTTTCTTGATTCAACAATTTCTAACCTCTCTTTTGTCAATTGTAGTCCAATCTCCTTTGACTTTTGGATTGTACATGTTTCCCAAAGTCACTTTGTGTAAGATTCTCCTCTCATCTAATTTTTGTTAGACAAACAAACTACATATATGGTTTATCTCATCTATAAAACTATTGACTGATGGACACTCAAAGACCAATATAGATGAATAGCTTATAAGGTGAAGATTCAAGATCTAATCTTGTGAACATAGAAAGTGTAGGATTCATGATATTAGGGGGGTGAACCATCTATCAAAAACATAAAACATATATGCGTACTTTCAATTTACATCCCAAGATAAGTGAACCAAGTAGTTAAAGCAAGGAAAAAAGATATTGAGAAAACCTCAAGTGAAGGCAAGTGTTTGGAATAGTTTCAAATCAAAATACCATAGCTCCACTATCTAGAGAGATCGCCTTTAAGATTTTTAAGCCTTGAGTACTACCTTGTACTAACCACCATACCTTTCTTTTTATATCAAGAGTAACCAACTTTCTTTTTCAGGGAAGGTGTCGTTAACTCTACCTAAGGGACACCCTTTCTTTACATAGGCCACCCTCCATACTCATGTTTAGCCAAGAAAGATATTCAATCAACATTTGTAGAATAAGGAAATTGGAAGAGAGAGGATAGCTTCAAAATATATCAATTGGGGCTAGCTCTCATATAAGTAACCTATTCACTCAAATTGAGGTATGCAAGTGAGAATGCTCAAGGAAGTAATTAGGGGCTCTATGGGGAAAAACCTCTCAACCATAACAAGGGCCCACTTGGTAATCTTGGGATGCTCTCAAGTCACTCATATTTATAGTTGAGGGTGCCTACTAGCAACAAACTAGTTTGGGATGAATTTCCATCTATTTGAGGGGTGATGGCGGTAGAGTAGTAATACTATATGTTTATTTTTGCTTTTCATTCCCCAATGGATAGTTGATCATTCTAAAAAATATAAAGCTACAATACACTCATTTGTATTTTCATAGAAAATACTCATCCAAGGACTAGACACTGAGATACCTTGGTGGGTAATTTTGTTAGTTTGTCCCTCGATATCTCGATCGAGGGCACTGCCTAGTCCTTTGCCTTTTGACCATAGTTTGAGTTTCCCTAAGGAAAACCCAGTCAATGCTGGTATTAAGAAATATCTCCACAGTGAGGTTGGATGAGTTTCCTTAGGGAAAGCTCAACCAAAGACACTACCTATGTGGGTAATTTCTAAACATCCCATAGAATGACAATTATCCATTGTAATATATTACAAGTTTCAACTTAATTACAAGTCTTCTGATATATAAAAATTATTTACAACAAAATTTGTCTATAATTTTATCTACTATATCTTGGATCTTTGATGTGTGACTTGACTTGAATACTCCAATTTCTATGGTTAGTGATTTGAAGCAGTCGAGGGTGTCTATTCAGTTTGAAATAATTTCAATAGAAACATTAGACATACATGAATAAAATGGTGAGGTCATCATCAAAATACAAGCAATATAAACTACATTTCTCCCTATTTTGATGATGATAAATCGTTCCCAAATATATTAAAAACATGAAAATTGAAAATTTGTACCTATGAAATACAAGTTTTTTTTATAATTGGAGTTTATAACACCCCCTCAACTCATACTTTCAACCTAATTGGTTTGTTCTTAAATGTAACAAAAATCTTGAAAGCTACGTGTCTAATACAATGTATGGATCATGATTCTACTACAAATGAATTCAAAAAATATATATTCAATTTTATAAAAATTCAAACTATTGATATATCCCCCTAAGCTTAAACCATTGCTTGTCCTCAAGCAAAAAGAGCATGGAAATATAAATGAAGAATTGTCAAGAACATGAATAGATCAAATGAAATGAAAGATGTGTATAAAACCCAACCAACCATGATCAACATGTTTATACTCATAGCCATCAATTCAACTCGAACACCCAAGAAAGAGATTTTTAGTTCAGCAGGGGTGGCATCAATTTAATGAATCAATCAATTAAACAACACTAGGTAGAATTTGGATGACCAAGCCAAACAATCAGTGGATGTGCAACTCAAACTCTCAACTATTAAGGATTACAAAAGATGAAATCTTAGTTAAAAATTGACAATTTTTGCTGTACTCTCCTTTTCCCAGAAATGATATGACAAAGGATTATGGGTTCCGACACTCGGCTGCTAATGTAGGCTTATGCACACATGGAGTGTCGGTTGGGGTATTTTACCCTCTTTTAAGACATACCACCTAACCATCGTGGCCAGATCGGACTTACACTAGGCTAGCATGATATGTGGGTAGATTAGCCATCTTTAATGGGTATAAGAGTTATTTAAATTTTTCCAAAACATGGGAGAGACAACTAAAATGCAACATTAACTAGATTTCATTCATCTGTTTTGAAAATTTTTCATTGAAAGAGTGTTTGCAAATGCACTAAGAGCTTGGCAAGGTCATCCCGTATCCTAAATGATGATGTAAATTGATTTACTCACAAAAACTGAAACCATTACATGTTTTAAGCAATCAAGGATGTGAAAGAATGAATGTTTAGGCTAGAAACATAAACAAAGTTAAGCACAAATTGATGGTCAAAAGGTTCCATTTGATTACTGCATGCTTTTTACAACTTCTTCAAATGATATTTCTCATCAGAAGAGGACAAATAGTTAAGCATATGAGTTCTTTCCACATATAAAAGATGAATCTCATATCATACTAGACTTTCCATCTGAAAAGAAGAACTGAAAATAACAATTGAAAAAGTGAAAACAAAACAAAAGCACAAAAGCAAATGACAAGAAGCAAATAACATGAAAAACAAAAACTAAAAGAACTAGGATATCAATACCGTCCGGTTGCCCCCCTAAGCTTGAAATCAGCAGTGTCCTCACTGCTTTAATCGAACTTTAGGAGTTCACAACCGGATACCTGTCATGAATAGATCAGAAAAATGATCCGCCGCCTCCCTGCTCAGGGAAGAACTGACTAATGATGTCAGGAATGTCCATTGGCGTTGCAGATGATTCTGGCTGCTGCTGGTGGTGGTTCGGGGGCTGCTGTGGAGCGTATGGAGCTGTGGTCTCCTGGCGGGAGGGGTACTAGAAGGACTGCGGTGCTGGGTAGTGGCCTTGCGAGATGTGCCACACATCCATCCGGTTGACCATGTCGTACATAGTTGAGGACTGTGCACTCAAATGGTCAAACCTGGTGTCATACTGCGCGCCCATCTGGTCTAGGTGGGTGTCAAAATGATCAAAACGCCACTGCACGTAGCTGTAGAGGTGCTGAACATCCGACATTGTCCAGCTGTACCCAGTCTGAGTACCAGTGGACAGTGGCAGTGGTGTAGATGCTCCTGGAGTAGGACCTGGCGTAGAGCTGTTGGCACCCCTGATGGGTGTCTCCTCATCAGTCTCTGGTTGAAGCTCTACTTTCCAAGTGGCCTTGTTCCTGATATCATTTCGACTCGCATCGGGGATTGTGATGAACTATTTCTTTGTGATATAAACATTGAACTTTGACGTGCTGCTGCCATGCCTGGAGATCAGGCCGCAAGAGATAAGATAGCTTATATCGACAAGATTCTTCCCCGGTGCAGGTTCTAGGGAACCTACATCCAAACCCAACTGCATAGCAAGGATGCTAATTACCCCACCACACTTGATGTCGCCCGCCTCTCTTTTATTTTGCTTCTTAGTATCAAGCAGCTTGTTTACAATGTAATAACCAGAACTTATTTTCTCATTTTGTACCCACACCATAAGAAGAAAAGATCAGTTTTCCCACAACACCCTGAGTTTCATTCTTTGCAAAAGGTCCCATGCTCAGAAGGCGATGAATAACTCGGAAAACAGGATTGTGGATGCTAGAAGCCTGAGCATTCCTTGCTTTATGCACTGTATTAGAAGTAATTTCGGACCAAAATAGATCGCTGTTGAAAGCTGGAGGGTAATCAGTGTAACCGCCATAGTTGCATTTAAGCAAAGTGCAAAACTGCTCAAGATTCATGGAAAACGGTTTGTCCAACGAGCAGAAACTGATATTCTGATAAGGTAATTGACGGCGTTGTGGGTCACTCTCAGCTTTAAAGGTAGTGAGAAACTCGTACACAAGACGGGGGTAGGTCTTAGCAACCCGAGTGCAGAGATAGTGTAATCCCAAGAAAGTTAAGTGATTTACTACCTCATCTTTGAAACCCAGCTTGGTGACGGCTTCCTCGCACATGTACCGTGAAGGCAAGACACACCTTGTGATGAGAAATTGGTAGTCGGCGTCTTCTTCAGGCTTTACTCTGAATTGCGTGGATGGTACAAAAGATTGCGGTGTTGGTGTGGAAGATCCTGCCTCAGCTGTAACGTGATATCCTGGGCGGCTACCGAACTTCCGCTTGATTGGTGCCATCAGTTTGTAGGGGTGCACACTGTGTCTTTAGATTGCACGAAGTGCAGATGGATTGGTCGTCTGCTTCAGGCAGGTAGACGCACGGCGTGCACCTGCAGATTTGGGGCAAAATTCATGATCTGCACAGACGGCAGCTAGGACGCCCAACGTGGGTGCTGGTGCTCTCGGCGGAGTGGCTGTTGAAGGATTTCGGCTTTTGCTTGGTTGACTGAGAAGCTTGCTGTGGCGGCGGGGCAGCACGCCGGCGGCTCTGCGGCTGCTTGACGATGGTGATGCTTTGCTGTTGTGCTGAGAAAAGAAGAAGAGGGCGGCGGCAGGTCGGCGGCGACTGCACGGCTGGCGTTGGAGCGGCGTTGTTCACGGCCGAAGAAGACGGTGCTGCTGTGAGGGCGGAGACACTATTTGTGGCGGAGTTGCTGGGCGGAGGAGCTGTTGGTGCGCGGAGAAGGACAGCGGCGGCTCGAATGGAGAAGGGGGGGCCGAGCTGCGCACGGCTGTGGAGCGCTGGTGCACGGTTGCGGTCGGAGGTGGAGCGGTGCACGGCTGGTGTTGGAGGTGCACGGCTGGCGGACGGCTGCTAGGGTTTGGTTGCTAGGGTCGGGGTGCACGACTCTAGGTTAGAGTGATTAGGTCGTGCACTCCGACCCTTTTTGTCTAGACTTTACTAAAAAGTGCACGACGTGCGTTTTGAATGCATGACGTGTGCTTCTGTAAAGCCCAGATTCAAACTAATTCTTTGCGTCTAGGTGCACGGCGTGCGTTTCAGTGGTGCACGACGTGCATGATTCCATAACTTTTATAGATTTCCATCGCCCAGGTGCACGACGTGCGTTTGGTCGTTGCATGCCGTGCATGTTTCCAGAAAGTTGCTGAACTTTTTACTTCCCAGGTGCACGCCGTGCATGTTGAATGTGCACGGCATGTTAGTTTCCAGAAAGTTTCCAGACCACCAAAACTCCAGCTGCACGGCGTGCATTTTTGCGGTGCACGGCGTGCATGTTTCCAGAAAGTTTCCTGTAGATCTTGCATACTAGGTGCACGACATGCAACTTGAAAATGCACGCCGTGTCAGTTTCCAGAATGTTTACTGCTGTATTTTGTATTGAAGTGCACGCTGTGCGTTCTAATTTGCACGCCGTGCACTTTGCGATTTCTACAGAAAATTGCAGTAAGTCAGCAGTAAACTATGACGGATTGAGTAGAAATTAAGTCTAAATTTTTACATTCATCCATGAAAGGCTTAATAGCAAAATTAAAGAGTGTTTTTGATTTGAAAAACTTAAAAGAAATCTATCCTAATGTGGGGTCAACTCCCACGAGGTCCTCCATTTAGAGTCTGGAGTAAGACTTTTCTAAAACTTCAGACATCTTGTAGGGAGCAAGAAGCTCCTTTCTCTACATCTTCTCCACTTGAGTAGCGTTTGCAGCGTTGTCCATTGACTTTGAAAGTTCCATCTTTGCCTTGGAGTTCTACAACTCCATATGGAAAAATCTTGAGTACTAGGAACGGGCCGGACCACTTGGATTTCAACTTTCCTAGAAAAAGCTTCAATCTGGAGTTGAATAACAATACTTTATCTCCTTCTTGGAAGTCCTTCCTGTGAATTCTTTTGTCATGCCAAGCTTTTGTTCTTTCTTTATACAACTTTGCATTTTTATATGCATCAAGATGAAGTTCTTCAAGCTCCTGCAGCTGCAACAGACGCTTTTCTCCTGCTCTTTTCATGTCGAAGTTCAAGAACTTTATTGCCCATAAAGCGTGGTGCTCCAATTCGAGCGGAAGGTGACATGATTTGCCATAGATTAGCTTGAATGGAGTAGTCCCAATGATGGTTTTGTAGGCTATGCGATATGCCCATAATGCATCATCAATCTTTAGTGCCCAATCTTTCCTTGAACTAGAGACAGTCTTTTCAAGAATAGTCTTCAGTTGCCTGTTTGAAATCTCTACTTGCCCGGATGTTTGGGGATGATAGGGTGTAGAGATTTTATGGGTTACACCATACTTTGAGAGAAGATTGTTGAATTGTTTTTCAGCAAAGTGTGTGCCTCCATCAGAAATAACTGCACGTGGAACTCCAAACCGAGGGAATATAATCTTTTGGAAAAGCTTAACTACAGATTTGGCATCCGGTGCTTGGGTTGGAATGGATTCAACCCATTTAGAAACATATTCACAGGCAACAAGAATATATTGATATCCGCAGGAAGATGGGAATGGTCCCATGTAGTCCACTCCCCATACATCGAACACCTCAACTTCTAGAATAGAGTTGAGTGGCATGTCATCTCGGTGGGATATGCCTCCTGTTCTTTGGCACCTATCACAAGATTTGACGAATAGATTGACATCTTTAAATAATGTAGGCCAATAGAAACCAGCTTGAAGTATTTTTGCAGCGATCTTTTCTCCTCCAAAATGGCCTCCATAAGGAGAGGCATGGCAATCAACAATGATACTTGGGACTTCCTCTTCAACAACACATCTCCGGATTAGCCCATCGCTTCCATGCTTGAATAGCAATGGGTCATCCCAGTAATAGAACTTTACGTCATGAAAGAATTTCTTCTTTTGTTGATATGTTAAACCTAGAGGTAGCTGTCCAGTAGCAAGAAAATTAGCAATGTCTGCAAACCATGGTGCTTGCATAGACGATAATGCGTAAAGTTTCTCAATAGGCAAATGATCTTGAATTGGAAATAAATCTCCAGCTTCCGTGGTCAATCTAGAGAGGTGATCAACAACACTATTCTCGGTACCCTTTTTGTCTCAGATTTCAAGATCAAATTCTTGCAGGAGAAGTATCCAGCGAATGAGGCGTGGTTTGGCATCTTTCTTATTCAGCAAATACTTGATGGCAGCATGATCAGTGTACACAATCACTTTTGATCCTACTAAGTACTGTCGGAACTTATCAAAAGCATATACGATCGCAAGCATTTCTTTCTCCGTGGTCGTATAATTGATTTGTGCTTCATCGAGAGTTTTGCTGGCATAATAGATGGCATGAATCTTCTTTTCTCTCCGCTGTCCCAAAACAGCTCCCATTGCATAATCACTTGAATCACACATGAGTTCAAAGGGAGAATCCCAATCTGGAGGCTGGATAATTGGGGCTGAAATGAGAGCCTCTTTGAGTTTTGAAAAGGCTGCTTGGCAATCGTCATCAAATACAAATTTTGTGTCTTTTGCAAGAAGAGAACATAGCGGCTTTGCAATTTTTGAAAAGTCTTTAATGAATCTTCTGTAAAAACCTGCATGTCCTAAAAAGTTGCGAATGTCTTTTACCGAAGATGGAGTAGACATCTTCTCAATTGCTTCGACCTTTTCCCTGTCCACTTCAATACCCTTGTTAGATACCACATGTCCTAGTACTACACCGGATTGTACCATAAAATGGCACTTCTCCCAGTTTAGTACTAGGTTGACCTTTTTACAACGGGCTAAGACAAGAGACATATTTAATAAGCATTGATCAAAAGAATCGCCGTACATGCTGAAATCGTCCATAAAAATCTCCATTATATTTTCAATAAAATCGGAGAATATAGCCATCATGCACCGCTGAAAAGTAGCAGGAGCATTACAAAGACCAAACGGCATACGGCGATAAGCATATGTTCCATAAGTGCATGTGAAAGTGGTCTTTTCTTGGTCGGGGGGATATATGGGAATCTGAAAAAAACCTGAATACCCGTCCAAGTAACAGAAATATGAATGTTTGGCAAGATGTTCAAGCATCAAATCAATAAAGGGCAAAGGGAAATGATCTTTGCGGGTTGCTTTATTCAAACGCCTATAGTCAATACACATACGCCAGCCGGTAACCATGTGTTTTTGTATTAAATCATCATTATCTCCTTTAATGACATTTGCACCCCCCTTCTTAGGTACCACGTGAATGGCACTAACCCAAGGGCTGTCACTTATTGGATATATGATTCCAGCGTCGATTAACTTGAAAATTTCTTTCTTTACCACCTCAAGCATATTTTGATTTAAACGTCTAGGTGGTTCAACAATTGGTTTAGCATCATCTTCCATATTTATTCTATGCATACAAATGGAAGGATGAATGACTTTTAAATCCTCTATGGAGTAACCAATGACATCTTTGTACAAACATAATTCGGCAAGTAATTTATTTTCTTGATCATTGGTTAGTTCACTATTTATTATGACAGGATATGCAAAATTTGGGTCAAGAAATGCATACCTTAGCCTGGGCGGAAGGGCTTTTAATTCTACCTTTTTGCCTATCGTACTTTCATCAATTTTATCTTCAACAAGTGGAGCATCTTCATCAATACCTGTTGCTTTAGAAATAGAAAGTGCTCCAGAAATTTCAGAATTATTGAATTCAATTGCATCATCATCATAAAGATTAACCATCAAATCAACATCATCTCCACTATCATTCTCAACAGGATCAACAATATCAAGCAAGCATATTTCTTCAACACGTGCGGGTGCTTTCATAGCTTCATAGATAGAAAATTCCATGGCCTCTTCCCCAACACGTAAAGTGAGCTTCCCTTCCCAGACATCAACAAGACATCCGACAGTTCTCAAGAAAGGCCTCCCAAAAAGAACAGGGTTGGAAGGAACTTCCGCCATGTCAAGAACAATAAAATCACAAGGTATATAGAATTTCCTGATTTGTACAAGTACATCGTCCACCATACCTTTTGGATATTTAATAGAGTGATCAGCTAATTCAATAGCCATCCTTGTGGGCTTCAAATCCCTAAGATCTAATTCTTGCCATAAGGTAAATGGAATGAGGCTGATACTCGCACCGAGATCTACTAAACCTTTGTCAAAAGTGGTGATATTAATCTTGCAAGGCAGTGTGAATGCTCCCAAATCATCAAGCTTTTGAGGGAGACGATTCTGAATAATAGAGCTTACTCATTCAGAAAGCATTACAGTTTCTACTTGATCAACCTTTCTTCTTTTAGTCAGAATGTCTTTTAAGAATTTTGCATAAGAAGGCATTTCGGCAATAACTTCAGCAAAAGGAAGGTTTACATGCAATTTGTTGATTATGTCTACAAATTTCCTGAATTTCTGGTCTTCCTTCTTATTGGCTAATCTTTGAGGAAAAGGTGCATAGGCTTTGAAAGAAGGTGGTATTTCAACTTTACCTTTCTCCTCACTGCGATTTGGAGTGTTGGCCTCTTCTTCTACAATTTTCTTCATGTTCTTCTCCTCAGATGGAGAAGGTCTTTCAATTTCAGCTCCGCTTCTTAAGATAATAGCATGTGCTTGCTGCCTTGGGTTTACTTCTGGCTGGCTTGGAAGAGAACCGGATTGTGGAGTCCTTTGTTGATTCAAAGCTTGTTGTGCTATCTGATTTTCCAACATCTTGGTGTGGGTGGAGATTCCATCCACTTTTGCAGAGAGTTGTGCAATAACATCTTTTAAAATCTTATCATTTCCTCAGAGTTCCTCATTTTGTTGCATCTGTGTTGATATGAACTTCTCCATCATAGCTTCCAAAGAAGAACCTTGGGGTTGTTGTTGCTGTTGAAAACCCATGTTATTGAAACCCGGCGGATTTCCTTGACGGTTTACATGTTGCTGTTGTTGCTGCCCTTGCTAGAAATTTTGGGTGTTGCTTGCATTCCGGTAAGAGAAATTAGGGTGATCTCTCCATCCCGGATTATATTGGTTGGAATAAGGGTTGCATTGTTTGTTTCCTTACATCCCAACTGCATTAACATGTTCAAAATTTCCTTCCATAGCATTAGGGGCAAAACAAGAGGAAGAAGTATGTCCTATATTACCACAAGCCTCACACGTCGCTTCAGCAGATTGAATTGGCAGAGTGGTCATCTTCTCAAATTTCTGTGTGAGCACATCTAACTTTGCAGCAATTAGATCAACAACATCAATAGTATGCTTTCCTCCTTGCTTCCCTGAAGAAGAGTTTGCTGTAGAGGTGGATTTAGCTCCTCTATCTCCTCCCCATTGGCAGTGATTGAGTGATATATCATCAATGATATCATAGGCCACTCTATAGGACTTGGTCATTAGTGCACCGCCAGCTGCGACATCTAGAGTCAACCGAGTATTGTAGAACAATCCATTGTAGAAGGTTTGTAACAAGAGCCAATTTGTCAAACCATGGTGCGGGAAAAGGCGTTGAAGATCCTTGAACCGTTCCCATGTATCATATAAGGTTTCTCCTTCACTTTGAGAGAAATTTGTAAGAAAGTTCCTTAAGTGAGTTGTCTTGCTTGGCGGAAAGTACTTTGCAAGGAAAGCGTTAAGCAATTGGTCCCAACTCCTAATAGACTTCTTGGGAAGAGACAAAAGCCACGCCTTGGCTCTATCTCTTAGAGTGAAGGGAAATAGAATAAGTCTAATTCCATCAGCAGACACTCCATTAATCTTGAAAGTATTAAGATATTCCAGAAATTCTGCAATATGAAGACTTGGGTCTTCATTGGCCGTACCCCCAAAATGATTTTGCTAAATCATTTGCATCATGGAAGGGGAAATTGAAAAGTTATTTTCTTCCATAGAAGGCAGGTCGATGGCTCCACAAATATTTGTGGCAACCGGCATAGCGAAATCTTTTAGAGGGCGATCATCCTCCATGGCTGAAATACTTGGAGTAGCTACTGCAGAAGATGAAGAAGATGGCGGTGGTGACGGTGGAGTACCTCCAAATAGTGGTAGTTCCACTCTTCTTGTTCTCCTCAAACTTGAAAGAGTTCGTTCTATTTCAAGGTCTAGCAAAGCAGATGTTTGGAGACCTTGTTGTGAACGACGCATACAACCTGAAAAATAATAAGAGAAATTAAGAACACACTATAGGAGGTAGTTGGAAATTCAAAAATGATGAATGATGGTCTAGTCTCGAATACTAAATAGTACTTATTACTCCAATTAAATTACCGTAGCTCCCCGACAACGGCGCCAAAAACTTGTTGGTTGTTTACACAAACGAGTTTCAATCCAAGTAATGGATAGTTTACTCAACTTAACCAAACTCCGCAAGTATACAGAGGTAGTATAGTCAAGGTCGAACACAAGGAGCTGAGTTAATTTAATTGAACGCAACAGTACTAAAGTTCAACAATCTAGACCGATTTTAAAGAGTAGAAGAGATTTGTTCCAAAAGCATTATAATTTGGTTTTAACTACAAGAATTTTAGATTTTAAATAACAAACAAGGATTACAAGGAAAGTTCGATTTCAGAAAGTTAATGAATCTTGGACATTAGGATTTCACTCACATACCATAGAAATCAAGAGAAGAAGATAATTTAAACATACACAAGATCACGTTTCAAGGAAAAGTTGTGTTACATTTCATCTTCCGGTGTAAATGTAACGATCACAACTCAAAACAACACTCTCGTGCTTGAATTTCATTTATGATCACAAACAGTCCCTTAACTCATTCTTCTCTACTCTCGTAGAAGAAGAAGAGTTGCCAAGAAAAGCACCTCCATACATTCCTACTTGTCTTCTCAAACTAAGCAAGAAAGCCAAAAATATGCATATAAGGTGGCCAACAATATATGCAAGGAAAGAGTAAACTGGCACTCTCAAGGTAAAGAAACAAGAATCAAATGCATTTAGTACGAAATCACTTGTTCATTACATGCTATGACATGGGAGTTACTCTCCCATGCCCAAGAAAAAGAGATCTACTCATCCATAACAATGTACAACAGATTTGCTACATAATTTTTAGTGCTAGACATGGTTTAGAGAAGAAAAGACAAGGAGAACTGAAGATGTAACCACAAGAAGAAAGAATTCTGGCTTTAGGATGAAATTCCCCTCCTTTAGCTGCTCCAAGTCGGGCTAACTCCTCTCTCAAGAAGTTGCTCAGAGTTGGGAACGCTTGGCTGCACCTTGAAGAAGACCAAGGAGAAGTGGAGAAGAAGAAATGGTATCTTTGTGCAAGAAACCACCTTAGTTTTCTCCCAAATCGCCTCCCTCTTCTCTCCTCTGTCTTGGGGACGAGAGAAACTCTCCAAATGGCCGAACGTAACTGTCCCTTGGCTTCCCTCTTTCTTTTAAAATCAGATTCTAAATTTTCAAAATTCTGAAACTGCCAAGTGCACGCCGTGCACCTGCAGTGCAGTTGACATCGGGCTGATCCGTGCACGGCGTGCACTGAGGAATTGCACGCCGTGCGACTTTCCAGAACTTCTTCAGCAGTTTGCGTTCCAGGTGCACGCCGTGTCATTTCGATGTGCACGCTGTGTCTTCATGTTCTGCATGTTTCTGGAATCTTGCACACCATGCGTTTCCTGCATGCACGCCATGCATTCTCTTGGCTGAACAGAACGAATTTTCTCTAGAATGTTGCACGCCGTGCATTCTGATTTGCACGCCGTGCACTTTACTGTTTTTGCGAACCAGTCTTTTCTGGGATGGTGCACGCCATGCGTCTGAATCTGCACGCTGTGCATTCTCCTATTTCTATAGAAATAACATTCAAATTTAGTCATTTTTGTGGCAAATTTGCAATACTAGTTATGGGACACATAGAACAACAAAAAAATGGCAAAACTAATATGAAAGAGACTGAATTATACTAGAAAGAACCAAATTTGTGTGTGATAACACGTGAAAAGATGATATACAAATCACACAAGAGATATCCAAACCAATTTCATTTCTGGACCAAATGTCTTTCCTCTCCATTATCCATTACAAAAAGTGTGGGGGGGGGAGGGATAGAAGAGAAATCAAAGGTTTTTTTTTCCAAATAATTCATCATCATCATCATCATCATCATCATCATCATCATCATCATCATCATCATCATCATCATCATCATCATCATCATCATCATCATCATCATCATCATCATCATCATCATCATCATCATCATCATCATCATCATCATCATCATCATCATCATCATCATCATCATCATCATCATCATCATCATCATCATCATCATCATCATCATCATCATCATCATCATCATCATCATCATCATCATCATCATCATCATCATCATCATCATCATCATCATCATCATCATCATCATCATCATCATCATCATCATCATCATCATCATCATCATCATCATCATCATCATCATCATCATCATCATCATCATCATCATCATCATCATCATCATCATCATCATCATCATCATCATCATCATCATCATCATCATCATCATCATCATCATCATCATCATCATCATCATCATCATCATCATCATCATCATCATCATCATCGCCATCGCCATCACCATCGTCATCGCCATTGTAAAAGAGTGAAATCACCCCTTTACTAAAATTTTGAAATATCAAACCTCCATTCCCAACATATTCAAAAGGTATGTTGAAAAGGGTGTAGACGTTTTAAATCTTTATTTATATGGTATACAAAAGACCATTGGAAAGTAGCGGAATAAATAATAAATAACTATAATCAATTTCAAAAAATATTATACAAGAATACATCATTCTCCCTTTAGGGTTTACATCAAGATAAACAAACCAGATCTAGATAGAGGGAAGTCTAAATACTAGAATCTTGTCTCCAAAAGCAACATCTCCATCAACCAAGTCCAAGCCAAAAGCTAAGATATTCTTGTCTTATTGATCACCTTGCTCAGCTCCTGGGTGGTTGGGAAGGCACCCAACAAAAGGGAAAGGGAAGAAAAGTATGTGTCACAAAACAAGTATAAGATAATAAGACAAGACAAGCAAATAAAAACAGGCTAGGGTTCCTCATATGATGAAGATAACAAAAATATGAGGCTATATTCAAAAGAAACTTGCCACTAACAATTATATTAAAAAGGATTTGCATGTAAGATAATTATGTCTACCTAACTAAGTAGGGTTGAGGCACCTACCAAACCTCTAACCTATAGGTGAGGGGAGAATAAGACATTCCCAATCACCTACACAATAATATGGGGAGAATAAAAACATTCCCAAGGCAATTAAATACATGCCTCCGTGGGTGGTTGTAAATAAGTACCGCTACTTTAAATTAAATATAACATAAATCTACATGCTAGAAAAGGAGTCATGACAAGAGTAATCAAAATATTCAATAAGCATAACAGTGGGGTATAAGACCCAAACAATATGAAACAAGAGTCTGATTTGAGGCACAAGAGATTAGAGTTTTAAGAAAAGAGAATTAGATTCAATTAATTCTCATTAGAGAAGAATAGGTTAAGGCATAAAATTTCCCAACTAAGGTGTTAGATGAACATACCTCTTCCTTAGAGTCCTAGAAACCACTTTTTAGATTCCTAAGCAAGATCAGGGTCTACTTGTCCTAACATCATTACCATGTTCATGTATTAGAACTATATTCATTCATTAAGGTCTAAAAACCCAAAAGCTACCAATGTTTTCTACAAACCATTGATTTAGGTTCTCAAACCATCACTACTATCTTAGTTAGGTTTGCCTGATTAAGAAAACATATACTTTTGTATATTTTGGAGTTATGAAGATTAAAGTGTATTTTTGGTGACTTTTAACTAATTAATTCATTTTCTAGAAAATCACCATCGAAAAAACTCAAAATAAACCTTAGGGAATATTTTTATTAGAAAGAGCACATTTTTTTGAGTTCAAAACATATTTTATTTTTAATTTTGGACAAATGGTTAATTAGTTATGATTTATTGAAATCTAGCCAACCAGAAGATGCCACGTAGGCAAATCGATTTGAAAAACCAAGAGAGAGAGAGAGGCCATGCCTATGACTTCGCCCAATGGAAAGTGGCCAAGTCAGTGGTCCACACTCAACTAGTGCTGGTCAAAGCCGAGAAAAAAAGGACGAGAATGCCCTCGCTTAAAACAGAGAAGAAGAGAAGAAACAGAGGGTGAATCTGTCATTACACAAGGGGATATCATCCCCTTCCCCTGCTCGTGACATGGAGCTGAGCTGCAAGCAGGAGCTTGTGTGGGGTTTTGGGTGAAATCACTATACACAATGAAAACCAACATGCAAGTAATCAAATGAGAGAGTACAAGAAACTGAACCTATTGGTATCTGCAATTTGACCGGAGATGGAGGGAGGAGAGAGAGAGAGAGAGTTCTACCGCAAGCCCAACATCTTCGGCCACTCATTGGGGGTCAAACGATGATGAAACTGGAAATTGAGGGGTGCATTGAGTTGTAAAGACTGCCATGAAGCCAATGGTAGGGTTATTTATAGGTGAAGGAGTGTAAACTAGGGTTTTAGAAACCGGGGTGAGAAAGAAGCTTCAAGAAATTTAGGGATTTCTTGAATATTTGTCAAATCCACAAAAAATTGGGATAATCTTGTGCGGAATTGAAAGAGGAGTCCAACGAGCCAAAAATCTCACGATTTGGTTGAGTGTAAAGAGAGATAATCAAATTTGAAAAATCGCAAAAAGATTCCCTATTTCCCAAATCGATCCAAGGTAGGAGATGAGCCCAGACCGTCCAATGGATCCACGAGGCTCTCCTAGCCATCAAATTGCATGCATATTATATTAGCCATGTGACATTTATTTTTCGAGTTGTATTATAATTCAAATAAAGTGATATATATATATATATTATTAAATGAATTTCTCTTTCTCTTTTGAGGGCTCAAACAATTTCCAAATTTAATAAAAATTTACACCCTAATTGAATTTGAGGTGAATAATCTGAATATGGAATTAGTTTTGCCTTTTGGGAACTTTTAATGGGTTAAATAATTCAAAACTCATTTTCTCTTTCCTCCTTCATTAATGGTGATACGATTCCCTAAATTTGGTGAAACTTCACCCACATGTCACCCTAAGTGCTTTGGATATGAATTTGTCATCAATTTCACATGTTGAGATTATTTGTTCATTTATTTAATATATATAAGGTTCTACTCACTTTCTCTCTCCTACTTTTTCACATTATCCAAATATCATCCAAATTAGTTGAAAACTTGCCCAAAGGCTCGTTTTCATATATAGATTACGAATTTGGAATTACTTTTCCAATTTGAGGACATTAGATATTTTATTTCTCTTTCTTGGCCTATTTCTTATTTTCCTTTAATAAAGGCTTATATATATTTATATTTTCCAAGTTGGGTGATACTTGGCCCTTAAGTAACTTTTAGTTCAAGAAAATGAAATTGTATATCAAATTATCTTGTGGGCTTTCCTCTTTGTGATTTTTGAAACAATATATTCCATATTATCTCCTTTATTCCATATTATCTCCTTTTATCCAATTATTACATTTATCATCTCCTTTTTGTATATATGAGAGTTTATCTTATTTTTCAAATTCTAAAAGTCCTAGAAAGTTCTAGAATGATTTTCTTTATTATTTTTATTACTTAAGTGGACAATTGCGCATCAGGCCCATTACTTAGATTTTTACTGAGGTTTTTGTGCATTAAACCCCTTTATTGGCATAAAAGGTGAACAAATGTCCACTAAACCACCATAATAATCACAAATTAAATAGAAAGGCCAAGAAGGATAGAAAGGAAAGGAAAAGATGGGAAAGAGGGCCAAAAGACAAAATGTCCAGGATTTGGTATGTTACATCACTCCACCCCTTAAAGAGGATATTGTCCCTGAAATAACAAGCAAGGAGGGAAGGTGAAGGTGTAATATCTCATCACCAAACTTCTATTGTTCCGCCAACCATAACTTCCACCAAACGACTCATCAACATCTACTTCACAAGCATCTCGACGTAGGTCAGGGTCTCAAGGGTCACCAAGGGTTCCACTTTTAAGATTATTTTTATGAGATTTAACATTATTAACATTTTTGTCTCATTAGTATTATATTTTTTAGGATATCACATTATCATTATTATTCTTTTAATTATGTCATGTCATATTCACTTGGTTGCCAAAAATATTTATATTTCATTATTATGCACAATTAGAGGTTACTAAATTATCTCAATTTGTTTGATCATTAATAATTTGGATTTACACTTCATTATACTCATATTATCATTATATTAATTATAGCAAATTATCTTGCATGTGATTGGACATTTTATTCAATTTGTTGTTAAGGTCTACAATTAATCCAAATTATGTCACATTGATTACTTGTATGTATATTAAACATTGTCACGTTACCTTTCTTATTCACATTAATGCCATCATTATTCATTTTCTCATATTTGTTCACTTCTTATTATTGATTATGCACATTTATGTGAATCCAATTACTTCTTATTCATATTGAAGACATTATATGTATTTTAGTGAATAAGGTTGGACATATGTCATATTAATGATTTAATTCTCATACCAAGACATGATTATGTAATTAATTAGGTATGTATTAGAGAACAAGATGATATGCATTACATATTGATAACTTGATTAATATATAATTAGGTGATTATATAATATTAATGTGTATCAAAGTATGTTATCTGATTATGACACCTAATGTCACTAATGTATCATGAAAGTTATCAAGGATGCATATATTAAGATGATATGATTACAACTTAGGATTTAGGGCAACATGATCATTATAATTCACATATATCTTCTTATCATGTATTAAGTCCAATGTTAGGTTACAATCATCTTACTCATCATATTATTAGGATTTATTGGTTCATGACATGGTTAGCATCATGTGTATCCATAATCAATATTAATATGTGAGTGACCCATATTATGTGCATTGGATATTCATTAGGGTTTGAACATATAAATTATTCCTTAGATGATCATTATATGTTCATTAATATATGAACAAGCATGTTAGGGTTACCACTATTACATGTTTGGTCAAAACCAAGGATCCACACATACTAACCTTCTATTCATGGAGTTATGGTTTATAAAGATAGAGTAGCTAGATATCAAGATGTCATAGGGCTCCATCCACTTAAAGAGGATTTCATCCTCGAAATCTAATTACCCAAACATCATAAAACTAACTATACTCCACCCCTTAAAGGGTTCGACCTATCAAGCCAAACTACACTAGGGTTAAGGGATGAGTCTACTACACCATGTACAAGATCCATCACACTTCTACTGCGCACTCTGATAGTTTACTTAACCCCAAACTTCAAAGTCTAGGTTCTAGGGATAAACTATCCAAGCATGTGGTCCTAAGGGACATACGAAAACTATCTTGGTATCCACTCACAACAAGTCATCATACTTTAAAGACTTAGGGTTCCCAAAGATATACACCATAGAAGTCTAAGGTTACTATTGCCTAAAAGCAAACTATTTCAGACAATCCATATCAGTTCAGGCCAGGCCGGTATCATATGGATCTGGGAGTCCTCATAAGACAAGCAAGTGTCGCGGAGGAAAATATTGCCAGCCCCCAGAACCTGATCCTTTCCAAACTATTGCACTCTTATATTCATTCATAAGACATACAATGCATGACCAAACAAAAGACTTACCTATCCAATACAAAGAGTCTTCAACCTTACCAAGGACTTACCCACTTTGCAAGAGTCTTCCACCTTTCTTCCAAGGACTTACCTACTCTTGCCCAAGTCTTCAGCCTTGCAGGAATTACCCACTCTTCTTGGATCTTCTGCCTTTGACTTCACCTTCACTCGGAGAAGCTTCCACCAAGGACTTACCCACTTGAGCAAGGAGTCTTCAGCCTTCACCAAGGGCTTACCCACTCTTTCTCCAAGTCCTCAGCCTTGATCTTCACCAAGGGACTCCTTCCCTTGTTCTTCTTCACCTCTCTTGGACAAGAGAGAGAACCTTCATCTTCATGATTGAAATGAGAGAAAAGGAGGTGGTGGAAGTGAGAGCCTCACAAGATATACATGTAGGACTATCTCTCTTATAGATTTCCTACTCACTCTAATGGATGTAGCAAGTGGTTAAGCTTAGAGAGAGAGAGGAGGCTGTAGGAAGCACTCAACTATAGAATAGTAACCTCACATAGAGTTTGCAATGAATGCTCAACCTTGGAATGAAGCCCAAGGGGTCCTATTTATAGCTGGGGATGCCTCTTAGCCTTTGGGAACACTTGAGAACGAAAACTAGCCATTTTGTGGCTTGCAACAGATCTATTTTCACTTGTTGCAACTCCATAACGGCTAGAAGCACTTTTCTGCACTTTTCCGTACAGTGCAATCGGTCGAGTTTCTATAATGGTAACTCGACCGATAGAGTAAAAGACAAAACCGATATTCAGACCATCGGTCGAGTTTGTCCTGAGGAAACTCGACCGACCAATGAAAATCGATTTGGTCAGTTACTCCATCGGTCAAGTTCTGTGTAAACACAACTCGACCGATGCAATCTCCAAAAAATTGATCAAGGATGATCGGTCGAGTTTTCAGGCTGGGAAACTCGACCGACAAAGTGCCTGTAATCAATTTTCTAAGTTGCATCTAAAGTGCTCTAATATTCGATCTAAGTGCACCTGATATTTTTCTAAGCTTAATTACAAGTCATACAATCATTACAAGTGATTTACAACATGATTCTAATGAATATACATCATATTACAAAAATGTGCACTTGTATGACTTTGACTTATCTTTTCTCCAAATTGATATGCGCAAGTTAGGGCATTTGGAGTGTGTCTATACCTAATCTGAAATCACTCAAATAGAGACATTAGACACCAATATGTGGAATGGTTAGTCATCATCAAAACATGGGATTAGTCAATTTAGACGTGAGTCGACATTGACCTAATTGACCTTGAGTCAACAATCTACCCCTTTTTGAAGATGACAAACCATTCCATAAATGTATTGAAAGCTTTAAAGTAAAATCAGACCTTTGGAGAAACCTAGGGGTTTCAAAAGGATTGAGCTCATATGCTCCCCCTCAATTGATGTACATGGAGTTCTCATACTCCCCCTCAATTGATTCTATTTCTCCTGCATGGTTAGCTTTCATAACATTTATAGAAACTATGTCTTCTACTCATATATGTTCTACACATATAAGTCTTCTTCCCTTTACCTACTCCCTTTACATGAACATATTTCTCTTCTTCATGTAAGACATGCCTTGTTCCCCCTTTAAAAGAAGACATACCTTTCTCCCCCTTTGTCATTTCAAAAAGCGGGGTTATGAAGAAATAAGAAACATCACTTGTTAAATAGAAAGGAGATAACACAAATATATATAAGGGGAGTAGAAGAGCACAGACAGGGGCTTGTCCAAGGATAGAAAGAAAAGCAAGTTAAATCATATACTTGAACAACCCAAGATGCAAGATAAAGTGCTGCAGAAAAACAATAAAACATAATTTTGACCCTCAAGATGATGTATTTTGACCAAAAACCATCAGAGCTCATCGCGAAGCATGAGTCTTGCTCAGAAGGTTGTTTCTGCATGAAAAACACTAGTCTTGCAGCAAAAACTGAAACTGGAGCAAAACCTGCATAAAATCCAAAAATACTCCAATTTCTACATATAATGTAGATCTTTGTACGCTGCATCACAATGTTATGCAAGCAACTCAAGATAGTAGATATGCAATTCAAGGAACAAACTTGAGCATGTATGAGACAAGATACAAGCATAGCATATAGATGAGCAAAGATGCCAATTATAAATAGGGTTAGAACTACATGTATATGAACTACTAGTAGATGATATCACAAGTTAGGACTACTAGTAGGATCTAGATCATAGCAAGAGATACCAAAAGATACACAAGATAAAGCAATCTATGAGTAGATGTAGAGATATATCCAAACAAAGAGATAAGCATTTCTAGAAGAATGAAAGGATATAACTCACAAGATATGCATCCTTACCATAAGATGATTACCTCTAAGAACCTCAAGGTTGTATCAAACACAAGGTATATACCTATATAGATGTAGCAAGTTAGAGTACAACAGAAGCAATTTTTAGACACAACCAAGAGATCCAAAGAGATCATCATCAAAACCTGCAAAACAACTCAAAGCAAGTAATTGCAAGATATAGGTATACCAATTTAGAGCAATTAGAGAGATAGAGTTGTAAGCAAGATAGACAATTTAGAACATGGCAATGTGAATAAATAAAGGTACCAAATGAGAGTGCCAAAGAATAAGGCTATTGGTTGAGAAAATCTAGTTGAGAGGGAAATTCTCATTCAATAAGCCAATTGTGTATTCTGTGCACATTGTTATCGGTCGAGTTCTGTGCATTGACAACTCGACCGATGACAGCTGCTGGAAACACCCATTGGTGCCTATCGGTCGAGTTTTAAGTAGGGCAAACTCGACCGACAGATCAGCTGTCAAACAACATATATATTTCATAAAAGCATATATAGAGGCATGCTAAAAATACAAACCATATCCAAACATGTCTAAGCAAGTTAGTAATGCACTATAGAAGCATTAGAAATAGTTTTTGAGCAAGAGTGTGAAGAGAAACACAAAATACCACTTTTGACTCAAAAACCATATGTATAGTGCACACTAACTTGACAAAAACAAGTTAGAAATGGTTATAAGCAAGAAAACATTTACCTTTGTTCTTACCATTCCTTTTCCACTTGTTTTCACCCTCTACATATCTCACCTTTCTTCTTTCATGTGGATTGACAGTCAGTTTGCAATTTAATAGCTCAAGTCAATCCATTTGCAAGTACCTACAAGAAGAAAGATGAAATGGTCCCCAATCATGTTTTTGGGTCCGGAGGGGTTAGTTTAGCAACCCGAAGTCCTATTACTCTTGGGTGCTTTCCTAAAAGGACAACAAGTAGAATAATGACCAATTTCATTGCAATAGTTGCATGTGCCCATAGTCTTGGAACTAGAGGATTCTCCATGGAAGATTGGAGGTCCTTTATCTTTTTTGTTACCTTGACTACTATCATACCCTAAACCATGTCTACCAATTTGTTTAGTAGTATGGTGTAGGATATCATTAAGGCTCTTCTTACCAACTAAGAATCTTTGCAAAGAAGATCTCAAACTATCATTATCATGCATAAGAGAGGTAATAGTAGAAGATAAATGATTGATATTATCTCTAGCATATAAAAGATCATTTTCTAGGCAAAGAGCTTTAGTTAAACAAGAATTTCTATCAATATGAAGAGAAGCAACATCATTCTCTCTACTAGTAGAACTAGAACAAGATTCATGCACATTGATTTTAGCAAGCAAGGAGGCATTTTCTGTTTCTAATTCTTGCAAAACATGATCTTTGTTCTTGTTTTCAGATTTAAGAACATCAATATCTTGCATGAGAGAATCAATAATTATAGTATGCTCTTCATTAGAACTAGGCATGAGAGGTTGAGCTTCTAGAAATCTAATCTTATCAAGCAAACTAGTATTTTCAAGTTTAGGAGAGTCTACTTGGCTAAGATAATCATTTTTATCATCAAGCAAGCAAGAATTAGCATGTTCAAGATCATCTAGCTCTACATGCAAATGATCAATAATTTTAGCAAGATTTTTCTTTTTCCTTTTAGAAGACTTAAGAGAGGCACAAATATCATGAATAATAGCCATCAAAGATTCTTTATCTAAAGAGTTTAGATTTACCTCACTTGAGTCTTCACTTGTTGATGCTATAAGAGCAAAATGGCATTCTCCTTCATCACTAGAGCTTGAGCTTGATCCTTCACTTGAATCTTCACTTGAGCTTGAGTTGGAGGAGTCATTTGAGTTTGATTGCCATTTCTTCTTGTGAAGATGGGTCTTTTTGCCTTGTGGGCAATCTTCCTTGTAGTGACCCTTCTTTCCACATGTGAAGCATCAGATGGAAGAGGACTTGCCTTTGTAGAGTTTACCCTTGGAGTACATGGCATCTTCTTTAACTTGAGAGGATGGAGAGACTTGTTCCATGATAGCTTCAATTTGAGCCTTCATTTCATCCTTCTTCATTCTCTTTAGCTCTTTCTTCTCTTGTCTTTCTACTTCCTCCCTCTTGTCAAGTGTAGCTTCATGTGCTTGTAGATTTCCAATGAGCTCTTCAATAGGAATATCCCTAAGAGACCTTGCTTCTTCAATGGAAGTCACCTTGGGTTCCCATCTCTTGGGGAGAGTTCCAAGGATCTTAGAGTTGATCTCTCCACTAGACATAGAATGTCCCAGAACAGCAAGGCCATTCACAATGCACTACTACAGAAACAACCTTTGGCGTCGGTTGTTTAACCCCCTTTGGCGTCGGTTTCTGAGCGACGCCTATGTGGGCGCCGCTAAAGGTCGAACACTTCGGCATCGGTTTTTTAACCGACGCCTATTTAACATATAGTCGTCGGTCTTTTAGTAGATAACCGACGCCAAAAGGGTTCGCGCCACAGAAAACGGCGTCATCTAGGACACATTCTGCGTCGGTTATCTACTAAAAGACCGACGCCATACTTCAAGACGACACGGCCGTGCTTCCCTGCACGGCCGTGTTTAGTACTATAGGCGTCGGTTTTATATGAATAAGCGACGCCTTTTCCACCACGGCCGTGCTTTCCTGCACGGTCGGGTTGTTTGTAATATTAGGCGTCGGTTTTTATCCAATAACCGACGCTGTAGGTCTTTGCTGACGGTTTTCTGTAAATAACCGACACCTATATCTATTTTTTTTTCATATCAGTTTGCAGGCCTACTGTGGCTGGTCAGCAGGATGAGAACCTGCAATTCAGTTTTCTGAACTGCAGGTTTACGACATCCATTGATATCAGCCTACAAACAGGCCACAAACCTGCAAAAGTCCCAAGGAAAATTTCACACAAGTAGATACATTCAGACATCAATTCAATTCTCACATTCACACATATAGAAACATTCAAATACATGTATTAACATTCAGAAATATTCATTTACAAAGTATCATTCATTATCGCTATCAACATCCCAATTATATCTTACAGTTGCCACTGCTTGTATGGCTTTTGCCCATTCTTCTCTTATTTCATTTAATGCTTCCATCGTATATGGAGCATGTATATTTTTTAAGCGTTTACCTATAGTGTGGTCAGTTTTAAACACCTGCAAAGAGAATGATGTATATATATAAGTAATAATATAAAAATAAGATTGATATATTTCATACTAACTAATGAGACTATATATAATACCTCATGTATGGTATCGATGTCCAATGCGGCATGTTTGATAATCATCTGCATAAATCACATCACATAGTATGCGCATGCCCAGCCATTGTCTTGTGTAGCGCACTATAAATTGAAACATACAAAATAATACAACTAAGCACAATTCACATCAATAATATATACATTGGAGTCGAGAACTTACTTGTACGTTCTGCCAATTTATTGGCTGGTTCTTTTTCCTTGGGACCGTTCCTCCAGCCTTTTTGAATGCATCTAAACCCCTACATGTTAATATAACACAGTAAATTACATAAGTAAATAGTAATGTAATAACAGATGTTAATAGATACAAAAATGAAATATTTCTCATCAGAATAATGACATTCTCATTACGTGTCCAATTTTAGTGTTTAATGTACTTCCCGTGGGATCTAGATAATAAACAGTGAACGTCCTGGGGACAATAACTAGTAACTCCCAATGTTTACCGCTAGAGGTAAAAAGTTAACAATTAATAACTCAAAATGCACAATAAAAATGGAATTTTCTTAAGTCCAAATTATAAATAAAGTAAACTTACTTGACATTGAATGGAGCTATTATTATCGTCTTCTTTTGCTGACCAAAAATTGTAAAAGCATCTATACAGTATTGTTGAACATTATCAGGGTCTTTAGCTACCATACTAATCAATGATGGAATCAAAAATCGCACATGATCAAATGCAAATTGTTTGCAATGATCTTCGACTAAGTAAGTGCAAAACATGTATTACATATGCATTAATATATAAGAAACCAGATCACCAGATCTTACACAAGGTATATGGATGTATAAACAAGATCTCACCTTATCCATGTCTCTATCATTGATGTATTCAGCCAATCATACATAAACAACTCAATAATATCTTGTATAAATAAAGAGATATCGTATGATTGACCTGCATAATCTGCATCTAAAGAAACAATTATCGGGCAATGTATATTATGTGCCCGTAGCCAACATGTCATTCCCCTACAAACAGGACCTAACGGGTATGTTAGGTCAGTTGGAACCCAAGTTGGTAATGCAGGAAGTGGAGGTGGAGGCCTATGTGCTCCTGGTGTCTTCTTTTTAACCTGTATATATAATTTCAGATCAGTTGACATCATATATACACATTAACAGTCTAAATCAATGTAAATTTATCTTACAATTTCATTAGTGTAGACGACATCTGCTTTGGGCCACAATATGACCCCGCCTTCTGCCTCAGCAAGTGTATCAATATCGAGGTGGGGATATGGCAATGTAGCTTCCCTCCAATCGGGTAACACACATAATGGGCCCACACGAACGTAGCCCTGTGGTATTGGAGTCCCGTGAAACCTTTCCCCAGGAAGGGACGGGTAAGCCTGTGCCTCTGCAACAACATAGCCTTGTATTCTTAAGTGGCATGGCTTCAATGCCTACAAATTTACGTAAAGAATGTTATACATATATACATATCATCTTGAAAAGACTAGCTACAATGTCATAAACAATACTTACAGCAGACGTGTTAGGCGATGGGTCTCCAGGATTACTCGCAGTCTGTGCATAAGGAGAAGAGTGGGTCGCCATAGGCTGATTGGAAGCCTGAGATGCCTGCCACCGCAGCAATTCTTCCTTGACCTTCTCAGCAACTACATCGTTGACCTTCTTAGCAACTATATCCTCGACTCTCTTATTCTCCTATACATGGATAAAAGAAACATTAGCTTATTATTATAGAATTTTCTTTTGCAGTAACATTCTAAAAAAGAATAGGTTACCTCTTCTTGATAAAGTCCCGCTCTGGGTTTGCGCTGGGATGGCCCAAAGAATGCTTTGATGCCCACACCAGCGCCTGCACCCCTAACACGTCCAGGATGCTCTGGGTTACCCAGAGCAACTGCCAATTCATCCCTTGTGCCCTGAGGGATGAACGTGCCTTGTTTCCTCTGCTCGTGCAGCTCCCGCTAATCACCATCAACAGAAATTGGTAAATTAACACCACAAATAATCAATATTCAAACAATTGCTCTAAGAGTTGTATTTTACCATTTTCGCAGCCACCTCAGCAGTTACGGGCTTCTTTATTTCACCCTTCTTGTTTTGCCTCCCAACTATCCATATATTATGGCGAGGCATGGGTGTGGCAGACTCCTGAGTAGGAGCAGACTCCTGAGTAGCCGCAGACTCCGCATGTAGTCTTTGGCGAACGCTTGCATAGCCTTTTGGACCCATAGTGTGGTCATGCACATTCAGTGCATGCCTTGCTTTTTGTGCGTCACTGAGGGCCTAGTTAGTATGCACATTAATGATTTGGTTAGTATCACTAAATGTTAATCTTGAATAGGTGAATACAATGTATATTAATTAAATTGGGAGTGACACCTAATACCTTGAATTCTTCAGATTTTTTTGAAGCAACAAAATTGTCCCAATCTTCTTTGTCCAAGAAGTTCCATTGTTCAAGGGCTGACTTCTTTTTCTTATCACCCTCTTTTATGTATTCTCTGTTCAGATTTGTCCTATAATTCCTAAGCATCTTTCCAGCGCGTTGCATCACACTTTTACGATGCAACTTCTCATCCAATACAAACAGATTCTGTAAAATAGAAATGTTATTAACTAGTATCCAAAATAGAATTGCAAATAATAGAATTTGTAATCTACAAAATAGAATTGCAAATAATAATAACTCATGCATAAATCCTTCCATATCAAGTCTTTTCCCCTGAGGAACTTTATGCCAATTATCATACTTAACACCAAAATGGCTCCGAGTGGTACACCCAAGATAGTTTACAAAATTATTGCGGTTCACTCCAATTGCATTTCCTCCATTATCAAACTCCACAACCAATTTGGATCCACTGCCACTAAGTGCTATTAACTTCTTCAACAGAGTGATGCCCCTTTTCTTGTTAAGTGTTTGGTGCTGCACATCAAGTTGCTCCAGTGCTTCAGTGGGTACATGTGCATCATCAACCTAAAATTTGACAAAAATAAACACACTGAATTAGCCCAATATAGAAATATAAGATATATGACATAACTAGAAGATAATGAATTTTATAGAAATACAAGATATGTTTTTAGAACTTATATTGGTATCCTCGCCATGCTCGTCATGGACAACATGCTCATCATGGACTTCATGCTCATCATGGACATCATGCTCATCATGGTCAACCATCTGAAAATGTCATTAAAAAGGCAAACATTTAGCATTTGTATTAACTAGAAAAGGAAAACATTTAGCATTTGTATTAACTAGAAAAAGGCAAACATTTAGCATTTGTATAAACATACATGTCTCTAAAATTGTGATCTTTTATCAATTAACAATCCTTCATTGTGATCTCCGCGCACATATAAGTCATCATTAGCTTCAATATTTTGTGGAGTTGGCAACCCAACTGAGAATGGACTAGAGTCATCATACTTATCATAGTACTCTTCTTCATCTATAGGATCTTCAATGAACTGTCTTTTACCATGAAGAACAACCGACCATTTATCATTTGCAGGATCATCGATATAGAATATTTGTTTCTCCTGTGATGCCAATATGAATGGTTCACCCTTCTCGCCAATCTTTTCAAAGTTCACCAAAGTGAAACCCAATTCATCCACTATAACTCCTTTGGTGTTATCAACTCAATTACATTTAAAGAGCAGAATTTTGAAATATATGTAGTCAAACTCCCAAATGTCTTCAATGACACCGTAATATGACATTTTAGCTTCACGTGGACTCTTATCCTTTGCACTTGCAAAGTACATAGTCGACGCTTGAAGAGTGACCCCACTATTTTGGACGACACTCTTATCATCTTGGCGCTTTGTGTAATATGTGAATCCATTAATGTCAAACCCTTCATAAGACATAACATTCAGTTTTGGTTTAAAGGCGAGGCATTTGATAGTTTCTGTAATATCATTTGGTGTTTGAGATAGTTGATGTAAGACTTTATCTTCAAACCACTTAGTAAAAGTCTTATTATGCTCTCTAGCAAGCCACATTGAACTTGCTCGAGGATGTTGTCTCTTTATGAAATTGGTATGTTCCTCGATATAAACACTCACTTCGTCCATATTGTGTAAAATATACAAGTGAGCTTGTTCCAACTGCTCACGGCTGATTACTTTCACCCGTGATCCCAAAATTCCTTTGCCCTCCTCAATATTCTTGTCATTATCAGGAGTGTCATTACCACTGAGAAAGTCATTGCAAAATCCATAACCTCTCTCGCCACATAACCTTCAATAATACTCCCTTCAGGCCGATAACGGTTTCGAACATCACCTTTAAAAACGCTCATGTATCATTCAAAGGGATACATCCAATGCAAGAAAACTGGTCCCAACATTTTCACTTCCCTAGTCAAGTGGACAACAAGATGTACCATGCTATCAAAGAATGAAGGAGGGAAATACATCTCAAGC
The DNA here is from genome assembly GCA_963693085.1 of Alisma plantago-aquatica. NCBI lineage: Eukaryota > Viridiplantae > Streptophyta > Magnoliopsida > Alismatales > Alismataceae > Alisma > Alisma plantago-aquatica. The sequence continues at coordinate 1,103,089,595 of OY856409.1, forward strand.
TGACATAGGGTAACAACCACTTCTCTTTGCAAATTATCGAGAGTATCAGGGTCAATAACTTTGCTGCATAGACTGTTGAAAAAGAAATAAAGTCTAGTAATTGCAAACCTTACATGCTTCGGAAATATAGATCGAATTGCCACGGGCAATATTTGTTGCATTAGAGTGTGACAATCATGAGATTTAAGACCTATCAACTTCAGATCTTTCATTGATACCAATCTACGGATGTTGGATGAGTAACCATGTGGCACCTTAACGTTTACCAAGCATTCACAAAAAGTTTTCTTCTCCTTTCTAGACAACGTGTAACAAGCGGGAGGTAAGTATGTTCTTTTATTACCCATTTCACGTAATTCTGTTAATTCTGACCTTATTCCCATTTCACGTAGGTCCAGTCTAGATTTTATCCCATCTTTAGTCTTACCTGGTATATTTAACAGAGTACCAATGATGCTATCACAGACATTTTTCTCAACGTGCATTACATCGATACAATGCCTGACTGTCAAAGAACTCCGATAAGGAAGATCCCAAAATATTGACTTCTTCTTGAATGAAGAATTGTCACTCCGTGTGGCCATACTATATTGTGATTTCTTACCAAATTCATTGACAATGTCTTTTACTATTGCATAAACAACATCCCCTGGTATAGGTTTAGGTGCACTCCGTTCATCATTCCATCCATTGAATGCTTTGCGCTTCCTACGATACAGGTGGAATTTTGAAAGAAACCTTCGATGACCAAGATATACAGTCTTGCCGCCAAGTTTTTGTCTTATTGAATCAGTGTTTTATTCACATATAGGACATACTTTAGCTCCTTTGACACTATATCCAGACAAATTCCCATATGCTGGAAAGTCATTAACAGTACAAAACAACATAGCGTGCAAACGAAATGTCTCTCTTGCTGAAGCATCATAGGTCATCACACCTTCAGCCCAAAGTTTCTTTAAGTCATCAATCAAAGGTTCAAGATAAACATCGATATCATTTCCGGGTTGTTTAGGGCCCGATATCAACAACGACAACATAACGTACTTATTTTTCATACACATCGAGGGAGGAAGATTGTATATAACAAGCATGACTGGCCAAGTGCTATGTTGGCTGCTCAATGTCTCGTATGGATTCATCCCATCTGTACAAAGCCCAAGTCTTAGATTCCTATCTTCTTCACCAAATTTGGGGTACAATAGATCAATCTTCTTCCACTGTGGGGAATCAGACACATGTCGTAGGATCCCATCATTATTTTTCTTAACATCTGCATGCCACCTCAAATTCTTCGCATCTTTCGGATTTGCAAAAAAGCGTTGAAACCGTGATATTATAGGTAGACACCACAACACAATAATAGATATCTACAATGAATCCGGACTCCATACAAACAGTATATAATTTAGTGATTGTTCATTCTAATTTATACCAATGTACAAGTAATATAAAGAACAATGATTGTTCACTTTCTAGGCCAACAAACACATGTGATGTCATTCTTATATATAATAAATGTGTACCACCTATCCCATCCTTGAACACCTAATCTCACTAGTAAGTGTATAATGTGTATTGGGTTTTCAAGAAAATTTCGGCAACATTTCCCCGCTGTTCTCTAAGTACATATGTACTTAGAGAACAAACGGGGAAATGCTACCGAAATTTTCTCGAAAACCCAATACACATTATACACTTACATCCTAAGTGAGATTAGGTGTTCAAGAACAGTCCCAAACCGGGGACTATCTAAGATTTACTCCTAATGAGTCAATCTTGGACGGGTTTCTAGGCCAACAAACACAATAATAGATATGTACATGTTAGGCTTTCATCACAATTGATGTTAGGGTTTCATCAATGTTAGTGTTTAATCAAATCAAATTAGGATGCTAGAATGGACAAGTTTAAATCAAATTAGGGTTTAAATCAAATCAAACACGGCCGTGGCTGTGTTGGCCTACCACGGCCGTGCTGCCCAGCACGGCCGTGGTAGGCCATTCTTCTCAGTTCTCAGTGAAAGAAGTAGAACACTAACTAGTCTTAGGTTTTGAAGTCAGAGCAGCAAGCAGAGCAGAGCAGCGGGCGGCAAGGAAGAAGACAAGGAAGAAGGTGCTATGGCTAATACCTTGTGAGCAGCGGAGGCAAGCAAGAAGACAACGCCGCAGTAGGGCGTGAGCAGGGAGGAAGGAGTGGGCAGCGGCGGCGCAAGGAGGAAGGCGGCGGGCGGTGGCGGCGACGCAGAGCAGCATCAGGGTTCGTCGGCAGAAAGCGAGAAGCAGCAGGCACCAGGCACCATGCGGCGATTTTGGGAGAGCGCACAGGAGAATCGATGAAACAGGAAGAAAGGGGGAAGAGTCAGGTGATCGGGCCTCTATTAAGTTGGTCAACGGCGTCGGTTATCTAGGACAACCGATGCCTATTATCTTCAGCGTGGGTTGATCGTAATAACCGACATCCAATTAGACAATATTTACCCCAAATTAATTGGCGGGAACTATTATCAGCGTCGGTTATCCAAGGATAACCGACACCGAAAGTGGAACTTTTCGCGTAAAATTTCATTTCACATAGGCGTCGGTGAATTGTTAAACAACCGACGTTGTATGTGACCCAGATTTTTTTCGCTCGAAAATTGGATTTCGCGGGCGCGTTTAGGCGTCGGTTGGTTACACTCAGCCGACATTGAATACACAGCGGTACCCATGTCTGGTTGGTCTTCGAATATAGACGTCAGTTTGTATAAATAACCGACGCCGAATATTATAGGCGTCGGTTGTCCGAAATAACCGATGCCCAGAAAAGCGACACTGAATGCTATTTCTGTAGTAGTGATGGTGTTGAGCCTTGAGTACATGTTGGCTATACTCTCCTCATTTCCCATCTTGAAGTTCTCAAGCAGCCCTTTGAGCATGTAGACTTTGCTTTCCTTCACTTGATCTGTTCCTTCATAAGTGATGAAAAGCTTTCTCCATACCTCATAGGCTGTTTCACATGAAGAAACCAGGTTGAACTCGGTGGGGGTCATGGAGGCATATAGGATGTGCATGGCTCTAGCATTCAAGGTTGCTTTCATCAAGGTAGCTTCATCCCATTCTTCAATCTATGTCTTTGGTAGCATGTATGGGCTGTTCACCATTTCCCACATCTCAAGACTTGATCCTTGGATGTAGAATTGAAGCCTTCTTCTCCAATAGAGGAAATTGCTCCCATCAAAGATTGGAAGGCTAGTCGAGTATCTCCCTCCTAGGTAGTCACCCATCTTCTCCTACTTATTGAAGTATGCTTGGAGAAGACCCGCTCTGATACCAATTGTTGGATCCTAGATGAGTGATTAGATTCTCTAGAGGGGGGGGGTGAATAGAGCTGAAAGCACTTAAACAAAACTCATTAAACTTTCAAGATATATGACAAGATAAGGTTGCTAAATAGGTAATTTGAGTGCAACTAAAACATGCATAGCAAGGATGAGAGAGATTGAACATACACCAATTATACAAGCTATTTAGAGTGGTTCCACACTTCAAACTAGAAGTGTGTCAGTCCACTTGCCTAGAGAGGTCAACCTCTAGGACTTACAAACTATTGCACTCTTATATTCATTAATAAGACATACAATGCATGACCAAACAAAAGACTTACCTATCCAATACAAAGAGTCTTCAACCTTACCAAGGACTTACCCACTTTGCAAGAGTGTTCCGCCTTTCTTCCAAGGACTTATCTACTCTTGCCCAAGTCTTCAGCCTTGTAGGAATTACCCACTCTTCTTGGATCTTCCACCTTTGACTTCACCTTCACTCGGAGAAGCTTCCACCAAGGACTTACCCACTTGAGCAAGGAGTCTTCTGCCTTCACCAAGGGCTAACCCACTCTTGCTCCAAGTCTTCAGCCTTGATCTTCACCAAGGGACTCCTTCCCTTGTTCTTCTTCACCTCTCTTGGAAAAGAGAGAGAACCTTCATCTTCGTGATTGAAATGAGAGAAAAGGAGGTGGTGGAAGTGAGATCCTCACAAGATATACATGTAGGACTAGCTCTCTTACAGATTTCCTACTCACTCTAATGGATGTAGCAAGTGATTAAGCTTAGAGAGAGAGAGGAGGCTGTAGGAAGCACTCAACTATAGAATAGGAACCTCACGTAGAGTTTGCAATGAATGCTCAACCTTGGAATGAAGCCCAAGGGGTCCTATTTATAGTTGGGGATGCCTCTTAGCCTTTGGGAACACTAGAGAAGGAAAACTAGCTATTTTGTGGCTTGCAACAGATCTATTTTCACTTGTTGCAACTCCAAAACGGCTAGAAGCACTTTTCTGCACTTTTCCATACAGTGCAATCGGTCGAGTTTCTATAATGGTAACTCGACCGATAGAGTAAAAGAAAAAGCCGATATTCAGACCATCAGTCGAGTTTGTCCTGAGGAAACTCGACTGACCAATGAAAATCGATTTGGTCAGTTACTCCATCGGTCGAGTTCTGTGTAAACACAACTCGACCGATGCAATCTCCAGAAAATTGATCAAGGATGATCGGTCGAGTTTTCAGGCTGGGAAACTCGACCGACAAAGTGCCTGTAATCAATTTTTCTAAGTTGCATCTAAAGTGCTTTAATATTCGATCTAAGTGCTCCTGATATTTTTCTAAGATTAATTACAAGTCATACAATCATTACAAGTGATTTACAACATGATTCTAATGGATATACATCATATTACAAAAACGTGCACTTGTATGACTTTGACTTGTCTTTTCTCCAAATTGATATGCGCAAGTTAGGGCATTTGGAGTGTGTCTATACCTAATATGAAATCACTCAAGTAGATACATTAGACACCAATATGTGGAATAGTTAGTCATCATCAAAACATGGGATTAGTCAATTTAGACGTGAGTCAACATTGACCTAATTGACCTTGAGTCAAAAATCTTCCCCTTTTTGAAGATGACAAACCATTCCATAAATGTATTGAAAGCTTTAAAGTAAAATCATACCTTTGGAGAAACCTAGGGGTTTCAAAAGGATTGAGCTCATATGCTCCCCCTCAATTGATGTACATGGAGTTCTCATACTCCCCCTCAATTGATGCTATTTCTCCTGCATGGTTAGCTTTCATAACATTTATAGAAACTATGTCTTCTACTCATATATGTTCTACACATATAAGTCTTCTCACCTTTACCTACTCCCTTTACATGAACATATTTCTCTTCTTCATGTAAGACATGCCTTGTTCCTCCTTTAAAACAAGACACACCTTTCTCCCCCTTTGTCATTTCAAAAAGTGGGGTTATGAAGAAATAAGAAACATCACTTGTTAAATATAAAGGAGATAACACAAATATATATAAGGAGAGTAGAAGAGCACAGATAGGGGCTTGTCCAAGCATAGAAAGAAAAGAAAGTTAAATCATATACTTGAACAACCCAAGATGCACGATAAAGTGCTGCAGAAAAACAATAAAACATAATTTTGACCCTCAAGATGACGGATTTTGACCAAAAACCATCAGAGCTCATTGCAAAGCATGAGTCTTGCTCAGAAGGTTGTTTCTGCATGAAAAACACTAGTCTTGCAGCAAAAACTGAAACTGGAGCAAAACCTGCATAAAATCCAAAAATACTCCAATTTCTACATATAATGTAGATCTATGTACCCTGCATCACAATGTTATGCAAGCAACTCAAGATAGTAGATATGCAATTCAAAGAACAAACTTGAGCATGTATGAGACAAGATACAAGCATAGCATATAGATGAGCAAAGATGCCAATTATAAACAGGGTTAGAACTACATGTATATGAACTACTAGTAGATGATATCACAAGTTAGGACTACTAGTAGGATCTGAATCATATCAAGAGATACCAAACGATACACAAGATAAAGCAAGCTATGCGTAGATGTAGAGATATATCCAAACAAAGAGATAAGCAATTTTAGAAGCATGAAAGGATATAACTCACAAGATATGCATCCTTACCATAAGATGATTACCTCTAAGAACCTCAAGGTTGTATCAAACACAAGGTATACACCTATATAGATGTAGCAAGTTAGAGTACAATGGAAGCATTTTTTAGACACAACCAAGAGATCCAAAGAGATCATCATCAAAACCTGCAAAACAACTCAAAGCAAGTAATTGCAAGATATAGGTATACCAATTTAGAGCAATTAGAGAGATAGAGTTGTAAGCAAGATAGACAATTTAGAACATGGCAATGTGCATAAATAAAGGTACCAAATGAGAGTGCCAAAGAATAATGCTATTGGTTGAGAAAATCTAGTTGAGAGGGAAATTCTTATTCAATAAGCCAACTGTGTATTCTGTGCACAGTGTTATCGGTCGAGTTCTGTGCATTGACAACTCGACCGATGACAGCTACTGGCAACACCCATTGGTGCCTATCGATAGAGTTTCAAGTAGGGCAAACTCGACCGGCAGATCAGCTGTCAAACAACATATATATTTCATAAAAGCATATATAGAGGCATGCTAAAAATACAAACCATATCCAAACATGTCTAACCAAGTTAGTAATGCACTATAGAAGCATTAGAAAAAGTTTTTGAGCAAGAGTGTGAAGAGAAACACAAAATACCACTTTTGACTCAAAAACCATATGTATAGTGCACACTAACTTGACAAAAACAAGTTAGAAATGGTTATAAGCAAGAAAACATTTACCTTTGTTCTTACCATTCTTTTTCCACTTGTTTTCACCCTCTACACATCTCACCTTTCTTCTTTCATGTGGATTGACGAGTCAATTTGCAATTTAATAGCTCAAGTCAATCCATTTGCAAGTACCTATAAGAAGAAATATGAAATGGTCCCCAATCATGTTTTTGGGTCCGGAGGGGTTAGTTTAGAAACCCAAGTCCTATTGCTCTTGGGTGCTTTCCTAAAAGGACAACAAGTAGAATAATGACCAATTTCATTGCAATAGTTGCATGTGCCCATAGTCTTGAAACTAGAGGATTCTCCATGGAAGATTGGAGGTCCTTTATCTTTGTTGTTACCTTGACTACTATCATACCCTAAACCATGTCTACCAATTTGTTTAGTAGTATGGTGTAGGATATCATTAAGGCTCTTCTTACCAACTAAGAATCTTTGCAAAGAAGATCTCAAACTATCACTATCATGCATAAGAGAGGTAATAGTAGAAGATAAATGATTGATATTATCTCTAGAATGTAAAAGATCATTTTCTAGGAAAAGAGCTTTAGTTAAACAAGAATTTATATCAATATGAAGAGAAGCAACATCATTCTCTCTACTAGTAGAACTAGAACAAGATTCATGCACATTGATTTTAGCAAGCAAGGAGGCATTTTCTGTTTCTAATTCTTGCAAAACATGATCTTTGTCCTTGTTTTCAGATTTAAGAACATCAATATCATGCATGAGAGAATCAATAATTATAGTATGCTCTTCATTAGAACTAGGCATGAGAGGTTGAGCTTCTAGAAATCTAATCTTATCAAGCAAACTAGTATTTTCAAGTTTAAGAGAGTCTACTTGGCTAAGACAATCATTTTTATCATCAAGCAAGCAAGAATTAGCATGTTCAAGATCATCTAGCTCTACATGCAAATTATCAACAATTTTAGCAAGCTTTTTCTTTTTACTTTTAGAAGACTTAAGAGAGGCACAAATATCATGAATAATAGCCATCAAAGATTCTTTATCTAAAGAGTTTAGATTTACCTCACTTGAGTCTTCACTTGTTGATTCTATAAGAGCAAAATGGCATTCTCCTTCATCACTAGAGCTTGAGCTTGATCCTTCACTTGAATCTTCACTTGAGCTTGAGTTGGAGGAGCCACTTAATCTCGATTGCCATTTCTTCTTGTGAAGATGGGTATTTTTACCTTATGGGCAATATTCCTTGTAGTGACCCTTCTTTCCACATGTGAAGCATCAGATGGTGGAGGACTTGCCTTTGTAGAGTTTACCCTTGGAGTACATGTCATCTTCTTTAGCTTGAGAGGATGGAGAGACTTGTTCAATGATAGCTTCAATTTGAGCCTTCATTTCAGCCTTCTTCATTCTCTTTAGCTCTTTCTTCTCTTATCTTTCTACTTCCTCCCTCTTGTCAAGTGTAGCTTCATGTGATTGTAGATTTCCAATGAGCTCTTCAATAGGAATATCCCTAAGAGACCTTGCTTCTTCAATGGAAGTCACATTGGGTTCCCATCTCTTGGGGAGAGTTCTAAGGATCTTAGAGTTAATCTCTCCACTAGACATAGGATGTCCTAGAACAGCAAGGCCATTCACAATGGTGTTGAGCCTTGAGTACATGTTGGCTATACTCTCCTCCTTTCCCATCTTGAAGTTCTCAAGTAGCCCTTTGAGCATGTAGACTTTGCTTTACTTCACTTGAACTGTTCCTTCATAAGTGATTCAAAGCTTTGTCCATACCTCATAGGCTGTTTCACATGAAGAAATCCAGTTGAACTCGTTGGGGGTCATGGAGGCATATAGGATGTGCATGGCTCTAGCATTCAAGGTTGCTTTCATCGAGGTAGTTTCATCCCATTCTTCAATCTTTGTCTTTGGTAGCATGTATGGGCTGTTCACCATTTGCCACATCTCAAGACTTGATCTTTGGATGTAGAATTGAATCCTTTTTCTCCAATAGAGGAAATTGCTCCCATCAAAGATTGGAAGGCTATTCGAGTATCTCCCTCCTAGGTAGTCACCCATCTTCTCCTACTTATTGAAGTATGCTTGGAGAAGACCCGCTCTGATACCAATTGTTGGATCCTAGATGGGTGATTAGATGCTCTAGAGGGGGGGGTGAATAGAGCTGAAAGCACTTAAACAAAACTCATTAAACCTTCAAGATATATGACAAGATAAGGTTGCTAAATAGGTAATTTGAGTGCAACTAAAACAATGATAGCAAGGATGAGAGAGATTGAACATACACCAATTATACAAGCTATTTAGAGTGGTTCCACACTTCAAACTAGAAGTGTGTCAGTCCACTTGCCTAGAGAGGTCAACCTCTAGGACTTCCAAACTATTGCACTCTTATATTCATTAATAAGACATACAATGCATGACCAAACAAAAGACTTACCTATCCAATACAAAGAGTCTTCAACCTTACCAAGGACTTACCCACTTTGCAAGAGTCTTCCGCCTTTCTTCCATGGACTTACCTACTCTTGCCCAAGTCTTCAGCCTTGCAGGAATTACCCACTCTTCTTGGATCTTCTGCCTTTGACTTCACCTTCACTCGGAGAAGCTTCCACCAAGGACTTACCCACTTGAGCAAGGAGTCTTCTGCCTTCACCAAGGGCTTACCCACTCTTGCTCCAAGTCTTCAACCTTGATCTTCACCAAGGGACTCCTTCCCTTGTTCTTCTTCACCTCTCTTGGACAAGAGAGAGAACCATCATCTTCATGATTGAAATGAGAGAAAAGGAGGTGGTGGAAGTGAGAGCCTCACAAGATATACATGTAGGACTAGCTCTCTTACAGATTTCCTACTCACTCTAATGGATGTAGCAAGTGATTAAGCTTAGAGAGAGAGAGGAGGTTGTAGGAAGCACTCAACTATAGAATAGGAACCTCACATAGAGTTTGCAATGAATGCTCAACCTTGGAATGAATCCCAAGGGGTCCTATTTATAGCTGGGGATGCCTCTTAGCCTTTGGGAACACTTGAGAATGAAAACTAGCCATTTTGTGGCTTGCAACGGATCTATTTTCACTTGTTGCAACTCCACAATGGCTAGAAGCACTTTTCTACGGTTTTCCGTACAGTGCAATCGGTCGAGTTTCTATAATGGTAACTCGACCGATAGAGTAAAAGCCAAAGCCGATATTCAGACCATCGGTCGAGTTTGTCCTGAGGAAACTCGACCGACTAATGCAAATCGATTTGGTCAGTTACTCCATCGGTCGATTCTGTGTAAACACAACTCGACCGATGCAATCTCCAGAAAATTGATCAAGGATGATCAGTCGAGTTTTCAGGTTGGGAAACTCGACCGACAAAGTACCTGTAATCAATTTTCTAAGTTGCATCTAAAGAACTCTAATATTCGATCTAAGTGCTCCTGATATTTTTCTAAGCTTAATTACAAGTCATACAATCATTACAAGTAATTTACAATATGATTCTAATGGATATACATCATATTACAAAAACGTGAACTTGTATGACTTTGACTTGTCTTTTCTCCAAATTGATATGCGCAAGTTAGGGCATTTGGAGTGTGTCTATACCTAATCTAAAATCACTCAATTAGAGACATTAGACACCAATATGTGGAATGGTTAGTCATCATCAAAACATGGGATTAGTCAATTTAGACCTGAGTCAACATTGACCTAATTAACCTTGAGTCAACAATCTCCCCCTTTTTGAAGATGACAAACCATTCCATAAATGTATTGAAAGCTTTAAAGTAAAATCATACCTTTGGAGAAACCTAGGGGTTTCAAAAGGATTGAGCTCATATGATCCCCCTCAATTGATGTACATGGAGTTCTCATACTCCCCCTCAATTGATGCTATTTCTCCTGCATGGTTAGCTTTCATAACATTTATAGAAACTATGTCTTCTACTCATATATGTTCTACACATATAAGTCTTCTCCCCTTTACCTACTCCCTTTACATGAACATATTTCTCTTCTTCATGTAAGACATGCCTTGCTCCTCCTTTAAAAGAAGACATACCTTTCTCCCCCTTTGTCATTTCAAAAAGTGGGGTTATGAAGAAATAAGAAACATCACTTGTTAAATAGAAAGGAGATAACACAAATATATATAAGGAGAGTAGAAGAGCACAGATAGGGGCTTGTCCAAGCATAGAAATAAAAGCAAGTTAAATCATATACTTGAACAACCCAAGATGCAAGATAAAGTGCTGCAGAAAAACAATAAAACATAATTTTAACCCTCAAGATGACAGATTTTGACCAAAAACCATCAGAGCTCATCGCAAAGCATGAGTCTTGCTCAGAAGGTTGTTTCTGCATGAAAACCACTAGTCTTATAGCAAAAACTAAAACTGGAGCAAAACCTGCATAAAATCCAAAAATACTCCAATTTCTACATATAATGTAGAACTATGTACCCTGCATCACAATGTTATGCAAGCAACTCAAGATAGTAGATATGCAATTCAAGGAACAAACTTGACCATGTATGAGACAAGATACAAGCATAGCATATAGATGAGCAAAGATGCCAATTATAAATAGGGTTAGAACTATGTGTATATGAACTACTAGTAGATGATATCACAAGTTAGGACTACTAGTAGGATCTAGATAATAGCAAGAGATACCAAAAGATACACAAGATAAAGCCAGCTATGAGTAGATGTAGAGATATATCCAAACAAAGAGATAATCAATTTTAGAAGCATGAAAGGATATAACTCACAAGATATGCATCCTTACCATAAGATGATTAACTCTAAGAACCTCAAGGTTGTATCAAACACAAGGTATACACCTATATAGATGTAGAAAGTTAGAGTACAACGGAAGCAATTTTGAGACACAACCAAGAGATCCAAAGAGATCATCATCAAAAGCTACAAAACAACTCAAAGCAAGTAATTGCAAGATATAGGTATACCAATTTAGATCAATTAGAGAGATAGAGTTGTAAGTAAGATAGACAATTTAGAACATGGCAATGTGAATAAATAAAGGTACCAAATGAGAGTGCCAAAGAATAAGGCTATTGGTTGAGAAAATCTAGTTGAGAGGGAAATTCTCATTCAATAAGCCAACTGTGTATTCTGTGCACAGTGTTATCGGTCGAGTTCTGTGCATTGACAACTCGACCGATGACAGCTGCTGGCAACACCCATTGGTGCATATCGGTCGAGTTTCAAGTAGGGAAAACTCGACCGACAGATCAGCTGTCAAACAACATATATATTTCATAAAAGCATATATAGAGGCATGCTAAAAATACAAACCATATCCAAACATGTCTAAGATGATTAACTCTAAGAACCTCAAGGTTGTATCAAACACAAGGTATACACCTATATAGATGTAGAAAGTTAGAGTACAACGGAGCAATTTTGAGACACAACCAAGAGATCCAAAGAGATCATCATCAAAACCTGCAAAACAACTCAAAGCAAGTAATTGCAAGATATAGGTATACCAATTTAGAGCAATTAGAGAGATAGAGTTGTAAGCAAAATAGACAATTTAGAACATGGCAATGTGAATAAATAAAGGTACCAAATGAGAGTGCCAAAGAATAAGGCTATTGGTTGAGAAAATCTAGTTGAGAGGGAAATTCTCATTCAATAAGCCAACTGTGTATTCTGTGCACAGTGTTATCGGTCGAGTTCTGTGCATTGAAAACTCGACCGATGACAGCTGCTGGCAACACCCATTGGTGCATATCGGTCGAGTTTCAAGTAGGGCAAACTCGACCGACAGATCAGCTGTCAAACAACATATATATTTCATAAAAGCATATATAGAGGCATGCTAAAAATACAAACCATATCCAAACATGTCTAAGCAAGTTAGTAATGCACTATAGAAGCATTAGAAACAATTTTTGAGCAAGAGTGTGAAGAGAAACACAAAATACCACTTTTGACTCAAAACCCATATGTATAGTGCACACTAACTTGACAAAAACAAGTTAGAAATGGTTATAAGCAAGAAAACATTACCTTTGTTCTTACCATTCCTTTTCCACTTGTTTTCACCCTCTACACATCTCACCTTTCTTCTTTCATGTGGATTGACAAGTCAATTTGCAATTTAATAGCTCAAGTCAATCCATTTGCAAGTACCTACAATAAGAAAGATGAAATGGTCCCCAATCATGTTTTTGGGTCCGGAGGGGTTAGTTTAGCAACCCAAGTCCTATTGCTCTTGGGTGCTTTCCTAAAAGGACAACAAGTAGAATAATGACCAATTTCATTGCAATAGTTGCATGTGCCCATAGTCTTAGAAGTAGAGGATTCTCCATGGAAGATTGGAGGTCCTTTATCTTTGTTGTTACCATGACTACTATCATACCCTAAACCATGTCTACCAATTTGTTTAGTAGTATGGTGTAGGATATCATTAAGGCTCTTCTTACCAACTAAGAATCTTTGCGAAGAAGATTTTAAACTATCATTATCATGCATAAGAGAGGTCATAGTAGAAGATAAATGATTGATATTATCTCTAGCATGTAAAAGATCATTTTCTAGGCAAAGAGCTTTAATTAAACAAGAATTTCTATCAATATGAAGAGAAGCAACATCATTCTCTCTACTAGTAGAACTAGAACAAGATTCATGCACATTGATTTTAGCAAGGAAGGAGGCATTTTCTGTTTCTAATTCTTGCAAAACATGATCTTTGTCCTTGTTTTCAGATTTAAGAACATCAATATCATGCATGAGAGAATCAATAATTATAGTATGCTCTTCATTAGAACTAGGCATGAGAGGTTGAGCTTCTAGAAATCTAATCTTATCAAGCAAACTAGTATTTTCAAGTTTAAGAGAGTCTACTTGGCTAAGACAATCATTTTTATCATCAAGCAAGCAAGAATTAGCATGTTCAAGATCATCTAGCTCTACATTCAAATTATCAACAATTTTAGCAAGCTTTTTCTTTTTCCTTTTAGAAGACTTAAGAGAGGCACAAATATCATGAATAATAGCCATCAAAGATTCTTTATCTAAAGAGTTTAGATTTACCTCACTTGAGTCTTCACTTGTTGATTCTATAAGAGCAAAATGGCATTCTCCTTTATCATTAGAGCTTGAGCTTGATTCTTCACTTGAATCTTCACTTGAGCTTGAGTTGGAGGAGCCACTTGAGCTTGATTGCCATTTCTTCTTGTGAAGATGGGTCTTTTTTCCTTGTGGACAATCTTCCTTGTAGTGACCCTTCTTTCCACATGTGAAGCAACAGATGGAGGAGGACTTGCCTTTGTAGAGTTTACCCTTGGATTACATGGCATCTTCTATAGCTTGAGAGGATGGAGAGACTTGTTCAATGATAGCTTCAATTTGAGCCTTCATTTCAGCCTTCTTCATTCTCTTTAGCTCTTTCTTCTCTTGTCTTTCTACTTCCTCCTTCTTGTCAAGTGTAGCTTCATGTGCTTGTAGATTTCCAATGAGCTCTTCAATAGGAATATCCCTAAGAGACCTTGCTTCTTCAATTGAAGTCACATTGGGTTCCCATCTCTTGGGGAGAGTTCTAAGGATCTTAGAGTTGATCTCTCCACTAGACATAGGATGTCCTAGAACAGCAAGGCCATTCACAATGGTGTTGAGCCTTGAGTACATGTTGTCTATACTCTCCTCCTTTCCCATCTTGAAGTTCTCAAGTAGCCCTTTGAGCATGTAGACTTTGCTTTCCTTCACTTGATCTGTTCTTTCATAAGTGATGCAAAGCTTTCTCCATACCTCATAGACTGTTTCACATGAATAAATCCGGTTGAACTCGGTGGGGGCCATGGAGGCATATAGGATGTGCATGGCTCTAGCATTCAAGGTTGCTTTCATCAAGGTAGCTTCATCCCATTCTTTAATCTTTGTCTTTGGTAGCATGTATGGGATGTTCACCATTTGCCACATCTCAAGACTTGATCCTTGGATGTAGAATTGAAGCCTTCTTCTCCAATAGAGGAGATTACTCCCATCAAAGATTGGAAGGCTAGTCGAGTATCTCCCTCCTAGGTAGTCACCCATCTTCTCCTACTTGTTGAAGTATGTTTGGAGAAGACCCGCTCTGATACCAATTGTTGGATCCTAGATGGGTGATTAGATGCTCTAGAGGGGGGCTGAATAGAGCTGAAAGCACTTAAACAAAACTCATTAAACCTTCAAGATATATGACAAGATAAGGTTGCTAAATAGGTAATTCGAGTGCAACTAAAACATGCATAGCAAGGATGAGAGAGATTGAACATAAACCAATTATACGAGCTATTTAGAGTGGTTCCACACTTCAAACTAGAAGTGTGTCAGTCCACTTGCTTAGAGAGGTCAACCTCTAGGACTTTCGAACTATTGCACTCTTATATTCATTCATAAGACATACAATGCATGACCAAACAAAAGACTTACCTATCCAATACAAAGAGTCTTCAACCTTACCAAGGACTTACCCACTTTGCAAGAGTCTTCTACCTTTCTTCCAAGGACTTACCTACTCTTGCCCAAGTCTTCACCCTTGCAGGAATTACCCACTCTTCTTGGATCTTCTGCCTTTGACTTCACCTTCACTCGAAGAAGCTTCCACCAAGGACTTACCCACTTGAGCAAGGAGTCTTCTGCCTTCACCAAGGGCTTACCCACTCTTTCTCCAAGTCTTCAGCCTTGATCTTCACCAAGGGGCTCCTTCCCTTGTTCTTCTTCACCTCTCTTGGACAAGAGAGAGAACCTTCATCTTCATGATTGAAATGAGAGAAAAGGAGGTGGTGGAAGTGAGAGCCTCACAAGATATACATGTAGGACTAGCTCTCTTACAGATTTCCTACTCACTCTAATGGATGTAGCAAGTGATTAAGCTTAGAGAGAGAGAGGAGGTTGTAGGAAGCACTCAACTATAGAATAGGAACCTCACATAGAGTTTGCAATGAATGCTCAACCTTGGAATGAAGCCCAAGGGGTCCTATTTATAGCTGGGGATGCCTCTTAGCCTTTGGGAACACTTGAGAATGAAAACTAGTTGTTTTGTGTCTTGCAACGGATCTATTTTCACTTATTGCAACTCCACAACAGCTAGAAGCACTTTTCTGCACTTTTCTGTACAGTGCAGTCGGTCGAGTTTCTATAATGGTAACTCGACTGATAGAGTAAAAGACAAAGCCGATATTCAGACCATCGGTCGAGTTTGTCCTGAGGAAACTCGACCGACCAATTAAAATCGATTTGGTCATTTACTCCATCGGTCGAGTTCTGTGTAAACACAACTCGACCGATACAATCTCCAGAAAATTGATCAAGGATGATCGGTTGAGTTTTCAGGATGAGAAACTCGACCGACAAAGTGCCTGTAATCAATTTTCTAAGTTGCATCTAAAGTGCTCTAATATTCGATCTAAGTGCTCCTGATATTTTTCTAAGCTTAATTACAAGTCATACAATCATTACAAGTGATTTATAACATGATTCTAATGGATATACATCATATTACAAAAACGTGCACTTGTATGACTTTGACTTGTCTTTTCTCCAAATTGATATGCGCAAGTTAGGGCATTTGGAGTGTGTCTATACCTAATCTGAAATCACTCAAGTAGAGACATTAGACACCAATATGTGGAATGGTTAGTCATCATCAAAACATGGGATTAGTCAATTTAGACGTGAGTCAACATTGACCTAATTGACCTTGAGTCAACATTTCTAATGTGTAACTATAAGATCCTAAATCAACCTTTCATCATCCATAGATTAACACTAGGGCAAACATGTTACTTAAAGGAACTATGTAAGGCGGTGTTTCTAACTAGGGAGACAAAACTGAAGTAGTCAGATTCTAACTACCATGGGCATTGATACCATGTTGTAAAAGAGTGAAATCACCCCTTTACTAAAAATTTGACATTTCAAACCTCCATTCCCAACATAATCAAAAGGTATAATGTTGAAAAGGGTGTACATTTTTCAAATCTTTATTTATATGGTATACAAAAGACCATTGGAAAGTAGCAGAATAAAGAACAACTAACTATAATCAATTTCATAAAAGATTATACAAGAAACATCATTCTCCCTTTAGGGTTTATATCAAGATACACAAACAAGATCTAGATAGAGGGAAGTCTAACTACTAGAATCTTATATCCAAAGCAACATCTCCATCAACCAAGTCCAAGCCAAAATCTAAGATCTTCTTGTCTTATTGATCACCTTGCTCAACACCTGGGTGGTTGGGAAGGCACCCAGCAAAAGGGAAAAAGAAGAAAAGTATGTGTCAGAAAACAAGTTTAAGATAATAAGATAAGTAAAGCAAGTAAAAGTAGGCTAGGTTTCATCATATGATCAAAATAACAAAAGTATGAGGCTATATTCAAAAGAAACTTGCCATTAACAATTATATTAAAAAGGATTTGCATGTAAGATAATTATGTCTACCTAACTAAGTAGGTTTGAGGCACCTA
This sequence comes from Alisma plantago-aquatica, assembly GCA_963693085.1. Classification (NCBI taxonomy): domain Eukaryota; kingdom Viridiplantae; phylum Streptophyta; class Magnoliopsida; order Alismatales; family Alismataceae; genus Alisma; species Alisma plantago-aquatica. The sequence goes on from OY856409.1 coordinate 1,103,106,727, forward strand.
TAGGACCTCTAACCTATATGTGAGGGGAGAATAAGACATTCCTAGTCACCTACACAATAATATGGAGAGAATAAAAACATTCCCCAGGGTGATTAAATACATGCCCTCTGTGGGTGGTTGTACATAAGTACCACTACTTTAAATTAAATAGAACATAAATCTACATGCTAGAAAAGTAGTCATGGCAAGAGTAATCAAAATATTCAATAAGCATGGTATTGAGGTATAAGACCCAAAAAATATGAAACAATAATCTAATTTGAGGCTCAAGAAATTAGAGTTTCAAGAAAAGAGAATTAGATTCAATTAAGCCTCATTAAGGACAAATAGGTTAAGGCATAAAATTTCCCAACTAAGGTGTTAGATGAACATACCTCTTCCTTAGAGTCCTATAAACCACTTTTTAGATCCCTAAGCAAGATCAGGGTCCACTTGTCCTAACATCATTACCATGTTCATGTATTAGAACTATATTCATTCATTAAGGTTAAAAACCCCAAAGTTACCAACTTTTTTCTACAAACCATCGATGTAGGTTTTGAAACCATCACTACTATCTTAGTTAGATTTTCTTGATTAAGAAAACATATAATGTTGTATATTTCGGAGTTATGAAGATTAAAGTATATTTTTGGTGACTTATAACTAATTAATTCATTTTTAGAAAATCACCTTTGAAAAAACTCAAATCAACCTTTGGGAATATTTTTATTAGAAAGAGCACATTTTTCCAAGTTCAGAACATATTTTATTTTTAATTTTGGACACGGTTAATTTGTTATGATTTATGAAATCCAACCAACCAGAAGATGCCACGTAGGCAAATCGATTTGAAAAACAAAGAGAGAGAGAGTGAGAGAGAGACCGGGGCTGTGACTTGGCCCAATGGAAAGTGGCCAAGTCAGCGGTCCACGCTCAACTAGCATTGGTCAAAGCCGAGAAAACAAACATAAAAAGGATGAGAATACCCTTGCGTGAAACAGAGAAGAAGAGAAGAAGAAATGGAGGGCGAATTGGTCATCATACAAGGGGGTATCATCCCCTTCCCCTACTCGTGACATGGCTCCGAGATGCAAGTAGCAACTTGCGTGGGGTTTTGGGCGAAATTGCTATACACGGTGAAAACCAATGTGTGAGTAATCAAATGAGAGAGCACAAGAAACTGAACCTATTGGTACCTGCAATTTGACCAGAGATGGAGGGAGGAGAGAGAGAGGGCACCACCATAAGCCCAACATATTTAGCCACTCGTCGGGGGGGTCAAACGATGATGAAAATGGAAATTGAAGGGTGTGTTGAGTTGCAAAGACTCCCAGAAAGCCAATGGTAGGGTTATTTATAGGTGAAGGAGTGTAAACTAGGGTTTTAGAAACCAGGGTGAGAAGGAAGCTTTGAGAAATTTAGGGCTTTCTTGAATATTCATCAAATATACAAAAATTTGGGATAATATTGTGCGAAATTGAAAGAGGAGTCCAACGAGCCAAAAATCTCGTGATTTGGTTGAGTGTAGAAAGAGATAATCGAATTTGAAAAATTGCAAAAAGATTCCCTATTTCCCAAACCGATCTGAGGTAGGAGATGACCCCAAACAGTTTGATGGATCCATGGGGATCTCCTATCCGTCAGATCACACACGTATTATATTAGCCACGTGACTTTTGTTTTCCGAGTTGTATTATAATTCGAATAAAGTGATATATATATATTATTATTAAATGAATTTCTCTTTCTTCTTTTGAGGGCTCAAACAATTTCCAAATTTAATGAAAATTGACACCCTGACTGATTTTGAGGTGTAGAATCTGAATATGGAATTAGTTTTGCTTTTTGGGAACTTTTAATGAGTTAAATAATTCAAAACTCATTTTCTCTTTCCTCCTTCATTAATGGTGATAAGATTCCCTAAATTTGGTGAAACTTCACTCACAAGTCACCCTAAGTGCCTTGGATATGATTTTTTCTTCAATTTCACATGTTGAGATTATTTGTTCATTTATTTAATATATAGAAGTTTCTACACACTTTCTCTCTCTTACCTTTTCACATTATCGAAATATCATCCAAATTAGTTGAAAACTTGCCCAAAGGCTTATTTTCATATTTAGATTACTAATTTGGAACTAGTTTTCCAATTTGAGGATATTAGATATTTTATTTCTCTTTCTTGGCCTATTTCTTATTTTCCTTTGCTAAAGGCTTTTATGTATATTTATATTTTCCAAATTGGGTGATACTTGGCCCTTAAGTAACTTTTAGTTCAAGAAAACAAAATTGTATATCAAATTATCTTGTGGGTTTTCCTCTTCGTGATTTTTGAAACAATATATTCCATATTATCTCCTTTATTCCATATGATCTCCTTTTGTCCAATTATTACATTTATCGTCTCCTTTTTGTATATCTAAGAGTTTATCTTATTTTCCAAATTCCAAAAGGTCCTAGAAAGTTCTACCATGAATTCCTTTATTATTTTTATTATTTAAGTGGACAATTGTGCATCAGGCCCATTACTTAGATTTCTACTAAGGTATTTGTGCATTAAACCCCTTTATTAGCATAAAAGGTGAACAAATGTCCACTAAACCCCCATAATAACCACAAACTAAATAGAAAGGCCAAGAAGGATAGAATGGAAAGGAAAAGATGGGAAAGTGGGCCAAAAGACAAAATGTCCAGGGTTCGATATGTTACAGTCATAGTCATCGTCACAGTCATCATCATCGTAATCGTCGTCATCATCATTGTCGTCATCATCATCATCATCATCATCATCATCATCATCATCATCATCATCATCATCATCATCATCATCATCATCATCATCATCATCATCATCATCATCATCATCATCATCATCATCATCATCATCATCATCATCATCATCATCATCATCATCATCATCATCATCATCATCATCATCATCATCATCATCATCATCATCATCATCATTATCATCATCATCATGTTCATCATCATCATGTTCATCATCATCATCATCATCATCATCATCATCATCATCATCATCATCATCATCATCATCATCATCATCATCATCATCATCATCATCATCATCATCATCATCATCATCATCATCATCATCATCATCATCATCATCATCATCATCATCATCATCATCATCATCATCATCATCATCATCATCATCATCATCATCATCATCATCATCATCATCATCATCATCATCATCATCATCATCATCATCATCATCATCATCATCATCATCATCATCATCATCATCATCATCATCATCATCATCATCATCATCATCATCATCATCATCATCATCATCATCATCATCATCATCATCATCATCATCATCATCATCATCATCATCATCATCATCATCATCATCATCATCATCATCATCATCATCATCATCATCATCATCATCATCATCATCATCATCATCATCATCATCATCATCATCATCATCATCATCATCATCATCATCATCATCATCATCATCATCATCATCATCATCATCATCATCATCATCATCATCATCATCATCATCATCATCATCATCATCATCATCATCATCATCATCATCATCATCATCATCATCATCATCATCATCATCATCATCATCATCATCATCATCATCATCATCATCATCATCATCATCATCATCATCATCATCATCATCATCATCGTTGTTGTCATCATCGTCATCGCCTCAATCCTAACCATGTTGGTTTCAGTTACATGGATCCTTTCTTTTACAATCAACTTTGTAATGGTCCATACTCTAATGAAGATGTAAAAATTCAAAACCTTGATTTGAATAGGTGCATTTTTTTAGTTATGCTTGACTCAATAACATTTTTTCAAATAGGTGCATTTGTTGGTCTGCGCTGCACATGTACATACCATCTTAGATAGCCTTCATCAAACTTGTCCTTGATGCTCACTACCCCCACTTTGTTCCTGATATATTCATTCCTCTAACATACTTTTCTTGTGTTCCCACAAATCCATATCAGCATATGCATTTTGGCCACATTAATCTTGTTAAGACCTTATTTCTTGACTGCCCAACATTCACTCCCATATAAAATGGTTGATCATATAGATGTTATATAAGAATTACTTTTTAATTTGGGAGGGATCTTTTGCTCAAATACTACTCCAAATTACACCCCTCCACTTCAACCATCTTGTTGTCATCATGTGACAAACATCATATTGCACCTCACCATCCTTTCTAATAATAGAACCCAACTAATGAAACTTATCACATATTGGTACATTCATTCCATCCAACTTGAATCCACCATTCACATTTTTATATTTGCTAAAATTGCAATGAATATACCCAATTTTTCTTTTACTGATCATGAATCCATGATATTCCAATGCATTTATTTGAAGTTCAACTTTATCATTCAATATTTCTATTCTTTCATTTCAAGCAATTAAGATAAAAAAACCCTAACATGCATTGAACAACCCAAGATGAAATTCTATGAAATACTATCAAAATATTCAAGCATCTAACTCAAACAAGAGAATTAGACATTCAATAGAAAATGTTTATATACATAGTGAATAAAGTAAGATAAAACATAGTAAATATATCACACAACATAGAATAAATAGTTCAACATGAAGTACACCCCTCATATTTATGTTCCTTTAAATGTTACAATATGAGTCTCACAAAATGCACATCCTAAGGACACTAAATAAGAGATCTAGAAATGTCTAGTGGTATCATATCTTTCATCATCATGTTTATATTGAATTATAGGAGGTGGTTGAGCAAATTATTCCTCCTCATCCTCCTCATAGACCTCAATATGAATCATCTTCCATAACCACATCTTCCTAGACATGTTTCCTGGGCTATATTTTATTGATTATCTACCATGCCACGTGACCAATGTCCATAAGCGATTGGTCATGTCGATAGGTAGGAGTTGATTCCCAATTATAGCCAATAAGGGCTGTAGGGATAGGCATGAATAGTACAACCAATGACTATGAAGGTGGAGTAGAATGACATAATAAAGAATCAATTGGAGTAGCAGAGGAGGTAGGGTAGGATATGGAACTATACTAATTATTTGCATATGAGGCATAATCAATAGAAGGAGAGAAGGGTTGGTAGGCACTTGGATATGTAGGAAGGAAATAAGGTTCATGTTTGGCATCATATGAGATAGGCCATCATGGATATGTGTTGTGTCTTGATGTAGGTAGTCGACGGCCTATCCAGTGTAGTGATGCTAATGCATCATATAACCAATCATTTACTCACTAAACACTATAAAAATTGTCATGACTAGGAGGGGGTAGGCATGTGAAATGGTGGTTGGGGGAATGGTGACGGAAAATGTGTTAAGGATGTGATTAAGAGTTAGGTGAGGATAGAGGACAAAGGAGAGTGCCAAAAACCCTATAAGAGATTAAAACATGAATTTCTTAGTATTTTTAACTATATTTATACTTATGAGTGATCAATATAGTTCCATTCAAATAACTTCTTCTCTTTATTCATTAGGGTTTCTGACTAGGTGTACTGCATCAAATTCTAGTAAACACTTCAAACATGCAATTTAACTTAACAAGCATCATAATTAGAAAGATTATTTAGTATCATTTATATGATAAAAATAATGTTTTTTAACTAAACTAATGTACTAGATACCATGAAACAATTCAATCAATATATTAGTCACAAATTAAGCAGGAAACATGAGCCATTAGGTTATAGTGAAAAGTGAGATCAAGGTTCATGTAATTCTAATTACTTGTTAAATTTAGAATTGGGTTCTTATAATCTCCCCTTCTAGTAAGATATTCATCCCTAAATTCCTATAATAAAAATGGTAATATTAAACATCTTCACATCCAACTCCCATGAGCACTTCATGTTCATCTTCATCATGATTCCTCCATAGAAATTTTATTACCACTATTTTTCTTTGATTGAAATTATTATCCTTCACTCTAGAATTTCAACTAGACCTTTACAATAGGATACGTCACTTTTATATGTGTTGGTTCTGGATGTACTATTTCTCTTAGATGGGACTAAATTTCTTTTACTTGAAGACATGAATACATCATATAGACAAGCTAACTCTAGTAGAATATCCAACTTATACACCACTATCCAATTCTATGGATAACAAGATGAGCTCTCATGTACTCCAGAATTAGCTTACCTCACTACACATACCTCATACATCTATGCAAGGTGAGAAATTGAAGTAGACTTCATCTCCAACATCAAACTCAAGCGATATATGTTATTTCTCAACATAGATCTTCTTTGTAGCACGTGTCACTTTTAATTGCTATGAGATCACATATATGTTTTCACTTGTCTCTTCTACCAATTCTAGACCTAATAATTATCTTTCTCTCTCCTTGTACAAACATAAGGGAGATACACTTCCTTCCATATATAGTTCTCAAATTGGGAGTTACATATAGCAAAATATATTGATACATTATAGAGTAACATTAGATAATGACATAAAGGTAAAAAAGGTAAAAATGAGTGAAAAGTCACTTCATCAAAATAATACTCCAATCTGAATAAGTTATTTAAGTGGTCAAGCAACTATGTTTTGGCTCATTTTTCCAGATTCTAGAACTAAATGTGATTAATATATAGTTAAAGTTTCATATGTTAAGATCTTTATTGTTGAACTTTAAAGTAATATATATGAATCTAGAAGTACTTCAGAGGATTCATGGAGAACAAGTATTTTTTTGTGGATGGTAGGACTCTCATTCAAGAAACAGAGCAAGTGAAGTGCAGTCTAGATGCATGTAGTGAGATCAACCAAATGGCCCTCCTTGTTTGTTAATCTCCAATATGGTAACCTTAAAGTTATCTTCTACCCCAAAGATGGGAGAAGAACTAGATTTAGTATCCCTCATTGACCAGTGATGCAATCACAAGTAATTGATGGTTTTGGATGGGGGTTTAGATCCATATTATCACAATCATCTAGATAACATTTCACATACGATGCGAGGTGATCCATAGAGGGAGGTCAAAACTTGAGATAGTACTCTCCTATCCATCACTAGTTATAACAAAAGGGGGGTTGCAGGTTGAAGAAGTGCAAGAAAGTATTGATGTAGATATTTGATTGGGAAGATTCACTGGAAGTAGGAAAACTGGGATATAATTTGATCGATTGTGTCGAGGCAGTTGTCAAGGTAGATGAAGCTAGGCCAGTCTAGTGATATGGTGGGGGTAGAGTTTGATCTATATGTTCCTCTATTCCTCAAATTAAAATAGTGATCTCATAGAGGGGTGAGAATATCTACAATGTCTCATTCCACATTGGGAAGATAGGAAGAACTTCCCCCTATCTTGTTCTTCCATGATTGTGTCTTCTTAGGGGAGATCAATGACCCTATATTCCTTTCCTCCACACAAGTTGCAATGTATCCAGGGATCTATGAGGCATCCCCTATAGCCATTTGACTCTGATAATCCCATATCTCTTGGTTTTATGATTCTACAAGGGCTCACAAGAGAACTTCCTCATGGTGGTACCATTTGTGCCAGCTGAAGGAGGAAGTAAGAATAAAGGGGTAAAGGTGGAGCAACCACCTGATGTGGGCCATCTTGGTTGAACCAATTAGTGGGCACGATGATGGGGCTCCAAAATGTCACACCAATAAATACCCTAATATAATACCTCTTAAGTTTAACCGAAAGTAGTGCACTAATTCCCCAACCCACACGAGTGGAAGCCTTATTGTAGTATACTTTAGGATCGAACCAAAAAGACACACTTTGTAAGCAGTTATATATTTAGAAGTAATAAGAGTAATATTTAACACTGAGAAGTTGGATGATTAATTAAACTAAATTGTTGGCAGTAGAAACAAAGATTAAAGAGGTAAATAAATGATAGTAAAAATGGCAAGGGAATGGGGTTTCACTTTCCAAATCTTGTGTAATTATCCTAGTGAGATCTCACTCTTAAATAGCAATTTATTAAATATATGCTTAGATACTGCACCCTCACAGGATACATGCTGTCACTTGGATTAAATACCCCTAAAATCTACAAAACTTGCACTTAAGTTCCTAGTTTATTCCTACCAGACTTCTTAGTTTATCCCTACTGGACTCCTTCACTATGGCTGACCATTGTCAGCACATTAGCAGATCATAACCCAAACACCTCATTTTCCCCTACTGACACTTTAGGGGGATAATAAGATTGTTCTAAAATTATAATCACAATTACAACAACCTGCACATCCACAATTATAACAAATATGCAAAGCAAATCATCAATTAGGAAAGCAAGGAAATAAGCAGAATGATACATTATCTAGCAATAGTATTGTTGAGTTTAGATATAGGCTAGAATAAAATATGGTCTATTGGGGCTAGTCCCATGTGCCAACACAACCGTTTACTCACTCATTGTGAGAGACAACAATAGAAAGATAGAAAGAACAATGAATGAGGTCATTACGCCTGGTGTAGGAAGACATATCTCTCCACTATGGCCTCCTCCTCCTCATTCCTTGCTAGGGTTTACGCTACGTAATTTGGATTCTAATCACCAATCAGAGACTCTTTAGAATGGAAAATAATGGTCCCCTTTTATAGATGCATTCCTCACCACCAAAACCCTAATGTTGAATACTTCCAGTAGGCAGCTAATATGCATGGCCCATACTCGGTCCAACATGTGACTCACGTGGGTTACTCAATTTGGACCTTGCATTCGATTCTCTAACGGACCAATGTGGATAAAACCAGAGTAGGCTAGATGCTAAGAGCACACATCATAACTGAAGAATCTAGAAGACTCTGGGTAGAGAGTGGCTCAAGTTGGACGAGTGGCAAAGCTGATCGCTTGACTGGGTGGTTGGAAGGTGGATAATGGAAAGCTTCTGGGGCCTTCCTTTCCTTCGACATCAGGAGGGCCTGATCATCCATCCAGGTAAAGTATATTTTGGCTGGTTATGTATGAAAAGTATATTAAACACATCAAAGTTGAGGAAAAGAAACATAATTGCATTTAAGTCAATCGAAAGCTAAAACTAGGAAATAGAAACATACCCCATGAAAAGTGAGTAAAATAGCATGCAAAGATGTGTATAAATATACTCATTAAACTACCTTGAACTTAAGCATTTGCTCATACTGAGTAAAGCCAAATAAAAGGAGAACAAACAATTGATACTAGAATCCAGGCTTTCTCTCCCAACTGAGCGTACTTTGTGACCCCCTTCCACCAAATAAGATTAAGTGACCCTAGTCCTTCAGGGTCACATAGCCTGACTTGGGTATCCCCTGACTGGGGCTTGTTCCTCCATTCACTAGGCTCCGATCATGTAAAGAACTACTTTCATCTCAATAATAGTCTTGATCTGTCCACACAAAGTGGAAGAGAGCACAAGTCAGGGCTGATTGGGTATTTTGGGAGAATTTTTTTGATAAGTCCCCTAGGCACGAAAATTTAGGCTCTACAAAAGAGATGGAAAAAGACATGGCACAAACCTATTTCCCTAGTCTCTCCTCTATTTGACTCTAGACCATATTTCAGATTTAGTTATTTTATTTGTCTCTCCTCTATTCGACTCGATGACCACATGTTTTCTTTTGGGCTCATTGGCCTCTTTTATTTATGACATGTCTGTAGACAAAAATTGTGAAGGATGTAAATTTTTGAAAGGGATGCCACCCCAAACTTAGGGTTTGGCATATAGTGGATTTTTGTGTGTGGATGGTGAAGAGTTATGAAATGATGGAAGAAAGGTGGAAACAAGAAACTAACATGTGCTTTTCATTTTATTGCTGCATTGGAATCAGATAATCATATTATACCAGTTAATTTAGTTAACGTAGGGAAAAAAGTGTTTATGGATTTTGTTGCAAGTCATATCGGGGGCATGTGTAGCTTGAAATTTCTGACTCTTTCTTCTTATCATCATTTTCAAGGGGAAGATACTCAATTATTTTCATTGGGGCTCAGATCCGTTCAAGCCATGTTTGTTCCTTAAAATTTTCTTTTGCACGCATTAACTCATGAAAAAAGGGAATAGTTCATTAATATTTTCCATTTTATGATACATCAAAGTGGCCGGCTAAGTAAAGGCCACAACTCACAAAAACTTAAACACAAATTTAAAATGGAAAACAAGACATATGCAAATAAAAGATGGAAAGAGTTTGTTTGGGGATGAAAAAGGGAAAGGTAAGAGTTGAATTGCTGGGGTTTACATACCACCCACCCTCCACCCCAACTTAAAATTCTACTTGTCCTTGAGTTGAAAGGAGTTATAGATGGAGGGGATTTGATACACATGGTTGTGGAGATGGAGGTGGTGGGGGTGTTGCTCTTTGTCTAAGAGCACACAATAGAGACCTTAAGAATGGGTCCCTCTTCCCTTGGCGAGGCCCTTATATGGGTACCTATGTGGCCACCAATTTCCATGATATTTGTTTGGTGGGGGTGAGGGTGGTCACAGGCTGCGCATCCCATTCTCTACACCCTCTGTCTACCAACTCCTTATCACCATGGTAATGGATTGCTGATCATACAACCAGTTGATCAGTGGGTCCAGGTCGGCCGGTGGTAGTCCTTGTCAGTGTGTCAGGTGCATGAAGCAGGCTTCCCAGGGAACTTAGGTGTCCTGGGAGTAGTAGACTTGAAGATCCCAGTCTGATGATATCTCATCAGTCACTGAAGGGTCACGATGTGATTATTGGAGTGCGTTGTTGTTGGTCGCGGATGCCATCAGTGGTGTCGCAAGGGAGCAGTCAATGATGCACAACCTTAGGGTTGGTGTGACGAAGGTGCCGCTGCTTCAAGACCCTATTCCTTGATCCTTTTTATAACTGCACAATAGTATCTTATAGGCTGACACAAAAGGTTTGGAGGTTGTGAACTATGCATGCATTAGATACGCTGCCTAGCCCATAAACATCACGCCGCTTCCTGGAAAGTCTCAGTTACATCAAGATATTATGATAGAGAATAAAAATAATGAGAGATGAGATAAAAGAGCCTGTAATTTCTGAGTAACAAAGGTGAAAAAATAGAAATATTGGAAAGAATCTTGTATATATAATAATAAGAGACACACTCAATTAGAAGAACACATCTCTTTTTGGCCCACGTATCCCTCTCCCTACGTGTTTATCCATTTATGAGATTGCATGATCGTTGCATCGTCAATTGGACATCTCGATGGGGGAATCGATAGGCAAGTCACAACGTCCATCACGACATGTGCCACACTGACTATCCATCAAATTGATTGGGTTGTTAAGGGAATCAACTTCCCCCTTTTTTGAAGCATTTTATGAAAAGAAAAGAAGAAAAACTAAAAGGAAAAATGAAATAAAAATGAAAGGAAAGGCAGTAATTAAAAGGATGGGTTGCCTCCCAACAAGTGTCCTGATTTAACGTTGCGGACTCAACTGAAAATATGCATTGATCATGTAGGGTGCATGGGTGGGGTTTCCAAATCCTTGATTTTTGGATCTATAGACCTGGATCATGGTCATATGAGGTACATTCCTTACTCGAAGATGATTCTTTGTTACCTTGTTCAATGTCTTGGAGATCCGATTCTTCTAGTTCCCGATTACCTTTCGCCTTGAAGGCTTCAATCAAGTTATGCACCTTCTTTAAGTCTTAGAGGACCCGATATTCAATGGTCTTCTATCCTGGTCCAAAGCCAATTTTTCCAGCTTCAAAGTCCATGAAGTCTCTCGCAGTGGCCAAGAATGGTCTCCCCAAAATTAGTGGAAATTGATTATCCTCTTTGATTTTCATCACCACAAAATCACATGGGACATAAGTGTCATGTCCTAGCTTAACCAGAACGTCCTCAATTATTCCCAAGGGTTTTGTAACAGATGCATCAACCATTTTAATTGTAACGTCCCAGATTTTTGCCTCCACAACTAATTCTTAATCGTGGAGATTAAAAATCTGAGGGCGTTATGGAAGAAGCATCAAGCAATAGATAACAACCACAAAACTTTATTACATCTTCAAAATGTCTATATTACATGACACAGGTTGTAATAGTGTTTCAAATATTACACTCACTTGATTAGCTTTTAAACATTTAAACATCAACTAAGTAATTGATCATTTGGCCTGATGCTGCTCCCGCCAGGATCTAGTTAGAAAAGCCACACGATGAAACTTGAGATCTTCTTTAACCTACGGTGGGAGGGGAACAAGAACCATAGCAAGAGGAGTTAGACAAATGTCTAAGTATGGAGAGGCATAAAAATATAAGCAGAACATGTAAATTTTGAAATATTTGGTAGCATGAGACACATGTCTATATAATTAATAGACATAAAAATTTAGCGTATGGTATGAAAGTTGTATGTGAATATGAAGGTGAAACACATAATAAGAGAGCATATAAATCATTTTATTGTATCATTCCCCACTTAGTCCAGAGAGATTGTTAACCAACCCTAGATCCAGCTCGTGGCCTGCAACCACAGCTTAAGGTCACATAGACCATAAGTAACAACAATGTACATATTCTCTTCACACACTGTCGTTAAACATATCACATAGATACCGACGTTAAACATGTGCTAATTCTACCCTTACAACTTCCTCTGTCCCACCGCTGCACACCGTTGGTGTGGTTTGTAGGCCCCTAATTCGATGCCTACTCAAAGGGTAGTCCTGCAGCCCGTGCTCTGCCCTCGAGGTGGGGTTGGGTTCTAACCATATCTCTCCATGGTCTGGTGGCCTAGTGTAGGTGCCGTCACCTCAACGGTTGTTATACACAACCTTTGATGATTTATCTCACAGACCAGCAGTACTTTGGCTGCCCTCAAGGTGGGGTAGGTGTAAGGGATAGGCTATTCCTCCTCCCTTATCCATCCCAAGGATACGATCCGGATCAAACATAACATAACATGTAACATAGCATATCAATATCGATCTTCCGGTCCTTACCGGCTCTGGGACTGTGAAAACAACTCTTCAGTGGTGGAATTTCAACAATAGTTATCATAATTTTATTAAACAATGAGGAAATTCATTAAGCATCAATTTTCATGATTTCAATCTCATCATTTGAACCATTTCATCATTTCATCAAATATGATTAATCATGTTGAAGCATTGTATAGATAGGGTAAGACTCAATGAAGATAAAAGGAAGAAGTAGAACATGTCTTCAGTCTCACTTTTCACAAGTCATCATTTAATTGAAACAATAGATACTATAAGTAATATTGATTCTCATGAGATCATATTAATCAAGAGTCCAATTAGATGAAACCACTTGTTATAATAGATTAATTCTTGTTGAGGTTGACTTATATAGAAAGTGAATTCCAATTGAGCATTTACTTTTAGAGACATGTAATAAATTTTAATATGAACATTAAAGACCTTCATGTTACATTATAAGTACAAGATACTTAATCATATATCATTTTTATAAAAGTAAGGTCCAATATAAGGGAAAAGAGGTAATGTAACTATAAAATCTCTAACATATGAACTGGTCAACAATTTGATTATATTCTCATCTTACGTTTGTGACATTAATAGATTTTACACGATAATCATCTTGAGGAGGGCTCATAAATGAGGAGTGAAGTTGATGACTTATCAAAATGATTATGATTTAGTATAACAATGTATGGGCGATGCTTATGACTCATCAAAAGATAACCATTCAGCAATGTATGTATCAAAATGACTTAGAAGAGGATACTCCATACGACAAATTATGTAGCAAGATGATGACTCATCAAATGGTACTCCATACCTTTCATTGAGTCTTTACCCATATAAGCCTTCATATTCATTTGGTTACACATTGATGTCTATCTCTTTCTCTTGAAACATTCATCCACACCATATAGTCTTCATATTTCATTCTTCCTCAATTCCTTGCGTGATGGATTTGAACTCATTATCAATGAAATACTAATTATGATGCATGTATACATTTTTACATGCGTTAGGGGTGTCGTGTGTGGAAATTTGTAGTAGAGGAACAAGGAATAAAGGAGGAGGAAGTGGGTGATTTATTTGCATGGTATGAGTCAAGAGGATGTAGCGAGATATCTGCTCGTCACCTATGTGTGTGACTCTTGGTGAGGAGTGTGTGTACAGAAGAAGGTGAAATAAAAGAAGATGAAGCGACTTGGTGGTGGATATCGTGGGGAAAGGAGGAAGATATTCATGTCCAAGGCTTAAGGGGTGTATTTATAGGAGCTTCGGAGTAGACTGGTGCTGGTTTGGTTGGTTGGGTAAGGGTGGCTCAGAACCTACTCGTCAGCACACTGAAACGACAACAGGTGGTTTTTGGGCGATGGTAAGGACTCATCTAGGTCCTTATTGGCCAAGAAAGCGGTCGTTCAGATAGCCCTTCGTGTGGTGGATCCATGTACCAAGTTTCACGTGAAACAGTGGTCTGGGGTAGTGGAATTTGCTCGTCGGAGTTGGCTTTCCGTTCATGGTATATAGCTGCACCATGATTGTGGGCAGAGATAAAAGACAACGTGTTACATCCCCACTGGTTGTCTGGGGCGGTGTAAATGATGGCTGGACGTATTGCAGAGAATATTGAGTGGTTTTGTCTTGATAGGACGTGAAAGGGCGGCGGTGAAGCTATCCGACGAAGTGGACTGGTGGAGGTAGCCTGCAGCCGTAGGTTCATGGGGGCAGCGTTGGGCGGTGCGTGGAGGTATTGTGAGACAGGATGTGACATTCTATGGTGATGAGACGTGAGGAGGCGGCGGCAAAGCTGGCCGCCGTAGGCTGCCATGTTTACCGTCGGGGTTAATAGGTGAAGGTGGCAATTGGCTATTCGTCGATGAGGGAAACATTGGGCGGTGAAGCTAGCTCAGATGAGACTTACACAGACGATGTGATGGAAACCCAGGTGCTGGAGCCTCCTCCATGGGCGCTGCAGCTGGGGTCTGGCCAGAATGTTGCCGTCGCAACAGCAGTAAGGAAGAAAGTATCGGGGAGGGAGAGGGAGAGGAGGGAAGGGAAAAGAAAGAAAGAGAAGGAGGAGAGGGGTCATTGTTTGAGGTGGCACGATGACATTGGTGGGTAGTTAGTTGCCATGCCCAGCCCATGTCGTAGCCGTGCATGCGAGGGAGAGGAAGAGTCGAGTGGAAAAGGCAAAGGAGTGCATGGTGGTGGGCCTAGGCGAGGTGGACGTTGGTGGTTGGCTGGTGGCTGCGTGTGATGTGAGGGAGAGAATTAATTAGTGGAGAGGAAAAGGACAAGATGGAGAAAGGAATTAGTGGATGGGCAGTTGCACGCTAGATTAGAAGGGGTTTTTACCCATATTTTGTACAAGTTTATAACATAGTCCCTAAGAATTATACAAGTTCAAATTATACAAATTAAGTAATCACACTTTGATTCTTTTCCACCTAGGTCCTCTGGAATTATTCTATATCTATGTTCATGTTTTTATACGATATTATACACATCATTTGTTCTTTTTATTTAAAACCATTATCTTAGCATACCATTTCCTTTTTGCACGAATCATTTACATACTATATAATATTACATTATCTTTAAGGTTATATTAATTCCATTATTCTTTATTCCAATCACTCATACCTTAACTCTTTATAAAAGTTATTTTCATAGCATTTGTTACGGTTGTGTTTATAACCTCAACCCTCTTATTCACTATCTTCATATGAGTCAATGAAATAAATTTTTTATTTCATTGTTATTATTATGTAATAATTTATCTTATGTTGTTAGGAAAATATAGGTTATTACATCATTAACCCCTAAGAAAAATTTTCGTCCTCGAAAATTAAATCATACGCTATGCATAGTCAAAGTACCAAAATATTCATGGGATTCTTTATATATGTAATCATGTGAATACATAGGTGAGTGAGGAACTTCATAAAAAAATTATTTCTGTGTGTAATATCCTTGTCTACATGAACCAGTTTCTATAATAATTAATTGTATTGAGCTGCTATTATTATGTCTGATAATTTTCCAATGTCACAATAAGAATCAAAAGTATTATGCTCATTAAATTTTCAACATGATTATCCTTGGCCTTTAATTTAAAATTTATTTGATGCATGTATATTATTAGTAATCATGATGAGTTCATAAGTAAATGTTTAAAGATTGGTAAACTTAGTGAACCATTAGGGATCTTTTGAAATATTTCATTCTCGAGATATATGTACTATTTTTTTTTATCTCTTGTATAGTTTTCCATCACTCATGTCATTTATTCCTTAGAACATGTTTATACCTATTTTTTTTATCTCTCATCCTAAGTGCATGTTACATCTGATTATCTCATTTGCATATTGTTATCTACTTATAATGAGTCAAGTATGCAACATCATTCCCTATTCTATATTTTTTTTCTTCTTCTGTCCTTCTAGTACCATGTCCAAAACATCCTACTAATATAACAACTTACCTGAGTTGTTTTTCTTTAAGTCTCATTCAACTTCTTTTTTTTTAATCTTTTTCTTTCTAAAACTTCTTTAGTTTCTTATGCTCATACTAATAAACCTTGATGTTCCTTTTCAATGTTAGTATAAAACTTAGCTTGAGTCCTTACTCATTCTATTCTATCATTTGAATACTTGGTAAGAGCATCCAAGGTTTAGAGTAGATGAGCACTCTAGCTTGATATCAACTTATTGAGGTGCCCAAACACTTGACCAGGGTATTTGAGAACGACAATGAGTTATATCAAACATGTTTTCTACATATATCTTCCCAATTCCATTATAATTCCTTTTTCTAAGATTCAACTATATTATATTCTTGTAAACTTTGTATTCTATATGCAGATGACATCTGAGGACTAATCAAAATTACATGTGTGATAGATATATCCCACATATTATATCCCTCTATAGATATCTAATCCTAAAAATAATTCCTCATTTATCTTATCCTAATATATTATGTGGATTTTTAGATATTTTCATAGTGTGGTTTTCTAACCATGCTCTGATACCACCTGTAACGTCCCAGATTTTTGCCTCCACAACTAATTCTTAATCGTGGAGATTAAAAATCCGAGGGCGTTATGGAAGAAGCATCAAGCAATAGATAACAACCACAAAACTTTATTACATCTTCAAAATGTCTATATTACATGACACAGGTTGTAATAGTGTTTCAAATATTACACTCACTTGATTAGCTTTTAAACATTTAAACATCAACTAAGCAAATGATCATTTAGCCTGATGCTGCTCCCGCCAGGATCTAGTTAGAAAAGCCACACGATGAAACTTGAGATCTTCTTTAACCTACGGTGGGAGGGGAACAAGAACCGTAGCAAGAGGAGTTAGACAAATGTCTAAGTATGGAGAGGCATAAAAATATAAGCAGAACATGTAAATTTTGAAATATTTGGTAGCATGAGACAAATGTCTATATAATTAATAGACATAAAAATTTAGCGTATGGTATGAAAGTTGTATGTGAATATGAAGGTGAAACACATAATAAGAGAGCATATAAATCATTTTATTGTATCATTCCCCACTCAGTCCAGAGGGATTGTTAACCAACCCTAGATCCATCTCGTGGCCTGCAACCACAGCTTAAGGTCACATAGACCATAAGTAACAACAATGTACATATTCTCTTTGCACACTATCGTTAAACATATCACATAGATACCGACGTTAAACATGTGCTAATTCTACCCTTATAGCTTCCTCTGTCCCACCGCTGCACACCGCTGGTGTGGTTTGTAGGCCCCTAATTCGATGCCTACTCAAAGGGTAGTCCTGCAGCCCGTGCTCTGCCCTCGAGGTGGGGTTGGTTTCTAACCATATCTCTCCATGGTCTGGCGGCCTAGTGCAGGTGTCGTCACCTCAGTGGTTGTTATACACAACCTTTGATGATTTATCTCACAGACCAGCAGTACTTTGACTGCCCTCAAGGTGGGGTAGGTGTAAGGGATAGGCTATTCCTCCTCCCTTATCCATCCCAAGGATACGATCCGGATCAAACATAACATAACATGTAACATGGCATATCAATCTCGATCTTCCGGTCCTTACCGGCTCTGGGACTGTGAAAACAACTCTTCAGTGGTGGAATTTCAACAATAGTTATCATAATTTTATTAAACAATGAGGAAATTCATTAAGCATCAATTTTCATGATTTCAATCTCATCATTTGAACCATTTCATCATTTCATCAAATATGATTAATCACGTTGAAGCATTGTATAAATAGGGTAAGACTCAATGAAGGTAAAAGGAAGAAGTAGAACACGTCTTCAGTCTCACTTTTCACAAGTCATCATTTAATTGAAACAATAGATACTATAAGTAATATTGATTCTCATGAGATCATATTAATCGAGAGTCCAATTAGATGAAACCACTTGTTATAATAGATTAATTCTTGTTGAGGTTGACTTATATAGAAAGTGAATTCCAATTGAGCATTTACTTTTAGAGACATGTAATAAATTTTAATATGAACATTAAAGACCTTAATGTTACATTATAAGTACAAGATACTTAATCATATATCATTTTTATAAAAGTAAGGTCCAATATAAGGGAAAAGAGGTAATGTAACTATAAAACCTCTAACATATGAACTAGTCAACAATTTGATTATATTCTCATCTTACGTTTGTGACATTAATAGATTTTACACGATAATCATCTTGAGGAGGGCTCATAAATGAGGAGTGAAGTTGATGACTTATCAAATGATTATGATTTAGTATAACAATGATGGGTGATGCTTATGACTCATCAAAAGATAACCATTCAGTGATGTATGTATCAAAATGACTTAGAAGAGGATACTCCATACGACAAATTATGTAGCAAGATGATGACTCATCAAATGGTACTCCATACCTTTCATTTAGTCTTTACCCATATAAGCCTTCATATTCATTTGGTTACACATTGATGTCTATCTCTTTCTCTTGAAACATTCATCCACACCATATAGTCTTCATATTTCATTCTTCCTCAATTCCTTGCGTGATGGATTTGAACTCATTATCAATGAAATACTAATTATGATGCATGTATACATTTTTACATGCGTTAGGGGTGTCATGTGTGGAAATTCGTAGTAGAGGAACAAGAAATAAAGGAGGAGGAAGTGGGTGATTTATTTGCATGGTATGAGTCAAGAGGATGTAGCGAGATATCTGCTCGTCACCTATGTGTGTGACTCTTGGTGAGGAGTGTGTGTACAAAAGAAGGGAAATAAAAGAAGATGAAGCGACTTGGTGGTGGCTATCGTGGGGAAAGGAGGAAGATATGCATGTCCAAGGCTTAAGGGGTGTATTTATAGGAGCTTCGGAGTAGACTGATGCTGGTTTGGTTGGTTGGGTAAGGGTGGCTCAGAACCTACTCGTCAGCACACTGAAACGACAGCAGGTGGTTTTTGGGCGGTGGTAAGGACTCATCTAGGTCCTTATTGGCCAAGAAAGCGGTCGTTCAGATAGCCCTTTGTGTGGTGGATCCATGTACCAAGTTCCACGTGGAACAGTGGTCTGGGGCAGTGGAATTTGCTCGTCGGAGTTGGCTTTCCGTTCATGGTATATAGCTGCACCATGACTGTGGGCAGAGATAAAAGACGACGTGTTACATCCCCACTGGTTGTCTGGGGCGGTGTAAATGATGGCTGGACGTATTGCAGGGAATATTGAGTGGTTTTGTCTTGATAGGACGTGAAAGGGCGGCAGTGAAGCTTGTTGTCGCAGTTTACAGTATATCCGACGAAGTGGACTGGTGGAGGTAGCCTGCAGCCGTAGGTTCATGGGGGCGGCGTTGGGCGGTGCGTGGAGGTATTGTGAGACAGGATGTGACATTCTATGGTGATGAGACGTGAGGAGGCGGCGGCAAAGCTGGCCGCCGTAGGCTGCCATGTTTATCGTAGGGGTTAATAGGTGAAGGTGGCAATTGGCTATTCGTGGATGAGGGAAGCATTGGGCGATGAAGCTAGCTCAGACGAGACTTACACAGACGATGTGATGGAAACCCAGGTGCTGGAGCCTCCTCCATGGGCGCTGCAGCTGTGGTCTGGCCGGAATGTTGCCGTCGCAACAACAGTAAGGAAGAAAGTATCGGGGAGGGAGAGGGAGAGGAGGGAAGGGAAAAGAAAGAAAGAGAAGGAGGAGAGGGGTCATTGTTTGAGGTGGCACGATGACATTGGTGGGTAGTTAGTTGCCATGCCCAGCCCATGTCGTAGCCGTGCATGCGAGGGAGAGGAAGAGTCGAGTGGAAAAGGCGAAGGAGTGCATGGTGGTGGGCCTAGGCGAGGTGGGCGGTGGTGGTTGGCTGGTGGCTGCGTGTGATGTGAGGGAGAGAATTAATTAGTGGAGAGGAAAAGGATAAGATGGAGAAAGGAATTAGCGGATGGGCAGTTGCACGCTAGATTAGAAGGGGTTTTTACCCATATTTTGTACAAGTTTATAACATAGTCCCTAAGAATTATACAAGTTCAAATTATACAAATTAAGTAATCACGCTTTGATTCTTTTCCACCTAGGTCCTCTGGAATTATTCTATATCTATGTTCATGTTTTTATACGATATTATACACATCATTTGTTCTTTTTATTTAAAATCATTATCTTAGCATACCATTTCCGTTTGCACAAATCATTTACATACTATATAATATTACATTATCTTTAAGGTTATATTAATTCCATTATTCTTTATTCCAATCACTCATACCTTAACTCTTTACAAAAGTTATTTTCATAGCATTTGTTACGGTTGTGTTTATCACCTCAACCCTCTTATTCACTATCTTCATATGAGTCAATGAAATAATTTTTTTTATTTCATTATTATTATTATGTAATAATTTATCTTATGTTGTTAGGAAAATACAGGTTATTACATTAATGGTCATAACTATGGATAGGAGGTCAGTGAATCTAAGGCGTTGACATGGAGTGTACGACATAATTGATATGCTTGTGCCTAAATCAAAAAATCCCTTACAGCAAGTGTCGTCTCCTAAGAAACAATCTATCCCAAAGAGCCATGATCTTTTTGCTTCTGAGGCATCCAATTCTAAACTATATCGAAGTTCGTCTGTGCTAGCTTCACAATTTCGCATTCCTGAGTCATATATTTTCTGGATAGGAGAGTTTTGAGATATTTGCACCAAGTTGGCATTTTGACTAGTGCATCAAGGAATGATATGTCAATATGGAGTTTCCCTATAGTGTCCTTGAATTTCACGAATCTATCATCCCACTTTGTGTGCTTGAGGCAACCCGAACAAGGTACACGAGGCTTGTACATAGGTGTTTCTGGTGTTATGGATGGTCCAGAACTGACTGATGGTGCTATAATTGTTGAATTCTTGTTGGTGCCTGGCTTAACTAGCTTCACAGGGGAATCTGTTGGCTGAACTTGTTACAACCCCAACTTTTGGGTTCTTTTGGTGAGAAATGTAATTTCTCATATTAAAGATATTGGAACAAATAATGATATCATTTGTTTTGAATAAATGAGTTTCGGTTACAATAGCCTTGTTGGTTTTTTTATGGGCTTTATTGGCTATTGGGCCCAATAACAAGAAAAAGACAAAAGAAACTCCATTATTTGAATACATAAGAAAATGGGGAAAAGAAAATGTGGAAACCTCTAGAAGGCAAAAGAATATGATCTAAAGTTGGATTTTGTGCCTCTTGGGATCCTTGGGTTCCAAGAAGTCCAAAGTTGCAAAGAAAATGCAATAAGAAAATAAAAGATCAATTAAGTATTTCTTTATTAAGAAAGAAATTGAAAACAATGATAAATGTGGGAAATAAGTGGAAAGAGGTATAATTGAATTATCCTTGGTGGAATTTCATATCCCAAAGATTCCTAATGTTAAAAGGAATACCAATGAGGAAAATAAAAGAGAAATAAAGAGGAATCCTCAAAAAGAGATATTTTAATAAGAAATAAACAAGATAATGAGAAATAATGGATATAGATGCATCTAGAAGGATAATGAGTATCCATTAAAAAGGATTTCGAAATATTTGAGTTTCTTGGGATCCAAGGAGTCCCAATGAAGAAAAAGAAAGAGAAAATACCTATAATAGAAAATAAGAAGATAATGTGAATACATAATTAATAGATTATGTGGTATTGTTAAAAAGGAAGTATTTTCTATTAAAAGAAAATATAATTTCATGACCAATGGGTTAAAAGTCAAGTAATAAAGAGAATAATGGAAAGTATTTTCGTATTCCTAAATATCCAAATAATAAAGGATATAAAAAAGATAAAGAAGAGAGAGAAGATTTATTCACAATGAAGGAATGTGGTTTCCTATTAGATGAGGGATTTGTTTCCCCTTATATGAACGTCTTGGGGCATGGATACCCTCCCCTATATAAGGGGTAGATCCCAGAGTCGAGTTTGAAAAGGATCCTACACACCCCTCTCTTTCTTTCTTCATCTTCTTCATCTTCCTCGTGAAAACCCTAACCTTAAGCTTAACTCTATCCTTGGATCCACATAGGGAGCTTAAAGGAAGTCTAGACACCCCTCCCTTTAAATCTGTGCGACTATGTTGCCAGTTCTGGAGGAACCCTTGTCCAGGTCACCTGCAACTCATCTACAAAGAATCAAGTTTTGTAGACCTAATACTCCTGTCCCCAACCATTTCGCACATGGATGGAGACCGTGCTGGATGCGACGGGGAGTGGCAGAGTCAGGGACATGGATTCCAGCAAAGCTCCAGGCCTGGAAGTGGAGGGAGGTGACCACGAACAGCTGCAGTCGGCCGTCGTTAGGGTTGCTCGTGAGGTGGAAGATGAGCTGGGCGCTTTTGACAAAAACACCCATCCTAAGCATGAAGAAGCGGGTAGCCTCACCGAGGGTATTTTGGTAATTCAATTATAATCTCAAAGCGGGCCATGTTGCATGCATGAAGCGACGTGGCATCCTTTGGTTGGTCCAAAAAGGTAACTTTTGCAAAATTCATAACTACATATCTGTAGCTCAGATGGATACATATAAAATATGAAAATTTCTCAAAAAAATGAGAGGAATTCATTAAAAATGGTTTTAGAGGCTAATTACTATTGATATTCGAAAAGTAGTGTAAGTTATCAACTTTAATGAATTAAAGATTAATAAACCCTATTTTGAGATGATTAATGTATTTAATAAGGGTTTAATGAATGATTAAAGTTGATATTAACCTATTTACTATAAAAGGTGCATTAAGAATAAAAAGGATGAACTTTGCACATAATTAGTTTAATTTAGAAATTCATGTGCATAAATATGCTTTAATGGGCCTTGAAACCCTAATATTAGTAAATGTGACTCCTAATGATTTTAATTATTCAAAGTCATGAATAAAGCTGATATATGATAATCCCAAGCTATTTCAAGTATAAAAGTTCATCATTGTGGATAAATACCCTTAATGCAGTAATTAGGGTTTTCTAATGGATAAAGGTAGAATTAATGACAAATAGAGTTCATATGTGATTTAGATCATAATGAACTATGAATTGATGATAATGAGCATAATGATCTTGTCATGGATTAAAAGGATAAAAGTGGTAGCTTTAATGTAAAAGAGGCTTAATGGGCTTAATTAATGGTTAATTGTGCTTTTTCTAAAATTAGGGTTTAAAATAGTAAAAAGATGAAGGGAAGCCCTAATTGTAATGGAAACCCTAAAAGTGGACTAGAAACCCTAGGAAGCGAGCTAAGTTTAATAGATCTTGATGGCATGATCAATGATAGGAAAATTGGATGCCTATTTTAGGATCAACTTGATGTGTGCTTGCTTGGTTTCTTAATTGGTTGAATTATTTCTGCAATCAAGTCAGCTTGACAGGTATGTGGTTAATTATGGTTAATCATTTTAGTTTCCCAAAGGTTTTCCGGATGAATTGATCGCATTGATTGCAATTGACCAGTTTGGATGTGCATAATTGCAAATTATAAAGTCACTACGATTATCACAACTATAAATAAAGTGTGTATTCTCGCACCTACATGCCACCCTGATGGATGATGCAAAAAGGTCATGCCCAGGAGGGAAGACCAATGGGCACCATGAGAGGTGACCCCAGACACCAAGATCAGGAATGAGAAGGTGGTCTATGTTGCATGACTAAAGGGCACCATGAGAGGTGACCCTAGGCACCAAGCTCGGGATTGAGAAGGTGGCCTTAAGTCAAACCCTAAAGAGGGTATTCCAGGGTTAGGGCAAACACAGTGGAGATTAACACATTGAAAATGTAAATTGACTTGTTAATTACCTTGGTTGTGATAAATATTTTGTTAGCCATATTTGTGAAATTTTGGTTGTCCCCACATACCGGCATATTTCGATTTGCTGACTGACGTTTTGTTTGTCGGTGTTTTAGGTACAAGATTGAAAAGGACAAACAGTAAAGTGGCATATGTGGAATTAAATAAGAGTTAAAGTACAAAGGAGGATTAGTTATAATAGAATCCAGATGTGGATAGAAGTAGATATCCAAGTTTTTGAAAAAGGTATGCAAAGTTTTATTTTATTACAACCTTTCAGTTTAGTCGGTAGAATTTGATAATTGTTATTGATTATTTGTCAAACCTTTGATCTTGTTAATTGGGATAACGACTCCGAACTCTTGGTCTCCCTCACTTGGGGGTTACCAGGAGGTGGGGTCGTTATAATTGGTATCAGATCATAGGTTCCTCATTTAATCTTTAATAATTATTAAATTTTACAAACTCCGTAGAACCCAAGGGAGTTATTAGAGGATTTTCCGAAAGATAGAGGTGTCTAGAAAAGGATCACGTCCAGGGGCTGGCAAGATTTTCTTCCGCACATCTAGTCAGAATATGAGGACTCTCGGATTAGTGTGACTGCCTAGCCGAAGTCTCAGGATTTGACTTGAAATAAGATACCTTTAGGACTCTCTCATCTTGTTCATCCCTTCTCAATTGAAATGCTATTAAGGACCTTATGGATTAGGGTTTTCTCTATTTTCCTCACCCTCTTGAGGTATGGGTAAGGTTGATAAGGTTTAAGGAATCCTCCACCAAATTAATAAAAAATATGTAAATAAGATGTCATTAACATAAGCTTAATAGATTAAGCGTAAAAGAGTAGATACATGCTTAGGTCGTATGACGTAAGTTGTCATACCTTCAGGAGAGACCTGAGGTTAGACCTTCTTATCAGGAGGATAAGTAAAGAGAGTTAGTCTTGGAGGTAGAGATCTCCATTACAAGTAGAGACCTGGCACATCCTCTGAGAATGATGTTAACCCTAACCCTAAGTGAAGGTTAGAGAGAGAGAGATGACACAAGGAGTAGATGTCATGATAGACTAGGGTGAGGGTGGACATGCTTTTGGATGCCCATATGAGCCATGAGAGGTTGGATGACCTAGCACCTTTGGCAACCCAACCCTAGAAAGGGTCGTGCATGTTAGAGTGAAGGATAGCTCCTTCATTGATGAGGTTAGTGAAGAAACTATAGAAACCCTATGGGCTTATGCAAGTAGGGGATAACACACACCTAGAGTACATCAGTGGTGCAGTAGTAGGTTGAAACCCTAGCCAGTAAGTATGATGGATAGCTTATGAGATCACCATAAAGAGCTATGTATAACGTCGAGCAAATATAAGTTTGAACATAGGCTTTACCCATGTAGAGGTGTGCTTGTGAGCTTGATCCTTCATGGAGAGAGAACCTCTAGTAGTAAGGATGGATGTGGAGTTCGCTCTAGAGAGAGAAAGTAAGACCCAAGCAAGGAGGATGGAAGCTTAGATTCTGAGACATGAGGAACAGTGGGGAGTTGAGGATGATGCAACCTCAGTGGATGATAGTGGTTGCCTCGTGCTTGATTCTTGGAGACTGATGATATCTGGGTGGCCTTTAGAGGAACCAAAACCTAAAGAGAGGATAATGCTTCTGGAACCTATGTGCCTATGGTATAGGATTTTACCTGCTAAGATGAGACAAAGAGTGCCTTAGACCCTGAAGAGGCTTAGTAACAGGTTGTGAGGCCTTGTACCTTGTTGATTGTCCTTGAGGAGGACTCAACTCTGAAGTGTTGCTCGAATAAAAGGATCATGGGAAGCACATGACATACCTTGGACATGCTTGGTTCATAGTTAAAGGTTGAGCAGGCAGTTGGACAGCTGTTGCATAAAGAAATGGACCTAGGGTTCTTAGGCCTAAGAGGGGAAATGGTGTACCTAATGCTCATGATGAGATTTGAGTTTCTATAGATTCGAGCATGGTACTCCTCATGTTTATAGGAAAAGGAAACCCCTTAAGTTAAAGGTATGTTTGATAAACCCCTCACAACTAAGTTGGTCTAGTGTTGAGGATGAGAACAAGTGAGACCTAGCATGGTTTTGTAGGTGTCTGCTTGTGCCTTAGTAGCTTGCTAGGGCTAAGCATGCTCATGTGGATGCAGACCCTAAACATAAGGACGTTTGTGACCTTTGTTATTAAGGTGTAGTTTCCTCCCATCCTGGGAGAGGGACCCTTTTGTAGGGTGTATACCAGTTTTGTTGGTTTTGAGGTAACCTAAAGAGGTTTTAGAGGATCTTGAGAAGCTAAGCGAAGAGTACATGGTAAGATAATGAACCTATAGACTCGTAGATAACCATCTCTAAGTACATGTGGGTGTGTTACCATGGAGGTAATCGATATGGGGCCTGACTGAGGTAGGCGGGTTGACATGACCCCTATGAAAAGATGAAAGTCAACCCATGAATGCAGAGAGAGATGTTGAAGGCTTGGGTAAGGTTCTAAGTTTGACATGTACTATAATAGAATCCTAAGTCTATCCTAGGGTCTGGTGGGGATAAGACCGATGGAAGTAGGAGTTGCCTAATTCCCTAGTTTCACATGACCATAGGGTCGGGAGGTAACAACTATCATTGTCTGAGGACCATGAGTTAGGAGATTGATCACCTTCATGAACTCATGGAACCCAAATGGCAGATGAGTAGGGCACTCTCTGGATGCATAAGGGAAGAGGGATGACCCCAAAAGTGTCGGCACCCTATAGACCTAGAGGAGATGACCAAGGATTATGTGGTGACCCAAGTGGGTTTGA
Organism: Alisma plantago-aquatica; assembly: GCA_963693085.1. Classification (NCBI taxonomy): domain Eukaryota; kingdom Viridiplantae; phylum Streptophyta; class Magnoliopsida; order Alismatales; family Alismataceae; genus Alisma; species Alisma plantago-aquatica. Next base: position 1,103,133,791 of record OY856409.1, read on the forward strand.
GATCAGTTTACCATGGAAGTAACTTTGATATCGAAATGTTTGTGAAGCAGAGACATTTGTGGCACGTTTCAACTTAGATTTAAAGGTGTACTGGCAATGTGGGATGTACCATCTCTACTCTTGGAACAGGAAGAACTTTGTGTTTGGACGGCCGCCAAATTCTTATTTCCTCTTGTTATGGGAGTGAGAGATAGGACAATACGCATGCCATACACCAAGGGTAAAAATGATGTGAGTTGGAACATTGCTATAAGGTATGAGGATAGAGATGATAACATACCCTTATGGAGTGAATGATACATGGATGGTTTACAAACACTAAGAGAAATAAGGTAGTCACCTTATAATGATTTTTTTAGCAGGAGCTATGTGGAATTTTCCAGTTATACAAGGTTGAGTTCAAAAACCAATAGAATAAGCTCAGAGTTTTCTTGATGATGATAGACTTAGAGTTTGAGATGATAAGTGGAATACATGGAGGTGTATGTCTTCAACGTTACCTAACACCTAATGATGTGAAGTGGTAATGGATGCTCTGGATAAGATACAACTGCCTAGTTTAGATGGAGCTAGAAGAGGCTGTTAGGTTAACCCTCAGTTGGAAAAAGAGATAAGTTTGGCTAACACTTAGATGTAACAATATCAGTTGATCAAGTTAATGGTTGTTTGGTTAGCCATACTAGTCCTTGATGCAATGAAAGGATGGTGGTAGAACCTCAGATGCACTTCTTTGGAAAAGAAGGTGAAGAAACCCCGACTAGAATGGTTTAGGGTTTCTGAGGAATCAATCTTGAGGAATCATGACATGCAGGAGATCATGATACACCTTGGTACTACAAAGATAATAAGTGACAGTAGTACTTTGGATGCCTAAGATAAAGTTGCATGTGGTATGTTGCCATGCATGACAGAAGGTGAAGGACGAACACCCGTAACCCAGTGTATTGTTATAGTGGATAAAGAGTCCCCGAGAGGGAATGGGAGTTCATCAATATGGATGTGGTGGTAAGTCTCCCCTAGACCAAGGAAGGTCAAGATCCAATATGGGTTATGGTAGCTTGCCTTACCTAGATGACATGAGAAATAAAGAATATTGTCAAGGGACGGATTCAGTTGAACTACATATGAGAAAGAGATGGTTCACCTACACCATGATGTGAGTTCAAAAGTTCTTGAGTATAACCTAAAGATTCACTTCCATGAGGTGTAAGTAGATACATGAAGAACTCGATGTTAGTATAGTTTATCACCCCTAACTAATGGTTAGTATGATCCAGACTAGAGGGTCTGATGAGAGCATGTGTGCTCATTCAGGGTGATACCTGGAGACAATTATTGTCTTCTATAAGTTGTGATGATAACCACCATAGCCAGTATCAGGATGTAAAGAAGCTCTGTAAGGGAGGTTGTGTCGGTTACCACTTCATTAAGATGATGATGGTGGATGGAACTCACAAAGGTCAGAGAAACGACCATGGTGTGTGCAGATGAAGTCGCTTTGATCATGTAGTGGATGAAAGAGAGCCCAGGGACGACATGAGTCGTGAGATGATACAAAGCAGACTGACATGCAATTCACTGTGGGAGAATATGTGATGTGAAAATCCGACCCCTCTAAGTTATAGCTAAGAGAGAGTTGAGTCCCAACTGTATGATCCATTTGAGATGGATTGGTGGAGAAGGTTATGTTCGACCTTTCCCCTCAGGATAAGTAATGTGTGATGAGTACTATGTCTGGTCTAGAGCAATATTTGAGGTACCCAAGCCATGTGCTGAGCCCTGAACCTATTCAGCTTTATGAGAGGCTGAATTGTCCTGAGTCGCCTATGAGGGTATGATATACCAAGATAAGAAAGAACTCAGATGGAAGAATATGAGATGATGAAGGTTCTTGGGAAGAACCATGGAAAGGGTGAGGCTACATGGGAGCCATGATTGACATAAGAAAGGCTTATCCTATTTTTTGTTTGCTTGAGGGAATTTTGAGGGCAAAATTCCTATAAGAGGGGAAGGATGTTACAACCCCAACTTTTGGGTTCTTTTGGTGAGAAATGTAATTTCTCATATTAAAGATATTGGAACAAATAACGATAAAATTTGTTTTGAATAAATGAGTTTCGTTTACAATAGCCTTGTTGGTTGTTTTGTGGGCTTTATTGGCTATTGGGCCCAATAACAAGAAAACGACAAAAGAAACTCCATTATTTGAATAAATAAGAAAATGGAGAAAAGAAAATGTGGAAACCTCTAGAAGGCAAAATAATATGATCCAAAGTTGGATTTTGTGCCTCTTGGGATCCTTGGGTTCCAAGGAGTCCAAAGTTGCAAAGAAAATGCAATAAGAAAAGAAAAGATCAATTAAGTATTTCTTTATTAAGAAAGAAATTGAAAACAATGATAAATGTGGGAAATAAGTGGAAAGAGGTATAATTGAGTTATCCTTGGTGGTATCCCAAGGATTCCTAATGTTAAAAGGAATACCAATGAGGAAAATAAAAGAGAAATAAAGAGGAATCCTCAAAAGGAGATATTTTAATAAGAAATAAACAAGATAATGAGAAATAATGGATATAGATGCATCTAAAAGGATAATGAGTATCCATTAAAAAGGATTTCAAAATATTTGAGTTTCTTGGGATCCAAGGAGTCCCAATGAATAAAAAGAAAGAAAAAATACCTATAATAGAAAATAAGAAGATAATGTGAATACATAATTAATGGATTATGTGGTATTGTTAAAAAGGAAGTATTTTCTATTAAAAGAAAATATAATTTCGTGACCAATGGGTTAAAAGTCAAGCAATAAAGAGAATAATGGAAAGGATTTTCGTATTCCTAAATATCCAAATAATAAAGGATATCAAAAAGATAAAGAAGAGAGAGAAGATTTCTTCACAATGAAGGAATGTGGTTTCCTATTAGACGAGGGATTTGTTTCCCCTTATATGAACGTCTTGGGGCATGGATACCCTCCCCTATATAAGGGGTAGATCCCATGGTCGAGTTTGAAAAGGATCCCACACACCCCTCTCTTTCTTTCTTCATCTTCTTCATCTTCCTCATGCAAACCCTAACCTTAAGCTTAACTCTATCCCTGGAGCCACAGAGGGAGCTTGAAGGAAGTCTAGACACCCCTCCCTTTAAATCCACATGACTACGTTACCAGTTCTGGAGGAACCCTCATCCAAGTCACTTGCAACTCATCTGCAAAGAACCAAGTTTCATAGACCTAATACTCCTGTCCTCAGCCATTTCACACATGGCTGGAGACTGTGCTGGATGTGACGGGGAGTGGCGGAGTCAGGGATATGGATTTCGGCGAAGCTCCGGGCCTGGAAGTGGAGGGAGGTGACCAGATACAGCTATAGTTGGCCGTCGTTAGGGTTGCTCGCGAGGTGGAAGATGAGCTGGGTTATTTTGACAAAATTTCCTCTCCTAAGCATGAAGAAGTGGGTAGCCACACTGAGGGTATTTTGGTAATTCGGTTATAATATCAAAGCAGGCTGTGTTGCATGCATGAAGCGACGTGGCTTCCTCTGGTTGGTCCAAAAAGGTAACTTTTGCAAAATTCATAACTACATATCCGTAGCTCGGATGGATACACATAAAAGATGAAAATTGCTCAAAAGAATGAGATGAATTCATTAAAAATGGTTTTAGAGGCTAATTCATCTTGATATTCGAAAAGTAGTGTAAGTTATCAACTTTAATGAATTAAAGATTAAGAAACCCTATTTTGAGATGATTAATGTATTTAGTAAGGGTTTAATGGATGATTAAAGTTGATATTAACCCGTTTACTGTAAAAAGGTGCATTAAGAATAAAAAGGATGAACTTTGCATGTAATTAGTTTAATTTAGAAATTCATGTGCATAAATATGCTTTAATGGGCCTTGAAACCCTAATATTAGTAAATGTGACTCATAATGGTTTTAATTATTCAAAGTCATGAATAAAGCCGAGATATGATAATCCCAAACTATTTCAAGTATAAAATTTCATCATTGTGGATAAATACCCATAATGTAGTAATTAGGGTTTTGTAATAGATAAAGGTAGAATTAATGACAAATAGAGTTCATATGTGATTTAGATCATAATGAACTATGAATTGATGATAATGAGCATAATGATCTTGTTATGGATTAAAAGGATAATAGTGGTAGCTTTAATGTAAAAGAGGCTTAATGGGCTTAATTGATGGATAATTGTGCTTTTTCTGAAATTAGGGTTTGAAATAGTAAAAAGATGAAGGGAAATCCTAATTGTAATGGAAACCCTAAAAGTGGACTAGAAACCCTAAGAAGCGAGCTAAGTTTAATAGATCTTGATGGCATGATCAATGATAGGAAAATTGGATACCTATTTCAGGATCAACTTGATGTGTACTTGCTTGGTTTCTTAATTGGTTGAATTATTTCTGCAATCAAGTCAGCTTGACAGGTATGTGGTTAATTATGGTTAATCGTTTTAGTTTCCCGAAGGTTTTATGAATGAATTGATCGCATTGATTGCAATTGACCAGTTTGGATGTTCATAATTGCAAATTATAAAGTCACTATGATTATCACAACTATAAATAAAGTGTGTATTCTCGCACCTACATGGCACCCTGATGGATGATGCAAAAAGGTCAAGCCCAGGAGGGAAGACCAATGGGCACCATGAGAGGTGACCCCAGACACCAAGCTCGGGAATGAGAAGGTGGTCTATGTTGCATGAATAAAGGGCACCATGAGAGGTGACCCTAGGCACTAGCTCGGGATTGAGAAGGTGGCCTTAAGTCAAACCCTAAAGAGGGTATTCTAGGGTTAGGGCAAAAGCGGTGGAGATTGACACATTGAAAATGTAAATTGACTTGTTAATTACCTTGGTTGTTATAAATAGTTTGTTAGCCATATTTGTGAAATTTTGGTTGTCCCCACATACCGACATATTTCTTTATGCTGACTGACGTTTTGTTTGTCAGCATTTTAGGTACAAGATTGAAAAGGACAAACACTAAAATGGCATATGTGGAATTAAATATGAGTTAAAGTACAAAGGAGGATTAGTTAGAATAGACTCCAGATGTGGATAGAAGTAGATATCCAAGTTTTTGAAAAAGGCATGCAAAGTTTTATTTTATTACAACCTTTCAGTTTAGTCGGTAGAATTTGATAATTGTTATTGATTATTTGTTGAACCTTTGATCCTATTAATTGGGATAACGACTCTGACCTCTTGGTCTCCCTTACTTGGGGGTTATCGGGAGGTGGGGTTGTTACAAAACTTCTCCAGGAATGACCCCTAGAGGGTCAGTTGGGCAACTTGAGACTCTGTCTGGGGTGCCTTCATCTCTACTAGGAGGAAAAGAGGCAGGAGTGGAGGTCGGGGGTGTGGAGTACACGTTCTTTGACCACGTCATCATGACAGTTAGCTTCTTCAGATGCTTGGGATTATTTTTTGGTTGACCTATAATCGTCCCTTCCGGGGGCTGTTAACTAGATGCTAGGCAGGAGATTTGAGACCCTCACACCTTTTGATTTGTCATGACATTGCCCAATTGAGTCTGATATGTCATGATCATTTGCTAGAGTGTCTTCACTAGATCTTGTGTTGGTGCCGACTCTATCTGCAATGGTGTAGGTTGATTCAGATTTTGATACTGCTGCCCCTACTGGTAGTTTCTGCTGGGAAAATTGAATCTATAATTTTCCTAGTTGCGCGGGCCAATGTAGTTTGATCACACTCTAGGTTGAATAGATTGCAATGAGGTCTTCTGGTTTGGACTCTTGGCTCTAGCTAGATTCCTGTATTGGAAACTCAGATGGTTTTGAGCTTGATTCGGATTATGATACTCCCGACTAGGATAGTATGAATTGAATTCATGTCTTCGATTTGAGTAACAATGTACTACTGCTCTTCTTCATGCTCATGGAATGCAACATACAATTGTTGACAGTGAATCATACTATGATCTACTGCATGGCAGAATTCACAAAAAGGCACAATGATTTGAGCTTGAGGCGTCTGGTTCTTCCTCTCAATGCACTGAATGGTTTTTTGAGGTTATCCTGTTTGAGGGAGTAAGATTTTAGTGATTCAGATTTGGATTTGAGTTCTAAATGATACTCCCCATAGATACCTTAAGAACGCCTTTATTCGAGGGTCTAGTCCAATGAGTCTGATTTTCGACCGCAAGGTTGACTATTTTTAATGCACTGTCAAAGATCTGCCGCATGAAGTTTCCATTAGAGGAAGAGTCGAGGAACTTATTTTTCTCGCCGTCAACACCCTGATAGAAACATTCAATGATTCGATTTTTGGGGATTCCATGATGTGGGCACTTAAGTAAGAGTTCATTGAATCATTCCCATGCTTCATATACAGATTCTTCAGACACTTGATTGAATCTTGTGATCTATCCTTGATCAAGTATGTCATCAGAGGTGGGTCAAATTTCTCTAGAAATTTATTTTCTAGAGCTTCCCATGTAGTGATTATCCCCTCCCCAAAGGCCACTGTACCACTCTATAGCTTTGTTGGTAAGAAAGTATTTGAAAAGTTGTAGTCACGTGACGTTGTCAGTGGTGCTGGATGGCTTCATCATCAAGCTAAGGTCGATGAATTTGAAGAGATGTTCCCGACAATCATCTGTAGTCCTTCTAGTGAAGGTGGAATATTGTAAGAGGCTGACCCACTGGGCCCTGATCTTGATCAATTCACTTGGATGTTGGACTGGGTGAGTCAATTCGGTGCCTTTAGAGATAGAAAAATCCCATAATTCTTTGGGGCGTTTTGCGGCTTGGGAGGCTTCTAACTTGGTCTTGAATTCAACTTCTGCCTGCATCCTAGCTTCTGTAGTGAGTAATTCTTGTTAGTGCACGTTAGCCACTTCAATTTGCACTTGAATTGCTACTTCCGCAGCTGTTGCATCTGCCATGGTCTTTTCCTTGGTAAGTCTTTTGAGAGTTCTCTTGATTTTAGAATCAAACACCAATCCTGAGTCAAAATCTTTGGATCTTCGCATATGCTAGGAGTACTTGAAAAGAGGCAGACCGATCATGATTTAATGAGTTAAGTTCTAGATTGTTTTCAATGATATCAAACATAAAAAGCAAACCCTAATTACACTTATACTTCTAGAAATATATAACTACCATTGTCCCCAACAATGTCACCAATTTTTAACGAGGCTCCACATGTCGCACCAATAAAATCCCTAAAAGAATAGCTCTTAGGTTTAACCGAGAGTAGTGCATTAATTCTCCACTCCACACAAGTGGAAGTCTTATTGCATTATACTTTAGGGTCAAACCCAAAGGACAACCTTTTTAAGCAGTTATATATTTAGAAATCCTAAGAATAATATTTAACATCGAGAAATTGGATGATCGATTAAACTAAATTGTTTCTAGTAGAAACAAAGATTGAAGAGGTAAATAAATAATAAGAAAAAGGACCAGGGCATGGGATTTTTCTTTCCAAATCCTACATAATTATCCAAGTGAGATCTAACTCCTCAAGAGTGTTTTACTAAATAGAGTCTTGGCTACTGCACCATCATGGGATACAAGTCGTTGCTTGGATTAGACTCCCATGGAACCAACCAAACTCGAAACCCAAGTTCCTAATTTATTCCGACTGGAGTCTCTCACTATGGCTGACCATTATCGGCAAGTTAGCAGATCATAACTAAGTCACCTCACTATCCCTTCCTAACACTTCAAGGGGATAATAAGATTGTTCTGAAGTTCTAATCATGTTTACAACAACCTACACAACCATGATTATAACAAATATGCAAAGCAAGTCGTCAATTTGCAAAACAAGGAAATAAGCAAAACGATACTTTATTTTGAAATAGTATTGTTGATTATAGATACATAATAGGATAAAATACGGGCTGTTAGGGCTAGTCCCCATGCCCTAGAACAAGTGAGAGACAACAATGGAAAGATAAAAAGAACAATGGAGGGGGCCATGACACTTTGTGCAGGAAGACCAATCTCTCCACTACGGTCACCGCCTCCTCACTCCTTGCTAAGGTTTGTGCTGTGCAATGTGGATTCTAATCACTGATCAGAGACCCTTTAGAATGGATGATAATGGTTTCCTTTTATAGATGCATTATTTGCTACCAAAACATTAATGCTAAATACTTGATATCAAAGACAACTAATTTGCATGGCCCATACTCGGTCCAACAGGAGACTCACATATGCTTTAAATTTGTACCTCACATCCTGTTCTCTATTGATCAGTGTGGATTGTACCAGAGTAGGCTGAATGCTAAGAGTGCACTTCAAAATTGAAGAATTTGGAAGACTCCTATAGAGAGTGGCTTGAGTTGGATGTATGGAAAAGCCAATCTATTGATTGGGTGGTTGGAAGGTATACAATGGAAAGATTATGGAGCCTTCCTTCCCTTGAGGTTTGACTTCATGAGGGCTTGATCATCCATCTGAGCATTGAAGTATATTTTGGCTAGTTCTGCCTGAAAAGTATATGAAACACACTAATTCAAGGAAAGGAAAGATAGTTGCATTTAAGTCAATCTAAAGCTAAAACTAGGAAATAGGAACACAACAACCCCTAAAAAGTGAATAAAATATCATGCAAAGATGGTTATAAATATACTCATCACTCTACCACCCACATCAATTAAACCCATATCAAGGAAAAGTAAAGGATTCTCATGGCTCTAAATGCCATGCCGAACTATCTTGATAATCACAACTTTCATCAAAGACCATAGTATAACACATAAAGGTATTCATGTTTGAGATTCTAAAAAACTACTCAGATATTGATAAATATATAGAAATAATACTATCTCTAAAATGGTTATAAATATACAATTTTGATTAGAAAGGTGTGTGTCATCAGGTCTTGGAAGTGTGGTTTTCTAATCTTAGGTCCGATACTTATAATTTAGTAGTGATTGTTGTTTAATAATGAATTATCATCATAAAAGTACATATTTCTAAATAAAATTCAAGTTATCTCACTAAACTTCATTATTGATTTGGACTTTATTTTATGTGCCTAATCATGATAAGGATTTAGTGCTTCATGAATATTTGTTAGAGGCCAATTATGAGGCCTAATAACCATACTATAAATGTGGGGATTTGAATACTGATAATTCATTTATAAAAAAATCATGTTAGGCTTGTAAAGATGTGATAAACAATTTTCATCTTCTTTGAGGTTGATGGTCATGTTATAAATATAATAATTATGTTCATAAACTAGGTATCAAATTCCAAACCCTCAAATGTTGAAGCCCTATTAGAAGTTTCCATGATGTTCATATAAATTTTTAATGTTGATTATGGTTCTTTGAACTTAATTAATGATTTAGCCTAGTAGCATAATAAAGAAACATGGGTTGGTTTATGATCAACCCATATGAATAAAAAAACTCTAAGAAGGTCTGAATGTCAAGAATTGTGTAATCCTAATAGATTCATTGTTATTTTCCTTGATTGTGATTTTATTAGGTTATAGGTGATATCAAGTAATGCTTTGTTATATATGAACCAAAGATACGTGGAAGTATCACTCTTAACTTAATTTTAAGACTTATTTATTTTAATATCAAGTTACAACCTTGTAAGTATGTTGAATTATAGTTGAGTATATACATTGTGCTTCTTTATGTTCTTTATGTCCATATATGATAAAGTATGAAACCTACATATTTTAGTAGTATTGATGGTTCCTAATTAGAGTTGGGCCCTTGGATTGCTTTTCTGATCTTTCCCACATGCAATACACTTGATTGAGGTTGCTTAGTGATCTCCGTTGTGTTAGTGTATATGCCCTAGAAGCCAATCATATAGGGATATTCATTACTTTTGATTTGATTAATAAATGCAATTCCAATTTTTTGATGCACATATAATTACTATGGTATTAATGTACATAATAAATGTCCTTAGAATGATTAGTTCAAAGACATGGGAGTTCAAGTATGTGGCTTGAACATGAGATCCTAATGGATGCTAAGAACAATATTATTAGGTGGGTCTCATCAAGTATTATTGAGGATCTCCATTGTACAACAATAACACATATGAGGCTAGTATGTGTGGTGAGTGATCACCATGTCTCATGGGTCATAGGTATTAGATACCAAGTTAGACACATATGTACTTGATAGAGAACAAGTGTAATGGACATGTCCAACTTGAGAGTGATTTGTGTACCATTATATGATGGCCATAATCAACTCCCATATGCGACAACGGTGATGTGGTCCTTTGACCTGAAGTCACTACAATGGTGATATGACAACCATCATGTTTTGGCACTACCCTTGAAGAAGGTTTCCAAAAAGGAAGTGATTGGGTGTGATGAGAATCCTACTGCACATTGTGACTGATGTAGAAGGAAGTTTTCCCTTTCATATAATAAAAGCAATATCCAAGGCCTCTTGATAATGAGACTAGAGAAATATATGACCATACTCATGTGAGTAAGTATATGATGTTGAGCTATATGCATCATGTTGGTCTACTTGGAGATCAAGGAACTTAGATTGAATGTAAAGAGGATGACATGTCCGTGCATCTAGTTCAATTTGGATATTTGTGACAAAAGGATGATACAACATTGTAAAACTAGTTGTTGTTGGTTTTGTATTATCTATATTATCCTATTGCTTAGGCAACAATGATGTGTAGATACACACCGCTCATTGCCTATGGATCTTAATACTTTTTAATGAATCCATTACCTATGTAGACCTTATTGTAATTTTTATTATAAATCCAGGGACCTGAAAGCAAGTTTCTAGCACCTGAATAAAATATGGACCCAAATTTAAGAAATAAGTTTCCATAAGCCAGGGAGTCCATAGTCTGGAAAAATTAGGGTTTAAGAAACCCCAAATCTCCACTCCTCTATATATGATATTAGTGGAGGCCTTTAAGAAACACACTCAGATTCTGTTATTGTTGCCTCTAAGGTTTGAAAAATCCTAAGAGAAACTTAGAGAGAGAAAGAGAGAGAGGAGGAAACTAGAAACTCTAGCTATCTTTGAGAACTTATGTGGATACTGTGAAGATGATTTTGCACATCAAATTCGTGTTGGATGAAGATCTTCATCTGTTACACATGAATCGAGGAGGCAACAAAAGAATTCAATTAACCATAGGTGTTGATGAAAAAATGACACAATCATGATCTAAGTCAAATTCAAGTGAATTTCTTTTGTAAAGAAGGTAAAGGAAATGATGGACACACAAATAAATTTCATAAGTGTTGGGCGTTGGTCGATTCTGATTGCACCTAGAGGAATTGAGAGGCACAAGGAGATAGCAATCTCCACCTTAGGTAGTTACATTATTGAGATAAATTTGGTCTCTTCTTAAGCATGTGTATTGAGTACTACATGCAACCTTACATTAATGTAAGATAATAAAAGAAACATATCCTTAGATAAGGAATATGTGTGACCCAAAGTGGAAAGTATGGCAAGAGATATTATTGCTACTATAGGGACACACATTTTATCTCAACAAATTGGGAATGTAATAGGATTTGAGGGTTGCTATTACTTGTATGTCATTAAGTTTTTGTTTGGACAAGAAAGAGTTTTTCTTTTGTTGTTAAAAACAAATGTTGTTCACTTTACTTGGATGACTTCCTATATGGTGTATCCTGATATCTCTACAAATTGGGAACTGTAATAGGATTGTATTATTTGTATGCCATTAAGTTATCGAGAGAGTACTTTATTCCTTATCAAAGACAATTGTTGTTAATTTACTTGGACGACTTCCTATATGGCATTTCTTAATGTCTTACGATATTGGATCCTAAGGCACATGAGTATAGTATAAATACCAATTGGCTTAAACTTTATGACTCAAAAATGACTTACCTTTAGCATTGTCGCTTGGTTGTAAATACATGATACACATTTCTAAACTTCATATTGGATGGATACTTAGACTTGTTTGATTTTGAACCTTTCAAGATATGGAAATCATGTTTGTTGGAAAAGATGACAAATGTGACTTTTACTAGAAGCAGTGAAAGAACATATGAACGTATAGAACTCATAACATTGATGTAGTTAGTCCTCTTAGTTCAACAACTAAAAGGATGGTTGAAATACTTCATCCCATCGATTGATGCATTAAATAGATTTAGACTTGTATCAAATACAAGTTAGAAACCCTTAAAACTTTCAACGACTTCAATAATAAAGTATAGATACAAGTTGGAAACAATAATAAGATTCCTTGATTAGATTAATGTGGTAAATATTTATGCCAAGTGCTTGAGGGACTTCTCAGGGAGTGTAATATTGTATTGACTCCATCTAGAATTTCATAAGAATATTGGTGTTTCATAGAGAACAAATCACACATTGTAGGGCATGGTGTGGTCCATGATGAGCCAAGCCAGACTTCCTAACTCCTTCTGGGAACATGCTCTAGAAATCACAACGTTTACACTCAAACACATTCCTTCTATATTGGTTCCAAAGATACCATATGTGATATGGACTGTAAAACGTCCCAATATGTCTTTCATGAAGGTTTGGGGTTGTGAAGCTTATGTGAAGCATTTATATCCTGATAAATTGACCCAAATTTGACAAGTTTTATTTTGTCAGGTATCCTAAGGAAATTAAGGGATAATATTTCTATATTACCTCCCAGAACACAGTGTTGCTAGAATTGATACCTTCTTAGAGAAGGAGTTCATCTTTAGAAATACCAGTGGGAGGAAAATAGAATCTGAAGAAGTTTGAGATACACAAAATGACAATGAACCTAAAGAGGAAGATGAGGAGGCATCACAAGTTGTTGTGACACATCTGCCCCCTCAACAAACACAATAACCTTATATCTCTAGTAGGACTCGCCATGAGCTAGAGAGATTTAGATTTCTCATGACTTAACATGGAGAGGTATTAGTCATGGATCAATATGATCCAACCACCTACAAGGAAGATATGGAGCGATCATAATATAGTAAATTATGTGAGGCCATGAAATCCAAAATGGGCTTCATACCAGCCTCTTCCAGGCCCCAGATGAGGAACATCAGTTCATGAGCCTGTTCAGTAACCGACTTTCCAAGTTTACCAACAAGGCATGGACCTTGATGGAACCACATGAAGGGGTAAAACTAAGCCTAGAAATTTTAGGCCTGACCTGATTGACCTAATCCAAAATTTGACATGAAATGATTGACATTAAACCCAAAAATGCTCATTTAGATCCAAACTAAAATTCAACAATATGTGAAAATTATATTTGTAGGGACCCGAGTGACCTGAACTTGACCAGTTCAACTTGAGAGTAACCTAAAATGACCTAAAACAAGCCTTTTTATGAATTTTTATTAGATATATCTAATATGGGTACATCATAACATTTTTGACATGCCATATATAGAATGTTAAGTTCAAAAATGTCATAGTTTTGCACGCTGCATACATTTATAGTAGAAACCTAATTTGACCCGACCCAATTGCAAACCCTAGGTAAAACCCATTGGGGCTAAATGGGCCTTCTAGAAGAAGACTGACATGGATGAAAATGTACAAACCTACAAAGGGAGACTAATGTCTAAAGGTTTCATACAAGTTCAAGGTGTTGACTATGATGAGCTCACCAATCGCCATGGTAAAGTCCATTAGGATCATGCTAGCCACTGTAGTATACCATAACTATGAATCTGGCAAATCATGGTCAAAACTACATTTCCTTAATGGGAATGTTCTTGAGTATGTGTACATGACACATACTAAAGGTTTTGAATCTCAAAAGGATGCTGGAAAGACTTAGTAGAAGCCACCTATATTATAGATATCAAGATCTATAGATATAGATTTAGAAAGCTTCTTGGATTATGTCAAAGTGCATACATTGACAAAGTGTTGAAACAATTCAACATACAAGAGTCTAAGAAAGGGAACTTACCCATGTCTCATCGAGTAAGTACTTATAATGCCAATTGTCCCAAATATTTGAAATAAAGGGACCACATGAGTAAGATTCCATATGCCTATGTGATTGCATTTACCATGTATGTAATATTATGTACACGTTCATACATCTCATATGCATGTAGTGAGAGCATCTTAAGTACTTGAGAAGAACTAAGGATTCTTTCCTGATATAGGGAGGTGAGGAAGAGTTGGTTGTAAGGGGTTACACTAATACAAACTTCCAAACCAACAAAGATGATTTTTTAGCACAATTTGGTTATGTGTTTTTTTCTTAATGGTGGTGCTTTTAGTTGGAAGATTTCTAAGAAAGTGACAGTAGCTGACTCTATAATAAAAGCTGAATACTGCTACATTAAATGTTGTAAAGGAAGATGTGTAGATGAAGAAGTTCATCTATGAACTTGAAGTTGTTCCTAGTATTGCAAACACAGTTGAACTATATTGCACAAGCCAAGTATCCCATACCGCACCAGTGTTCCAAGCATATTCTTCGGAACTTCCATCTCATACGAGAGATTGTTAAGAAAGGGGATGTCAAGACTAGCATGGTGCCAACAAAGAGCAAGATTACTGATCCCTTGATAAGAGCATTATCATAGCAAAAACATGATGGTCATGTTAGATCACTTGGTATTAGATATGTGAGTGATTGGACTTAGGGCAAGTGGGAGATTGTTGGTTTATACGCCCTAGAAGAAAATCAGTATATGATGCTATGGGGATATCTTTTACTTTTGATTTAATTACTAAAGACAATTTTGATTTATTGACACACATTTAATTACTATGATATTAATGTACATAATATATTTCCTTAGAATGATTAGTTCAAAGCCATGGTACTTCAAGTACGTGACTTGAACATTAGATCCTAATTGATGCTAAGAATGATATTCCTAAATGTCGCTTGTCAAGTATTTTTGTGGATTGGACAACAATAATACATGTGAGACTAGTATGCGTGGTGAACGATGACCATGTCTCATTGGTCATAGGTATCAGATACCATATCAGAAACATAGATACTTGTTAGAGAACAAGCACTCTAGACATACCCAACCTTGAGAGTGATTGATGGACCGTTATATGATGGTCATAATCTACTCTTAAATGTGATAGTGGTGTTGTGATCCTTTGACTTGAATTTACGATAAGGGTGATATGACAATCATAATGCTTTGACACTGCCCAAAGTGATCTTGAATAAGATTTCCATGAAGGGAGTGATTGGGTGTGATGAGAATTATGCTACACATTGTGAATGATGTAGAAGGAATTTGTCCCTCCCATATAAAAAGAGAGATTTTCAAGGACTCTTGATAAGTGAGACAAGAGAAATGCATGGCCATGATCATGTGAGTCAATATACAGTACATATGTATCATTCGATAATACCTAGAGATCAAGAAACTTAGATTGAACATAATGAGGATGACATGTCCATGCCTCTAGTTTGATCTGGATATCTGTGACAAAAGGATCATACAACATGGTAAAATTGGTCATTGATGGTTTAGTCTTGTCTAACTAATCCTACTATTTGGGTAGAAATGATATGTATCTAGCATCTCTTATTGCTTTTGGATCTTATTATTGATTAATTAATCCATTATCAACATAGTATGGTGCCTACAGGGTCACACACACTGAGATAGCTTGAAGAAAGGCTGATTTTGACCTTATTGTAATTGTTATAATAGATCTAGGGACCTAAAAGTAATTTTCAAGGACCTGAATAAAAAATGGACTCAGGCTTACAAAACAAGTCTTCATACGTCAGTGAGTCCACACTTTTGCCAAAAGGGTTTAAGAAACCCTGACTCTCCACTCCTCTATTTATATGATATAAGATGAGGCCTTTAAGGAACACACTCATATTCTCCCATTGTTGCCTCCAAGGTTTGAGAAACCCTAAGAGCGACTTAGAGATAGAAAGAAGGAGAGGAGACTAGAAACTCTGGATGTATTTGAGCACTCACATGGATATTCCTTTTCAAACTTAGGGGCACAATGTGCCATGGGTAATGATTCTACTATGGTGCCGCAACTTTACAAGCTGATCCTAAGTAATCGTTGTTGTTCATTAGCCGTGGAGATGAGTTCACACATCGAATTCATTTCAGACCAAGGTCTTACCGGCAACATGTGAATTGAGGAGCGGACAAAGTGATGCAATTTTCCACTTGTGTTAACAATAGAATGACACAATCCACCATGCACACAAATTGAGGAGAAGGTATCCCCAATGGATTCCTACAATATGTGACCTAGGGAACACAAATTGAGGCGAAACATCTCTACACAGGACAACATGATCTGCCATACATGATCATGATAGATCAATGTGATCCTATAGAGTATACCTTATGTCAGATCTTGGGCCAATAGAGCCATCTCTGTGACCTTGGGATTTGTACAAGGCATTGATAGATTCCCACGATCTGCTGACTTTCATCGGAGGATTGTCGCAATTATGCATTGATTTTTTTTTTTGCATGCATCCCAAGGCGACTCTAGAGTACCGAAACATCATAAAGGAGTTGTGATTGCTGATCCCACAAAATTCAAGCAAGTCATAGATTGGAGGGTCCATATCTACACCAAGCATTACATTTTGAGTTGTTGGAATCTCTTCCATGATAAGGCGTAAACTTGTAAATCCTAATTTGGTATTATTGCATTAGATGGCTCCTACTCAAAGGATTCTCAGGAAAAGTTTTTATTCTGATGCATTTTCTGCTCCCGAGATTTCAATACCTCATGTTCTAGATATATAGAGTGTGATGGCTTCATATTATTCCCTAAAGATTATTATTTAAAAATATGCTTATGTTTATTTAGAAACCTAAATATAATATGAAATGTGTGCTACGCTTTTTCCTATTGAAATTTCACTTTCATATAAGAATGTGTTTATTATTGCAATATTTCCAAGTAATTTATGTTTCATTTTTTTACTACGTAAGGCATCACATACTCAAAACCATCATGTCGGTGTATTCTTTATTTTCTAGTTTTAGGTTCAAATCCAATTTAGGATGAAGGACTTGGGATGTGAACTGAGAAAAGATTAGGCGTATCACTATTGTTGATCCCTTGCCAGCCGCACGCACACATTTATGATATCGTTGTAACAATGTCATTCAATTTTTAACAAGTAATGTAACTTCCATATGTGTGTACATTCGAATTTTTATACAAGAAATTTTGAATGCATGTGCTATATATATCATTTGGTTATTGTAATCTTTGATACAATTAGTCCACAAATTTGGTGCTTGTCTCTCATCCTCTTGCAATCTAGGAAGGAAAAAAATCCATGGTCATTACAAATATGATGCTAATCATGACATGAAATTAATGATGTTAATGTGCTCATTCAAATAAATGATGATTAAAGAACAAATTGTGTATGAGTAAATCCTGTCAACCTTATATTAAGGTGAAATGTGTGACCCTGATGGTGTTGAAGCTTGGTGTTATGTAGTTGTAGGATTCTTAGCACAGTAACCTAAATGAAGTGAATGTTTGTTTCTGTCACCCATATTTGAGAGAACTTGAATTTTATGAAAGAAATTACTTTTAAGGAGAAGTGATTCTAATATATTGGCTTTTTGGAGTTTTACACCTTTGTGAATCTAAATGTAGATATGATAAGAAATGATGTTCAAACCTTATAAGGGGGTGAAATGACTATGATTATGTATTTTATGACACTATAACTGGTTATGGATGATGCATCTAAATATTTGATGTTGATGAAAGATGAGGTGAAATAAATTGGATGAACAATCTAATGAAAATGTGATTAAATACCCACAAATATAGTTGATGACCTATTTTGGTATGTAATTAGGTCATCAACCTTGTATCAAGGTTCACTATGATTGGTTATATGTATTATTATCTTTTGTGGTTTTTCATGGAAATCTATCGGTGAATAAATTTTTATGTAAGTAACCTTTGAAAATATACCAAATCAAGAAATATATTTAAATGATCTAGAAATTTTTTTTAGTTCAATTTTTTCAAGGAGTTCAAATTGATATTTAACAATATATAGAAAATTTTCATATAGTTCATATTTGTTGCATATCAGATATTAATGTTTGAAGTTTAAAAGAGACACTAGAAGAATGTACTAGGATTTTTGAAGAGTAGGTATTTATGTGGATAGTTGGATTCTCATGCAACGACTGACCCAAGTGAGGAGAAACCTAGACTCATGCAGTAGGATCCTCAATACGGACCACCCTGGGATGATGATCTCCAACATGGTGACCTAGAATTCATCATGTACCTCCTAGTTGGGCAAACAATTTCTCTGATCCTTCTCACTAGACAACAATGAAACCAAAAGTAGTTGGAAATTTATGGATGTGGGTTTATATTCAGAATGGTACACTCATCTAGTGACCTATTTCATATGACATGAGGTAGTCTCTAGAAGGAGAATGGAACTTAGGAAGTCCTCCCCTCTCCCCTTCAACTATAAAACAAGGGGGGGTTATGGGTTGTAGAAGAGAAATGATACTCGGGGTAGGTATTTGCATAAGAAGAGAAAGTAGAATTGGGAAAAGCTAGGAGAGTATTTGATCGTTTGTTTAGAGGGGATGCTCGTAGTATATGAAGATAGGTCCAGCTAGTCAACTGAAGGGGGTTCTGGTTGATGTCATAGTCGCCCCATGCATAGGTGACACTTATTAGTTCATGGAGGAACTGCAAAGATCTGAGATGCCTCCTTCACATTGGGATAAAGGAGAGAAAATTTCCCATTTTTCTCTCTATCGTGGTAGCATTTTCCTTGAGGATATTAATGATCTTGTGCTATTTTCCTCCACACAAGGTGCAACATTGAAGAGGAAGTATGGTACATTACCTATAACCATTTCTTCCTAGTCTCTCACTCTTCCTTGGTCTGGAGCTACTACAAGGGCTCTTCAGAGACCCTTGCCATGGTGGAGCCCTACATACATACTAAAAA
The DNA here is from genome assembly GCA_963693085.1 of Alisma plantago-aquatica. Lineage (NCBI taxonomy): Eukaryota > Viridiplantae > Streptophyta > Magnoliopsida > Alismatales > Alismataceae > Alisma > Alisma plantago-aquatica. Next base: position 1,103,152,736 of record OY856409.1, read on the forward strand.
AAAATGTAAGAAAGAAGGGGAAATGTGAAGCATTCACTTGACGTGAGTCTAGCTTGGTTGGATGAATTAGTTGCCGCCTAAATGCTCACTTTGACTAGACCCAATCCTAATCCAAGGCAAAGGCAAAGGCAAAGGCAAGGATGTGTGTTAATCCAACTCCCATGCCATTCTATCTTGAACATTTCGGTCTTTATGAATTTCCCTAGTACAACACATAAATGTACTTATACAATATATTTTTCTAGAAATCTATTAGATCTTGCAAAATTGATAGAAATTAGACAATTTTTATGATGTGGAACTTATTTGATAACTCCAATCATGATAAGTATGTTCTAGTTCATAAATATTTGTAAATGAACAATTATTACTATTAACAATTCTTATATAGTTCTAGAAGCATATTAACATTCATTATTATATTAAATTCATCTTAAGTGTGTATTGATGTAACATACACATTTATGAACTATGGTGTAAGTGATGTTGTTCAATATAGTGATAGTATGTCCATAACATAGGTATGAATTCAAACTTTATTTAGATAGTAAAACCCTAGATTAATATTTTATAACATTATTCTAAGATTTGAATGTTGATTATGTTACTTTACACTTAACCAATGATAATGACCAATAGGAGAATCAAGAAACATGGTTCGGGTTACGATCAAACAAAATGGAAAACAAAACCCCAATAAGGTTCTATAAAGTTGTGTATGACCCTCAAAAAATCATGGTTAACTTCTTTTGCCAAGATTTGATTAGGATCTAGGCTAAATGTGGCAACTCGCCATGCTAACTGAGACTATTCAAATCAAAACAATGATCAAACACTAATTAAATACATGACCAAAAAGGTACAATATTAAAACTGAATGAAATCCCCAAACATATCGAGAAACATTTAAATAAAGGTCCAACTTCACCTAGATGTATATATATTATAGTTAATCCTACACGAGTTTAGTGACCTCAACCACAATCTGTTACAAAATATGTCATCCACAAATTTACAACATTTGCACTATTCATGATATACAACCAAAAACTTGAGTTAATATACACAATTTACAAAACTCCCTATTGGGACCTGAGAGTACATGGATGACTCTAGGACTCTACACAACCCAACCAATCCCTCTATCTCTACAAATCTTCAAATTGTGTCTCCCAACCACTCTATGTATGACTGCACTGGTGATCATCTAAAAAGGGTGTGGAGACCCACGAGATGAGTCCCATATCCCAGTAATATGATATAAACTCTAGTTAAATTTATTGTTTACCAGGATTATGAACACTGAGTACTTAATACATTTAATATTATAGAGTTGAAATATTATACAACTTATACAAAAGATACAATATAGTTAGAGTTACAAATAAAGTTTATTTGTCTTACCGCGTCATACATCACTTATACTACTTAAAGGAAAACATAGAAAATATCAACATCCAATGTGATTCACCAATTAACCCTAACAATTATACTACACAACTCAATTACATATTTTATTAAGCCCTAGGAAGTTTTTGGCGTACTAGTCAAACTACTAGTTGTTGTGAAGTCAAAATCAGCCCCATATAAGATCTAGGATGACCAAAATCCTAAAGATATCTTCCCCTCGGTCAGTAAGAGTAACAATCGTAGTGGCACATTGACCCAACTACTAAACAACCTAGTCCTCCCTAGATACACATGCCACCACACCGGAAACTAGGATTTTACAAACCCTCAAATCCGAGTTATGACCGTGGTTGCTCTCAAGCACATCCACATACAAGACACGACCTCAACTGCTCCCCAAAACCCTGGGAATAGGATACTAGGGATATATCCTCCCTACACCCGCATACACTCAATAGTATCCCGAGCTCCTTTCAGATTACTTGTTTTACTATCCAGCAAATTTTGACACTGAAATAGTTCTACAATCACAATGAACTACATGATTAAGATTACACTTGATTACTTAAGTCATTTAAACAATTTTTATCAAATCAATCAAGTTACATACAAACACCCTAAAGATTGAATAAATAAATTGGGGCTTGCAACCTCAGAATATATAGACATATAAAATAATTTCATGCCACTTTATGCCCATATACTCAAAACTGCTAATACATGAGCTGCTTAGGGTTTCGTCCAAACATCATTACAACATCATAATAGTAATTACAGATCTTAAAACTAGATAAGATGCTCAAAAAATTGTAAGGTATAATGTGGGTCAAAGTTCCCTACTCTTTGGGTATCAAAACATCACATATATGGCATTTTAGGAATTTAAAAAATTATATTCCTAATTTTAGGCCTTTCATACTTAAAAATTAGTTCAATATACTACAAGTAATTTTCATAAAAATATGAACTAAAGCCTATGAACTTATATCATCATCTTGTTATGTAAATTAGTACTTAAAAATACTGTCTTTTAGCATTCTAAGAGTTTCTATAGCAAGATTAAAGTCAAAGTTGGCAAGAAACGCATTTAGATATCACTCACCTTGATAGAGATGAAAACCAAAGTATAAGATGAAAATCCCCAAAATAAACGACAAGGCACAATGCTTGGTCCACCAAATCTCCAAAAATGCCTCCCAAATCTATGAACAAGGTGATTCTAGAGCAAGGAAGGAAGAAAGGAGAAGCATATGTTTTCCATCAAGAACCACCATGAAACTCAGCCACATGAGAGACTAAGGTGAAGAACAATAAGGAAAAAGATTGAGAAATAGGGATCTTACACAAATGAAGCAAGAAATAAGATTGACCATCTTAGACAATCCAGGGATAACTAGAACTTGAGCGTGCATCCACAAAATCCCACAACCATTGACCCTTATGGGTTTTGTCGGCTTCCAGATCGCACCACCATGCCCATAACGGATGAAAGGTGAGAGACAGAAAGGGTTATTCATAGATGGGTGGAAGATGTTGTAACCCAAAATTTCTATCAATCGATGCTTGGCGAGGTGTACACACACAAAAAGTTCATCGGTCCAGAAGCTCATCGGTCACAAAAACTTGCTTGTCACAGAGAAATAATTGGTCACCAAAAACTCGATGGTCATTGAGAATTCATCGATCACCAAAAACTCAACAGTCACTTGGAACTCACAAGTCATGGAACACCCATCGGTTATCTCCATAGAGCACCCCTATCCATCATATCAATGATATGGAAGAACCACTGACCATATAGCCATCAATTGAAAAAACATAACACTACTACTAGGAAACTTATACATAAATAAAATCCATAAAAGCAAAGCTCAAAAGAATCCAAAGGAGAAGAAAATTGTAACACTATTAAGATCATCATGGAGTAACTCAAGAAAGTGTTAAAATTATGTTTACACCCCCAGAGAAAGGCAACTTGCATAAAGATAAACATATTGTAAAGGTTGTATATCTAAAACAAATGTGGTCTGAATCTATTGCAGGTAGCTCCTGGTCGCGCGTCTCCTAGGGTTACTCTGGGCGACGACGCATCCAGGTCTTCTCGCCACCGAGGCGTCGTCTCTCTTGTGTTTTGCAGGGCTTCTCCGCGCTATGGCGGATGAACTTGTGGAAAGGTACGCGGCACTGAGGGTTCAAGAGGAAGAGGAGAATGATGTCCTTGATCTCCAAGGGGCGTCAGAGGGGGAGGGAAGCGAGCACATAGCCCTAGAGTTGGTCGGACGGCTGACGACGGATAGGCCATACAACTTTCCGGCGTTCAAAAGGACGATGACTAATGCTTGGGCGCTGAGGAAGGACGTCAGCTTCAGGCAGATATCCAACAACCTTTTCGTGATTCAGTTTATCCATTGGAAGGACAAGGAGAAGGTAGTTGCGGAAGGTCCATGGAATTTCGACAATCATCTTCTCGTCTTCAGGGATATCAATCCGGAGGACACACCGTCGGAGATGGTTCTCAATCTATGCCCGTTTTGGATCAGGTTGTACAACATGCCCCTAGGGTACAGATCGGAGGAATCGATTAGGGCAGTAGCTAGCAAGATCGGCAGGGTCGTCTCCGTTGATAGGCGCAACCTCGGATGGGGGGCGTCGTGCAGGGCGCGTGTCGAAATCGACATCACAAAGCCCATCCGACAGTTGCAAAAGATAAGAGACAAGTGCGGTAAGGTTGTTCCGATCAAGATTAGATATGAACGACTTCCAACTTTTTGCTACCTTTGTGGCGTCATGGGCCACCTTGAGAAGGACTGCAGAGAGGAGGAGGAGGGGGCGGAGGAAGGTATGACGCCCAGGCGCTGGGGGCCTTGGATCAAGGCGTCGCCGATGAAGCGGTGGATTGTACCGATCAGGGAGGAGCTATTGGGAAGGGAGGGGGCGTCTAAGGAGCTAAGGTTTATCTCCAAACCGAACGGTAGCACGCACGACGTCAGGGGAGCAGAAACGCCACGCTGACGTGAGCTGACGGCGCCCTGATGCTGACGGGCGTCCGGGAAGAGAGGAGGCGTCGAATGATTCAGTCGAGATGGTGGACTTAGACGATGTGTTCGTCAAGCGGGTGGACGCTGCAACGGTATCGTCGGGGGCGTTTGGCAGGCGTTTGGCAGACGTTTGGACGCTGCAACAGCGTCGACAGTGGCGCTTGGCAACCGAGTTGACACTGCAACGGCGCCGAGGGCTACTGACATTCAACGACAGATGAGGGATGCAGCTATGGCATCGAAGGAGGTGGTCCAGGGTGCTGTACCCCAACCTGCGGAGGGGGCACGGACGCCCAAGGGTGGGGCGTCAGCGTCGCTAACGGAGATGCAACGGACGACTGAAACTCAATCTACTAGCCGATGCAGTGTTACGAGTATGCTGGCAGATAACAACGCTCAAGTGCCCATTGGGGGCGTCGACATCAATGTACAAGATCCACCGGCGTCATCCAAAGGTGCATGTCAGGTGGGACGTGTGTATTCCAACATGGCAGATCACGAAGGCGGGAACAGCAATGTGCATGCATCCACAGAGGACGTTGACACAGTGGTGGCACAGCTGCTCCAGGACAACAGCGGGGCTAATGCAGATGCAGGGTGTGTTGGGGAAGGAGGGGCAGGGGAAGAAGGGGTGAGGTTGCTTGCTACGAGGTCGATGCACCATAGTGGGAAGAGTGGAGAGGGAAAGAACAAGGTAAGGCGTCGAAGGTTTACAAGGCTCGGATCGCGACAGGTGGGTGTGGGGGAGGGGGAGAGGGTGCCACAACGAGTCCTGGAAGGGGGAAAGAGGAGGAGAGGGGGTGCGGAAGGTATGGAGGGGATTGAGGAAGGTGAGATGGGAGTGATCGGAAAGCGGGTGCGGGTGGTGGTGCATTGTGAACCAAACCACACAACAGTAGCGGGTGCTGGCGAGGTCCAGGCCCGTGAAGAGCCATGAAAATTCTATGCTAGAACGTCCAAGGTCTGGGCAGCCCTAGGACGGTTGACTCTCTTAGGAGGCGGTGCTGGAGAGAGATGCCCGACATAGTCTTTGTGATGGAGACTATGTGTAGAGGGAGAGACCAAGAGGATGTGAGAAGGAGATGTGGGTACAATGTGGGGTTTGGAGTGGATAGTAGGGGGAGAGCTGGAGGTTTGGGTGTGTGGTGGAGAGGGGAGGAGGTGTCAGTGAAGTCTTTTTCGGACCATCATATCAGTGCGGTGGTGGGAAGGGAGGACAGTCAGGATTGCTTTTACTTTGTGGGGATTTATGGTTGGGCAGCAACTCATGAGCGTCACAACACTTGGAGGCTGATGGAGGAGCTTTGTGCACATACGACATTGCCTATTGTCTTTGGCGGGGACTTCAACGTGATACTTTTTCAATCTGAGAAGCAAGGAGGTCAACCTAGGCATGAATGGCAGATGCGGAACTTCAGAGAGGCAATGGAGAGATGTCAGCTCACTGATTTGGGATCCACCGGAAATAAGTTTACGTGAAGAGGGGACAGCAGGTAGACACGATGATTCTGGAAAGACTTGACAGGTTTTTAGCGGACAGGAAATGGTGTGACTTTTACAATATCAGAAAGGTCAAAAACTTCCCTATTCTCAACTCGGATCATGGGAAGATTCTTTTATGGGCAGAGCACAGGAACCATGACGGTGGACAGGTGGAGAAGAGGTTCAGATTTGAAACTTTCTGGTTATCTTCACCGGAATGTAAAGAGGTCGTCACTCGGGCTTGGGACAGCAGCTATGATTTGGGCCTTAAAGGACAGACGGACTGTTGTGCAGAAAGGCTTGCTGGATGGGCGGCGGATAAATTTGGTAACATAAGAAGGAGAATTCAACAGCTCGAGAAGAGGCTTGTTCGTGCCCAAGATAAGCCACCATCTCATGACATGTTGCAAGAATGTGAATCTTTAGGGAGAGAGTTACAGGATCTTCAGAGGCTGGAAGAGAGCTACTGGTTGGCTAGAGCTAGGACCAATGAGATGAGAGACAGAGACAGGAACACAAAATACTTTCATCATAAAGCTAGCCAAAGGAAGAGGCGCAACACCATAGAAGGTCTCTTTAAGGAGGATGGGAGTTGGCATACGGAGGAGGATTCCATTGCTGAAATTATTTCTTCTTATTTTAATTCTCTCTTTTCCAGCTCAACCCCTCACGGGATGGAGGATTTTCTTGAAGGCATGCCTAGGGTGATTGATGAATCATCTTATTCAGATCTGGAAAAGGTTCCTACGGAGATAGAAGTTTGGAAAGCGCTTCAACAAATGCATCCAAATAAAGCTCCTGGACCGGATGGGATGAAGGTTATTTTCTACCAAAAATTTTGGGAGGTGATTAAAAGTAGTTTGATGGATTTTATTTCTAAATGGTGGAGAGGGGAGATTGGCCTGGCTGACATTAATGATACTGATATAGTTCTCATTCCTAAGACAAACATTCCTATCTGCCTGTCTGAATATAGACCTATCATCTTGTGCAACGTTTCATATAAGATTATTACTAAGGTCTTGGCAAACAGAATCAAACCACTGATGAATGAGATTATCTCAGAGAATCAAAGTGCTTTCATTGAAGGGAGGATGATCACTGACAATGCTTTGGTGGCATATGAGTTGTTTAATACTATGAAACACCGCAAGAAAGGAAGGGAGGGGCTTATGGCGCTTAAGCTGGATATGAGCAAGGCATACGACAGAGTCGAGTGGGTTTTTCTTGAAGGGGTTATGGAGAGAATGGGGCTGCCGCCTATTTGGAGGAAGAAGGTTATGGAGTGTGTTACAAGCGTATCCCACAAGTTCATCGTCAATGGCAATAGGAGAGGTTCTTCAAAACCATCCAGAGGACTTCGCCAAGGTGATCCTATATCCCCTTACCTTTTTCTTTTTTGTGCTGAAGCACTTTCTTTTTCTCTATCCAAAGCTGCACAGGTCAACAAAATACATGGGACAAGAATATGCAGAAGGGCACCACGGGTCACTCACCTACTTTTCACAGATGATAGCATTGTGTTTACAAGGGCTACCTCAGAAGAATGCTCCGCTTTAGCTGAAATTTTCAGCCATTATGAGAGGGCATCCGGGCAGAAAATCAATTATGAGAAGATGGAGGTTTCCTTTAGTAAAAATGTCACTAGCGAGAGAAGGGAGTTCATTAAAAATCTGTTGCAGGTGAAGGAAGTGAATAGGCATGAGAAGTATCTAGGCCTTCCCACAGTGGTAGGCAGGTCTAAGAAGCAGGCTTTTGCGGCTATAAAGGATAGAGTGTGGAAAAAATTACAGGGATGGAAGGAGCAATTGTTGTCTAGACCAGGGAAGGAGGTATTGATCAAAGCAGTCATCCAAGCAATTCCTACGTATCTCATGAGCATCTTCAAACTTCCGGAGGGAATTATTGATGATATCCATTCTATGATGGCACAGTTCTGGTGGGGATCGAAGGAGGGGGAAAGGAAAATTCACTGGATGAGCTGGGATAGATTGTGCAAACCCAAGGAGAGTGGGGGCATGGGGTTTAGGGATCTGAAAGCTTTCAACCAAGCACTCCTCGCTAAACAGGGATGGAGGTTGGCAGTCTATGGAGATTCTCTCGCTGCTCGGGTACTCAAGGCGAAGTATTACAACACATCTTCTATTCTACATGTCGAGTTAGGGGGGCATCCCAGTTATACATGGAGGAGTATTTGGGGGGCGCTGCAAGTGGTTAAGAGTGTCTTCAGGTGGAGGGTGGGGGATGGGAAGAATATTCATATCTATAAGGAGAGATGGATCCCACACTTGGGGGGCACAACGGACAGATATTTGATTCATGGCCCAGTGGATTACAGATGGGTAAGCGATTTGATGTTTGGAGGACCTAAGAGGTGGAACAGAGAGGCGGTGGAGACTTTCTTTCCTACACATATAGCTCGGAGGATTCTTAACATTCCACTGTCACAGCGGGTTGATGAGGATACTCTTTATTGGGATAAGGAAGGCAATGGGAGGTTCACTGTGAGGAGTGCTTATTTCTTTATTCGGACAGGAGAGGATGTAGTTGACGGACTGGACATTGATTTGTGGAAGAGGGTTTGGAAGCAAGGTTGGCCACCGAAATTGAAGCAATTCATATGGAGAGCTCTCAGGAATATACTTCCCACTAAGTCAAAATTTCATAGGAAGCATGTGACACCGGATGCCAGCTGCCATCGCTGTGGATAGTGGGAGGATTCTTCTCATGCACTACTACATTGTGATGTAGCCAGACAGGTTTGGGCGGCCGGTGTGTTTGATTGGGGCAGACGGTTGGATAATCACGACGTGGCGTCCTTTGTTAGGAGTCTTTTACAGGAGGAGGACAGCAGGCAAAAAGATGAGGGCACTACTCTTATGTGGGTTTCATGGACAGCGAGGAACAAAATTATTTTTGAGGATCATCCCCCCCCATATACCGGGTCTTGTGGCTTCTTACCTCAGCCTGGTTGCTGACCATGCACGCTATCATGGGGCTGTGGGTAGAGCTGCCTTTTCTTCTACACCTCCACATCAGGTTTCATGGCGCTGCCCACCATATGGCTGCGTCAAGATCAATACAGATGCATCAGTCATTTCAGCGGAAGAGAACGGATGTGCGGCAGTCATTCGGGACGTAAACGGTCAGCTTTTGTGGACCTTCCAATGTCGGTTAGAACAGCCTTACTCGGTGCTTAGTGCGGAGGGTTTGGCTGTCCTAAACGGTATGCGTTTGGCTCTTAGGGAAGGGTACACAGATGTTGTGGTCGAGACGGACTGCCTGCTACTAGTGGAAGCGGTTAAGAAAGGATACGGCGGGCGAGGTTATGAAGACTTTATTTCTCATGATATTGTTGATCTCTCTTGTAGTTTCCTTTCTTTTAATTTGTGTTTTGTTAAACGACAAGGCAATAGAGTAGCTCATGCCTTAGCCGCATCTGCCTGTCATTTTGTTAATCCTCACATTGTCGGTGATGACTTTGAGGATCAAATCCTTGTACTTGCTGCAAACGATTTGATTACTTAATAAAATGGCGGGCGCCCTTCCTCAAAAAAAAAAACAAGTGTGGTCTGATTTGATCACGAAACTCAACATCTAATCAAACCAAACAATTATCTTTATAAATTAAGCGGGGTTAATAGGCCTTACAACAATAAATCCCTAACAAGGATTTTGCCCTCAAAATCCAAAGCAAATAAACAAGGGTACTTTCTACACATTTGATCTTCTAACTCCCACATGGCTTCCTCTACACCACAATGATGCCTTAACACCTTCACTAAATCTATGTCCTTCTTCCTTAGCATCTGCACATGCCTATCTAATATCGAAACCAGACCTTCAACATAGGTAACATCCTCCTTCAAATCTACCTCTATAGGCTGCAACATCTACTTTGTATCAGGATGCCACTTCCTCAACATCAAAACATGAAACATGTTGTGTGACTGGTGTACTTTGGAGATAACTCCAACTTGTAATCTACTTTCCCAACTCAAGCTAGGATAGGGTAATGTCCTACAAGTTGAGGATCCAACTTACCCTTCCTACTGAACCTCAACACACCCTTCCAAGGGGAAACCTTGAGATACACATGATCTCCAGCTTGGAATTCAAACAGTCTACGATGATTATCCGCATAAGACTTCTACCTATAACTATGCTTGAATCACCTTGATCTTCTCTATGGTCTGTTGTACTAGCTCATGACCCAAAAGTTGATACTATCCTATCTCATACCAACAAAGAGGCAATCTACAACGTCTTTTGTACAAATCTTAGTACGATGCCATGTCTGTACTCTATTGGGAACAATTGTTGTAGGAAAACTCAATCAAACTCATATGAGCATCCCAACTACCAAGAAACTAAAGTACACATGCTCTCAATAGATCCTCTAATGTCTGTATGGTTCTTTCAAAATGGCCATATGTTTGTGGGTGGAAGGTTGTACTGAACCTTGACTATGTTCCCAATGATGTATGTAAACGTTCCCAAAATCTGCTCGTGAACTGAGGACCTTTGTCTGAAACTATCATAACTGGTATTCCATATAGAAAAACTATCTCATGAACACCGACAAAAAGTGAGCTGAATTTATTAACCATTCTATAGTCATCTAAATGGAATCATGACCCTTGGCTATCCTTGGAAGTCCAACCAAAAAGTCCATATTAATATGATCCCATTTCCATTATGGAATTGGCAAGGGTTTTAACATAATTGCATGCTTATGATGTTATTCTTTGACCTACTGACAAACTGGACACTTAGCCACAAATTCATCCACATCATGCTTCAAACCCAGCCACCAATACAAGTCCTTAAGATTATGATACAATCTTGAACTGCCAAGATGCATCATGTTTATTGAGGCATGGGCCTCCTCAAGTACCATCTTCATCAGACCTCCAACATCAGGAATTACCATCCGATTGTGAAAACACGTTGTCCCATTCTCTATCTCATGAAATCCATCATGCTTCTTACTACAAAACTCTAACCCCATGTTTTATGTCACGGTAACATAATTTTGTGCACCCATGATTTGTTTCCTCAACATTGATTTGACCTCTAACCGTGCCAACAAACCTGCCAACAAAGATACTGCTAGATGTATATTCATCTGTCTAAGCAAAACCAACATATCATGCCTATGACAAGCCACGGAGTACAACTATGCTTGGTCTGCAGATGACGATGTAGAAAGAAAACAAATGGGCTTTTGGTTCAGTAGTTGGACCCATGGCATGATCAATATTCTCTTGGATGGATTGTTTTTATGTTAGTATTCAAGTACACTTCTACCTACTTGCTAGTAAGAATGTCAGAGTAGGTTGTATAACTCAAGTTTCCCATTCAAGAATTTTGAAATTATGTCATTGTAGGCTTTGTTTTTTCACCTAAATCACATATTGCCATTTCAGATAACACTATTCTTGAAGAGAAATTTCTCTTTAAAATACAAATATGATCATAATCCCCATTGATTCATATGATTGGTTGAGATTAATAAGCTTGCAAATTTTAGATAAGAACAATATCATGTCTAGTCAAGTAAGCATTGTATATATATATAAAAATTAATTCTTGAGTTGGAGTAGAAACAACATTACCAGTAGGAGGAAATCTAAGGTCATCAAGTACACATGTAAGTTTCTCAAATTTTCCATGAAAACCACCTACTAGTTTATACAATTTCTTATCTATACTCCTATAAAAAACATTTTTGTTCTAGTATAAGGAAGGATTTCATTGAGTTCATTTTAAAAAAATACAATAAAGTTTTTACCTCATATGGGTACTTTACATTGGTCTTTGCCATGAATCATGCTAGGTTGATGTATTAATCATCTTCTTCACTTTCATATTGTATTGAACTCATCATCTATCATTTTTTTATAATCTTTGACACCCTTGAGTTTATGTTGAGGTCCTCCTTGGAGATAAGGTGTTATACAACCATGTTGCAATAGTATTAATCTTCACTTGAGTTGTTTTAAATGTTGAATCCTAAGAAACTTTGTGTCATTCTTATCTTTTTATCTCCTTATGAATTAAGAACTTCCATTCCATCTTTATTATTGGGAACGAACCCTTGAGATGTCCCTTTATCCCACACCCATAACAATTAAAAGAAGAGGATCAATATTTTTAAAGAATTCTTTCTTATATACCTTCTTACCAATTACATAATTGGATTCTTCGTTGAAAGATTATTTAAATTAATACTTTCAACTTTGAAATTCCATGATACTTTTCTTAGGATGGTCTTCTTCATATATATCATATTTTTCCTTCATCTAGACCTCATAAGTTTCAAGCTTTTCAACCAACTCATGAATTAGAAACTTGTTGACATCATCTGATTCTTCAATATTCATTACCTTATCTTCAATTCAAGGGTGAGGGGTCTCAAAATATTTTTCACATTTTCTTTTAATGCAACTTCTTTACATGATATGTTAGACCATTAATAAGGATAGAAAATCTAGAATATATTTAGATAATGGTTTTTTGTTTCGATATTAAATAACTCAAATTTATGTCTAAACATATTGATATCGTATTCCTTGACTTGGCTAGTTTCCTAATGGAATCCAAATCTCAAAGTCAATATCACAAGAAGAAATCCTATTGAATTCAAAAAAATAAAATGTGGTATAGAGTATACTTATCTCTTTGGCATTAAGTATTGCATTCTTGATTGTGTCTATATCTCAATCATCTAGTTCTATGACTGGTGACTTGTATCTTTTGTCTACAATCTTGCAAATTGATTACTTGAATAAAAAATTGCATCCTTGTCTTTTAGTTGAGGTATTTGATCCCACTGAAAAAGAGGAGGCTTGGAATGGTGGAATTTCTCCAAGATGAGCATTCAGGTAACATTATCAAACGTCTCTCTCTTTGTTGGAAGTCACCTAGAATCCTTTATCTAGTACCAAATGAAAATGACCCTAAAGTGATAGGGTTGATACCCTCCCTTAGACTCATTCTAGAAACTTGAGAAACAAATAGATTATTAGAAACTATTTTCTATCAAACATGTAAATAAGGACATGGGAGAAAGAATTTGATACAAGTACATGGTATATAACGTATTTATAAACCAAAAAGGTTTCCTAATCTGTGTATGTATGGATTTTCAACTAAAAAGTTTAAGAATATCAATATTTATTTAGTTGATAGGGATCATATCACAAATATATAATCTCAAACAACAAGTAAATGATCAAATTTTACAATTTCTCATTTGAATCTTAGTTGTTGGAGAACATCACATAGTTTCCTTTACCATGCTATAAGGATACCAACTACAATAAGCTTTAGAGAAGTGGATGAAGGGAGATCACCATGAGTGTGCCCTTTGCTAGGCCAAGTAGGTCAAGACTTCTAGACCGGTTTCTTATTTACTCTTTGAAGAGCCACTAGAAGACTCTTCAACAAACTAACATAGTCAAGGTAAAGGAGATTACATAATATTATTAAAGGATTTTTCAAAGAACATTCTATAAGGATTGATCAATAATTCTATATAAGAATCTCCAAGTTGGTCACTAGTGGAATCACTAAGTCACAATACATAATTCAATATTTTTTGAACAATTTCTATGGATCAAGTGTGTGTTAAAGTGATAAAATATGGTCCCTATATAGAGAAGTGGGTTAGGGTTAGGATAGGGGAGAGTCTTGGGGTGTATAGGGTCAATAGATTTATTTAGATTAGTAAACATTGAGATTAAGAGGACAATAAAATTGGATCAAAATTGCTTTACTCAAACTATGAGTTCAACCAAAGACCATGATAGGCACAACATATTTATGCAATGTCTAGAAACTTATTAAATAAGTTGGTTTGACTACCCTTTGATGAAGCTAAAGTTATGTACAAAGACACTCAATCAAAATGGAAGCTTGACCAAGATATATACAAGAGTGCAATGGCTTTTCAGAGCATTTCCCGATTGAACTTATGTTTTTCCAATACCTTCTCATCTAAAACTAATATCTCAATCAAAAACCATATTGGCCTAAAGTCATCTTAGATTATTTTGTCGCTGTAAAAACATATAATGAAATATGACATTCATGTGAATCTCTAATATCATAGCAAAGTTATAAGTGTCTTGTAGGCTCACTAGACACAATTTTTTTGCAAGATAAAGAAATAAATGGACAAATTACAAGGTTTACAATGCATAAAAGATCTTGAAAATATTGTTCCATTGAACTATGCAAGTCCATTTGGATTTATCTAATTTATATGTTCTTAAATAACTTAATAAAATAGGTATAAGTAAGAGTGAGAGAAATATTCCATTCATCAAAATAGGTGTGAGTAATTCCCTTGGGCGAAAACCTTGATAAGTACATTGTATTACCACCACAATAACTTAAACTAATCAATCTCTTTTTAATCCAAAGAATAACTAGCATAAGGGGCTAAGAGCTAGAAATCTACTCTAAGGGTGTAAATACCATTACCAAGGGATACCTTTCCTACAACCTTCCTTTTCCAAGGAAGAGGCTTCAGTAGCTTTAGACAATGAGTTTACAAGTAGGAATGACAACCTATGACAAAAGGCAACACCAAACTAATAAGTCAAGGGCAATGTAACCTAGACGATGTACTATTTGATTTCTTACCAATATTCCCAATCACTTGAGTAAAGTGATAAAGTACAATTCCCAGGAATATTATGGCTATTTGTGGCACAAACTCAATGTTATGGTATATGTGTCATCTGCTGACCTTGGAAAGATCCCAAATGACTTATATGTATAAATGAGGGTGTCTTGCAACAATTATAGATGAGTGGGACACGTTCTAGCCATTTATGGGATGAGGTAGGATTCCAATGTATGTATTTTACATTTTCCAAATCCCAAATGTCTAGTTGAGAGCTAAGCAAAATGAACCAACTGTAGGGTTGTCAAAAGGTTATATTTGGAGGAAACTAGCAGATGACAAAAGTTTGTACACATCTTACATGGTCGACTGGATTTTCTATAGAGAAAAATAGATTATGAAATTTATATGAAGAAGATTTACATTCTATCAAGTTGATTTTTCTTAAAGAAAACCAGCCAACTATATTTGATTTCTTGACCTTTTTTATTGGTTGGAGGGTTTTCTCTTTAGAAATAGTCGACAAATCTTGTTGGGAAAAATCCCTAGACCATTGGTCGGTTTTTCTTGAGAAAAAACATTGGGTGAGTCCAATTTAATTCCTACATAAGGATAACGTTGTTGATTAGTTTTCTTGGAAAGAAAATGATGGCATGTATACTATCCCAAATTTTGAATTGCCACTTGATTATTTGGTGAGAAAATAAAGCATTTCAAATTGAATTTTTGTATACGTCAGTGCATCGCCGCCTCAATGGTTTCCATATAAAAAATTGAACATATTACAAGGACATATTCAATGAATGAGATACAACAAGATTATAAAAAGGTTTTGATCATTCTTAAATCGAAATGATTTGGCTACATCCTCAAGTGTGCTCCAATTAGGGTATGCTAATTTTGGCACAAGTGCATCTAATAAATATTAAGCATTTTAATAGATACACTAGACACAATTTAATTGGATTTGTGAAGTCATCATCAAAATATGTCATTTAAAAATGTATTCTTAAGGTCAAGAAATAACCCATTTATTATCCTCCAAGCAATAGTTGTATACGCCAATGTTATATGCCTTTATAATATTAAAAATAAATTATGAACCCTCACTAACGACTCAGTCTAGTGACCCTACACCTTGGATCGCTAAATGTGTGGGAACATGGAGTTTTCCCTCCTCCTAAAAGAAATTACAACCAAACAAGATTACTTAATGTTATTGAAAATTGATTAATAATCCAAGATTTACTTATACTTTTGCATGCAAGTCCCTAGGGAAAACTAACACATTCAACAACTTATTGTAATAAATAATATTTTATGGCAATCCTATTCCATTATAGAGCCACAACCAAATTAAGAACAAAATAGGAATTCCTATGAGGATTTGGGACTTTCATGTTGAATCAATAAAAGGATAATTTGAAGGTCAAGAAAAGGAAACTCAAATATTTATTTTATTTCCATCCTTTACCATAGAAAAAGGAGAGAATTAAGAAGGATATACAAACATTTCAATGCATACAGACCATCCTAGTGTTCTAGAGAAAATGTTGAAGAAATGCACCTTCTATTTAAATATGATTATAGATTGATAAGTGATTAATGTATTAAAGAATTATTTGATTGGAAAACTTTAGAGGTCCAATATTTGATCCCCTTGATGTGTAATTGACCCATCTCCTGAATGGTTATTGTTGGATCTTAATACAACAACACCACAATCATTTTCTACCTTGGGCTGAATCAGGAAATTAGGTACAATAATCCTATATTCCCCTCACTCTCCCTACCACCTAGGATTCCTCTCTCCCTCAATTTTTCATTTATCTTCCTCTCTCCATTTTGGTCCAGATGATAGGTGATTTGATCACGTTCTCATTGGCTACTGAGTTAAAAGGTGATGATTACCTCCCTCTCACCATGGCAAGTAGCCAACACTCCAAAACCCTAAACCTAGTTTGAGACCCTGTGAAAACCTCTCCATAGAAATCAACTCATCTCCCTCATCTTTTCCACCCCTTTTCATCCACCATCGAGGCCAATATGTCATCCTTTCTACATTGTCATATCACAATAACTTCATGGCTCCACATCAATTATTGTTTGGGTGCCTTCACCCCTCACTACCTCAAACCCAAATGGAAACACCTCCACCTTTGTGAGACCACACCAGAATTGGTTGGCTAGGTCATGGGGGCATGCATTATTCCTCCTCCTTCCCCCTTTCTTCTCATGTGAAGTGTCAATGTGTACCTCTAATTACATGAAGAAGATGTGGGGGTTAGGATCCCTAATACGGTCTAGTGACCAATAATGGATCAAGAGTATGTATTTGTTTCTACTTAGGCCAAGAGAAGGGCTTAGTCTAGACCCTACCGGACTAGCGTGTAGGCCCAACGAGGTGGACCAAGCCATCTGTGACCTAGGTGGCCAGTCTTAGCCTCCTAGATGTACATGTATCCTCTATTTTCCACATGGTGAGATCCTAGGCACAAATGCATCTGGTCAATGGACGATATTAACATAACTGGGTAATTATTATATAAAACTACTATAAATTATAGGATCGTCTAGATAACTGCAAATAAATAATCTATCTTGATAAAAAAACTCAATGAATTTATAAAAGATAGTTTCAAATCCAAATTCGTATTTATGTTTGATTAGTTTCTCAAATGTCATTCTTTATTTCTAAATATGTCCTATAGATACCAAATCTTGTGCTATATATTTATCCAAAATTCTAGATCCTAAATCTAGTAATAAATTCATAATTATTTGAAACCTATATCATATTTAATCGATATTGATGTTGAAAATACTATAAGTGGATATGATATGTAAATATGATAATAGAACTTGAATCACATTATCTATTATTAATTCATATGAATCTTATCACATCGATAAATGGATCAACCTCTTACAACCCTAGATTGGACCTTACTACTCTCAATCATAATGATACTTTGTTGATGTGGTAACACTTGGACTTAATGACAATGTCTGACATGCTTCTAAAAAGATTATCTTTAGTGATATTAGAAATCCCTCTTGATTAACTGAGACAAAAATGATGAATATATATGTATGATGAGGTTAAGGGATTGAAAACATGACTTTCAAGTGTTTGTCCCTAAGATGGAATTCAAAGTATGGAAACCCTAGAAATCAATATCATCTGAAGATGTACCAAACCCTCAAACTAATACCATAAAACCGCAAATGAGGTTTTGCATGGTTTTGGTAGTAATTTTATAGCAATTCTTATTTATCCAGGTTGTATTGGTTGATTGATACTATGATTTTATAATACTTGCACTGAATCAAGGTATGTGGGTCATCTATGGGTAACTGCCTTAAATGTACTTTGTTTCTAACAATTTACTTACTCTTGAAAATGTATTGATTGTTTCATTAATGAAAATGATAAATATGAATAGTTAACAATATAATAATCATTGAACCCAACATCATAATCCCATAATCATATGATCACTAAGAAGGTGAATAAATACTAGTATGCCCATGAGAAGTCACCAGGAACAAGAGTCTAATGTTGTAACATTGTGAAAATAATAATATTGAATGCAATGGGATGTAATGGGATGAATACAAGACTGGATTCCCTCTCCTTTATATAGGAGAGGGGAGACACCCTAAGAATTAGGACGTAAGTAATCTAAACGGGCTAAAATACAAAAGCCCACTAACTAATTAACCTATTAACTAAATAGGCTAATAAAGACTCTCTAACACTCCCCCTCAAGATGGAGCATGGGTGAAACACATGTCCAAAGCTTGGAGGTTACAAGACTCAATAAAATGATAAAATAAATGATAAATGAAAGATAAAAGATAAATATCACTCCCCGTACAAAAGATTGATACTCCCCCTTAAACAATACCCCCTGAATCATGCAATGGCACCTCTTTGCTTTGAAATTGTATATTGCAAGCTGGAGATCCTCGAGCTTTGATGAAGGTCTTTTGGAGTGCATCTAGAATGAAGAACATCTAAAATGGAACATGAATACTGTAGCAGTAATTTGCCACTTGGAGCAGACGATCATCAATATGACTACGCCAACTTCATTGGAATATGTACTTAACGCGGCACAAACGTGAATACACAGTTTTGATGTAGTAGTAGTGGAATCTTTAAATTGTTTGGGAAGATGTGCATAACTTGGCACAAACAAGAACGGATGATATGCTGGTGATATGATGCTGGCACCATAACTTTGTAGTGTGAACCTTGGGGGCTTGACAGGAAAGGAGATATCATCCATCAAGGAAAGTCCCAAGTAGATCAGCAACATGTGATGTTGAAATTGCAGATGCAGCTCGGAGAAGACGTGATGAAGCAGCTTGATGAAGATAAACTGGATGAATCAAACTTGCAGAAGTAGATTGGTAGGCTTGCTTAGCTTCTGAAAATATGAAGAAGCATCCATATTTCTCATGTAAATGCAGCTGAAGAAGTACACCATCAACACCTAAGGTACATAACGCAGTACAAACGCGGATAGATCGGTGTTGCTGTTGAATGAACATCCTTCAATGTTGTCTGGAAGTAGAGAATGGATGTGTTGAACAATGTGAAGCTCCATGAAGATAATAGCCCAGAACATATATCAAATACTCTCTCTCATACATATTCTCTCTCTCACTCTCTCTCTCTTCTCATCTCTTCCTCTCCTCTGTATCCCCCTGCACACCAAATACGACAAGAGTGAGTCTTTGGTGTGGAGACATGGATATATGACCCCCCATACTATGGAAAGGGATACACACATGATATGGGTCGGTGGGAAAGGAATTGGTGGATTTGAGAGAATTTTGTGTATATGGAGATGTGTAATATGTGGAGAATGAAATCGATAACCGGAGAGAATATGCTAAATGGGTCAATGTAAGATCCAGATAGAAAAAAAATAAATGGATCTAATCCCAAAAAATTTGATTAGGTTAAAACTTGGATCTGATTAGCAAAGATATGACCGATTAAGGATCCGAATAGGCATAATGAATATGGGGGGAATTAATAACTAGGAGTAGACATAGATGGGAGGTGATGGTGGAGTGATGAAGATAGTTGGGAAGGTGATGAAGAGCAACAACTTGCGGGATGTAGCAAAAAAAAATGGCTGGATTATGTGACTTAGTTGATGTTGCACTTGGTCGTAACGGAGGAGATGACAAAGGGTCTCCTATACGGCTCCGAAGATATTGCATGCCAAGAGGATGCATGAGGAGCCCCTCCACGAGCGACGATGAAGGATGATGCTGAGGACGTCAGGAGATGGCATGTGTAAAACTTGGTATTACCAAGTTGATGTTGCCATCGATAATTGCGTCTGTACCGAGTTCAGTACTACCGAATTGATGTCGGTAGTAGCGAGATCTTTCTGGGCGGCGTGTAGTAGGTTGACGACGGCTAATTGATACTTGATGGTGATTATGGTTGCTGCTTCTGTAGTTGGTGGTGCTTATGATGATGCTGCTAGATGGTGATAGTGGCGTTGATAGGCGGCGAAGGCACAGAGATGGCTGCTTGGAGGCCGACGGTTATGGTTGTTGAATGCACCAGGACGGAGATAGTCAGTGTACAGAAAGAAAAATTAAATCTTTAAGAAAGAGAAGGAGAAGCCATGGATGCCGGGATGTGCCTGGTGGGCAGCCAACCTAAGCCGTGGCTACGGTGGCCACTCATAGGTGGGGGTTCTTCCCCTCGATTTCTCTCTGGAAAAGACGAGCGGCGACAACTAGGGCTGCGTGCGCGTCGGAAAGGAGAGGGAGGAGGGGCGGTGACTATGTTTCCCTTAGGAGCGAACACACTTTGTTCACGCAGGAAATACTGTTCAGTCTACTAAAATGTTCATGTCGGAGTTACTGTTCACAACGAATAATGTTCATCGCCAGAGTTACTATTCATCGCCAGAGTTACTGTTCACACTGTCGTTTTTGTTCACCACTCTAATACCATGTGAAAATAATAATATTGAATGCAATGGAATGTAATGGGATGAATATAAGACTAGACGCCCTCTCCTTTATATAGCAGAGGGGAGACGCCCTAAGACTTAGGATGCAAGTAATCTAAATGGATTGAAATACAAAATCCCACTAACTAATTAACCTATTAACTAAATAGGCTAATATAGAATCTCCAACAAACATGATATAGAATCCATTGTTGGAACATGAAATAAAGTCCATTTTTAGAACATGAGATAAATTTTATGTTAGAAGATGCACTAGTTCACATATGAGATAACTGACTGTGGGTTGAAAATATAGGAATAAATTGTGAAGTTCAATACTTGCAAAATATTTATTCTTTTAATATCATATACTTTGTTTCTTTTAAGTGCTTTTTTATGGTTGCAACAACGTACATGACATAGTAATATGGTGATCCATTGTTTGTTGGAATTTGAGGTTAAACTCAGGGTCCAAATGTTAAGCAGTGGCTGACTTGAAAAGAAAGGAAAATAATGAAGCTGCAAAGAAACTAGAAGGATTAATACTAGTATTTCAATTCCAATTTTCATCGAATATCTCAATTTTCTTTCTAATTTCTAGTTATTTGCTTCCATTTGGAGCACAACATTATTTAGGATCATGTTATATCTATTCATGAAATTATTAGTTATATTTGCAAGTCTGGTCTTGGAAATACGAGTTAGCTACCCTTGCCTTCATGGTTTTCATTTATTGGGATCATGGGAGAAGGGATTCATTACAAATGGTATTAGATCCAAATTTACTTAAATAGATTTTGGTCATTAATAATTTTTGAACTCTTTGGAACCACAAGGGAATTACTAGGGTTCTTTCAAAAGGGAACGGTGTCTAGGATTGTGTCATAACTAGTTGGTTTATGAGGACTACTAAAACAATATGTACCCTACCTTTCCAAAACCTTAAGATTTATTAAAATAACATACCTTTGAGATATTCTCATCTTAACTTCATCTTTTTATCATCTCTATTCTTTTCCAACCCTAAAAGTACATATTTGTAAACCCTAGAATTCAATTCCTCCCTCACCTAAGTTAGGGTTCCAAGAAGAATTAGGGTTAAGGCATCCTCTGTGAGCTAAAGCATATGAAATGACAATTTAAGAATTAGAGATGAAAAATGTATTTTATTAAGTATGCTTCTCTTATAAGGAGAAATCAAGAAACTACTAAGAACCCCAGGATAAGATGAGATAGCCTACTCAATATAGGAAGGATTTGAGTAGGATAGAAGATAGACAAATCACGTGAAAGGAAAGTTAATCCTTAAATCATGATAAAAAACCATGATCTTGGGTATTACGAGATAAATGAATGATCATGTTACTCAAATATTTGCAAACCTAACACTAGTGAAAAAAGTGATAAAAGGGGAAAATAATGTGATGGTATTGGATCCTAATACCTTGATAAAAAAATCATGATCACAAATAAATATAATGAATAAAGGAAGGTGGTACTAGAGTATGTGAAAAATTTAGTTGTGAGAAAAGATTGTTGTGATGTTTATAGGCTTTACACCTTGAGTCCTAAGGAGGGACCTAGTATCCTTGAGTGTGTTAAATCCTAAAATTATACCTTTCTACAATTGGATCTTATCCATAGAAATACCATTATGGTACATGACACACCTAAGAAAAAGTAAGTGGCATGTTCCAGATGAATGCATATTCATCCTTGTTTTAGTAACAAATTTAGCCTAATTTTGCATTTAGACTTCACATTTTGCTTCAAAATTTTATTACAATTACTTTTCCTTAGTTTTATGCTAATTTATCAAGATAATTCCTTAATTTTCATGGCGTATTTACAATTTGATCTCCACACATTATCTTAGGGTGACAGTCCCATTAATTGTATGCATTCTTGTCGACCAATGAGATTTCCATCGACATATTTCCCATCAATCGATGATATTTCCATCTACATGTTTTCCCATTGGTTTGCACCCCCATCTACCAACAAGGCTACTACAAATGCATCATTTGTATACATATCCATCGATCCTCACAATCGATGGCTCCCAACAAGTGAGAACTCTACCTGCATCAACTAATGAGAGATTTGCCTATCTCAACCATGAGAACTCTGCCATGTTAACTGATGACAACTCTTCCAACATCAATCGATAAGAACTTTGTCCCCATCTACCAACAAGAACATTGCATGGCACTGTGTCTCCTCACCTTGTTGTCACTTCTCAATGCCATTATTGTGCATATTCTATGACTATAGGAGGTAGAAAAATAAAAACCTAACCAAAAGCCTATAAATATGATGCCCTACCTTCATGGATAGCATCATCATCTATATATTTAAGGTTTGTTAAACCCTTCATGAGAACTTTGGACAAGTTATTTCAAGGTGATGGGTACTCTGATCCCTAGGTAACACGACAATGATCCTATAGTGATATATTCTTAGATTGAGTCCTAGTTTTGAAAGGGTTGACTTACCTGACATTAGTGTTATGTCTTCATGTTTGTTTGTGATGTAGTGAGAGAGAAAAGGTAGGTAGAGATGGTAAAATTCCACACACCCTATTGTTTCCATACATCAAATATCTCCACTTCAATTCTATCATTTTATTCTTACACTTAGTGTAATCAACAGTTGGCCACCTTTTAATGTAAATACTATTACTCATTTAGTTAATTTAGTCAATCAATTCTTAAAAATATTGTCCTTTAAGTTTAACTATAGTATAATGAAACTTTTCTACCTATGGGTGGTGGATTATTATAAACTTTTTAAAGGTAAAATATGGGGATTTCATACCTAATGAATACGTTGTGCAATAAAATACTACATTGGTTTCACCTAGTTACTACAAGGAATAGTTAGACTTTAGTGATAAAAACAATCAGGTTGAAAAGAGCATTTTTTCTCAATCCTACCCAAGGTGAAGTCAAGGACATATTAATGCACACATATATGCCCTACTCACATGAGAAAGAAATAATTTGTAGTTTAATAAACATAACCATTGGGATAAGTAGGCGGCGGTGTTGTAATACCCAATAATTATGACAAATTTTTACAAATAAAGTTATTAGAAAACATAAACAAGTGTTTTCATTCATACAATTTTATCAGACTACATAGTGTTCCAAGAAAAGATACTAGTGAATGGACACTTTAGTTAATCAAATATTCATCTTCTAACAGAGTTCTATCTCATACACTCTCTTCTAGGTCTTACTTTGGTCACCTATCCATGAATTCCCATAGGGAGCAAAATCACACATGAACCCCAAGAAGTCAAACATAGGTAAGTCAAATGACCAGGACATAATTAATATTTGAAAAAAAGTATCAAACAATATACAAAGGATTATCATGACAAAATTCAAAGAGTTGAATAATGTATGCAAGTATCTAATGGTAACAATGGATTTTCAAATTCAGTAAGATTCAATGTCCAATTTTGTGACTACAAATTTAATTTTTAAATAGATAGAGCATGTCCATGTCTAGTTGTTGGGGAAGTCATATGTTTTCTCCATGGAGATGACAACACACCAACTATGTTTATCAGCATACTGAGGGACCTCATATCCTTCTCTCTATGCAGAGTTGTGAAAGCGCAATTCCACTTAAACTAGTGGCTACCAGCCTACCCTTTTTGACATTTAAACAATATGCTACTCTTTTCCAAGAATAAATGTTGGAATCCTTTCAAAGAGGAAGGATGAGGTTCAATCAATTTTTAGGCCAACCAATATATCTAAAAATGTATACAATCAATGGGGGAAATAACTTTCCTAATAGAATTAGAAATTTTGTACCTTTGTATCAAAGTATGTAAAATTGTGAACTTTAAGTATTCATCTCCAAGAATTCATGAAGAGAGAGATAGAGAGAGATCTAAAAATATAGATAAACATTTGTCACTATATAGATTATAATGTGTTGTTTAGATTTCATTTTATTATTGTTTCATAGGTTTCTAGGGTTTTCCATTTAGAAGTTCAAATCTTCTATTTCATTCTAGTCTTTTATAGGTTTTACGAATTTATGTACATAGGCTTAAGGTATTATAATTAAGAACAGAATCCTCATCTCATTGTATATATTATCATATTTTCAATCTAGAGTTTTTGGATCTAACATTCTTTCTCTTGTAACTATCTTTATTGATATAGATTTATATTATATTTTTTAATTCCATCTTAATTAATATGTATTGAAGTATGTCTATGTAATCCAAAATACAAGCACTAACATATATTTTCAGCCTTAGTCCTCTTTGTTGTAGTTCTCTAGCACCATATGGTCCCATATTCTCCTTACATCACATGAGCATACTAATTTTTGTACTAATTACTAGTAGAACTTATGAATACTTATTCAATCACTTATTAGCACAAACATTTAATTAGTCTTAGTATGACAAACACTTCAAATGATCAATCATCTAAGTAGTACATTCTACATATAACATGTTTCAACTACTAAATAACTTATGTCGATCAAATGCTTACTAACTAGTTTTCCCAAGATTGATATTTAGAGAGTTTGGTCTCCGCCAATACCCATACAAATGTGAAAAGAAGTTGTACTGGATTTTGTAATCTAATATCTATATGTGAGTAAGTTTTATATCCTAGAACCTTGTAACTATATCTGATGACAATGACTTACAGTTTGGTTGTTCATGTCAATCTTTAGTGAATCAACTGATGATGTCTCGTTCCATGAATTATATGAGTTAACATCCAACATTAGTTTCTCTCTATTTGATTAGAGTTGGACAAATTTGAAGGTAAGTAATTTGAGTAGTATGTAGCTGCCTCTCCAAGGTTATCACTTGTGTCTTCACTAGGTCATCATGGTAGTCTAACTTCTAAAGCTAATTTATTTGTGATTATCAAAGTAGGTCGATGATTTGAGTTCATAAAGGAGGAGGAAGTTAGGATGCACTAATGAGATCAAACTATCAATTGAGAGAGGGACGTCGGTGTAGAGGTTTGGGTGGTTTTCGATCTATGTTGTAGATCCTTGGAGCTGGATGATGAGTGAGGAAGAGGAAAGTCAAAAGAGGTGGCAGGTCTATCAGGCGATGATGAAACCCATCAGACTTGAAGAGGGGATGGAGCCGTAACTAAGGGCAGAGAACGGAGGAGTGGGTCATTGGAGTCACAATGTTCTTAGTAGAACTTGGGTGGTTGTTAGGTGGTCTTAGGCCTGACCAAACCAATGTTTATGGAGGCCGATTGATCTGGTAACATACAGGGTTTGATGTTGCTTGAGGGTAGAGTGGTGACTTGGTGGTGTGTTGGTTGGAGGCAGACTACTCCTAGAGTCTTGGGCATCAACCAATGATCATCATCATAGTTTTTGAGGTGGTATATATACTTATATATTATTTATATACTATGTTATGTATGTAACTATGCATATATGAATGTAATACTTATCCAACCTTCT
Source organism: Alisma plantago-aquatica (assembly GCA_963693085.1). NCBI lineage: Eukaryota > Viridiplantae > Streptophyta > Magnoliopsida > Alismatales > Alismataceae > Alisma > Alisma plantago-aquatica. Next base: position 1,103,178,760 of record OY856409.1, read on the forward strand.
TATATTTATTAAAATGACAACAAAACAATAAATATTTGAGAATTGAGACATTATATGCCTCAAACTCATTGTTGCATGCCAGCAAAACTGAACAGAATTAGAAGAAAAAAATTTCACAACACACAATAAAAACATTATAAATTCAAAAAGTAATGAGACATTGATGAATACAAAAAGTTGCAAAATATTCCATAGTTCCAAGCAAGTTCAAACAACCTATGAAGTAGCATGATAACAATGACTAAATGAAAATGTCTCAAGTTTGAAATGCAAAACAAATTTAAAAATGATTTTAAAACTCAAATGGATCTTAATCATTGTCTTCTACATCCTCCTCTCCATCATCACCTTCATCATCCGCTAGTCCTGCATCATCAACTATTTCTGCGTCCTCTTCCTAAACACCATCATCACTGAGTTCCATTGGAGCTCTGTTGGTGTTATTTGATCTTCTTGGTTTGCTAGGCCCAACTTGATACTCAGTAGCACCCATTGTAACATCTACTTGGCTCAAATAACACCTTCAACAACAATAAGATCTTATGGAACACCTGTCATCCATTCACTATTCTAGTTAATTTTATCTAGAGCTATAAGATCATAACTCTTCTCTAGGTTCTGGATCCATCTACTCTTAAACCTTTCATGAAGTTGTCGGATGTACTAAATGTAGACAAGTTTGTCCATTCTCTTAACCTCTAGCATGTTCATCATCTTTGTGTGAATCTACATAAGAAAATAACTATGTGAGTAATTTGAAGTATACATATATAAATTTAAGTGTCAAATATCAAGTGAAAATTCATAATGTCTTAGTTCTTCTTACAAAGTCAAATGTACTCCATGCCCTTTCCACTGCACAAGAGGTACAACACAAGCCAAGGATACACTTAGCAATCTTTTGAAGTGATGGTGTTTTCCCCCCATAGGAATCCCACCAAACAACTACAAGAAATAACAATCTAATCAGTAACAAACTAAAGCTCAAGTAAACAAGTATCATTTCATAAATAATAAACTACATAACTTATGTGGTGTTTTCACTGTCCTATGGTGAATGGCAATGTCGTTGCCAAACATCCTATGACTCTCCGTGTACCAATCCATCTCATTAGACACTTTGTCTTGTTGTGGGGTGCCATCAACCATCTTCTTAAGACAGTTAACAAAGTTAGAATCATAACTCCCAAGGTTTGGGTCCTGCTGAACTCTAGCTTCATAGTACAAAAATGGATTTAATAAGAACCCTGCATCGTGTAGGGGGCGGCTCATCTAAAATGTCCATATCTTCTCCACTATGTCAATGATAGTCTTGTACTCTCTTTCTCGATTGGCAAAATTTAGCATGATTTCTTCTTTTGCCTTCTCAATACTAGCTGCAATGTATTCCATAGGAGGCATCTCATCAACATCTACAAGCCTCAAAATCTGCATTAGGGGTTGAGAATTGCTAAGTAAGTCTTGTACATAGTTCCAAAATGGTCTAGAATGTACAATAGCTGGGACTTTTTTCCCTTGGCTGGTCTTCACCCAACTGCTTTGCTCCCATACAGTAGAATTGAACAAAGCAAACAATGTCTATTTGTGTCCAAGCATGCTTTGAAGAGTAAAAAATGAAGTAGCAAAATGGGTTGTCCCAGGACACATGATCTCTGTATTCCCTTTTCTTTTCTTGATAAATTCATCATGGAGGCATGTATGCTGGTAAATGTAAGCAGTCACCTTCCTTGCCTTTATGATTATTGGGGCAAACTTCTTCATCTTCCCAATGTTTTCAAGCATCAAATCTAAACACAGTGCGCAACAGAACGGGTCCAAAACAAATGTTTGTGTTTATTTATCAACTTCTTGCCTGCACTCACATAATTAGTGGCATTGTCTGTAATGACTTGTACCACATTTTCAGCCCAAATTTTACCTATTGCCTCATCAAGTACAGTAAACATGTATTCAGATGTATGAGTTGCAGAAGTAGCAAGAAAATTAATCAGCCCTCTTTGTCTCCTATCAAACCAACCATCAAACATGAGAGTACAACCAAACATTTTCCAATGTTTCTCATGCTCTCTCTAGTTCCTTTATTTGTGAATATTGCCTCTCCAAGAGGGGCAACATAATTTGATGGTAAGATGGGGAAGAAATCATCTGCCATATTGACCAACTACTTCTAACATAACCTCAAAGAAAGTACATTTAACAACATTAAAGGTATACCTGCTTCATAGAACCAAGAAACTATGCTATCATGGGCCACCTGTAATGCCTCCTTCTTGTATGCAGATCCAATCGTATTCTATACTTCCCACCTTCTTTCCTTTGGGATACAACATTTGTAGGGCTAGGACACACAAAAGCATCAAGAGAACCCTTTACTTTGAATCCAAGGCCTGAAGTGCCAATGGGATTGGTAGGTGAAACAATATTGGTAACAACATCAACAGTGGGAGCATATGCATTCTCATTGTTGCCATCTAAGTTAACAACATTTTCATTAAAATTTGTATCAACTTTGCACTTCCTCGTACGTTCTCTATACTCCTTCAATTCAATACAGATTGCTTGGGTAGTTCTAGAACATTTCACAGTGTCAGGAAAGCTACTAATGATGTGTTGTTTCAATCTATTGATCCCACCATTGTTAACATGCCCATAAAATCCACATTGCAACTTGTTCTTGTCCGTCGGATTAGGCCAAAATCCATATTTCCACCCGGGGTCTTTGGATTTAGCCTTTCTTGATGGATCATTCACCAAGTCAAGGAACTATGGCAGCAACTCTCCAACATGTGTCACAAGTTCAGCATCTCCTTCCATTATGAAGACTTGATGGTTGACGCCAATGTAGACATAGACGTAGACGTGGAATAAGAGAATTGGAGTGAACAGGGGTTCTTGCTTTTGGAGAAGGAGATAACTAGGAAGAAGGAGAACTGAGAAGCCTCCTTAATCGATCACTGGAAGCGGATAGGGAGGACTACCAAAGACCATCCGTCCATCGGCGGTGGTTGTGTTTTGTGTGGCGTGTGTCGTGTAGTTTGCTGTTCATACAAACAAGGAGGGTGGGAGTGGGGGGCAGGGGTAGTAAGTCCAATGTTCGCGGGAGAGTTGGGTTTACTAAGTTAAACAAAAAAAAGGAAATTATTAGTTGGGCAGAAAAAAAAGTGACCTTCTGACTCAGGCGTGGCTCACCCATTCACTCCAGGCGGCCACCCAGCCACCTAGTCAGGCCAGTAGGAAGCCCAATTCAGAAGTTTTAGGAAGCGTTGGACCAGGTTCCCCCTTGAGTGCCAGGATCGACTAGGCGGCAACTAGACGGCAACCAGACGGGTGCCACAATAACTATGATCGTCATTATGTCATCGTGAAGGTGTAGTCTTGGCTGGAATAAATCTACAAGTCAACGACACAAACCTTGGTGGTCAACAACAAAACCGTATGTGCTCCTTGTCCAAAGGAAATAGAGAAGCAACAAATGTGCTCCTCAATCAGGTGCCATTTTTATGGGTATTGGTAGATGTGGGCTCTGACGGTAGCCACTATATCAGGTAGCAACCTTGCCCTGTCGCCATAGTTGTTGAGTGCATAAAGGGAGATGGAAGAAGGGAGTCTTAGAGAAGAATCAAGCATTTAGGGTGGATAGACAAGATGGCAACAAGTCTATAACTCTATGATGAAGTCAGCAGGAGTGTTGGTGGTGTTGCAGACTTGTTGTTGGTGAGTTCATCAACTAGGTGGAGTTTATAACAATGTAGGAGTAATGTAGAGGAAGGGAAGGTGATTATGCTACATTGCAAATCAGGGTTGCATTGAGAAGGTTGGGCAACGGTGTATGCAATTGCAAGTCTTCGGGTTTCCCATGGTCGAGGGTGTTGGAGTGTTTATAGTAGGAAGGTAATGCTACAATTTTCAGAGAGGTAGTGGAGCATTTGTTGCTGCATAGGCATCAAGCAACAAGCAATAAAATGTCTCATGTTCGTTAGAGGTCCGCTGGAGGTTACTTCCTTCATCACCATTTTTTTATCAGCAATACTAGAAAAGGCAAATGGCATGTTACCAGAGGGAAAGAGATCGCACTTGTTTTTTTGGGTAATTGATGCTTATTATACTTTCAAAGGAAGGATAAGAACCCATGTCCTTGGGGTCATTAGCTACTAATGAATTATTTATTTCTAAATTATATATCTATTGCATTGGATTTTCATTTTGTTCAAGGATTTTCCCAAGGCTTTATCTTATAGTCAACCTAATTCTAGGAGAATACACGAAATACCTACATTAAAGCTATGACTAGCACATATGTTTTCCAACTGTTAATTACTATAAAATTTATGTCGATTTATTAATATGTTGAGCATATTGCAAAGCCATAAATATGCAAATTGAGACTACCCCATCAATGTGAGGCTAAATCAAGATATCTTAGAATCAATTCAAATTGACATCAAAATGATCAATGAAGCCACATTGAGGTACACATGTGTAAATGTTACACAAATAGGAAGAAATGAAGTCATTGTGACATAAGGAATTCAATTGGTGAGAAATTAGTATCAAAGAACAAAAAAATTGATCAAATAACCAAATGAGTCTTAGAATCTAGGAATAAGTTCAAGTGAGAAAGAATGATGAATTATAGCTCAAAATAATAATCTAGTACCAAATTTTAGGATGTTACTCTCCACCTCTTATAGAGGAGCACATCCAAGGTCAAATGAGGTACTATTCTGCACCGATGCAAATGATTTAACTAGACATGTCAATTACAATGTAGTATCCCATCACCAACTCTAGGTTTTAAGGGTTTTATAAGATTATTATTTAGGGTTTTGCTCATACTTACTTCATTTGGGTTTAGCTCAAGAAATCATCAGTAAGATTCCATAAAAATCATTTTTTTTACATTTAGTATTATAAAGAAAATTATTTGTTGATGGGAAAACTTTACAATGCAAAACTAAAAAAATGACCAAATCAATTCAAGAACCAAGTCACAATCACCTCATGTCTACATTCTAGTTACTATTACTTCATCATCCTAATTATTTGAAACATTGTGGGATTTGCAATTTCTATGTAACATAAAAGATCACATGAACACTTAATGATGACCGGTCCATATAAGTTCTCTAGGGTAATGTACACAATTTGAGGTTAAGAATGTAAATTTATGAATATCAAAATTTTGTTTTACACAAAGAAATTATAAGATAAACTATAGTTATCATAACAAAGTTTTCAACTTTATCAATTTTACTCAATATTATTGTCAGTAATATATGTGTGACTTTTATTGGGTCAAAAATTTAGGTATACTGCATTTTTATTTTTCAATTTTTAGTGCATAGGGTTTTACATCAATAAAATAATTAATTCAACATAAAGTATATAGTTTTTTATACATATCTAAAAATGGGAGTTACAAAATATAAAGGTCCTAATATTGTTCACATTTTATTTAAATATTTTATTATGGATTGCAATGCAATTTTGGATCACTTTTTTTTTATCTATAAAGGTATAATGTTGGTTTTGTAACTTTATTTTACTTTACATCCCAAAAATATATTAATTACATATATAAAAGGAGAACCCATTATTTAATTCTCAAATCATCATATTTTGTAGCGGTTTTATGTCAAAGTTATCATGAGGCAATTTTTTTCTCTAAACAACTCTTGTATTGGTAGTTTTTTTTTGTCTCAATGCTTACATTTTAACATTTATTTCTTCTCTATTGAAGGTGATTAAACATACACACTTTTTTTAGTCAGATTAGTGACTAAATTCCATATTAGGGTTTTTCAAGTAGGTGATATCACTTTTTCCAGGTTAGTATCTAAGGTGAAGAAACCCCATCACCGCCTAAGTGGATTGGGAGTAATTATGCCAAAATCTTCACTAAAATCCTTTTTAGGGACCTCAGCTCATTCCACTTACATGGTGATGGATTATTATGAATTAATTAAATACTTCTTTGGAGTAAGTTATTTATGTTACAATTTCTCTTACATATATTTTAAGGTTCCATATATAAGTTATCAAATATATGAAGCCTACCATTCTAGGGTTTACAATATTTATTTATTCTATTTTTTTGCAATTACATGTGGTGTACCTAACTAAAGAGAAACTGTACAGTACTCTTTCCATTTTTATATTTATATCTCTTTCCATTTGTACACTTACAGTGGTGATTAGATGTTCTAGGAGCCATATTCTAAATCTACATACATGTCTTAAATACTTCTTGTTCAATAATATCTCCATATAAATATATGTCTAGATGAGTCCAAAATCTATTAGATGAGCTAAGTATGTTTCATGATTTTCTAAATTAAGGCACATACATCACATCTAGTCTCTTAGTGTATCCTACTTATAGTCCAGGTATATTCCAAAAATGAGCAATTATACTAGCAGTTTCCTATGTTCTAGGTGTACTACTATTTAACCCTAGTTTCCACGGGACATGCATGAGTTCTGACTATTTACTTCTCAAAGACCATGTTGTAAAGACATGATCATTATGATCATATTTTTATAAACAAATTTATCAGAAAATATAAACAAGTCTTTTCATTCATTCAATTTTCTTAGAGTACACAGTGTTCTTAGAAAAGATACTAGTGAATGAAATTTTAGTTAATAAAATCTTCATCTTCGAATAAAGTTCTATATCATACAATTTCTTCTAGGGCTTTCTTTGGTCACATGTCCAACAATTCCCAAAGGGAAAGAAACCATACATGGAACCCAAGAAGGGAAACATAGGTCAGCCAAATGATCGGTGCAAAACTAATTTTTGGAAAAAAAGTATCAACCAATCTACAAAGGATTTTCATGACAAACTGTAAAGAGTTAAATAATGTAGGCAAGTATCAAATGGTAAAATGGGTCTTCAAATTCAGTAAGACTCAATATTCAATTTTGAGACTAGTAATTCAATTTTCAAATAGATAGCACATGTCAATGTCTAGTTGTTGGGGAATTCATATGTTCTCTCCATGGAGAGCGACAACACATCACTTTTTTTCTCTACTTAGAGTCATGGAAGTGTAATTCTACTTAAACTAGTGGGCACCAACCTACACTTTTTACGTTTAAACAATGTGCTACTATTTTCCAGGAATAAATATTGGTGGCCTTTCAAACAAGAAGGCTAAGGTTCAAAATCAAATTTTGAGCCAACCAACTACCTAATCATGGATGCAAACAATGAGGGATATAACTTTCCAAATAGAAATAAAATTTCCTACCTTTGTATAAAAGTATGAAAACTTATGAGATTCAAGTATTCATCTCCAACAATTCATGGAAAGAAACAAATCTACAAATAGAGAGAAATATTTGTCACTATATGGCTTGGAATCAAGTGTTGATTAAATTTCATTTTATTAGTGATATATAGGTGTATATGGTTTTCCATTTAGGAGTTCAAATCTTTTGTTTCACATTCTAGTCTTTTATAGGTTTTAGCTAAGTTATGTACACATGATCAAGGTTTTATAATCAATTATAACATCATCATGTCATTATATATCATCATATTTTCAATCTAGAGTTTTTGAATCTAACATTATTTCTCATGTAACCATCTTTATATATATATATATATATATATATATATATATTCAATCTATTTCTAAATTTCATCTTAATTGATATAACTATAAATATGCCTATGTAATCCATAAATACAAGCATTGATGTATAATTAAAATATTAGTCCCTTTTATTGTCAATCAAAATGATTCTATAGCACCATATGATCCCATATTATCCCTTAAATCACATGATATTACTAATTTTCTTACTAATGGCAACTAGAAATTATGAATACTTACTCAATCACTTATTAACACAAGCATGTAACTTAGTTTTAGTATGACCAACACATCAAATAGTTGATCATCTGGGTAGGATCATCATGATAGATATGTTCTACATATAGCATATTCCAATTACTATACAACTCCTATCTATCATATGCTTACTAACTAGTTTTCCCAAGATCAATAGTTATAAAGTTTGGTATCCATCAATACCCATGCATGTGAAGCAACAAGTTGTACTACATGTCGTAATATAATATCTATATGTGAGTAAGTCTCATATCCTAGAACCTTTTAATTATATCTTATGTTTGATTAGTAGTTGCAAATCTAAATCTGAATGCATGAAGGGAACAATGACTTACAATTTGGTTGTTCATTGCTAATCTTCAAATCAACTGATGATCTCTCGTTTCATGGATGATATGAGTCAACATCCAACATCCTTTTCTCTCCTTTTGATAAGAGTTGTACATTAATGAAGGTATTTAACTTGAGGAGGATGTAGCCACCTCTCTGAGGTTGTCACTTGTGTCTTCACCAGGTCATCACGACAACCTGAATTCTAAAGCCAATTTATTTGTGATTGTCAAAGAAGGTTGGTCATTGATTTGATCTAGGAGGAGGTAGTAAGGATGCATCGATGAGATCAAACTCTCAATTCAGAGAGGGTTGCCGACATGAAGGTCGGGGTGGCTGCCAATCTATGTTATAGATCCTTGGAGTTGGACGATGGGTGATGAAGATGAAAGGTAGAAGAGGTGGCAGATCTCTTAGGTAATGATGAAACTCGACAGAGTTGAAGAGGGGATGAAGTCGTGTCTTAGGGTAGAGAACAAAGGAGTGGGTCATTGGAGTCATGATGTTCTTGGCAGAACTAGGGTGGATGTTAGGTGGTATTAGGCATGAACAAACCAGAGTTGATGGTTACTGATTGATCTGGTAGTATATGGGTCTGATGCTGATCAAGGATAGAGTGGTGGCTTGTCTAGAGGCAGACCACTCCTAAAGTTGCGGGTGTCAACCAATGATCGTCATTGTGTTTCCATGAAGGTGTAGTCTTAGTCGGAGTAAATCCACAAGTTGACGACAGAATCGTCCATGCTCCTTGTCCAAAGGTAATGGGGAAGCTATAAATTGTGGTCCTAGATCAAGAACCATTTTCTTGGGTACTTGGTGGATGTTGGTTCCAATGGTAGCTAGTGTATCATGTGATAACCTTGCCCTAACACCATAGTTGTTGGGTGCAGAAAGGGAAATGGAAGAAGGGAGGCTTGGAGAAGACTTGGGTGGTCGGGTGGATAGACAAGGTGGTGATGGCTCTATAACTATATGACAAAGTCTGTAGGTATGTGGTGGTGTTGCAGACTTGTGGCTAGCGAGTTCATTGACGAGGTGGAGTTTATAACACTATAGAAGTAATGTAGAGGAAGGGAAGGTGATTCTGCTACATTGTAGATCAAGATTGTGTTGAAAAGGTTGAGTGGTGGTGTATGCAATTGCAAGTCTTTGGGTTGCTTATGGTCGAGGGTGTTGGGGTGTTTATAGTAGACAGAAAATGTTAGGGTTTTTAGGGAGGTAATGGAGAATTTATTGTTGCATAGGTATCAAGAAACAAGGAAGAAAAAGTCTCATGTTTTTAGGGTTAGCTAGATGTTACTTCCTTCATCACTATTTTCGATCAGTGATATTGGAAAAGGGCAATGGGATGTTAATAGAGGTAAAAAGATCGTGCGTTTTTTTGGGTAATTGATGCTTATTATCATTTCAAAGGAAGGAGAAGGGCTTGTGTCCTTGGGGCCATTAGCTGTTATTTGGACTTTGATGAATTATTTATTTCTTAAAATGTATATCCACTACATTGAAGTTTTTTATTTTATATGAGAATTTTCCCAGGGCTTTATCTTCCAATCAACCTAATTCTAATATAGTATACCAAATCCTTGTATTAAATCTATGACTAGTACCATATGTCTTACACATGTTAATTACTCTAAAATTGATGCCCACTAATTTATTAATATGTTGAACATATTCCAAAGCCATTAGTATGAAAATTGAGAGTACTCCATGAATATGGGGCTAAATCAAGATATCTCAAAATCAATACAAATTGACATTGAAAGGATTAATGAAGCCACATTAAGGGTTATATGTGTAAATGTTACACAAGTAATAAGAAATGAAGTCATTGTGACATAGCAAATTCAATAGGTGAGAAATTAGTATCAAAGAACAATAAAATTCATCAAAATAACCAAATGAGTCTTGGAATGTAGGAATAAGTTCAAGTGAGGAACAATGATGAATTATAACCCAAAATAATAATCTAGTACCAAATTTAAGGATGTTACAAGTGAATAGTATAGAAGTATAAATTTCTAGAGAAGTGTAGTATACCCTAAAACAAGAAAGTACAAATGCTTAGACCATCATTCTATGACCCTTAAGCCCATATTTTGACTACTTAGATTCACATTTGTGATAATTCTAATATATTGGAATTGCACTACAACATATAGCTTAGAGTTATAAAGCAAAATCTATTGGGAGAATAAGGTTTTTATGGCTCGGTAAGGAAGCAAAAGTGCAAGGAGTATACCAATAACCATGGTCAAACTAAGGTTAAGACAACCCTCTTAAGGAAAGATTTTGCAAAATAGGGATGTCACCCTAGTGGATCATGGTAATATGACAAAACAATGTGCTTCAACTTCATAAGGAGAATATATCACGGCTACCTCCCTATGTTTTCAAGAGAACCCTGTGTGAAGGTACCTACTCCAAAAGAAAAATTGCATTTCTTCATGTAACTTGGATGTGACGTCCCTGGATTTTGGCTTCTCCAAACCCTATTGGGAATGAGATGTCAAAATCTGAAAACATCATCCAATCATACCAGAAAGCGATAAGGAAGCATGATACGCATACATGAACATACAACCATAACATACTCAACATTCACATGTATATTTATACAATATGAATTATTACAACATGATTTACAGTTACATATTGAATGAAAATTCTACAAGTCTGAACATGTATGCTAACAGGATCTTAGACAATAGGTACAACCTGAACACTGCTCACTTCACGTCTTTTATCCCACGCTATCTCTGAACCTAAAACATACATGAAACAATGAATCAACACACAAGGTGTTGTTCACGTGGGTAGAAAGATACATACTAATATGCTTGCATAATTGAAATAATCTTGAGAAAGAAAGAGTAAAAGAAAACATTATTTAAATCGATAATCAGGTAAACACATTTTTAGATGCCTTTTGATGCATTTGTACTACTAAGTGGTGTCACACTTCATTTTTCTCCGCCCCTTGGGCTATGGGGACCGAGTGTCGACCTTATATTTAGAGGGGAGAGAGAGAGATGTCGCACTTCATTTTTCCCTGCCCCTTGGGCTATGGGGACCGAGTGTTGGCCATATATTTAGAGGAAGAGAGAGAGAGAGGCTTGAGGGAGAGAGAGAGAGAGAGCATATATCCACTCAGTAACTACAAACCATCCATATTCTTTTATGTTCTGTAATGTTTTGCGAAGCATATACTACTAATACACATCCAAGAATTTATATGCAAACACAAGCATCCAAAGTACATCATATCATTATGCATTCATGAAAACTAGTCTTATACTTAATAAATCCCACGTACCTGAGTTCAGAGATTCCTAACTTATCCTTGATCATCTAGAAGTCTGGTCATCACCTGATTAAGAGAAGACCACATACTATCATCAGATTCTCATCATCTTAACCCTAGTCATGTTCATTAGGGTTTATATTATCTCATTAGGATATTCCAACGCTTACTTGCATTATTGTCTTATATTTATCTTACTGATGTCATTTTCCAGATTATGATTCATTATCTGAACATTAGGTCCCATATCCTTTTTGGTGCACATATTAACCCTAGGTTACATCATTAACCTAGATTAAGATTTTATAACATGTATTAATATTCATCTTCATATAACATGGATTCTATTCATCATTATGATCTCATAATTAAAACTGAAGTTCCATATACTGATATGATCTTACTCTGTGAATTTCATCATTTATTGAGCATGTGTGCATTTATTGCATCATCTTTAGTGTTATTAGCCCTAATTAGACATATTAATCAAATTATATGCTTTCATGCATCAACATGACCATATATGACATCATATGCATTATAAACATTATTATAGAATTACTGACATTTTTCCATGATTTTATGTCATCCTTTGATATTTATTTTTCCATTAAACAAGCATTTCACAACTTATATGATATCACTAAGATTAGTGCATTAAAAGCCTGATATTATGCTTCCACTGTGTTCTACTCATTTTTCTGAGAATTTCGGTCCTTATTTGTATTTTTCTGATAAGCAAGCTATTTATAGGGCATTTTCTAAGATAAGATCATTTTCTGGGAATTCATAACATTTTACCTTATGTGGCGGGTCCCACTGTTGAGGTGGCAATGCTGGATTGGGCCACGTTGGTCGACATATGTGTGCGCTCCCTTGTGATGGTTTAGGCTGGGCCGATTAGCCTTTCTTCCTAAGCCGCTCGGTTCAACTGGGTTCACACTTGAACCGTCAGCTCTATGTCTGTCTTGGGAGTGAACCCTGATCGACCAAATCCACCCCCTGACTCGTCTTCCCATCTGTCTCTCCATGACACAGCTGAAGGATGTCGCCGCATAGCCACGCTGGCAAGAAGTGAAGAGTGGTTGGGTCAGATTGCGGAGAAGAGGTCTAGAGAGGCTTCCACGAGGTGACTCCCAGTCTCAGGTGACCAGCATTGCCACGCGGAACTCCATCTCAGATCTGCGGCGGATGAGGTTGGGGCTTCGTTCCCTGGGCATCTCCTTGCTTTGGAAACAGGCTGAGAATCAGCGAGCAATCAGCGGCCCAAAGCTTGACCCCAGAAGCTTCGTAGAGGAGCATCGACCAACGACTGGCTCTCCAAGAGGTGCGTGCCGGAGACACCATGTTGAACTCCGATTTGAGCACGGCGGAGGAAGCTCTGTGAGATTGGGGTTTCATGTACTGTGGCCTCCCTGTCTTCACAAACTAGCTCTAAAGCTTCTCTGCGAGCTCCTAATCTCAAAGGCCATCGCTAAGAGAGGTGAAAGCCCAAGGAAGTCTGGTCACAAGGCCGTCCTCCATGGCTGGGAATACAAGCTTCAGAAGCTCAGGGTAAGGCTCCGCACAAGGAGACGCTCACCCAGTTGACGTCACCTCATCATTCTCTGTCTCACTGGTTCTCCCTATAGCATAAAATTCTAGCTTTGGATCCCTAACACCTCGGCCATGTACTTGGCTACTGCGATCACAGCGATGGAGAGGGAGTAGAGAAAAACGGGTCAATCTCTCTCCATTCTATACGAAACAGAGTTACGAAATGGTCGTTTAGCAGCTCCGTTTCTTGCGGATCTAGAAGCTTAGTTGGGTTTGTGTTTACCTCGCAGGTCTATTGCCCATCGATGATGAGAGATTTGGTATTTTGTCACCCCCTTTTCTCCGCAGGAATCGGAGGTAGGAGACAAAGTCTCCACCACCAGATCACAACAAATGACCTGGATGAGGCCACGTCTCCCGCCCATGGTCTCAACTACATGGGTCCTCAGTTGAGTGGGTTGTGTGACATCTAATTGTCACACCTAAGTACTAAATATCCAAAATTACCATATCTTGATTATATTTATATCAAGAATTCAAACCTCCATATCTCCTAAATGGGTAGTTGAAAAGATATAAAATTTTAGACATTATTTCCTCATAATATAGTCTAGCTTCCATACAAATTTCATACAAAAAAATCCATTATTCGATCTATCAAAAATTTCTCCAAAAAGCATCATAGCTAAGGTGTTGTAAGGTCTTATATTATTACCATTATCTCTCCAACAATGGCCACACAACTTCAAAAGACTGATATGTTCATAATATCATTAAAGGATGTTGAGACACATGAATAATCAGTTTGATTAACAAAAGTTGTCCATCACTCAATTAGGTATCATAGTCCGCTTTTGTATCTCAATACACCTAATTTGGTGAAAGAATCCATAATTGTTTTACCAATTCCTCACTTTGGTATTTGTCCTCTACATAGGATGCTTGACTCTCAAATATTGTATTATTTATTAAAACTCAAAAATCTAGGTTGTCACATTCATCCCACCTTATTTGGAATTTCGTCCTCGAAATTCAACTAATCTCATCCTTAAGAGGCTATTTTGGGGTCGAACTTCAAATACATCATTATTTCTTAGGTTCTGAGGTCACCATAGTCGCATGCACTCTAAGTTGTCAACTTAGGGTCTAGAGATTCTTGGATGTGTTCGCCCCACCTTATATATATATATATATATATATATATATATATGGAAGCATCACTTAACCATAACATGACATTATGATATCTTAGGATTACATCACCCCTAAGGGTACATGTTTTGTTCATACTTTTAAAGTTCAAGAGGAATTCATTTGTATGTCATGGTATTCAGATTGTTCACATCTAACATCATTAACATCTTACAATGATTTCTGCATTAGAGAAGATTTATCTTCATCCTTGGTATTAGGATTTTTCTACATAAGAAGGGCTTACGTAACATGCTTGACCATTATGGTTTCACCCTATGGTGTGATATGCATACTCAACTTAGAAGCATATATTGAGAAGGATCAAAGTTATGAGCTATATTTCTGATCATATATCCTATGATCCAAAAATATCTTTATATCAAGTTCATGAACTCAACTTTTTATGTCTTGCAAGTATTATGTGAAGGGAAAAGAGAATATACTAAGTTTATCCCATAATCTCAGCATCATATCTTTCGTATTTCATATGAAGGGGAAGAGAATATTTTAAAGTCAAACTTATCATGATTTCAATCTTGTGTGCTACATGTATGATATAGGGGGGAAATATATAATAGGTCAAGCTTATACGAGTGACTCCTCATATCTAAATCATCTATATAGCTCAAGTGAGGTTTCTATCATCATATATTAAGAAAGAGAAGAAGAAGGGAGAACATGTATTTTGAGTATCGTTTGCACAAAGCATCATACTCTCATAACTAGAGTTCATATATTACCTCACTTGCAACTAATGATGAGATTCATAAAATATCTCACTCAAGCTAGGACCTAACTCAGCCAAAGGATTGACTTTATCATATGGGTCATCTACCCATCCTTTTATTTTACCCAATTCTCACATATAGATTTGAATCATGCATAATGACTCAACTCAACACTCGAGAGTAATCTAGTGTAGGATTTTATTTTTAACACATATCTCATATATTGGAGGCTAGGTCCTATGACCTTCTCCCTGTGGGTCTTACTCTCTCTAGAGTTCACCACATATCTCATCCTACCACTAGACATCCTCCTTGTATAAGAGCTTGAGGCTCATGCACACTCATCTCTATCTTAACTTAACTTATCTTAAGTAGGAAAAGGGAATGTACTTTCATCATCAAGATTTTGCTTAAATTCTCCAAAATTGGATTCAACTAATATAAAACTTAAACCTATATAAGGAAACTTATACCATCAGAGATCAAACTTAGATAAGATTTCATGTGCTTATTTCAACTGTCATTCTATCATCTGCTCTATGTATCACATATCTTGATAAGGCTCTAGACATCTAATCTAGACTACTCTCTCTTCTAGACTGATGTCACTCCCTTTCACTTAGATTGCATGAACACTAACTACTTTCCAGTGTGAGGGACACATTTTTATATTTACATATATATAATAAAATATTATATAGTTTTTCTCCGAGAAAAAAGACGTCAGAGAAAACACTCGAGGCTCGAGTTGATTGGAAAACAAAACCAAATCAGCAAAACCGAGTGTCCCACACACAGTAGATAGCCTAGTGTCATGTAACCTAGTGAAATGGTGAGAACGAGATGTAGACGAGTGTAGCTACCCAATACATATGAGCTCTATATGGAAAGGGTTTCTCACACTTGTCTAAACCTAGTTCTCAAACATCTAGGTTCTAACCTAGAGGCTAGGTCAAACCTTATTCCTATAGAACAACTTACTAAGTTTCTAAGGTTTAAAGTGAGAGGTGAGATTTAGGTTTAATGTTTCATGGTGAGCAATTGTCAGGTGTAGCTAATGTTCATGCTCTGATACCAACTGTGACGTCCCCGGATTTTGGCTTCTCCAAACCCTATTGGGAATGAGATGTCAAAATCCGAAAACATCATCCAATCATATCAGAAAGTGATGCGGAAGCATGATACAAATACATGAACATACAACCATAACATACTCAACATTCACATGTATATTTATACAATATGAATTATTACAACATGATTTACAGTTACATATTGAATGAAAATTCTACAAGTCTGAACATGTATGCTAACAGGATCTTAGACAATACGCACAACCTGAACACTGCTCACTTCACATCTTTTATCCCACACTATCTCTGAACCTAAAACATACATGAAACAACGAATCAACACACAAGGTGTTGTGTACATGGGTAGAACGATACATACTAATATGCTTGCATAATTGAAATAATCTTGAGAAAGAAAGAGTAAAAGAAAACATTATTTAAAGCGATAATCAGGTAAACACATTTTTAGATGCTTTTTGATGCGTTTGTACTACTAAGTGGTGTCACACTTCATTTTTCCCCACCCCTTGGGCTATGGGGACCGAGTGTCGACCTTATATTTAGAGGGGGGAGAGAGAGATGTCGCACTTCATTTTTCCTCACCCCTTGGGCTATGGGGACCGAGTGCCGACCTTATATTTAGAGGAAGAGAGAGAGAGAGGCTTGAGGGAGAGAGAGAGAGCATATATCCACTCAGTAGCTACAAACCATCCATATTCTTTTATGTTATGTAATGTTTTGCGGAGCATATACTACTAATACACATCCAAGAATTTATATGCAAACACAAGCATCCAAAGTACATCATATCATTATGCATTCATGAAAACTAGTCTTATACTTAATAAATCCCACGTACCTGAGTTCAGAGATTCCTAACTTATCCTTGATCATCTAGAAGTCTGGTCATCACCTGATTAAGAGAAGACCACATACTATCATCAGATTCTCATCATCTTAACCCTAGTCGTGTTCATTAGGGTTTATATTATCTCATTAGGATATTCCAATGCTTACTTGCATTATTGTCTTATATTTATCTTACTGATGTCATTTTCCAGATTATGATTCATTATCTGAATATTAGGTCCCATATCCTTTTTGGTGCACATATTAACCCTAGGTTACATCATTAACCTAGATTAGGATTTTATAACATGTATTAATATTCATCTTCATATAACATGGATTCTATTCATCATTATGATCTCATAATTAAAACTGAAGTTCCATATACTGATATGATCTTACTCTGTGAATTTCATCATTTATTGAGCATGTGTGCATTTATTGCATCATCTTTAGTGTTATTAGCCCTAATTAGATATATTAATCAAATTATATGCTTTTGTGCATCAACATGACCATATATGACATCATATGCATTATAAACATTATTATAGAATTACTGACATTTTTCCATGATTTTATGTCATCCTTTGATATTTATTTTTCCATTAAACAAGCATTTCACAACTTATATGATATCACTAAGATTAGTGCATTAAAAGCCTTATATTATGCTTCCACTGTGTTCTACTCATTTTTCTGAGAATTTCGGTACCTTATTTGTATTTTTCTGATAATCGAGCTATTTATAGGGCATTTTCTAAGATAAGATCATTTTCTGGGAATCCATAACATTTTACCTTATGTGGCGGGTCCCACTGCTGAGGTGTCAATGTTGGATTGGGCCACGTTGGTCGACATATGTGTGCGCTCCCTTGTGATGGTTTAGGCTAGGCCGATTAGCCTTTCTTCCTAAGCCGCTCGGTTCAACTGGGTTCACACTTGAACCGTCGGGTCTATGTCTGTCTTGGGAGTGAACCTTGATCGACCAAAGCCACCCCCTGACTCGTCTTCCCGTCTGTCTCTCCGTGACACAGCCGAAGGATGTCGCCGCATAGCCACGCCGGCAAGAAGTGAAGAGTGGTTGGGTCAGATTGCAGAGAAGCGGTCTTGAGAGGTTTCCACGAGGCGACTCCCTGTCTCAGGTGACCAGCATTGCCACGCCGAACTCCATCTCAGATCTGCGGCGGATGAGGTTGGGGCTTCGTTCCCTGGGCATCTCCTTGCTTTGGAAATAGGCTGAGAATCGGTGAGCAATCAGCGGCCCAAAGCTTGACCCCAGAAGCTTCGTAGAGGAGCATCGACCAACGACTGGCTCTCCAAGAGGTGCGTGCCGGAGACACCATGTTGAACTCCGATTTGAGCACGGCGGAGGAAGCTCTGTGAGATTGGGGTTTCGTGTACTGTGGCCTCCCTGTCTTCACAAACTGGCTCTAAAGCTTCTCTGCGAGCTCCTAATCTCAAAGGCCATCGCTAAGAGAGGTGAAAGCCCAAGGAAGTCTGGTCACAAGGTCGTCCTCCATGGCTGGGAATACAAGCTTCGGAAGCTCAGGGTAAGGCTCCGCACAAGGAGACGCTCACCCAGTTGACGTCGCCTCATCATTCTCTGTCTCACTGGTTCTCCCTACAGCATAAAATTCTAGCTTTGGATCCCTAACACCTCGGCCATGTACTTGGCTACTGCGATCACAACGATGGAGAGGGAGTAGAGAAAAATGGGTCAATCTCTCTCCATTCTATACGAAATAGAGTTACGAAATGGTCATTTAGCAGCTCCGTTTCTTGCGGATCTAGAAGCTTAGTTGGGTTTGTGTTTACCTCGCAGGTCTATTGCCCATCGATGATGAGAGATTTGGTATTTTGTCACCCCCTTTTCTCCACAGGAATCGGAGGTAGGAGACAAAGTCTCCACCACCAGATCACAGCAAACGACCTGGATGAGGCCACGTCTCCCGCCCATGGTCTCAACTACATGGGTCCTCGGTTGAGTGGGCTGCGTGACATCTAATTGTCACACCTAAGTACTAAATATCCAAAATTACCATATCTTGATTATATTTATATCAAGAATTCAAACCTCCATATCTCCTAAATGGGTAGTTGAAAAGATATAAAATTTTAGACATTAGTTCCTCATAATATAGTCTAGCTTCCATACAAATTTCATACTAAAAAAATCCATTATTCGATCTATCAAAAATTTCTCCAAAAAGCATCATAGCTAAGGTGTTGTAAGGTCTTATATTATTACCATTATCTCTCCAACAATGGCCACACAAATTCAAAAGACTGATATGTTCATAATATCATTAAAGGATGTTGAGACACATGAATAATCAGTTTGATTAACAAAAGCTGTCCATCACTCAATTAGGTATCATAGTCCGCTTTTGTATCTCAATACACCTAATTTGGTGAAAGAATCCATAATTGTTTTACCAATTCCTCACTTTGGTATTTGTCCTCTACATAGGATGCTTGACTCTCAAATATTGTATTAGTTATTAAAACTCAAAAATCTAGGTTGTCACATTGGAATACTACTAATATGATGTATGTATGGAAGATTTTGGAATGATCTTGTCATACAGTGATAGAATAACATGTGAGTGATTTAGGAGATGTTTAGATAATGGATCCCTAGATCCACAATGAAGGTCAAACTAGGAAAAGACCTACAAGACCAACACTAAAATGGGAGCATGTGTTTAACCTTGTGATCTCATCAGATGAATCCATGCTAGCATATGATGATGCTCGTGGATAAGTGGATCACATGGAAATAATAGCATTATGAAAACCCAAATAAGTTTGATAACTAATCTTAGTCATCAAGTTTGTGCACTGGTATATTTGCATACATGCAAGTATGTGAGATACAAGTGAGTGCTCATGCAAGTAAACAAGATACAAATGAGTAGTTAGGAATGTCATTCAAGAACGTGAGGTAAATTGAGTGGTCATGCAAGTACATTAGGTACACATAGGTTGTTATGAAAGTACCCAAAAATGCAAGATATCAATTGTTATATTAGGAAATAGGTGAGGCTCAAACTCTCCTTTAAGGAATGGTGATTAGAAATGGTGTGGGTCATCCCAGGTGAAGGGAAAGAACATATAGAAGATAAATAATCTAAATCACGTGAGCCTATGATATGTGGCTAGAGAGCCTAACCTCTTAATTTAATGAGAAATAATATAAAACCCTAATCTAGAATACTATAAAGATCAGTTGAATCACCTTGTTATTTGTTTTAATTTTTGATATAAATATAGATGTCTGGGAAGGATTAAACATAAAAATATAAGATGTGCTTTGAGATGGTGCTATAGAGGTAGTATATGAGGCATGAAATTTCTTGCAACTAATTTGTCAATGTAGGTGTTCAAAAATGTCATATATTGATGTTTTGAATAGTGATTTCAATAGATATATGAGATTTTTTAGATGAATTTTTTGAATAAATATATTACTTAGAATAAAAGAGTTTATGCAATAGTACATGAGCTTAGGGACTTCCTTGTTCAGGATGAGACACGAATACATAGAAACATGAAAATGTTAGAGACCCTTATTTTGAAATGAAGCATCTTTGATTAAGTTTATGACTTTTTAGATAACCCTATGCAGGTTTGATCCCTAATTCAAACTTAGGGTCAAGTAGGGAAGATATAAAGGTATATGAAAGCTGAGGGATTGGGATAAATCATTACATAAGTAGCTACACCCACTAGAGAACCTAATGGAATGGCTAAAGGCCATTGATACATGAGAGATATATGCGGAATGGAAAGACTTATAAATAATGGTTTGCATAAGTAAAAATAAATATTGAATCCATAGACTAGAGATCTGAATTTAAATCACATAAAGAGCAAATAGCCTCTTGACTCTGGTACGTCCTATTTAGATTAAAAAAACTCATCTTAAATATAACACGTGGAGAAAAAGAATGAAACCCTAAAGGAGTTTCTAAATATATAACTCAAGGGACTAAAAAAAAGCATGTGTCCTTGGTTAATGATGATCAACAACTCATTTGAGTTGAAAAAAAGTGTTCATGTGTAAAGAGTCACTCATTGAGATGAATTAACCTAATTGATATATTGATTCACCATATCTACCAGCAAAACGAGGTAAAATTTACATTTAGATTGTATCAAAATGTTTATTTCATCTTAGTGTAGGTGTAAGAGATTGGGCAGCCACCTTTAATACACACAAGTTGTATATGTGATGAATATTTTGAGTTGAGTTGATGATGTTAAGAGATATAGATGAACTAACTCATCATGTTACAAATATAGACAGATGGTAGTTCATGTGCATGAATATGATCTAGTTGAATATATGATCATCAAGTGGTAGAATAATGCAATGAATGAGGATGTGGGACGACTGAGAATACTCTTGGTTCCAACCATAGTTTTTTATACATATGATCATCTAATGAAAGTTGATGATGATATAAATAAAACCTTTCTAAGTGAGGTGTTAACCCCATAGTATATGGGAAAACCCTTCTAGTTTTGGTAACATAATATGGATGAGAAAAATGAGTGCATTATCATCTTAAAGAAATAGCCCAGGTGGTAATTTGGCTTCATCTATTCCATACATGAGTACTTGAAGATATATAAATGCATAGAAAGAATATGAGTGAGACATTGATGTGATGCAAGGACATTCTTAAAAACCTCATACTTCAGGGGTAGAAGGAGAACTAGGTTTGTAGCAGAATGGTTTCCCGAACTGACTCCTAGAGAAGGAGGATCCACAGAGAAGTATGAAGCCTCATTAAAGGAAAGACTTTAGTTTGATAAAAAAAGCATTTCCCCAATTATGATTCCTAGTTGAGATGAGCCCTTTGAAGAGATAAGGTCCTCATGATACTATGAACCCTAGATTTCCTAACAATGACTCCATGGACGAACAGAGTTAGTATGACCTTTGTATATGGGTGGGGTATATACTTAAGACCCTAGAAAGGATGAGTGAAACATGGCCACTAGAGCAACTACTTAAGTAATGCATAGTCTTACATCATGTATAAATAAGTTTGTTAAGAAAAGGATATTATACCTAGAGGAAAAAGGTTGAGTTATTAGGACACACTTCACCATAAAGTGATTAGATCCTATGGATACCGTCCTCAGTAACTTGTAATATAACTTAGTTTTTTTAGGGATAATGAGTAAGGGATATTCAAATGCATCAAGAAATGCACTCGTGACAATATAAAGGAGTTTTATGTGAAGACCCCATTTTAGCTAGCCTTTTGATGTACAATGAGTCATTTGAGAGTATTATCTTAGTCTAGACGTAAATCCCTAATGTGTTAGGAATCATGTAGGACTTAGCACTTGTTGCAATAACAATAATTTGACATCTATTTTGAAAATGTCTTGAATCAATTTTTAAGGGAAATTTTGTGGTAAGGAGGGAAGGATATGATAACATGGATTCTTCCCACCTTTTAATGTAAGTTATAATTGAAAATTTATTTAATGTAATTGAAAATTTATAACTAGTCCAAGACTTACTTTTTTGCATGCAAGTCCCTATGGAAAACATGTAAATTCAATAGCCTACTGGTTTAAATAATACTCCTACTAATTAATCTATTGCATTGTGGATCCATAGCCAAATTTTGAACAAAATAGGATTCCCTATGAGGATTTGAGACTTTTATTTTGAATAATCTAAGGACAACTTGAAGGATACTAAAAGGATAGACAAATGTTTTATTCTTCCATATTTTGATATAGCAAGAGGAGAATATTAATAAGGTACTCGTAAAATTTCAATGCAAATGGACCTTGCTAGTGGCCTATAGAAATCTAAAAGAAATGCATCTTATGTTGATATGATTGTATATTTGGTAAGTGATTAATCTATTAAGCACTATTTGATAACAGAATTTAATAGGACCAAGATCCAAGCCCCTTGAAGCATAAACGGTCCAGCACTAGTCAACTTATATTGTAAGTTAGACCAAAATGGTCCCATTGTCGTATTCTATCTTGGGATGAATTGGGAAAGTAAGTATAGTAACCCTATATTCCACTCCTTCACCCTACCACCTAATATTCATGTCTCCCTCGGTTTTCCTTCCCTTTTTTTTCTTCTTTCAATCTGGTCTGGATGATATGATATTTGATCGTGTTTGACTCACTAACTACTAGGATCAAACATGTTGACCTCCCTCCCTCTCACCATGAAGAGTAGTTGATGCAGCCCTATTTTAGGGCTTCATCTTGTGTCTTATTGCATTTCAATCACATCTATACCTACTAGATTACATGTTATTCCCCTGAATATGGATGTTAATGTAAAATGCACTAATGTACGCTATTTGCATGTTTTCAAGTACTTGGACTACACTTAAATGGAAGAGAGAGAGAGAGTGATACTAGGGTTTATCTACCCTTAAAGAGACCCAGAATGAACTCTAAGGCTCACTCAACCTACCCCTAGGGCCAAGGGTCAATTGAAGCAAATAGGTCCAAGGAAATTTAAAGTACAAGCTCGAAGTGTTGATGAAGAAGCTAACACAACCATGGTACAACAAAACAGTTGTGCTGGTCAAAGCAAATTCATAGAGTCAAGCAATTAAGATTCAAGTTCAGTAGAATCGAACATTCAACACAACACGACTGTGCTCACATGATCCAAAACAGTCATGCAACACAACATGACTGTGTGCTAAGAAGATAAAATTCCCACGACACTCAGAACAACCATCGCTTCCCCGAGCCACCACGGTCCTGGTGACCACCATGGGCATGCTAGTAGTGCCACACCATGACCATGGAGACCACCATGTTTGTGCCACTAGCCATTCAAAAAACCCCAAATTCTCCTATAACTTTTTCCAATTTTCACCTTGCCCATTACATCACACCACGATCATGTTGACCCTTACCTACCACGGTTGTGTTGCCCAACACAGTCGTGCTGCATACAAACCTAGCACAACTTTTATACTGATCTCCCCATTTTACCCCTACATAACCTAATGCTCCCCCACTGCCTATATATACATAGGTGGCGGTTGGAGCTCAAGAGTAGGCACTAGAATTCCATTCCATATCCCAAATTTTTTCATCCCATCCATTCTCACCCCATTCCACCTCCATTCCATGAACTTCCACCCTAAAAACACCTATTCTAGGGTTTTTGGCCACTTTCCACCATAAATCCATGCCATCTACCTACCATGGAGGGAGGTGCTTGAGTTGTTGCTAGGAGGTGGAGAAGGAGGACTCTTCATCAAGCTCATCATGGATTTTCACTCCTCTACTCATTCTTCTTCCTTTCTTCTTGTATTTTCTTGTTCTATGAGTAGCTAGGCCCCTTAGGTGGGATGTCTGGGGCTAAAATGTTACTTTGATACTATGTTGGGGGCCAAATGACATGTAAATTTTGTAACATTTGCCAATGATTATGTTTTAGTTCTATCTCATTTCTCATGAATTTCTTTGTGGTTTGTGCTTGAAATCACCTAGGATTCTAGGAAAATTACTTATATGTGGATAAATTGTGATCTGCTCCTAAGTCCAATTAATGAATCCCTAGTTAGATATTCACCTTCCTACATGTTAATCAATTATACTACACCTAGGTGATAAATCTAAGTAGATATCATAGAATCATTTAGTGAAATTATCTTAGAGCCTTCTCAAGGCTAGAATGCGTATGATGTGAGGTCTAAAACGTCACTCCACCTTACCCTCGACCCCTAATTACTCTAAGAGTTCCTATTCTAAAAACCTAGGCTTGATTAGATCCTAATTGAATCACACCCAAACCCTTATCCAAGTGAACCTCGTAAGGGTGGGTAGGAGGTGTTAGGGACTAGTTCCCCTATACACACTTACCTTATCCATGGCCACTTAGTAGTTTAGGGAAATTCATTAGCATCTAAGTTGTTGTTTGTTTTGGTAATGTAAATGAAAAAATAATGTTTACATGTTAACACCCCAACCCAATTGACAAGTGCATTCTCCCAAACAACCAAGACTTCTCTTAATTACATTACAACCCTAATTTCCTTCTTGCTTAGCTAGTTTTTACTTGTTTAGTTCTTTACTTGCTTAATTGTCTTGTTCTTTCCTAGTTCTTGATAGTTTAGGTCTTTGATTACTCTTTTGCCTAGTCTTCTATCTTAGTGTAGTGTAGATCTCTTCTATCTTGCCTTAGTCTAACTTGTCATTTCTTGCTCATTAGAATTTTTTTGTCTAGGGTTATCTTAGGCTTTGATCTTGTTTGTTCTCCTTTAATTTATTGTTCACCGTTAGTGTAATCAACAAATCAACCTTCAAACCCTTCAACCCTAGACTCTGTAGTAGGAACCTAGCCAAAACTAATCTAGATCTAGTGCCCCCTTTTCTCTCTTGGGTTCGACCCCTAACTTACCGCCCTCCTATACTATAACACGACCATGTGCGCTTGCGGTGAAGTGTGTTAGTTTATGTAAGCGAGCCAATTAGGGCTTTATAAATTTGAAAGATCCCAAGTGTGTCTTAGCCCTTTAGGTGTGTGCATCTAGTCAAGATTCAATTTATTTAGGCGTGTAAACCTTGGGGTTGGAAAAAATGCACCAGTAGTCACCACCTAAAAACCCTAAACCTACTTTGAGACCCTATAGTAAACCCTCCATCAAACTTGCATGCCTCTCTTGATCATTTCCTCCTTTTTTCTTTCACCATAGATGCTATAATTTATTTCTTGTTCTTGTCATTGTCGCATAGCATATTCATGGATCATTCACAACTATTCTATGAGATCCTTGGCCCCTCACCACCTTGACCCAAAAGAGAACCACATCAACCTTCTACAAAGCCATGCCATAATTGGTTGTCTAGCTCACAAGCCCCCTACAACCTTCCCCCTCCTTCTTTGTTTCTTTTCTGGTAGAGCTCCATTGTGCAAGGGAACCTCCATTTATGTGAAGAAGACATAGGTGTTGGGTCCCTGACACGGTCAAGGGAACAACCACATGGGTTGATCCCATGTATATCTACTTGTTTGGACCGAGAGAAGGTCTTATGCCAGATTCTACCCTTCTAGCGAGTAGACCCAATGAGGAAGGGCCAAGTCAGTTGAGGCTTAGGTATATATTTGTTGTTGTGGTTGCACATACGTACATATCATAGTAATATGCCAACCCATTTTTTGATGTATGAGGTTAAACTCATAATATAGATGTAAGCGGTGGATAAGTTGACAAAAGGAGTACAATGAATCTCTAAAGAAACCATGGTGATTAGGTAATAGTATTTGAATTCTAGTTTCCTAGAAAGTCTAGGTTTTCTTTCCAGTTTATTATGTACCTTCATTTAGAGCCCAAGATTTTTAAACATTAAGTTTTGTCTACATAATGAAATGGTTGGTTCATATTAGTTATTTCTATGAATCTAGTCTTTGGAATTTGAGTTCACTATCCTTGCATCTATGGTTCTCATTTATGGGGATCATGGGTGGAGGGGGTCATTACAAAATGAAGTTCAATGTTTCTAGTGATTGTGTCTCTATTATTAGTAAGAGTTG
The DNA here is from genome assembly GCA_963693085.1 of Alisma plantago-aquatica. Taxonomy (NCBI): domain Eukaryota; kingdom Viridiplantae; phylum Streptophyta; class Magnoliopsida; order Alismatales; family Alismataceae; genus Alisma; species Alisma plantago-aquatica. The sequence continues at coordinate 1,103,205,189 of OY856409.1, forward strand.
GTCCCAAAAATGAACTATATGTTTACCTCACAAAGGCCCAAAGCTAATTCATTAGTGGTCTACCTTGGATCTCTAGAAACTGGATAAGTACTTGATAAATCCAAGTGATACTTGGTTCCCTTATTATTTGACTAGCTAATTCATTCCTAATCAAACTTATCATGAACCTTACTTCAATAGATAAGGGATATGCATTCATATGATTTCTAGTCATATGGAACTTTCTCTTTATAAGTTCCTAACCATGATATAAGTATATAAATCCTTAATTAAGTAGTCATATATGGCCCCTTAATCATATAAGATATTAAATCAGCATTATATAAAATCCAAGTCCAATATCATACTTTTAGAGGAATCCAAACATCACTTCCACATTAACTAAGGAAAAATTTATTCTAACGCATCATAACCTGCAAAAATTCTCAAGACATAAGCAATGTAGATAAGCTTTGGGTAAGAATAGGATAATAAAATCAATCATTCTTTTAGTAATCATTTGTGGGTGAAACCTACAGATCTCACGGGTTTTGTTTGCTATTCAATAGAAAACTTGGGAAATATATTACATATTCTTATATATGATCTAAATATATGAATTGCTTAAGATAGGAATACAAATTCCATATTACTTTCCATAGAGACGGGAGATTCATTATTATGATTGCAAGCCATATGAAACATGCTCTTTAGAAGTTCCTAACCATGATACAAGTATATAATATCTTAACTAAATATTCATATATGGTCCTTTAATCATATCATATATTAAATCAACATTATATAATAAATAAGTGCAATACCATACACTTAGAGGAATTCAAACATCAGATTCCACATTAACCAAGTAAATTTCATTCTTGGGCATCATAATCTGTCACAATTCTCAAAAATTTGAGTACAGTAGATAACATTTTAGTAAGAGTAGGATAGTAAACTTAGTCATTCTTTGAATATTGTATTTTTGTAAAAGACTATCTGGGTAGGTTCTTTTGTGGGTGAAATTATCAAAGGGTGATCTTAAATAGTTCATATACTTAATAATTTCTAAGAATAGGTAATATTTTCCTGATTATGCTATAGAATAGAAAGTTTAAAACCGCATAAGATCCATAGATTTCACCCAAAAACCTACAACTTGTTATTCAACAAGTATAGTTGTTATACTATAAACCCTTAACATGTGTAAGTTGCTAAAGTGGGTGTAAGCCACTCACCTAAAGAAAACCGTATAGATAGGAATGAAGTCATCTCGAATATGTCTTCATACTCCATATGAACCTAACTTACAAAGGCTCTTCCATATCCAAAATCTAATCAACTCATGTAGCAATCAAGATACTTCACAAACACCTAGGACTTTGAAACCCTATTTTAGGTCTAAAACTCTCTCAACTCACTATAAAAAACCATGGTTACATTACTTAGTATTATTTCATTATCATGTCAACATATTTCATGTGGAAAGACAATTTTTCCTCCAAAACCCTAATTCGACTAAATCTAAGGTTTCTCATTTCCAAACCCAAACTAGGAATCTTGATTACTCATAAACATTATATCTTAATATAGATATTATTAAATAATTGATTTAGGATTGAGAAAAAAACATAAACATCCACTTAGTAGGAATTGAACATCCACATAGTAGGAATTGTGAACTTTATAACATAATATGTTATCCTAAGCTATATATATTGAGTATTCAATGTATGTATGTGTCACACACCTCATTAATGGACATTCTTGAGTTAATAAGGTAAATAGTTCATGAATGGAATTAAACATGCGTAAATAAGTCATTTTGTTTGAACTTGTAAAAAATACCTAAATCAATATCAATTGAGTATTTATTACAAGTTAGGACAACTAAGTTGCATTTCCCAAATGTATACAGACATAAATAAACTAATAAGATAAACTTGAGAAAAATAATGTAAATTGGTGTATAAAAATTAACAACATTGTATCATGAATATATAATAAAAGAAAATAGTTTAACTCAAAATTATTGAAGATAAATATGATTCAGATTGATATAAAATGGGATGACACTAAGAAACCTTAATTTTATATGACGACTAGATAATATAAAAGCTTATATTTTATGCATATAAGGATTATATATGGTGGAATATATCCTGATCATTTGTATAAAAGTACAACTAACTACATGAAAATTTCGTCTATAACACCTACAAAACATATATCCTAATCAAAATATAATTAAATTTGTTTCACTATCCTCTAATTCATGTACCATGTGTTTTCCCTTGATGCCATCTCATTTATGAGTTGTTGAATAGATCAGATAGTTGGTAGGTTGTCTATTGCATATGATTGATCTCTAGAAAATACATGGTTTTTTCTCATGTGATAACTTTCTCTCTTATCCACCTTTCTCCATGATTCTTTTTCTACTATAATCCTCTTATCATTTCAAACCCAATGAATCCTTACTCAAATTGAGACTCTTGTATCAAGAAATCTCAAATTTGCACCTCCTTCCTTTTTTGCACTAGGTGGTAAAGCCTTCTACATTGAAACCCCTAAATGAAAATGGTTTCCTCAAGATACATTAAACCCTTCCAGTACTGTCCTCTAAAAAATAACAATGAAACATCTCCCATTAAGCACAATCAGAATCATATTCATTCCATCCCCTCATTATGCATTCTTGGTATAGGTCAAGATATCCCTATTTCACTTTCTAAAACATTGCTTGCAAATCCTTTAACCCCTTCCTAGGATTCTTTTACTGATTATTTTTCCTAAAACCTTCTCCCTGACCCATTGGTTGGTGGTGTACAAAGCTACTGTGGTGTGATGCTCTAGAATTCTCTACAACCCAAAATTTGCCCCAAAAAAATTTAGGGTTATTCTAAATCCTTCCCCATCAACAGTTTTCTATTGATTATAGTATGTGTCCATATAGAGAATTATCCTTCTTTCTCGTATTATGGCCCTAAGTGTTGATTCAACAAGATTTTACCATTTTTTCCTTTATTTATATCATGTTCACTTTGTATGGGCGCCATAAAGTTTTTTGAAGCTTCATTGTACCCCCCAATTGTCATTTGTTTTGGTGTTTATCACTTCTTCCTTCATCCAGCAATAGTGTAAGCATGTTCCATGGCTTCATGTCACCTCATGATCCATGTTTTTAGTCATTCAAGTTGATGACACCTGGAGAGCATGGAGTAATAATGATTTTATTCTAGATTAAAGTTGCAAGTGGTTTTGGTATACTTGGTTAACCTCCATGTGATGAGAAGCTGGTAGGATCTAATAGGATCAATTGAAATTGTTGTCTTATGAGTTTGCCTTCATTCTAGACTAGCTTTTTCACACTAGTAATGGGGAAAATAGTCTCTTAGTGAGTTTTCTCATGATTATGATATACATGTGCATCTTATGGATAAAGAATGGACCACCAAGTCACACAGATAGTTTGTAGCACACAATGTGGTGCAAATTGGTCTTTAAGTGACAAATGTTGAGTTATAATTTCATTTATTGTGTTTCTACTAAGTAATTTATATGAATTCTGGAATATCATAAGAAAACAAAATTCTATGCATTGAAATTAGAAAAATGTAATCTATCTAACAATGTAATTAGTTAAACCATATTATAGTATTAAAGGTGAAATCTGGGTTTTGAATAATACAAGAAACTAGTAATTCTGATGTTTGGTTTAAATAATCTTATATATGAGGTTCATGGTAAGAGGATATGTAAAGGATGTGGGTCTTATTACTCATAATACTATCTTCCATATTATGTTTCTCTTTAAATTGAAGAAATTTTATTGACTTGTTAAGTATCCTAGTTTGTTAGACTCTTATTATCCCATTAATGTTTTTCTTTCAATTTGATATTTTGATACACCTTGATATACCTAAACTGTCCATGATATATATATTTCTCTTTTATTGATGTGTTTCATGGTCCTCACACTTCATATTATCATGACTTTATTTTTATTAGTTCTTGTTCCAAGAAACCCTAATTCATATACTTTGACCATTTTTCCCTTTTGGTGTTCTAAAACTTGATTTGAGATACTCGTTTACATTTGATTCTTCAATGTGATGAATATGTGTTAATTATTTCTATTTTATGGTTCCTTTGTGGATATTATCTCCAATAAGGACTTAGTATATGATTATATGTCTTATATAGATATTTGTGATACAATATGTGTGATGGAATACATATGATATATTGATATTACCACTACATTTACATTCATGTTCTGATTTCCCTTGAGTGTATTTAGTGTTTACATTGTGCTATTAGTAGAAAAACCATCATGCTAAAATAATGTAGAGGAATAATGAATGTATCTATACATATGAATTTCATCCTATCTATGAGGAAATACTAAAATTCTTGCCAGAAATAAGAAAAGTGGCAACAAGGCAAAATAATAAGTGACTTTTAGCAAATTGAAAGAATTTTTGGATTAATTCTAGAGTGTGTGTAATGGGTAAAAAGGACAAGCTAAGAATATCCTCGTTAATATAAAGACAGAAGGAAAGTAGGAATATTTCCCAAAATAAACCAACATATTAACAAGCATCCAATCACGTCTAACTGATTTCAACCAAACCCTAAGTCCAAGATCCGGTACCTCACTACCTAATTTTTTATTAAAAAAGGGGCTAATTCTACTAATAGTCAACATCTTAACATTCAATACCCAACTATATGGATCCAATACATAATTTACTTAACTAGATACAATATAGTTATGATGTATAAAAACATGTTTACTTGTATATTTCTCATTATACATTGTTCAAGTGAGATATATTAACCATGTTTTATAGATGAGAACCACAGAAAAAGGACCCATATGCTCCCACATCACAGAACAACAACATGATAGGCGCACTATTATTTCATCAATCTCAAAACCAACACTCTGCAATGTTAGATGAATCTGTTTATTACTAAAAATTCCATGACATGTGTGATAGACTCAAGTGCAATATAATCTTTTGGGTCATATTTATTGGATATACTAAATCAACATATGTTCATGCTAGATAACAAATGTATTTGAATGACCTACCTTATGAATGATTGAGGGACTTATAGAAAATTGTCATAATCAACTCCCTTTACCAAATGGTGTTGTGTTCCTTCAAGTTGAAGCCATTATAATGGTCCAATTATGATCACTACACTTTAACACTACTCAATGAAATCACAATGAAGATTTTTATAAAGACATTAGTTTCCTGTTGTGAGAGTCATGGTGCACATTGTGACTAATGTATAAGGAATTTTACAATCCTATCTAAAACGATTGATATACTAGTCCTCGTTATAAGTGAGACTAGAGACATAGTAGTCCCAATGATGTGAATCATTAAGTGATATTAAGTTCATATGTATCATGTTATTATATTTGTAGATCAAGGATCTTAGATTTTTTTGTCACAAGAATGACTCGTCCATGTCACTAGTTCAGTATGGATATTTTTTGTTCATACTATAAAATACAATGGCATTGGTTGTTTGTGGTTTAGTCATGTTTGGCCAATCCTACTACATTAATATCAATTGAGTGTTTGTATACATTTCTCACTCATTTAGGATTTTATATTGACTATCATATCCATTACCAAATTCTTATGGTTCTTTAAGGTCACAGACAAAGAGATAGTTTGAACAAAGATTGGTATAGACTTGATTATAAGAGTTACCAAATATCCAAGGACCTAAAAGCTGATAATTGAGGATCTAGAATTAAATAATGGATTCAGAGCCCAAAATGTACTTAGTGCTCTTGCCTATATGCACCAATGAAGACATAAATTTGTTTCCACCCAAGACTCATGGAGTAGGTTTGTCCACATGCAAGTCCCACATGTAGAACTTCATGTTTCTATTGGGGAGTCATAGCCTGACCCTATTATGGTTTTGAAAACCATATCCTCTCCCACTCCCCAATCTATATGATACAAGGGGATACCATAATAGTGAATACTCTCATTTTCTCATGGTTTTCTTGAACGTTTTAGAAACCTGAGAACAAATAGAAAGGGAGAGAAGGGGAGAGAGTGAGTAGGAGACAGGCATCTCCAGGGTCATTTCTGAGTGCTTTTTCAGATATCGTAGAGGCATGCTAAATCTTTAAAAATGTTCCACACATGCCAATCCACTACTGACATCTTTTTCAATGCAAAGGAGGACTCCATAGAATAGTCAACAAGAAGGCAAGTCTATAGCTAGTGATAATGATTTCCAAGCATATGCCTCACATGCTCATTATCCAGATATAATAGAGTGATCTGCAACATCATCTTCTAGAGAAAGACTTTGTAATGCAACAATGCATAATCCAATATTATCTATCCACCAAGATCAAAAGTATCTAAGTATATTGGATGTTCTAAGTCTACCAGGTTATATTTGAGTTGATCAATGGAACTTCTTCCATGATAAGGTATAACCTCATTACCCTAAGCTATATACATAAGAATTAAATTGATCATATTCTTGATTTTTTTTTAGGATATGTTAGGTCTCCATTGCATTTACACTCCTAAAAATCCAACATCCTACACATTAACTAACTAGCATTCCTAGTTAATTTGGGTTGGTGACACTTTGTATTTGGTGTGCTTGTTGCAATTTATAAGAGAAACAATCTAGATTTATCTTAACACAACCTTAAGTGTTCTATAGGCCCACTTTTAAAAAAAATTGAAAATTCATTCATCCCGTTTACAGGGGGTCACAAACCTGTGACCTCTCGGTCATACAACATCAACTTTACCACTCGGGAGCCACTACATTGGCCTATAGGCCCACTTTAATTTTATAATATAGATATGTCATTAGGGCTCATATAATTTTCCAAATTCCTGGTTCTAGGAGAGTGGTTTTGTAGGTAGTGTACCTATTGAGAGGAAGTCATCTCTTAGATTTTAACTTCCATCCAAACATAATGTTTTTCAATAATATGGGTGAAGGGAACATGTGATTCATGACTAAAACTAAATATTCTTTTAGATAATCATGTATTAGATGATTGCATAAATCTAGCATGAATTTCAAAAGTAACTAATCTAAAGTGAACTTTGATTCTTTTGGCTTTGTATATACCATGAACATTTTTATAAGGATGACATACCATTTTACCTTTTCCAATAACTTTCTTTATTATTCATACTCTAAGGTGCTCGGTAAAACCTAGAACTCATCATTACATGGAAAATTCGTTGATAAACAAAGTGTTGATAGTGATCTTCATCAGTTAGCTTGTACGTGAAATCTGATGTCACACCAAAGAATACAACAACTTAGTTCTTAGAGGTGGGATGTTTAGGTTATGGTTGGATAAGATTACACATCCCGTGTGGACACATATGACTAGGTGTTCTACTCCAAGTGCATTGTCTTAGACCATGTAACATCACATTTATGATCTTTTTGTGTATGTTCTCATACAATAGTGGGTTAGCCTTCTAGTTGGACACAAACCGCTAGAGTATTAGATGTATTGGTGTTAGATTGCACCATATATATGGATCTTAAGAATGATCCCATCCTTGCTACTAACAAGGTCACAAGGATGTAATGATAAACTTGATAAATATACCATAGGAAATGTCTCCATTGTCTCAATTGCAAAGAGGTTCATGATTGCTACTTTGCTGACACAACATCAAGCAATGACGGACCATCTTCATACCACCCTACCAATCATTTTTCCTCCCCATGAGCTTGACCATATCATTATGTGAGACTTCTTTTTTGTGGTCACTCACCAATGTTGCATCTTACATTGATGGTCACAGGAAATAGAGTGATGCCACAAAGAGCGAGATCCTCATTTCCTCCATGGGATTAAGTGTATCAAGGATGGCATGGTTTAAACTTTTGGACAAAGAAGGCGTCGAGGAGTGGATTTGAGAACATCAAGGCTACAAAAAGTCAATAGGGAAATAAATGTGGAACTTGAAGTTGCATAAAATGAGGATGTGGTATGGTGGGAAGTAAAATCCCACACCCCAAGCATTGATATATTGCTATTCCTCGTAGTCACTAATGTTAGGAATTTTGGAGGTGACAAGTGCATTAGAAACAACAAAAAATCTCCAAGCAGGTCCCATCGACAATGATGTATTTCAAAAGAGGGTGCGCTAGATATCCTTGTCATGGAGTGACTCCAACAACATCCTCATGTGGTGGTGTGTGTCACTCCTTGCGGGCACGGAAGGTCCTCAAAGACGTCCTCTGAACACAGTCGCACGGCGCCTGCTTCTCTACGTAGTCCACATGGATGGACTGAAACTCCTCGTCGTGTTGCCTGCTCCAACAGGAAGGAGAAGTCCCTCGCTTGGTGATGTGCTAGCATTGCAGTCTCTCTCCTTCTCTCACTCAGGGCCAAAGACAGATAGGGTTCGTGCATAAGGGTTTGTCTTATGATCCAAGCGTCATGCCCCTCTAATTAGGAGAGGAAAGGAAGCAGAATTTTCCAAAAACCTTGAGAATGAAAGGTTGCTACTACGTTTAAAGTGGGTCGCTCGTGGATTGCCAGATGGAAATGAGAATAGTTTATAATCATATCATAAAATTAATTAATCAACTAATCACATTTATAGATTTATCAATTTTTTTCACCTGATTGTCAACTCTAGCCAGTCGCTCGTGGTTAGTCAGTCCTCTTATCATATAAGTCAACAATTTAAATCTAATTAATTAGCTTAAACCTTTTAACCATTTATCTTAGATTATATTTCAATATTATTTTAGTTTGTTACTAAACATTATAGTAATCAATTTGACTTGGAACATTTTCAATCGTGTGCATAATTGTTCTCCTATTTTAATGCAACTTATGTGTGTGACCCTATAGGATCCAAATCACATCGATATCAATGTTTATAATAAAATTATGGCTTCACAAGCAATGATTGGTGTCTAGCAAGACTTCATTGCCACCCAAATAATTGAAGAAGTTGGAGAACAACTTTAACCTAATTTTATGACCAGTGTTATAGTGATTGTATAATTCATTTGTCTCTAATATCCAGATTTTAATCTGAGGCATGAAACATCATCCTCTTAGTGTTTGATCTTTGTTCCTTGATCTAGAGTAGACTATTTGAGATACACATTATCATATATTGACTCACATGAGCATGGATATCCATTTCGTAGTCTCACTCATTAAGTATTCGGGATATCACACAAATGGGAGTGACAGATTCTATCTAATCACTCATAAAATGCACCTAAGAACTACTTGTATAGTAACCTTTTCTAAGATCACGCTAAGCAGTGTTAAAACACATTGAACAATTTGCAATCATTGTAGTGACTTCAAATCTAAGGACCACAATCACTATTGTCACATTGAGATGTGACTCTGACCAACATTATTGGCTTTTATGTATCACACTCACAGTAGCTTTGTCCAATACACTTGTTCATAACAAGTTGCTATGTGTTTGATTTGATATCCAATATTAAAACTAGTGAGTCATCAAGAAACACAACTACTAGTCATATATTATTGTTATCTTAAAATCCACAATAATATCTGACTAGGGACTAAAACAAGAATGAATACTCTTAACATACACATTATCTCATGTTTAAGGCATCGGCCTAAATTCACATACTATTGAATCGTACGTTCTGAGGACATTATTATATTTATACATTATCTCATATTGAAACAAACATAGTAATTAGAATTGTCTTTATTAATAATCAAATCAACTACAAGACATGTCATTACAATCATCATAGGATTTCAGGGCATATCACCAACAACTAAGACAATAGCAAATGTGGCACATACACAATGTTTTAGGTGAATGGATGGTATGGAAGATGAGAAAATGCCCACTACTAAGATCTCACAAAAGAGATTGACGAACAAAAGGTTCAACACCTTAAGGCTCTTTATCCTCTATTATATTCGTTGATAAGCTAGAGGAAGAGAGTGTCGTCATACGCAATTTATCTAAAATGATTTTCAATTATTGGATACTTAATTAAAAAGACTCTCAGTGTCACATAAAAATCACAATGATTATTCTAAAGGCCTCAAGTGACTTATCACAAGTGGTCTAACAATTTTAGAACTCAAGTTTCTTTATAGGTTTTCTATTATTGGTTTTATGGAATCTGGAAGCTCAAGTTTGAAGGACTTCAAAAAGTGTATATAGAATACAATTCCAGAATTCCATATTAATCTAGGCTCCAATTGGTGTGGTGTAAGTCATAATTTATATGGAACTAGTTTTTTGCGAACTCTAGTTCAACTTCTGGAACTTAAGTTTCATATACTTGCATGTGATTGGTTTGCTGTAAGTTTAAATATGGAAATCACTAAAAATATTATTAATTTTAGCTTTTTAATATAAATAAGGACAGCAAATGCATAAAAAAAAAGGAATCATATCTGTAAATAACAACAATATTTTTTAACTATAATAACCTCAACAAGTGGTCATGGTGTAGATGTTGTTCCATTAAAATATTTAGTAAACAAAATATTATGATTAATATGTCATCATAATATTTTTATTGTACTTTGTATGCACAAAGTATTGTATTAAAAATGACATTTTATGTGTTTATAAATATATTATTTGGCTCATCATTGTTTAACACAATGTGAATATTAATTTTTACATCTTTTTAGGGAACACATGGTTATAGTTAATCATCATTTTTATAGCATATTATTTAAATTGAAAAAAATGTGTTAGGTAAATCAATTTTCTGTGGTATGGTGTGTTATCTTTTTATGGTGTTCATATTTTTTATTTCATGAACCGCACTGATAATGGTGTAAAATGTTTACATAGTATGACTATAGTGTATAACATTTTGTCATATTATGTTATAAATTTAACAATAAATTATATCCACACTATACATTTTTAATTTTAAATATTCTGCATGTGTCATGAAGGAAAAATATAATTATATAAGAAATATTGTAAGTTATTTTGAAACTCATTTTCCGTTCTTTTTAAGAGGCAACTCTAGAAGTGTATTTTGTATGTAAGTATGTAACTCACTGAAAGTCATAGAACTCAAGTTCTAACACTTATTTTAAACTAATCATATGAAACTGCTTAAGGAACTCCAGTTTATAAATTTTCCGGACCAATTACAACAAACGAATCACAGCTCTACTGAAAATTGAAAAAAAAAATATAAGTGACAGATGTTATACTCATGCCAGTTTATCCATTATAAGTCGCAACTATTTTTCAACCTCACCCCAACCTATTTCTACCCATCCTGGTGTACCAGCGGAATTAAACCAACAACCAGCGCCCCACTGAGCGACTACTGGCTTACCAACTGAGACAACCAGTAAGTCGCAACGTATACTGCAGTAGAAGTATGGATCAGCTTCGATACTGCATTATCAATTTATCACTATTCATTCAATCTTTCATCCAATCTTTGAGAGAGAGGCTCAAAACTTTCAGCTGGATCTCTTTTTTTTTCAGTGCCCTTTATTTTTCTTTTTTGGTAACGGGATCTCATATTCATTCGAATACAGATGCAATAAAATATCAATTAATAGAAGTACGGCGAAACACACTAGATAAGCTTTAACGCTCAGCCTCTTTGAAGGTCTACAAAAACGGATCCTTAACTGCAATAACCGATACCCACTTCTTTCACTCATCAAGAACTTCACCTTATTACAATATGCCCATATTGTCAATGAATGATAATAAATATAGAAACCCTAACCTAGTAATATAACATCAAATAAATTAAAGAAGAGCTATATACATGAATGTGCTTCATAGACATCATTCCCTAAAGCAGGGGAGGCAACACCATTTTCCCAAGGTTAAAAACAACCATCTTAGAGGACCAGGCCTATCATCTTGGTCATCTGTGGAAATGGTGCAACGGAGAGGTAATTCTGAAGGCAAGTGTTTATGAAAGGCATTTACAGCAGACGCCACGCCATCTTCATTGCCTATTTGCTGTGCTAGTTCAAGAGCTTTTAGTTTCACCTGTACAATCGCAAGAGGAAGAGATGAAACAGTAAATGACAGATAGTATCTTGAACCATACACGAGACACAGCAACATGAATTGTAGAAGGTTATAGTATCTTGAACCATACACGAGACACAGCAACATGAATTGTAGGTGGAAATATCTCCCTTGCTTTCCCTAAAAATTCATATGTACAGTAGTTCCACTCTATTCCAGGAATTTCAAGCGAGTAGAACCAGGTTGGTCATAGTTAAAAATTTGGGACATAAGGAATTTATACCTCCGGTTCAAGCATAAATTTTATGGCACTTGTCAGCCGCTCCACCGTCAGCTCAGATATGGGTATAGGTGCAGGTCCCACACCCTTATCGTGTATCCTATCACCCCAGAAAAACTGATCACCAAAGAATGGCACAATGGTGGTTGGACACTAGCATCAATAAAATTTGCAATGTCAGAAACGTGGCCCACAATATGGAATGCAGGTATATCAAAGCAGATTTATGTCGGGCAATAATGGCCCTCAGAAATTAAAAGAAAAATACACAGGTTCACTCATTAAGATAGAAGATAAAAAGTCCAAAAAGAATACCGCAGCCCTTAATCCAGCTGCTGTTGTACCAGCTCCTCCATGGTGTACCTGTATTGTCGAATGATTAGACTAGCAATAAAAAAATGAAAGGATCATTTATTTTACTTTAAAACTCATAGTCCAGTATTGCATTCACTTTTACTATGACACACGTAGATAAAAAAGATCTCTCCTATATTTTAGATTCTGAAATTATCCCCTCAAGAAAAAAGACTGAAATCTTAATGAAGGCACAAAAGAAATGTGTTCTCGTTTTGTCTCTATATAAAAACCCTCAGAAAGAAAACAATGGCCCACTGCATAGAGAAGATTGAAAATATTATCCACATTGAAGTCCAAAATTTTAGCAAATTATTTAGCGTGTGGTGATCTGAATGTCTTGTTTAATTATTTTAACCGGGAAATTACATGAAAAGATGTTTATTTTGGCAGAGGTGGATTCAATTTAATTTTGTTTATTTGGATTACTTTCATCAGTTCAGTAATTAAGTTGGGTTGACTGGCCTAGGAAAGGTGGAGCTTCTGGCACTTTAACAAATCAAAGACCACTGGTCGGTTGGTTAGTGAAAAGCTTGAAAAGAACGTTCGCCACAAACTTTTTGCTTTAAAGCTCACGTGAAAGGTGCAGGTCTAGTGTCTACATCTCCGGACTCCAGAGTGACCACAACCTTGACTTAATCAACGCTCAGCCTGATGGCATAGAGAGAGTTGGCACTCTGGCATCCATTCTTAAGCTGTGTCAAATGCTCTGACTATCATACATATAGCTAGGAGAAGGCTTCTGTACAGTTCAAGCACAAAACAACCATTATGGTTCTCAGTGTTCCCATTGGGTCATTAGTAATAACAAAAGGACTAATATATGGGAGATGACTTGATTGAAGGTATAAACACGCTTGACCAACTAAAATATAAGAGCGCATAAGATGCAAAATAATGTTAGTTAGCTTATAAAGGAGAATACACATCCCAGTGATGATGTTGATGTAATGAAGAAGCAGATCTACCTAAGGACTGATACTCTCGACTTTTCTAAGCTACGTCAGACTATCAATTTAATTTTCATATCCAAGTTCTACTTCTGCTCATTTAGCATGGGATGAACAAAATTAAGAAAGCTGATCTATATGTATTTTGTAGCCTAAGGTTTCAAGTTTTGTCATGGAAACTGTTGTAATTATTAGCCTATTTAGTTACTAGGTTAAGTAGTCTATTGTGTACATGGACCTATTTGCCCAATGCCCATTAGGGTTTCAGTCCGCTTCCTTGTAATTGCATCCTCTCTTACACATAGGATAGGGGTGTACATATCAATATATAATGAATATACTTGTTCACATGGTATCAAAGTGTGTCCTAGGAACCTAACCTTAGTCGTCGTCGTTCCGCTTCCCCGCCTGCGGGAGGTCGCCGCCCCTTCCATGGCTTATGTCGGCCACCCGCCACGTATTTCCCAGCCATCATGGTCGCATCATCTTCCTCTTTCATATAGATCTTTATCTATGAGTCGGCACCATCCTTCCTGACAATCTATCTGAGTCTCTGGACGGCTAATTCCCATCCAGATCTAGTTGTCAGTCGTCACTTTCCCCAAGTTTGTCATGCAGCTCCATACATAACCGCCACCATTGAAACAGCCACGCCAACGCAAATCCGCCTTCGGCTCAACCGTCTCCACCGTGTTCAAGTCCAGCAGCCGCCTCTACGTCCAATCGCCGCGCCAGCTATCACTCCACCGCTACACTACTTCTCGGGACCTTGAACGGCACTAATTCCTATCCAGATCCAATTGTGGTTAAGCAAGAAACCTCCACTTTTCATGTGCACATGATCTACAGGAGTACAAAAGACGGCGCTAATTCTCGTTGACCCATGGTGTTAATTCTCGGAGTTCTTTGCATCCTTGACGGGGCTAATTCCCCTCAAATCGTGCTTCAGTGGCGTCCTACACGGCGTGTTGGCCAACCCATACAGCGTGTAGCAGTCCAGAATTCACCCGACGGCGCAAAGGTTTGTCCAGATCGCAAGTCACATGGTGTGTTGACAACCAACACAGCGTGTCAGCAAGAATCAGTCATCTTCGAGTTCGTCCAAATCGCAAGGCAGAGATCTAGTTTATGCCTTCGACATCCTACATGTGTACAATCCCCACCAGACGGGTTGCAAAGAGCCAGTCATCTTTCTAGCAAAGGAGCTACATGACGTGTCAGCAACCTTACACGGTGTGTCATCGGGAGTCTGTCTCTCACCCCTGACAATCTACACGGCGTGTCAAGACACAAACACGGCGTGTAAGAAGCCATCTAACTTCCAGTTATGACGTCCTCCAAAGGTCTATCTCTCCTCCAATACTTAATGATAATCAGATCCTATTATTTTTTGCCGTCCTCCTAAGGGTTGGACAAATGTCCTTTTGGGTCAAGAAAAGATCCATTTAATTTCTCTATCAGGATCTTATAAATGGGTTTTTGCATATTGACTTTGATTATCGATTTTCTTACGGAGATTCATTCTGATAGTGCTCCTCTTGCTACCAAGTTCTATTCTGGTAGTACTCTTTATACGAAGTTTCCATTCCGATAATATTTTGGTTTTACACTTTTCCTTTCCCACTCTCCCACCCAATATGTGTGCATCTTTTCACATGCAGGGGGAGGGGGTCACATGTCCCTTTTCCACACCATCTACTTGCTCTCATCGTGTTTGGTGTGCGCTGGGGGGGGGGGGTTATAGAGGAGAGGGAGAGTATAATAGAAAGGAGGGTATGAGGAGAACATGAGAGAGAGAGCATATGAGGAGAGAGAAAGAGATTAGTAAGATGATATATTCCAGACTATCTCCATGGAGCTTCATTGTTCAGCATATTTGTTCTCCACTTTCGGACAGCATTAAAGGATCTCCCAGTTACAACATTGACACTAAGCCTTTCGTGTTCATACCGTATTATGTACATTAGGACAAGAGTTGTTGTGGCTAATTCCAACCTCTTGTTCCCTTTAATGTTGATGGTGTTCTAGTTGATCATCCATGTTGTGTTCTCATGAGACGGGACAAGAGTTGTTGCGACTAATTACAACCTCTTATTCCCTCTAATGTTAAAGGTGAGACAAATGGTTGCTTCTTCCTCAGATTTCTTCAAAGCTTGTTATCTTCTAGCCTACACTTTTTGCATCTGCAAGGATTCATCCGGAGTTATCTTCACCGAGCTACTTCGATACATTTTCTTCAGGTTGCATCTGCTAGTTCTACGTGTTGAGACGATACTTCAACACCTCGTCTAGTGTGTTTGTACCACGTTATGCATGTTTGTGGTCTTCTGCGCTAATTCTAGTTGACTACATTTCTCAAACGATTTGAAGATACCTCTACTGCTACAACGACATTGTGCCTCCGCGTTCGTCCCGCATTATGTACGTAGATGTGTGTTTATTCCACTCACATTCCTCTCCAGTGAAGATGATGTATGATTGTCTGCTTCAGATGTTCTTCATTGCATATGCACTTCAAAAGAAAGACCTTCAAAGCTCAAGCTTTTCCAGCCTACAGAACACATCTCAAAGAGGCGTCATCATATCTTTTTGTTAGGGAGTATTGTTTAAGGGGGAGTAACAATTTTTGTATGAGGAGTGATAGTTCTATCTTTCATTTCTATCTTTTATTGTTTAATCAAGTCATGTAACTCCAAGCTTGGACATGTGTTCACCCATGATCCAGCTTGAGGGGGAGTGTTAGAAGTATTAGCCTATTTAGTTAATTAGTCTATTGTGTACATGGGTCTGTTTGCCCATGGCCCATTAGGGTTTCAGTCCGCTTCCTTGTGATTGCCTCCTCTCCTATATATAGGACAGGGGTGTACATATCAATATATAATGAGTACACTTGTTCAAAGAAACAACTCAAATTGTCATGGGTCAGGCATATTCTGAATAGGATCCTGAACACAGATAATATATCATATTAAATGCCCCCAGAAACTCCCAACATCTTTTCTCGGTTATAAATATATCCACTTTTTTTGAAGATATTCAAGAGTGACTTCCAAGACTCTTTATAAATGATACATGCATATGGTTGTTGCTTATAATAAGTCCTAGCTCGTGTATACTGAACGAGTTTATTACCAAAACTGGTTAATATTACAACTCTGGACTAGTATGCAAACATTTTTCTCAAAGGAATTCCATTGGTTCCTATGACTATATAATAACTATATGAGAAGCATGCAGTTCCGCAACAGAAAATATGCACAGAAAAATACTAAGTGTAACTAGGGCACTAAATAGTCATAGTACTGCTCATAAACTACGGATATAAACGTCATCTCTACATGTCAGTTGTTACCTTGTTATGATCATTGCAGGAGACATAAGTGACTTTCCACATAAAAAAGACACTAAGTGGTCAAGTACTACTCGTAATGCATCATTCCTACATCTTAGTTGCTAAATTGTTACGTAATTGTAATTGCAGAAGACATGAACTTCCATAGGTTATCAATTTCCCATCCTACCCAACACACAGGTACTTGATACAAGAAACGATTCTATTAGCAGTTACAATAGCTCGTGAGTTGCAGTAGTACTACAAGTTTTTATGGATAGAATATGATTCTAAGGTACCTAGATTAACTTCATTGAACAGTACTACTGGAACAACATGCAGCTTTATGGGAAGGTAGCACTTACGTGTATATTAGCTAATTTAAGGCAAGATAGATGTCACTGCTTACCAACACATCCCAAGAGATGCATGTTGGTTATTTTTTTTCTATATGATCCAAACCTCAACCTAGAAATTGTTAGTCGTCTAACTAGACTCTCCCTAGCTATCAGTTTCACAGTTCACATAACTATCAGCCTGCATTACAACGTGCAATTTCATTGAGCACAAGTATATTATTCTGGAACTCTCACCATCAAAACTCACAAACCTAGTGAAAGACTTGCCAAAGGCATACAGCTGCTACGGAAGTTGTTAATATGTATGTATAGGAACTTACGTATAAGTGTGATAAAAGTCAGGGACCTATGTGTAAATTCTCTTGTATTTAAATATAGAAGCACCCCAACTGTGAGAATTGGTTCAGGGATTCTCCCATCTTCTTTTTGCATTCATATGGTATCAGAGCTACAGGGAAAACCCTAGGAGAGTTGTCAATCTCTCCAAAGAAACCATAGTAAGTTGTCATCACCATCTTGAGGTCTGCAAGCATCAGGGAACAACAACAACTCCAAGTTTTGCATTAGTTGCTATAATGCCATACAGTAGCACGATGGCCATTGTGGCAGTTGATGCTCCCTCTCTGGTTGAACTTGGCTTCTGCCCTTTTAGGAAGTCCTTCCTCTTGGTCCTAGTTGCCTTACGGTGCTTGTGGCTAGCTGCTACGTCCCTATTTATTCTCCAAATCAACATTGCATCCGGCTGTTGTCAACAGCCTCCTATTGCAGCATGAAGTTTGGCTTTCAACAAAGGGCTTAAGGGTTGTTTTCTTCTCTCAACTCTGGTCAAAGAGGGGTGTCCCCTAACCTTCTACCTTGTCCTAGAAGGTCGCGGGCATAGGTAACCCGATGAGGGAGCTTTGGTCATTCTCCCGTGCTACTGTAGCCACGGAGCACTGTAGCACAGTTACTATAAAGTTTGTGAAAGTTTGTTTTGAAGACCAAAAAGTCTGGTTTCAAGGTTCATAGTTTCCACAAAGTGTGCAAATATCTGATTTCAAGATCTTTATTGCCCCTTAATGAAGAAAAAGTCTGATTTCTTGAAGAGAAAAGTCGATTTCTTGAAGAGAAAGTTTGAATCTTTGCTAGAGTCTGATTTGATGTCCCGTAGTCAGCTTTTTGTCTATTTGATTAATCAGTTGGGTGCATTTTTTATCAACATGGTTGATAAAGAGTTCGTGGTTCACCAAACCACTACGAAAATCCAAGAAGAGTTATCTGGATTCCATGTAAAGTCCACCAATATGGTTGTTGTTGGTGATGCTCTAGAGCAGACTACATAATAGATGTCTTTGTCTAAGGAAGAATATGAGCTTCAAAGCAGGCAATGACTTAAGTCTCCATTGCACAAAGGTCTGATTTGTCAGCATGCATTTCACACACATCTAAGGCATCTACGTCCAAATCAGACTGGGTTCTTGATTCTGGTGCAACTCATCACATTATCGGGATACCAACATTGTTCTGAAAAGCGGTAATCGGTGTACGGGCGGAGAGGGTACCGAATAGAGTATATACGGTATGCGAGAGTATAAGCGGGAGAATATTCGATTTTAATCGGTTTTGATTTTTTTTTTAATATTAACCATAAAGATATGTAAATTATATATTGACCATATAATAATGACAATGATAAGTAATTAGAAACATTTATAAGTAATAGACTAATATTGCATTCATAAGTAGTTAGAAACATAGATGAAATTAGAGAAGAAAACTTTGATAAGTAATTACAAACATTGATAAGTCATAAGACTAATATCACATTAATAAGTAATTAGAAACGTTAATAAGTAATAGACTAATATTGCATTAATAAGTAATTAGAAACATTGATAAGTCATAGACTAATATTGCATTAATAAGTAATTAGAAACATTGATAAGTATTAAGACTAATATTGCATTAATAAGTAACTTGAAACATTTATGAAATTAGGGAAAAAAACATTGATAAGTAATTAGAAACATTGATAAGTCATAGACTAATATTGCATTAAGAAGTAATTAGAAGCATTGATGAAATTAAAGAAGAAAACATCAACAGTAAGGATCAGTTCAATAAACACTAACTATAAACTTATAGAGAAAACATAAGGAGAAGACCAAATATGTAAATTGGAAGAAGAGAATGTAATTGTAATGACCAATAGTAGTATTAGAAAAAATTAATGTAAAAAAAATATTACTAGCATTTGATTTTGAAAATCGCCGATTAATCGGCCGATTATTCCCCCGATCGGCCGATTAATCGGTCCTGGACTGATTATAGGCTGATTATTCATAATCAAAGCAGTAGACCCCCAAAAAGGAATATTCGGCCGATTATTCGGCCTAAGCGGCCAATTTTCTGAACAGTGGATACCAAAGATGTTCACTACCTACACCCATAAGCCCAACCTACCTGGTGTCACCCTTGCAGATGGCTTTGTTGGCTCTGTTAAGGGAACAGGAACAGTGTCACCAACTCCACATATATCCCTACCATCTACATTGTTCATTCCCCATTTTCCCTTTAATTTGTAAAATTAGCAAATTAACTCGTTCTCTTCAAGCCTCTGTTACTTTCTTACCAAATACTTGTCTTATACAGGACTTGAAGACGGGGAAGAAGATTGGCAAAGGATATGAACAGGCTGGAGTATACTACTTGCAGCAGCTTTCCACAGCATGTCGTTGCATTTCCTTCAGTGGTGCATAGTCGTCTTGGTCATGCGTCTATAGAAAAGCTCAAATTTTTGGTTCCAGGTTTGTCAAACCTGGAGAGTTGGCAATGTGAATCGTGTCAATTTGGGAAACATACAAGGTCTGTCTTTAAGTCTAGAGAATTCAAGAACAAAGTCTATTTTTGAGCTGGTACATTCTGACGTATGGGGTCCAAGTCATGACACATCTAAACTTGGATTTCGATATTTTATCATTTTCGTCGATGATTATTCTCGTGCTACATGGCTTTCTTTAATGAGCGATCTGAACTTTTGTCCATATTCAAGTTTTTTGTGCAGAAGTGGGAACCCAATTCAAAAAGAAAATGTGTACTTTTCTTTTGGACAATGCTAGAGAATACTTCAATCGTGATTTCATCCATTGCACCTCCACACATGGCATCATACCTCAATCATCTTACGCTAACAAAGAGTGGCTCAAGTGGTCAAGCATGGTGTCCCCCTAACAAAGGGACCCAGGTTTGAATCTCAGTTGTCGCCTTGATTTACGACCCTCCCGGGCGTTCGGCCTCCGCCACGGGCATGGGAGAGGAGGGGAATCTTTCTCTCTTAATCCCATAGACCACATACTCCACAACAAGATGAAGTGGCTGAGAGGTAAATTCATCATACTGTTGAGCCTGCTCACGCTCTTTTCCTTCATATACATGATCCTAGAGAATTCTGAGGGGTTGTAGTTCTCATTGCCGCCTACCTCATCAACTGTATGTCATTATCCGTTCTCCAAAACCGCATATCTGTTTAGATCCTTCATCCTATAAAGCCATTGTACAATGTTCCACCTAAAGTATTTGGATGTGTTTGTTTTGTCCATTGTCTTGATCCATGTATGGATAAATTGAGTCCAAAGTCCATCAAATGTGTTTTCTTAGGTTATTCTCGAGTTCAAAAGGGGTGCAAGTGCTACAGTCCTACCTTATATCGCTTCTTGGTATCTAGAGATGTCACCTTCTGTGAAGACACATCCTACTTTGATGATAGTTCTTCAATAAGACCCGTAATTATGGAGGAACTCTTGCCTCTTCCCATCATTGTTGAGTCTCCTATTTTTGAGTTACTTGACGATCCATGGAGATTTAGATGACTTGTTGGGAAGTTAATTTTTTTTACTGTCACTCGGCCCGACATTGCCTTTACTACTAGTGTTGTTAGTCAATCCATGGATAAGCCATGCATAGGTCATATGGAGGTTGTGATACGCATTCAGAGATTTCTCAAGAAGTCTCCTGGCAAAGGGATTCTATATGAAAATCATGGACATCTACAGGTTCAAGGTTTCTCAAATGTTGATTAGGCTAGATCTAGTATTGACAAAAGGTCTATTTCTGGCTATTGCGCATTTGTAGGAGGAAACTTGGTGTCATGGAAAAGCAAAAAGCAGATTGTAGTTGCAAGATCTAGTGCAGGATCAGAGTATAGAGCTATGGCCCTAGCAACATGTGAGTTGTTGTGGGTTCATCACTTCCTAGAGGAGCTTGTCTTTATTCTGAAAACTCCCATTGACTAGAAGTGTGACAGCCAAGTTGTTGTCCACATTGCCCAAAATCCTGTCTTTTATGAGAGAACCAAACATATTGAAGTCGATTGTCATTTTATGCGAGAAAAGATTGAACAAAATTTGATTCAATTGTCACCAGTCACATCAGAAGACCGGTTAGCTGATTTGTTTACAAAGTCCCTAAATGGTTGTTGGGTTCAATACTTATGTAACAAGCTGGGTACATATTATATATATATGCTCCAGCTTGAAGGGAAGTGTTAATATATATGTATAGGGACTTGCTTATAAGTGTGATAAAAGTCATGGGCATATGTGTAAATTTTCTTATATGTAAATATAGAAGCACCCCAACCGTGAGAATTGGGGATTCTCCCATCTTTTTGTATTCATAGTCAATGTATTATTCTTATGTGCAAGGAGGCTGAATTTGTTAATAGTAAAATAGTTGTCTTCTAGTACTCGTATACCTTTTGGCTTTGGGAGTGTTGCTCACATGTATATAGAGCTTACAAACTATTAACATTATCATTTATATGTAGTGTAATGTAAATACTATTTTACAACCACAACTTTGCGGAAGAAAGAAAAAAACTTAAAAGAGTGGTGAAGATAACTCACTACAGCAGAGCACTGCGGAAACAACCAGTCATGGGGACAATCTTCAATAAGCAAGATATCTTCAGGTATATCTAACACTGTATCAAAAGACACAAGTTGTAAATCTTTTCAGCTGGTAGAAATGTCCACAAAATAGGGCATCAAATCGAAGCCAAAGATGCAAGAAAGGGAGAAATGGGTTTTTTTGGAATACTAAAAAAGCCAACTTCTAAAGAAGATCCATCTACCATTCAAAACTGAACAGAAGCAGTATGTAGAAAGCATGTAGCATTATCATATCAGCCTCGTACATAGTTTGTATGTGTATTCAAATTCTAATTTCTAACATAGCAGTATGTTATATTTCCAACATATTATTTAAAATGAAGGACCAAATAAGTCACCCCCAGCAAGCAGTAAGACCTAGTACAGGGAAAAACTGCTACTGTTCAAGAAACTACATGATAGCAAAAAAAGAGTGAAATTTCACTGGAAATGTCCATGTCAACGCTTGGCAATGCAAAAGCCTATATATATAAAGATCCAACTGTCAAACAGGCAATCAGCTAATGCCCACTTTTTTTGTGAGTAGCCATTAGCATTTGTCAGTGCCAAAACCTGTGTATCTTGTCAAGATCCAATTATATATACATGTATATTTCATATATACAATCGACCCATGTCACCAATGTTGAGCCCCACATGTATTGAGCACATCTTAAAATTGTTAGACATATCGCCAATCCCGATTCTTTGACGATATGCGGAAGCTCTCACACATGCACAGTTTTTGTTGTCAATTACGTATAACTTGACAATAGAGAAAAAAGAATTCCATGCAGTAGGTACAAGTGATTCTTCTTCAATTGTTCTATTGAATGTAAAACACACCCCCTTAGCTTTTTATCTATAATCCCACCCTCCTTTTCTTTACATTATAAAATCAACTGTGTTTGCATTCTAATACAACATCTACATATTCAAAGTGTCTGTGTATAACTCTCCCCCGAATTGGGGGTAACTAGGGAAGATAATGTCCAGTTTCAACGCCGTTCCTAGTGGTATTGAAAAGAAATTCAGAAAGATTTTGATGAAAATTTGGTCAGATACTCTCCAGGTGATTTTGATGTCAACGTAAGGGAATTAACTCATCAGAACTTTACCAGTATGATTTACATACAGGGATACACTTACGTAATCAAATATACCGGATATGGGGGCGGAGCTCTCTTCACATGCGAGTGTCCAACTGTTTCTAGGAATTTAATCTTCATTTATGCGACGAAATGAAGTAATTAACTTATGAAACTTCGCAAGCACCTAGGCATTACATATGATATGAATATGCATGAACGATATGCTTATGTATGTGTATATATGTATATAATGGAATGTGTCTAATATATGTACAACAAATATACACGTATAAATTTACTAATATGTGTGTAAATTTGATGTTGACGTGAGGGAATTAACTCATCAGAACTTTACCAGTACGATTTACATACAGCGATACACTTATTTATGTAATCATATATAATCAAATATACCGGATATTGGGGCGGAGCTCTCTTCTTCACATGCGAGTGTAGGAAATTCAACTGTTTCTAGGAACTTTTTGATGTTGACGTGAGGGAATTAATTCATCAGAACTTTACCAGTACAATTTACATACAGAGATACACTTATTTATGTAATCATATATAATCAAATATACCGGATATGGGGGCGGAGCTCTCTTCACATGTGAGTGTAGGAAGTCCAACTGTTTCTAGGAATTTAATTTTCATCTATGCTACGAAATGAAGTAATTAACTTATGAAACTTCGCAAGCACCTAGGCATTACTTATGATATGAATATGCATGCAGGATATGCTTATGTATGTGTATATATGTATATAATGGAATGTGTCTAATATATGTACAACAAATATACATGTATAAATTTACTAATACGTGTGTAAATTTGATGTTGACGTGAGGGAATTAACTCATCAGAACTCCACCAGTACGATTTACATACAGAGATACACTTATTTATGTAATCATATATATTGGATACAGAGGAGCTTTCTTCACGTGTGAGTGTAGGAAATTCAACTGTTTCTAGGGATTAAATTTTCAATTTTTGCGACGGAATGAAGTAATTAACTTAAGAAACTTTGCAAGCACCTAGGCATTGATAAACTTAATTGTGAATTATATTATACATTGGATATATGTGAGGACTTTAATCAATGAAGTTAAGATATCTAATACTCTTCAAAGCATATGCTCAATGAAAAATTGAAAACAAAACATATATACAACTCATGGATATATGTGAGGATTTTAATCAATGAAGTTAAGATATCTAATACTCTTCAAAGCATATGCTCAATGAAAAATTGAAAACAAAACATATATACAACTCATAACTGATGCAGAACAAGTCCCATCACAGATCCAAAAGCATGATAGCAGATCTGATTAGGCTTAATGAGTCATCCTATATACATTATGCGTTTCAGGATGTGTTATGCGAATGTTTCCGTTTTAGGTCCTATGTGTAGTGTCACCATTGTTCAGAAAAGTGGTATGGAGAGCACGGGTATATGCGAGAGTATACGTGATTTTGAATAGTTTTCAACAAATGAATTGTATATAATCATAAAATGATACATTGAGCTAGAAATATAATAAAATTCATATTGTATATATATGATTAAATAAATTTAAATGTAAACATATTAATATGCTTATGTATGTGCATATATGTATATAATGGAATGTGTGTGTAATATATGTACAACTATTGAGATGTACATGCATAAATTTACTAATACATGTGTAGAGCTAGTGTATAAATGTGAATTAATTAAAATGTCTAGACATTTGTACAAATAAGTACATAGAATGTGTATATGTAGGAATATTATATATCTATGTATACATATGAAGATACCAATGTGTAAATTTGCAAATGTGTGGATAACTGGATACACACACACACACACACACACGTGTGAATATATCAACATGTACATTTGCAAATGTGTGTGTATATATATGAGTATATGTTTAAATATATAACAAAATATACATAATCCATATATGTGGTTAATATAATTGTGTATCTGAGTACATGTAACTTATATGTACCCATCTCAATTTAACATGATTGCACTGTACAGAATAATCCAACCTTATAAATTTGAATGAGTACGCCTTATAGTAGATGTGTATCAAGAATCTTATTAATCGGACATTCAAAGATCAACTGATGAAAGAAGGTGTGACGGTAAGTAGTAGAAGTTGCAGATATTGTTGGATGATATATAGTATATATCATGATATATATGAGATATTGTTGTGGATTTTTAAACATCTAATCTAAAAAATGTTTATTCTATATGTATGGTTGGATTTAGTTCACAGATACTACAGTTGCCATTTTAATGGTTGGCACACAGAAGTTACATGTATCCTAGGAAACATGGACACTTCCTGGAGGTTGCCATGGTCATCCTGGACATGTGTCGAACTTGGACAAACTGTAGAGGCATGGACACTTGGCAGACACACAAAATACATGTCCATGGTGTTTCCATCAAGGACACATGTCCAAGAGGGCAACAACAGCCTCCTAAAAGTGTCCTTATGACCTCCTTTTTCTCCTCCATCTCAACTCATCCTATCCTTCTCCTTACATGTCGTCCCTTCTACTTACTCATGCTCCATATATGATCTTCCCTTCCTCACTACCACGAACAAGCACACACTCATTGCTATGTTATTGCTACAACTTTTTTCTAGGTTAAAAGTGTGGGTTTCTATCATAAATTGATCATATGAATATATTATTAGTTTGATTTCATAATGATTTGTAATATGAGCTTGATTTATACGTGAATATAAAGTGATATTGGTTGAATTCTTCATTTGTGATTGCGGCTTCAATTGAGAAATGAGTCGGGTTTCTTTGGAGTTTTGAGTGGTGAATGACACCAAATGTATGTATTTTAAAATTAGATTATGCGATTGACTTTCTTTAAAATCTTGTAGAACTTTTTATGTTTCTCTATTAATTATCTATACATAGTTACATACACAAGAAGGTTGTTCGGGAGGCAAGGTCTAGATACTTTGATGATATTTATAAGAAATTGGACACGAGGAGGGGAAAAAGATAATTATAAAATGGCCCGTACAAGAGAAAGGAAAGGAAGAGACTTGAGTCAAGTAAGATGCATCAAGAATGAAGATGGCGGAGTGTTGGTGAAGGACGATGATATCAAGAACCAGTGGAGAAATTACTTCCATAAGCTTTTCAATGGAGATACAACAAATAATGTTAGAGACTCGTGTGAATGAATACAAGAGATATCATTTATACGCAGTGAGTTTCACCGTTTGAGGTCAAGAATGCTCTAAAAATATGAAAATGAGAAGGGCATGCGAACCAGACGGTATTCCCATTGATGTATGGAAGAGCATGGGGAATGAAGAGTTATGTAGTTAATAAAGTTCTTCAACAAGATCATGAAGACCAAGAAGATGTCGGATGAGTGGAGAAACAGTACTATAGTCCCCATCTACAAGAACAAAGGTGATGTTCAGAGCTGCACAAACTACAGAGGTATCAAGTTGATGAGTCACACAATGAAGCTTTAGGAGAGGATTATTGAGCAGAGGTTAAGATCTATAACGCAGATATCAAACAACCAATTTGGTTCCATGCCTGGAAGATCAACAACAGATGCTATTTTTTTGATAAGGAGGATTATGGAGAAGTATAGAGAAAGCAAAAGAGATCTTCATATGGTGTTTATTGATTTGGAGAAGGCTTATGATCAAGTACACATAGAAGTGTTGTGGATTGTTTTGAAGAAAAAGGGTGTGCCCATCCAATACATTGACTTGATCAAAGACATGTATGATAGCTCTACTGCAAGTGTGAAGACTCCTGGAGGAGAGACGCCAACTTTTCCTATCACAGTTGGGGTACACCAAGGATCCACACTCAGTCCATATTGTTCGTTCTTGTTATGGATGAGTTGACAAAGAATGTTCAGGATGATATTCCTTGGTGTATGTTATTTGCTGATGATATTGTTTTGATTGACGAAACCAAAGATGGATTGAATGATAAAGTTGAGCGTTAGAGAAAGGCATTGGAATCAAATGGATTGATGATTAGCAGGAGCAAAACTGAGTATATGTATTGCAATTTTGGCCAATCTTGCAATGTGAATGATGAGGCCAAGTTGGACGGAGTAGATATACCAAAATATGATAGATTTTGTTACTTGGGATCTATTATTTAAATAGATGGGGATGTCCAAAGTGATGTTTGTCACAGGATCACTGCAGGATGGTTGAAATGGAAGTGTGCAACTAAAGTTTTATGTGATCGGAAGATCCCTCTCAGGTTAAAAAGTAAGTTCTATAGAACAGCAATACGGCCAGTCATGCTCTACGGGAGTGAATGTTGGGCGGTGAAGAAACAAGGTCTCAACAAGATGAACATGGCAGAAATGTGTATGTTGAGATGGATATGTGGGAAGACAAGAAAGGATCACTTGAGAAATGACTATATCAGGAATAAAGTGGGGGTGGCGAACATCAAGGAAGAAGATACCGACGATATCGTCGGTATACCGCTCGGTATACCGATATCAAGCCAACCTGGCATCGGTTTAAGCATTTCTATCGCTGCTCCCGCAAATTTCGGTAAACCTGGCATGGGTTTACCGGTAAAACCGACCGGTTTTCGGCGGTGGGGGGGTTCAGTGTAAAATGCCCCACTTATGGGCGATATGAGTGGTATACCGCCCCAGTATGCCGGCATTTGCGAGCGTGTTGCTGCTGCTGCTGTTGGAGTGAAAGAACAAACACATTTTGGGTGATTTTCTTCGTTGGAGCTCAAATCAGCTGTAATCAAGGTATGTTTTCTTGATTCCTTGCATTCATCATCATTTCCAACCCATCTCCTATCTATTTCCATCTATTTTCACCATAAACTCTCTCCAAAAATCTCTAAATACACCCAAATCTTAGATCTACTTCAAAAAACTTAGGATTAATGCTATTTAACATTAGATCTTTGAATATTATATGTAGATCTACTAATGTATAACTAGATCTACTACTTTTAATTAGTATTATCATATAATTTCACTAATTAATATTAAATTCGTAATAATATAATAAGTACTAGAAATAGTAGGTATCTAACTTAGGTTTAGTAGAAGAAGTTGTACCAAATAGCAATGTGAACAAATACAAATAAAAATATAGTAAAAATATTTATATTTTTCGTTTTTTTATTTATTTAAAATGCTGAAAATAAAAAAATCATTTTTTTTCTACAGAAATGTATGTGTTAGTGTTATGTAAGATGGAATGAGTAAAGTTGTAATACATCACTTGACTTAATACTAGATAATTATCAGATTTTATAATTTTTAAATTAATTTCAGACTTTATTTTTTATTTAAGCCTGTTTTCTTGTTAATTAAAATCTTAAAAAATATTGTGTTTGATTCTATAAATACATTTAACATTTATACACCTAAAAGTGTTGTGTTTGATTCTATAATACATAAAATAGATTAATTTCTTGCAACTTAATGGGTTATAGATTTCATACACCTAATTTTTATTTGTCTTTGTCTTTTTGCAGTGTGACAGTGTCCACTTTTGACTTTTGAGAAGATGTCTTCAAGCGATGGTGAGGGTTCTGGGGCCGGTAATGTTGGTGGAGCTAAGAATGTGATGGATTTTGCATGGAATCATTGCACGTCTTTTGAAGGCAATAGGGCAAAGATAGTTTGCAATTACTGCAACAAGACAATTGGTGGAGGGGGGATTACTAGATTCAAACGTCACATTACTGGCGGTGACAAAAATGTGGCAATGTGCACAAGGTGTCCCCAAAGTGTTAGGGATGATTTTAGAAATATTATGGGTGCAAAGAAACACAAACAACAAAAGATGAAGGAGGCTGACAGGGGTTACACAGATACATTATTCAATGTTAGGGGCATAGGTTCTTCTGCAGAATCAGATGATGACAATGCATATCCTCATGATTGTGACACAACTTATTCACGTCGTGCGTATAGGCGTGCCCTTAGAGATTCCCGCAGAGATGAGTGGGAAAGAGAGGAGGCAGCTCGAATTACAAGGAGGTTTGGGCCATCTGGTGCAGGTGGAGGCAGTGGTACTGCACGTATTCCTGTTGTTGACGTAGATGATGATGAAGACAGAGCTGGTCATGGAAAAAGGAAGAAAGGTGGCATTGATACACTTTTTCGTTCTGCTAGTACGAGATTGAAGCATGTTGATGAGCCAGGGGTTAGGAGGCCTGAAGCTAGGCAAAAGGGCATTAAAGCAATGTTCACTGGTGTAAAAGATAAGGTCGGCAAGGAAGTGGGTAAGTTCTTCTTTGCTCATGGTATACCTGCACATGTTGCAACTGAACCGTATCTGCAACATATGGTAGATGTGATAGGGGATTCTGGGAGGGGCGTCAAGGCCCCCACTTCATATGAATTAATGAACAAGTATCTTCCCCTAGAGAAGAAGGATCTACAAGTCTGGATTTCAAGCCAAAAAAATATGTGGGTTGAATATGGTGTCACACTTATGTGTGACGGGTGGACTAGTGGCAACAGAAGACAAATTATCAACTTTCTTGCACATTGTCGTGGATCCACAATTTTTCTAGACTCTGTTGATGCTTCAGGTGAGGTCAGGAACCACTAGTTCATAAAGAAACTAATGAAGACATACATGAAGCAGGTTGGTGTGGAAAATGTGGTGCAGATAGTTACTGATAATGGTTCTGCCTTCAAGAAGGCCGGGAACAGTTTAATGAAGAAATATCCCATATATTGGACACCATGTGCTGCCCACTGCATAGATCTCATTCTCAAGGACATTGGCTCAATTGAATTCATTAAATCTATTATCATTGATGGTAGGTTGATCACAGGATTCATCTACAACCATTCTTTTCTATTGAATGCAATGAGGCGACGTGAGCATTGTGGAGGTGATCTGATTAGAACAGGTGCAACTAGATTTGCAACAAACTTTCTTGCCTTACAATCATTAAAGTCCAAAAAGGATGGACTTAGGAGGCTCTTCAATGGAGTGGAGTGGACCTCCATGAAGGAGCACAATACCCCAGTTGGCAGTAGAATTGAGCAGTTGATTGCCAGCAGACCTTTTTGGGATAAGGTTACTAGGCTGCTGCGAATAATGGAACCCATTGTCAAGGTATTGAGGCTGGTAGATGGTGACAAAACTGCAACAATGCCTTTTTATATGATGCAATGACCTCAATGGTGGACCGCATCAAAGAAGCAGCTCCTAAGTCCAATGAGCAATACATCAGAATTTATGAGAATCGTTGGACAAATATGCTTTTGCATCCATTGCATAAAGCAGGTATATATCTCAATCAATTATGTTCTAAGTTTCTAACTTCTGAGTTATTTGTCTAACTCATAGTCTACCTATTAAAATGTCATTCTAATTTCCTTATTTATATTTGTGACAGCTTACTATTTGAATCCGAGGTTCCAATACTCACGAACGCTTGGATTGAATCTGACTCTAATGACTGCAGTGAGAGATGTCACCGACAAGTTCATTACCTCTCCAGAAGAGCGATTGCTAGTACTGGAAGAGGTATAAGATAACTATATTACTTACATTCTTAATGTCTCATTAGTCATTACTCATTAGTCATCACTTTGATTTCATCATCTAAATATCGTAAATGATGTTTTTTTTGCAGTTGTGCCATTTCCGTGAAGGCACTGGATGTTTTGGACATCCAAATGTGGTTTCTGATTGTGATCCTTGTGAGTGGTGGGTTTGGAATGGAACAGGTGCCCCCAATTTAAGAAAAGTGGTTGTTCGTCTCCTTGCTCAAACAACATCTGCAGGGGGTTGTGAAAGAAATTGGAGCACATTCAATCTGATACACTCAAAGAGAAGGAACAAGCTTGGGGCAAACAGGTTGAGGGACCTTGTCTACGTTCACTACAACATGCGGTTGAGGGCTAGAGCAATACGAGATGCCAACTATAGGGAAGTGGATTTTGCTGTTGTCCACGATCCCATTGACACCGCATACACTTTCAGCACTGACAGACGTAGAGGGATGGAGGAAGATTCAGAAAATCCTTTAGAGGAATGGATGAATGAGATAGGTCGTCATGTTCTTGATAATTTAGATGGGTGTCCAGATCCATACATAGAAGATCAATTTGAGCCAAACAACGGTGATGATATTATTCTTGATAATCCGCCTGAAAGACTTGAGCCTGAAGCTGCACATGTAAATGTTGATATGGAAATAGATAGAAGAGTACAAGAGCAGTTAGGTAGCTCAAATTCTTCTTCAACTGGTTCTAAATCTAAGTCTGATGATAGTGACAATGATAATGATGGTGGTAATCAAAGTCAACGCTCTCCAAAATATCCTCCAGCTGTGGATCCTCAACATGATGATCGGCCTTATGTTACTAGGGGTGCACCTCCACAACAACAAGAATATCCCATGCCTGAAAAAAAAATTCAAAGAAGAAAAACTCGAACTGGGAAAGATTACAGCGGTGCACCTCCACCAAATGCCGCAATGCCCACAACTCCAAGCCCCTACCCCTACTCCTACCCATCTAATCCACAACCACAACCACAATACCGGAGTCCAAGTGATTATCATTTTGATGTTGCTGAATCAATGGATGCATTGAGTATATCTGACTCTCAATCTCAATCTCAAGAACATTCATTTGGAGATATGTTATTTGGGCAGACACTTCCATACCCATCTCAGACTTCTCAACATGGGTATTCTGGATATCAAGTTGAACCACAAGGCCCACAACCAAGGTTACAATTAGAACATGGACCTAGTATGGGATATCATGAAGCATACTCTGTCCGTAGCCCTTATGGATACTTTCGGGTGAACACCGAAGCATACTCCGGTGATTTCAGGCAAACATGGAGTGGTGGGCATACTACAATTTATCCTATTGCCGGAGTTCCATTACAACCTCCTTTTCCTCAACCTCCAGCTCCTCAAGCAAGGGCACCCGTACCTCCTCCCGCTTCTTCTCAGCCTCCCAGGAATTCAGCAAATAAGGCTCAATATCTCAAAGATTTACAAGAACATTTTCCAAAGATTGGGATGATGCAGTATGTGAATCCTGAAGTATATGAGGAGCATGTTGTCACATACAACAAATTGTATAGAGCTTTGATAACATGGGAGCAATATGTAGAACAACAATATCCTTATCAGCAGTCGGCGCGCCACTCAACATACAACTGATGTGAGATAGTAGTAGTACTTAGTAATTTACTATGTTGTTATATGTTTGTTGTAAGTTGAATATTATTACATAAGTGTGTAAACATGCCTTTATGGATTGTGCTACTAAAATTTCAGATCTTAATTCTTATATTTTGTCATTGAAATCTCAAAAAAACAGGATTGATTCCTTACCTCCCACATGATTGACCCCCCCCCAACATACCCAATATAGAATTTTATTGCATAAAACGTTGCATCTAGGTGTTAAGACCACGCCTATAAAATTTCATGATTTAATTCGTTCATTTAGGCGTCGATAAGTCCAGGATTGCATCTATCGATATTTCCGTAGGTATACCTATAAATATCTATTTCCACATCGTCGATAAGGCGTCGGTATCGGCATTTAATTCCTTGGCGAGCATTGAGGATAAGTTACACGAGGGCCGACTCAGATGGTATGGACATGTGCAACGCAAAATGACTAATGCGCCTATATGAAGCAATACTATTGAGTCAAGCACAATAAATAGAAGAAGAGGAAGGCCTAAATTTACATGGGATGAGCTTATAAAGAGAGATTTTGAATCTTTACATCTCAACCAGAATATGGCCCATGATAGAGCTGAATGGAAACGGACGATCCATGTAGCCAACCTCAACATAGTTGGGATTGAGGCTTAGATGATGATAGTTACATACACACTCATATACATATATATGTACATATAACTTGTTTTTTCGTGTACGGCACCATGTACGTGTCCCATATTTTCCAAAAATCAATGTCTCGGGTCCGTGTTCGCTCGTGCTTCCTACCGATACAAATACATACACACACACGTATATATGTGTGTATGAAAGTGGTATATGGGTATAAGTAGTGGGTTTAAAGTGAAGTTTAATCGACCAAGTGGGAGCATATTCGGCCTAAGACCGCTTAATGGATTGATTAGTAGTATGTGGTGCAGTAGGGTAACCATGTAGGCATAAGCAAGAGTATGTGAGGTTGTGTGGACCGGTTTCCCAAACAATGAATGTCAACGACTTGTAAGGTCTGAGTTTTGTTAGTTTTAGTGAGATCATTTGGTTTTTAATTAGGTGCCTAGTCACAAATGTCACGACAATCAGGGTTTCAACTTTCTGTTATAAAATACTAGTGTTTTAAAAGCATTCTGAGCGTTTGCTTAAGCAATGCAAGGTCCATGCCGCTTCGCCTAAAGTAAGCGAGTGGTTAGGCCCAAGGCATTTCTTCTACTTCTTTAAATCACACTACTATTTGTACTTCTATACATTTATACTAGCATATAGTATAAAATACTAAGTGCCTATACGAATCAATGCTATTGAGTTGAGCGCAATTAATAGAAGAAGAAAAAGGCCTAAATTAACATAGGAAGCACTTATAAAGAGAGATTTTGAATCTCTACATCTCAACCGGAATATGACCCATGATAGAGCTGAATGGAAACGAAGGATCCATGTAGCCGACCCCAACATAGTTGGGACTGAGGCTTATAGTTGGGATTGAGGCTTAGATGATGAAGATATAGTATAAAATACTTAGTATTGATATGCAATATCTACTATGAAAATAAGCATTACTCCTACATAATATATTGTATTATTGTATGTATAATGTGTATTTATATCGTATACTCATAGTCACGATATACTTCGACTTGCGAAAAAGTCATGTTTGAGATGTAAATATTTCCTTAGACGAATCAAATTGCAAATTAACTCCCAAATATTACGTTTTATTCCCCGTATTATTCACAAATCAAATTATTCATGTTTGACGTTCTCTTCTAGTATTATTCAGAAATTATTTACATTTGATGTTTTCTTCATGTTTTACATGTTTTGCACTTTCTCATTTTATACTATTTAAGACTCTGACTTAATTTGAGTGTATATGTGTGTGTATACAAGTGTGTGTGCAATGTATGTATGCAATAGATGTATAGATATGTACTTATATATATGCACTATATGAATGTGTATATACATATATATGTATAGTGTTTTAAAAATCGGACCGCGCAGCCGCATACAAAGTTCGGACCACCTACCAAACCGCATACTGGAAATCCCTCCCAAATCGGACCAGGCCACGTAATCGGTTGCACGGCCGCATACAAGGCCGATTAAACCCCAATTTTCACATAGGCATATTCTCGTTTCTTCTTTTTTACAATTACAATCATCTATGTTTGTTTAGATTTAGATCTTAGTGCATGTTTGTATTTATTTAAGTTGTGACGATTGCATATTTGCATGATTGCATCCATTATTCTTGTAATTGTACTATTTAGATACAATTGTACAAATTGAATACGTAAATTCATGATTAATAATATATATGTATATATATTTATACATCATCATCATCATCATCTAAGCCTCAGTCCCAACTATGTTGTGGTCGGCTACACCCCAACATTTATATATTCAATTTGTACAATTTTATCTAAATAGTATATATATGTATTTATATTTATACATATAATAATTAATAAATAAAAAATCCAAAACCGCATATACTTCCACATATACTCCCGCATACCACATATATTCTACAAGGTGACCTCTCCGAACGCATAACGCATACCGCCATTTAAAACACTATATGTCTATACACATAAGTGCATGTGTGCAATATATATAAGAGCAATAGATATACATATGTATGCATACATTCACACACACACATAATGTGTGTATATCTATTTTTCCCTTTTTTTCCCGAATCGTTGACCATATTTACCATACATTGACCCTTTTTACCTGAATTTCCCGCACAGGATCGAATCCCGAATTTTCCAACTCAACTGAACATATCTTGAATATCGAATTTGTGACTAAGTTGTATAGTAAGCAATATCAATTGTTATATATCTATATTACCACTTAGCATGCATCACTACTATATTATTCTATATTGTGTTATTCCTACCGTTCATTATCTACAACTCTACATTATAATATTTAACATTATTGCATTACGTAATCAAGAACATATAATTATTTTGTGTCAGGGTATATATTTGTATTATCTATGTTATCGTTATAACATTAGAAGTATGGATAAATGATCTACACTGCATTGTAAGTTTCTAAAATAAAAGAATTTTTGCATTATCTACACTAGTATTGTGATCTCACTATTATCATACGCAATATAATACTACAATAAGCTATATGACTATTACCTACTTTTAAGTTTCTGTAAAATTAATTGTATATGTATATTACTATTTCCACCCCATTAATATTATTAAAGTGTATAGAAATCAATTTTACATTGTTACATGGGTTTAGATATGTACAAAAGTTCAAAAACATATGATTATATATGTATACATGTGTGTAAGAAGCAAAGCATCCGCTTTTCAAAAAAGCATCCGCTTAAGCACCTGTCTGACGCTTAAGTGGCTACAAGGTCTTGTCCACCCGCCTTCTGCTTGACGCTTTCTAAAACATTATAAAATACCAACCTTCAGGTACATGTCCAGGCATATTGCTAGTTATGAATTTGAGTATTAGGGGATTGGATTGGTTCCCCCATCAATGACATATTAATCGATCTTTATTTGCATGAGATGATTGAATTACATATCAAGGGGCATATAGAAGGCATTTCTTGCACACCTTTGCGGCACTCCACCTACTTGTACTCATGGTATTAAAAACCCCAACTTGAGGCTCTCGAGGCTTACGCCTATGTGTATGGTTTGGGATGGATGATATATTATGGAGGCGCATGCATAACTAACTTTGACTGTTAGATTCAGTAGATTGAACATCACTAGCATTGACACGCCCTAATTTGCTATCAAACAATTGCAAGGATAAACCAAAGACCGGTACAACCATTGCAATTATGTGTATTTGCATCTCCACTTGAAAATATTTGAATAATGTGTTGTGCAATGGCTTCGTGTCACAACACTTCCCCAAGCTTGAACATGCCATTTCAATGGTGCAAGCGTCAAAACCTCCATCAATCTACCCATCCTTGGCTGCCATTCGGCATTGCTACACTCAATGCCCAAAAAACTTTACCTGGGCGACAAAGATTCAGAGGATGAGAATGACAACACCAACCAGTCACATTAAGTTCATGTTGTGCTTCCAGATGCAGTTGATTTTTGCCTACATGTAATGGCACCAATAACAATACAAGTGGAATCATCAAAGCGTTCTATGAAAATTCTTTTAACACCCATGGATGCAACTTCAAACTTCAAGGCGTTCATTGGCTTGGTCATTTACAATGGAAGGGTGATGTTAGTTCAACTAGTCTTCTTCCAACAAGGATGATGGAATTGGCTTATATCAACAAATTTTGGTTTTAAGTTACATGCAAGATAGTCCCAATGGAAGTAAATAATGCAAGACAGATCCCATTCCTAGATCAAAAAGCATGATAGTGCATCTGATTAGGCTCAATAGTTTATCTTATTCGTTTATTGTGTTTTAGGACTTATTAATATCGTATAAAAAAAACCTCCTTGAGGCTTACACCTCAAGCCGAGGCTATCCCAATTGCTCCTCAAGCCTTACGCCTCGATGTCCTTAACTGAGACTTACGCCTCAAAATGTCTGAGCTCGCCTAAAAGCATTGAGGCTTTGAGGCTTAATTGAGGCGTAAGCCTCACTTATGGATGATTGTGTCTTATGTTAACCATCAAGTTTTTTTGCATTGAGAGACTTGAATACAATCTTGTTGCTATCTCTTTATTTGCATTGATATCTCATTTATTGTTATAGATTTATTACATCACTTGGTGATCTTGTTGTTAACATTGCTCTAAATCCATGTTTCTCCTTGTCAATTTTTTTTTGGTCGGTCAAAAAGCGTGTTACTATAAAACCAAAAACTTTGGGCACAGAGTACCCCATTACATCACAAGGAGCTAAAAAGCTCGACCACGAATCATATACCCCACGCAGGGGGTATTACACTAGACCTAAACATAACAGTCACTGAGAAAAATATCAAAACTAACAAGACTAAATACCAGGCATTCCTACCAGGAGAACGATTTATTGCAACCTGCAGATACATGCAATAAGCCCACCCACAAATAGTAACTACATATTACAATATGTCATCCACCAGGTAATCCTGCCTGGAACAGCATCACTAGCTTCAGATCTTCTCAGATCACCAGAACCATCACATTCCACCAACAGAGAACAGCGAGCCTAAGAGGTTCGAAACAATCCTATCGTTCTTGGCACGGTACCAACTGTCTAATAGAAACACCCACAAAGTGTGGTCCTATGCCAACAATTAGAGGATTCAACTAACATCTGAAACCACGCAACCAGATTGTTGATGTCCAGCAATAGAACCAGCAACCAACTTCTTACAAAGAGGCTGCTCGTCAACACCTTAGGGGTGTTCCTACATCCAGCAAAGAAGGGAGTCAGGATGAAGGATCCGATCCCAGCAGCTCCTTGTTGTAGACTAAACCAGGAGCAAGCTCCGAGGAGCATAAGGTCGAACACCTTGAGGGTGCTCTGCCTCGCAGCAACAAGAGCCAGCCACTCAAGAGCTCGATGCCCCTGTTTGCACAGGAGCATTTCGTCGAGCAATCGAATGGCGTCCAAGCAACAACATCAAACGAAAGACATTCAGGGAACGAGCCCTAAGCGAACTCCCCCTATCATGGACACCGGAGCAACAGGGACCTGCCGTCAGGAGCCGAAACGCGCCCACACGTCGAGGACCACAACAACTGCGAGGCCGCACCAGCACTGGGGATGAGAGGCACCACCATCCAGAATGAGTTCTAGACCACCATCCAGAATGAGTTCTAGACCAGTGAACATGAGGCACGACTGCGACGAGGCACGGCAGCTTGGGGGCGACCAGACCGCGACCGCAGAGTACAATCATGCCGCCACAGCGTAGCACTCCCATTACTGGAAGAATCGAGCCAGCGCCACCCAGGATGGCCTAGGTATCGCTCGGAGTAAGGAAGGGAGGTACTGGCGATGCTGGGGAAAGCCCAACCACACCTGCGTGATGGAGCACGACCACGAACCACATCAGCTAGGAGCGGCTCTCTCCAACCATCTCACTTGAACGGCGTGGAGTCGACTAGTCAAAACGCCAGCTCTGGCCCAGACGATGAGGTTCGCGGCGCAGCTCATCTCCTCACCATCCATCACGACCGAGGCGGCGCCCAGCAAGAGACCCCTCTCCAAAGCATCGCATCGCGCTACAAACTCGGGAGACCACCGTGAGCTGTTGGTAGGCCAGGGGGAGGAAGACATCAGGGCGACGCTCCCTCCCCCCAACCGTCGGGGGAATCTAGAGAGAAGGGAGAGCAAAAACCCTAGAGAGAAGTTGGAGCATCATCTCCTATAATGGTGAAACTTAGGTAAAAGCTTTCTATTTTGTTTTATTTTTTCTTATCTATACATAGTTATATTATAAATAAATACATTCGTGGAAATTTAGATATATATACACAATAATACATACATATATCTCCATGTTAACATACAAATAAATATGGATATATTATTTATATATGAACGCCTCGTACATATTTGGACATCTTGGACAGGTGTAGCCTATAGGTGAAGAAGCTAGTTCCGCTACATCATTGTCCGAATGTAGTGAAAATGTGCAAAGACAACATTTTCGACGAAGGCAGGTAAAGAAGCAAGTTCAACAAAAAGGTTTAGAGCTGGATCTTGAAATATTGGCTCTTTAATAGGAAAGTCTTTGGAGATAGTTGATACCATGATTAGAAGAAAAGTCAATATAACTTGCTTGTAGGAAACTAAAGGGATAGGAGAACAATGTAAAGAGATTGGAGACACAAGTTACAAAATCTGGTATACATGTATTTATAAACATAGAAATGGCATAGGCATTGTTGTTGATAAGATGTCGAAGAATGATGTTGTCAAGATCACAAGGATGGGCGATACAATCATAGCTATCAAGATCTTTAACATTATTAACGCTTATGCCCCCTAAGTTGGCCTTAGCGGGGAGGCTAAGAAGGATTTTTAGGATGACATGGAAGAATTAATGCAGGGAATATTGATAGAGGAGAAGATTATTATTGAAAGTGATTTAAATGGTCATGTGGAGAGTAGCAATGTTGGATATGAGAGAGTTCATAGTGGTTTTGTATATGGCAGCGGAAACGGAGAAGGAGAGATGATATTAGATTTTACAGTTGTATATGACATGATTTTGGCAAATACCCATTTCAAGAAAAAAGAATCTCGTAAGATTAATTTCAAGAGTGGGCACAATTATAGCCAAATAGATTACTTCCTTACGAGGCGACTGGATCATAAAGTATGCAAGGATTGTAAAGTGATTCCCGGCAAAGAACTCATCACCCAACATAGGTTGGCGGTTTTGGATATTATCATGAAGATCGATAAAGGCAAGCATAACAAAAAACAAGATAGCAAGATCAAGTGGTGGGGACTCTAAAGTTGGACACAACAAAAGGAGAAAAAGATGTATATATATATATAATGGTTCGTACAAGAGAAAGGAAAGGAAGAGACTTGAGTCAAGTAAAATGCATCAATAATGAAGATGGTAGAGTGCTGGTAAAGGATGATGATATCAAAAACCCAATGGAGAAATTACTTCCATAAGCTTTTCAGTGGACATACAGTAAATAATGTAAGAAACTTGTGTGACATGAAAACAAGAGATATCATTTACATACGGCGAGTTTCACTATTTGAGGTCAAGAATGCTTTAAAAAAGATGAAAATGAGAAAGGCATGCGGACCAGGTGGTATCCCCGTTGATGTATGGAAGAGTATGGGGATGAAGGAGCTATATGGTTAATAAAAAAATTTAATAAGATTATGAAGACCAAGAAGATGTTGGATAAGTGGAGGAATAGTATAATAGTCCCCATCTATAAGAACAAAGGAGATGTTCAGAGTTGCACAAACCACAGAGGTATCAAGTTGATGAGTCGCACTCTGAAGCTTTGGGAGACGCTTATTGAGCATAGGCTAAGATCTATAACACGGATATCAAACAACCAATTTGGTTGCATGCATGTTAGTTTTCTTATAAGAAGGCTTATGGAGAAGTATAGAGAAAGCAAAAGAGATCTTCATATGATTATTATTTGATATGGAAAAGGCTTATGGTCGAGTACCTAGGGAAGTG
Organism: Alisma plantago-aquatica; assembly: GCA_963693085.1. Taxonomy (NCBI): domain Eukaryota; kingdom Viridiplantae; phylum Streptophyta; class Magnoliopsida; order Alismatales; family Alismataceae; genus Alisma; species Alisma plantago-aquatica. Next base: position 1,103,245,828 of record OY856409.1, read on the forward strand.
ATGTGGATGGTTTTGAAGAAAAACGGTGTGCCAATCCAATACATTGACATGATAAAAGACATGTATGATAGCTCAACTGCGAGTCGAACTTTCGATCACATAAAACTCCAATTGCACTCGTCCATTTCAACCATCCTGCAGTGATCCCATGACAAACGTCATCTTAGACATCCCCATCTATTTGAAAAATAGAACCCAAGTAACCAAATTTATCACATTTTGGTATATCTACTCCGTCCAACTTGGTTCCGCCATTCACACTACGAGATCGGCTGAAATTGCAATGCATATACTCAGTTTTGCTCCTACTAATCATCAATCTATTTGATTCCAATGCCTTTCTCCGAAGTTCAACTTTATCGAAAGATCCCTCTCAGATTAAAAGTAAGTTTTATAGAACAGTTATACGACCAGCCATGCTCTATGGGAGTGAATGTTGGACGGTGAAGAGTCAAGGTCTCAACAAGATGAACATGGTTGAAATCCATATGCTGAAATGATGTGTGGGAAGACAAGAAAAGATTGCTTGAGAAATGATAATATCAGGAATAACGTGGGGGTGGCGAGCATTGAGGACAAGTTGTGTGACGGCCAACTCAGATGGTATGGACATGTGCAACACAGACCGACTAATGTGCTTGTACAAAGCAATGCTATTGAGTCAAACACAATTAATAGAGGAAGAGAAAGGCCTAAAATAAATGGGAAGAGCTTATAAAGAGAGATCTTGAATCTTTACTTCTCGATCATAACATGGCCCATGATAGAGTTGAATGGAAACAAAGAATCCATGTAGCCAAACCCAACATGACTGTGACTGAGGCTTCGACGACAATGACGATGATGATGATGGAGCATTTGATTCTTAGCTAGGTATCAAGTCATAAATGTCTCAACGGCTTGTGTTCAACTTCCTATTATTAATACCACCTAGGCTTGGCAACTTCAACAGACCCGAGCCAACCCTAAAACTGGCTTTGCCCAGTCTAGGTTGAAAGGGGCGAAAGCTTTGGCGGTGCTTAGTACATGGGCAAGATATGGGTCTAGCAAAATATTTTAAAGCGTACCCAGCACCCGGATAACACGACCTGATTCCTCACAGTCTCAGATGGAAGAGCTTGTTGTTGACAATGGTGGCAAAATCGCCTATATCCCCCCATCCCCATCGTCGTCATCCTATGTGGAATCCTAAGTGTCTCCCATGTCTTCCTTTTTGCCTTCCTTCTTGCCTATTCACATTTTGTTTCTACACATGCACAATGTCGCGGTGTGGGGACACTAAGGTAAGGTTCATGTCCCGGAAGAAATGCAGATGAGGATTCAGCTTGATCGTCCCACCATGGTGTCGCTGGGCTGTTAGACCAATGGGTTGCACCTTTCATCACTAGAAACACTATTTGGTCGTCGTCCACCACTTGGGATTAACTCCACTATGACATCAGAAGGGATGAGGCGTCAGTGTTGCCCTGGCGTTGGTAGCAGATGCAGGTTGCGATCTTTCAGCAGTTGCATGGATGTTCTTCCCCTTCCCCATCATCCATTTCTCGAGGGAGTGACGATAGTTGAGGGTTGGACGTCTTTGATATCCTGATTGAAATCCAACCATACTTCCCTAGGCATTGTCCCTCAGAACTATCAATTTGTGAGGATATATGTCATGCAGTTGTCACTAGAGCACCACATGTGAGCAACCAAGGCGATGATCATTGAAGATCTGGTCGGTTGTTACTTCATCTAGATGGCGAGTTCCGAAACGTAGGCTATGAGGATCGTGGCAAGAGGAGTTCAAATCCTTGTATGTATGCACTTATGCTTCAACAGCAATAAAGGCATATGCACCCAGACTACCTCGTACATGTTGATTTCACTGTCCACCAAATATCACCCAATGACGGAAGATGAAGATGCCACAAGGCAAAACTCTTTATGGATTGACAAAAGCATTTGCCTTTATTCTTCTTATATTGAGCATCGGCCTTGTTCAAGGCAACCCCCCCTAGTTGTTGTCCAACATGGCACTCACCAACCTTGACTGAACATCAATTGGGATGTTCTGTAAGGGCTTCATATTCATCAATTTTGTGGCATTGAAGATCGGGTTTCCTCCATCAATTCTATACGTCTCAATTGCAAATTAAGAGTAGGGTGAACAAGCATCCAACAAGATTTTAGGCCCCATTGTACAATTATTAAAGAGAGTGCTACAAATATGGATGGAACGACTTTCATTGCATATTTTTAGTTATCTGATGTATCTCTCGAACATCGTACATTAGGTTATCATTGTTTGTATGATATTACTATATCCAATTTTTCCTCTGAGACGAATCGTCGAATGAACGCAATTCTTTCTAATCTATCTTTTTATCAAACATCATATATCAGGTGTAATCGTACATATCTAGTATGTATTATAATTTAACTTTAGTTGAATCACTGAATTAACAATATTTCCTTCTAATATATCATTCTGTATAAAAAAATAGATGTCATTAATTAGTTCAACATATAAGTTATCGGACCAGCCTTACATCAACATGCAAGAAAACCTTACTTAATTCTTGATATATTTTCAACAAGTGTGATAATAGTATCATGGGAGGGTTGAGTTAATCATGTTTGGGTTGAGTCAGCACTGGCTGGGGTCAAGTCTTATTATTTTAAAGCTCATCGTTATTCATGTTAGGTCAGTTGATCTAGAAAGAAACTAGGTAGTTCAAGTCGGGTCTTTAGAAACCCAACCCATTGCCATGCCTACCAGCATTTGGGTATGTGTTTAGGCAGACTATTTGATTATGAATTTCGGTTCTAGAGAATTGGTTTCCGAGTAATAACCTAACTATAAACCTTTATTATTGGGATTCTTGAATTCAACGGATTTAAATGTAAAGTGTTAGAAAGTATTATTGGGTTGAACTGTCTCAATCCATATAGCTTTACTTGAGACCCAATCAATAATGTTTCCCACTTTTTCCTATATATAGTACAGGGATGTGTCGTCTAATATCAATCAACACAAGTATGTTTCCCTTACTCTTTTCAACATGATATCAGAGAACTTAACTTAACCCTACAAAAAAAAGAGAACCTTCGCATGCGGGTGGTTGTTGTCTCTTTAAGGCTTAGGTCGGCTTAACAGGCTTCCTCCCAGCCTCCATGGTCATTTCGCTTCTCCTTTCATAAAGATCTTCATCTATACGTTGACGCTCTCCTTCCCAGTCATCATCTTCATTTCTCTATGCTTCCCCAACTCATAGTCAAAGGCAGCAAGCGACTCTTCCCCGTGATCGTCATTCTCGAGTCATGTCTCTTCCCTGAGGTTGTCTTCATGGTCATGTGCAAGCATTGTTCATCCCAGACATCATCAACCAACGTTTGCCCCAGGCGATCTCCAACATTTACTCCAACCCAATCAAGCATCGCCAACCAAGCAGTCGCTCCAGCCATTGAAGCAGATGTGTTGATTGCTCAAAGCAATAGCCACGCCAACCTCTGTAAGGAACAACAGCGCAAGCCACCGCTAGGAGCAGTGACGTCGGCCACTGTAAGGAGCAACGACCACCACTCCACTACCCAAGATGTCTTCCCCAAGGTTGTCAAGGCGGCTAGGCGGTCAGCATTTCCCAAGGGGCGCCTAGGCTGTTCTGGGCGTTTTTTATATTTTGTATCTTTTTCAGTATGTTAATTTGATTCTTATTATACATATATACTACATATAATACCATATAGGAAACATAAAAAGAGGGCAGAATGAGGTTATGACAGCAGTAGCAGGAGATGGGAATAGGAAGAAAAAGGGAAAGTAATATCAACAAGCCTGCAACAACAATTGGAGCAGGAGACTTAGAAAAGAAAGCAGGGAAAAAGGGTGGCAGAATGAGGCTATGACAGAAGTAGCAGGAGATGGGAATAGGAAGGAAAAAGGGAAGTAATATCAACAAGCCTGCAACAACAATTGGAGCAGGAGATGTAGAAAAGAATAAAAGAAAACAGGGAAAAAGGGCGGGATGAGGTTGTAACTCAATAGAGAGGAAATGGAGGATGGGAAACAAAACAAAAGAAATATAAACAACAGCAGCAACATCACGAGGAATAGGTGATGTAAAAGAGGAAAGTAGAAAGTACAACATCATCAACACTACGAAGCATAGGTGATGTAAAAGAGGATTTGAAGAAAACAGAATAAAAAAAACACAGCAGTAGTAGGATTTCGGAGTAGGAGGGGATATAGGAGGAATAACTCAAAAAAAACGCAGCAGCAGTAGGATTAAGGACTAAAATGCAGGAGAAAGGATAAAAAAAGAAAAGAAAAAGAAGCAAGAACAACAAACATATGAGAAAGTGATTTTATGACTTACCAATTTGGCCCAAATCAAACATGTTTTCCCTAATTTTCCAAAATTTGGCCTGATTTTGCCTAAATCAGACCTATTTCAGCCATAAATTGACTCAAGCTAATCTAATTCGACCAAATCCAGACTTGATTCATGCTAATTTATCCTTTAAATGACTTAATTTAGGCTTAAAAGGCCTTAGACACCCATATAATGCACATACTAGGCTGGGCGCCTAGTTTGAGCAGCCTTGCCTAGCGCCTAGGCGGGCGCCTTGACAACACTGGTCTTCCCCTAGATGATGCTAATTGTTGTCCATACCAGTTCGTGGTCTAGTAGTTGTTGTGTCGATCTGTATGATCCATTGTCATTAAGTGACAGTCCTAATTTCTATCACCCCCGGTGCATCTTCCCAGGGTTATTGTCTCCTTGACGATGCCAATTCCCGTCCAGAATGTGCATCAACAGCGTCCGACGTGGCATTTTGTCCAACCGACACGGTGTGTCGCAATCCATAAATCGTCTGGAGGCGCAACGTTTCGGTCAAATCAAAAATTATACGGCGTGCAAGATTCCAACATGGCATGTTGACATAAGTCTAATTTTACGCCGACACATGTCAGAGTTCCACACGGCGTGTTAGCAGAAGTTTGTTACACGTCTTCGACATCCTACACGGCGTGTCAAATTTCCACATGGCATGATGGCAGAAATTTGTTTCACATCTTTGGCACCCTACCCTGCGTGTGGAATCTCTACACGGCATGTAGTGGGATCTTGTCATCTTCGACCAAAAGAATTACACATTGTGTCAAAACATCACATGGTGTGTCCAAAGTTATGGCATCCTCCAAAGTTCTTTCTCTCCCTCTATACCTAACGCTAATTGAATCCTATTTTTTTTAGTCAAGAAAAGATCCATTTAATTTTTCTATCTGAATCTTATAATCGCGTTGTCTTGCATATTGACTCTAGTTATCGATTTCTATTCTCTACATACTACACCTCTTGTTTTAAATTTCCCTTTCCCGCCCTCCCACCCATCATGTATGTGTCTCTTTCCATGTGTGAGGGGGGGCATATGTATCTTTTCCACACCACCTACTCATTCTCTATGTAGTTGACGTGTGGGGGTATAGAGAAGAGAGTAGGCATGGCAAAAAAAACCTACCCTACCCGACCCGACCCGATCTGACCCGCAAATTTTGGTTTTATTCGGGTTTGTGAGTTTTTGTGGGCTGACACTTGTGAGTGCTATGTTGGACGCGGGTGTTATATGCAGAAACACGCGGGTGCCCGCACCCGCACTCACGAGTTTGGATGCGTCCAGTCCTCCTGAGTCCCCCACTCCTAATCGGCTAATCGTCGTCGCACCAGCCATGGGGAACTCGACAAGTTCAAACTCGATGAACTCCAACTCGGTGGGCTCGACATCGATGTGGATGTCATCCAAGACATGTAAATCAGAGTAGTAATTACTAATTAGTAAACGACTAGACCTTCAGTACCTATTGGACCGATTGCAATGGAGTTCCGCCATGACTCCGTCTTGGCCACGGGCCCTGCATCTAATAACTCCACAGCACACCGACCCACCACCACCATACCCACATACACACACACCAGAATCGTGAGCTCCGCCACCTTTGACTTTAACTTTTCAGGCTCGCTGTCTCGCTCGCCCGCCGACAAGGTTGCTATGATATGCCCCTACACCTCCGGCGCACAACGCAGGGAACCGGCGACGGCAGCAACACCTCCACCACCGCCGCAGCAGCAGAAGAAGAAGAAGTCGGTTCTCGCCGATGCGGCGGTGTTCCTCACTGGAGCCGGCTCGGTCGTGCTGCTCTTCTGGGTGTTCCTCACCATGATGTCCTCCGACGGCGGTTTCCACACCTCTGGGACGAAAAGCACCATCGCTGGCTCAACCTCTACCCGACCTTCAAACGCCCCGCAACCAGCATGTCAAGTGTGGTCCTCTCCGGCTCACAACCCACACTGAGTACAAACCCCATCGGCGACCAGCGGTGGCAAAGATTTTTGGGAGATCCCGATGGCATCCGCCACACCGATTCGTTGTAGAGCACGTATTTGCCACACCGCATAGTTTCAGTATTCCCGACTGCAAGGGAGTCTAAGGCTGGAGACAAAAATCCTTTTATTATCAGGTTCCGAGTAGTACTCAATCACCATATTCTCCTTGCCCTCCCTTGCTTTTCATCTTCCCTTGGCCCCATTAGAATGATTACAGCCGGCGGCGGAGGTTACAACGTGGGGGAGACTGTGAGGGAACAAGCAATTATGTTCGGCTACGAAAAGAATCTAAGTGGGGTTTTTATAATACTTTTGTAAACAGTAAACAGTAGTAATGTTGTGAACAAAAAAAAGTATGTGTATATTTGCGGGCTTTTTAATGTCTGTATTTCGGGTCGGGTTTTTTCGGGTCGGATTTTTGCGGATTTTTTGAGTCAGTGTTTTTTCCAGGTGCGGGCCAGATCGGATTTTGTTAAAACGGGTCGGGTCGGGTCGGGTTGGGTCGGGTTTGGGTCGGGTTTTCAAAAACCCGACCCATTGCCATCCCTAGAAGAGAGAGAGTATGAGCATGAGGAGAGCATGAGAGAGAGCTTATGATAGAGATGAGAGATGATATATAATATTCCAGGAAATCTTCATGGAGTTGTGTATTCTTTAGCACATCTGCTCTTTCGATATCTTTGTGGCGCTTCATTCACACCAATCGTCGCTTTACATGTGGGTTGGCTATCTACGTGAATTTCAATTGGCCACTGCTTTCGGACAGCGTTAAAAGATCTCAATTGCAGCATTAATACCAAGCTTTTCACGTTCGTAATGCATTATGTACGTCGCGACAAGAACTTGTTGCACTTATTCCGGCCTCTTGTTCCCTCTGATTAATGATGTTTCAGTTGATCATTCTTGTTGCATTCCCATGAGATAGATGGTTGCTTCTTCACATCAAATTTTTCAGAAGCTCGTCAATTTCTAGCCTATAAATTTTGTATATGCAAGGATTTTATCCAGATTTTATCTTCACCAAGCTACTTTAGTTATGTCTTCTCTGAGTTACATCTGTTGTTTCTAAGTGTTGACATGGCACTTCTACTGAACTTCTTGGGTTTCTGGTTGATGATGCCCTTTATTCCTATCAAGCCCCAAGGTTCATGCACTAGATTTATGGAACCAGTATGGCAGTCATCAACACCTCGTACAATTTGTGTTTGTGCCACATTATGCATGTCTGCGGTCTTCTGTGCTAATTCAAGTTGGCTACACTTCTCAAATGATTTGAAGATACCTTTGCTGCTCCATTGACAATGTGCCCCGGCGTTAGTGTCGCATTATGTACATGGGATGTGTTGACTACGCTTATGCCACTCAGACATTCCTTTCCAATGAAGATGGTGTAGTCGTGGTGCTTTTGATCGTCTGCTCCAGATTGATGGTGGCGAGTTTTTGTTGTGACATATAGATTCCATTTAAAAGATGTTGTTCATTTAGATGCATTTCAAAAGACCTTCTACACAACTTTAGTATTTCCAGCCTACAGAACCCAACTCAAGAGAGGTATCATCATATGTCTTCTTAGTAGGGGAGTACTGTTTTAAGAAAGAGTGACAATTTTTTGTACGGGGAGTGACATTTTTATCGTCTAAATTGAGTCATTTAAATTCAACTTCGGACATGTGTTTCACCCATGCTTTAGCTTGAGGGGGGGTGTTGGAAATTATTATTGGGCTTAAGTGTCTCGGCCCATATAGCCTTACTTGAGTCCTAAGTCTGTAATGTTTCCCCCCTTTCTCCTATATATAGGACAGGGGTGTGTCGTATAATATCCATCAACACAAGTGAGCTTCCCTCATATCCATCAACACAAGTGAGTCATTTAAGTCCAACCTAGGGCATACATTTCACCCATGCTCCAGCTTAAAGGGGTGTTGGAAAGCATTATTGGGCTTAAGTGTCTCAGTCCATATAGCTTTACTTAAGTCCCAAGTTTGTAATGTTCCCCCCTTTTTCCTATATATAGGACAGGGATGTGCCGTATAATATCCATCAACACAAGTGAGTTTCCCTCATACTTTTCAACATAAAGCTATACTTAATTTGTAGCAGGTTTTGACTTTGTGGCAGCTAAGCCATTTAATGAGTGAAGAAATGAGTGGCAGCTAAAAATTTTGTCTCTTAAACAAAAATCAATAGTATTGTACTACTTGAAGAGGAAATACCTATCTAAAAAAAAATACATCCAAAACATGGTTAGTGAATGAAATTATTGTTTCAGTAATTGTATTATCTCTAGGAGAACTCATATACTAACAAAATATACTAAATCTATGAGCAAAATATTATATCTTGGATACATCATATATTAATAAATTGTGCTAAATTTGTGGCCAAAATAAATTTTTGATGAAATTTTGAGAAAAAATGATCTTTTTCAAATATTGCAACATTCGTTGGAATCTCTCTAATTGAGTACTTGCAAACAGAAATCCACATTATGGTTTTTTATCACTGACAATCTAAAATTTTGCAGTTTAAAAAACCAAACCATGGGAACCTATCCTTCATGCAACTTCACCATGTGTATTTGTGCATTGTGATTATATATTGAAGACTGTGCAAAAAAGATCTAGAGCATAATCCAAACTTTCCATCAAATTTTCTTAGATGCAAATTTTGTGAATTTAGCACAAAAATCCCATCAAATTGTGTGAGAATTTCCATAATCTTCCTCAAAAAATTTCACATATATTTGACTCTGTAACTGACAAAGTTGGTTGAATCCATACTTGTTATGGCACCTAGGCACGCCTTGCCCATATGTCGCCTTGGCTCAAATTTTGGGTCTAGCCGAATATATATAGGTTAATCCCAATGTTTAAAATTAAACATTGTTGTCTATATTATGTGCCAAGAGACCACGTATATATGGATTTAATACTTATAATGCACATTTTCTAGTTTCTCATTATGCACCTTAGATTCGACTTTCTATTTTTAGGGCTATGTTAGGAAAATAGCCATTACTCATTACTTTGTTTAAAGACTTGGAGCGATGACATATGACATTACCTCTTTACTTGTTGATCGCTTTTTTATTTCTTACGATGTATATAATTATTCTCTTATTGTTTTTTGTTGTATTGTTAACACATGAGTATTAGAAAAGTAAGTTGTTATGGCTTGAAACCATACACTATATGTATATGAGAATATCAACCATAAATATATGTATATACCTACACATGTAACCATAAAATATATGTATATGAGGGGAAATTGTTCATGATCATAGAATACTCACACATATATAAGTACAATGAACTGACTTCTATACTTTTTTAGAACGCCTTGGCAACGCCAAACTGCGACAAGGCATCAAGGCGGCCAAACTTAGCACTTTGAAACCTTAGTAAGTATGGTTGAATCAAATATCAAGTGCTACTTCCATGGTTTGGTCTAACATTTCTATTTGAAAGTATTGCATGTGGCTTGCGGAATAGTCCCCTACCTACATGATATGCCATGCACTCTCCGGAACACAGCTAGATAGAGGATATTAGTGAAAGAAAACTCCTCACACATTATAACATCTACTTGCGAAACAAATCTTACATCCTGCACACTAATTCTTTGGCTGCACATTCTTCAACAACAGCTATCACGACTTCTTGCAATCCTTTGATGCCATTTATTGGCTAGGAATATCCAGTATTTCTACGTTCAAAACCAAATTTATACCTATTGTATGTGTATTTATACATACCCACAACTATAAGCAGGTGATAGTCAAAGACTTGCATATGACAGTAGATTCAACTTTGTTAATCGATGTTTTTACCTAATTTTGCAATGTCTACATGTAAAAGCAGTAAGTAGAGCTTCGCGAAAAACTTTGTTCATTCTTAATAGAAAAGCACATTAGAGAATAATCACCATTTGGAAAAACACTACAGGTACAAGAAAAAAAAGCCTTACATGTTCCAAGGTCTCCCCAACCACGGCCAATTATCCCTCTCTGTCCAGTCTCTTTCAATGCATCTACAATAACGGTTGACGTTTTCTTGACATCTTCAATAGGCTTTAATAAGATAAGGAAGTTGTTTAAGAAAACAGCAAACCCATAGTCATGTTTCAAAAATGAAGGGGAAAAGATCAGCCAATAGGCTAAAAACAAAAATGGCACTCGATAGCACAATTTTATAGGCAGTAGAGATGATAGTTGTTGCCAGTATAAATGAATGTGATTAAAACTTATATTGTAATAGTCTTGCAACTGTAACACATAGCATTTTATTTTTTAATACTAGTGTATCATGTTTTTTGTGTGAAAAAGAAAAGTTGAATATCTTCAAATATTCTTGGGATTTTTTTTAAGATAAAAAAATGTCAACACTTTTTTGGCGGACCTGCAAGTGTTACTTCATTTATTTTGAAAACGAAATGTGATGTGAGAAAGTTAAGAAAAATTTATTGAAGCACCTCGCCCAAAGACAATCGACACCCTCCACTTCAAAAAAAAAAACTTGTGAAGCGCTGCATTGAAAGACACTCCGGAGCCCCTGACCTCATAATAATCTCTTAGTACCCGATACCTAGGTATGGCAATTGGGCAGGTATGACCAACCCATACCCATACCCACCATACTCATTTATATTTTGGCCTAACCAATACCCACCCCCATTTAAAAAGAGAGAAAAACAAATCATACCCAAACGCGACCCAACAGGTAATGGGGGCCCATCGCAACCCATTTGAATACAGCAAGATTAAGACCAGTAACAAAATAAAGAGGAGAAATCTGATTTTCCTGTAGGCATTCGTAGGACAAAATTAGAAAGTTACAAGACCTTCTAGAATTATTAAACTGATAACTCTCAGTAAAAATTATGTTTCTCATTTCACGTATGTTGTTAGTGGCGTCAGATTGCGACCTGGAGATATCAAACTTTTACAGCTACATTCCTCATACTTATGTAATTACAACTTCGGTACAATCTGAATTTCTGAACAATAAAATCAAATGTTGTATCTACCATTGAGTTTTGTCATAAGAACAGGAGGTAAACTGAGATATTTTTGCACTGCTCTGTTCCATTACAAATAAATACTTTAAAAAAGCGACAATTTGAACACTGGCATAACTATAATCTTAACCTTCATTCTTTCCGTTCATGGAATGTATAACAGAGCTACGAATCTCTGAAATGGAAATACACTGCTGCCAGATGAAGAAGAAACAACAAGCTATCTAGTATCCTACACAAATACGCACGATCCACCCAAGGCAAAAGAAGTAGTTCTGGTGAGGATTTGGTAGTAGGTAGGGCAGTTCTAAGCTTCTCATCTATCGACGACAGTGAAATGAAAAACGGGCTGAGCACCCGATTAAACGGCCGCTTAATCGGCCCAATGCCCAGGCCGTTCGATTTTTGCCAAAATCACCGGTTAACGTTTTTGTAATTAATCGGCCGTTTTTTCCCGCTTTTCACTCATTTTTTCCGTTTTTTTGCCCATTCTTTTCCCGCTTTTTGGCCGTTTTTTTATTTTGCTGTACACCTGTAACTTTATATAAACTATATGGTCTCAAGTATTACTGACTATAATATATTAAACATATATACATTAAATATCCTATGATAAGCCTAGTTCTAATAGAATGCATACTTGTATGCAAGTTGGGATAATAGGGTACTGTTGTAAAGTGTAATTTATACAAGTAAAATATATGTAACTATTATCTAATTTTAAAATGCATACTTTAGTTAATTGTACTGTTGTAATGTATGACTAATTGATGATATGCACATATAACAATAAGTTAGAAAGGTATCCAATAATTAGTCTGTTGTTTACTGCTTAACTATGTAAACACGTGATAATATTTCTGAATCATGTATGTAGGGTATTTTATCTATGTCAAATCTATTGTTTATTATATTATGGCTATAATTATTGTCTTATAGCTATCTTATAAATATTTGGGTGTTTTGTATTGTTGGGTAGAGTGTTTAGAATCTTTAGATATATATAAAAGTTCCAAAGAGTATTAGTATTTATACACATATATATGTAATTTTGTATAAAATTATATAGGAAATTAAAATCTGTTTTTTTCAAAAATCGGCCGCTTACCGCTTAACCAGTTACAAGGTGATGTCTGCATGGTTACCGCTTAACGTTTTTTTAAACATTGATCAACGACGAAACCTGAGGGACGAGAGACTAGGAGCGGAGGAAGTAGGGAGACCAGTGATACGGAAGTGTGGGAGAGTACTTAGAGACATGATGTAGAAGGCGAACTCCTCCAATGGGTTTTCGTTCTTGCTTTTCCGTCATCAGCGACTTTGAGACGCTTCACCGTTGCTCATCTGGTGAACCATTCCAAAAACTTCGTGGGCCGGAGGAGATGCGAAAGCAATGACGAGGTAGTGGCCGCGCGCATAGTTGTGAGAGAAGCGGCGAGGTGGAATCAGGGTCCACGACAGAGCAGCAACAAGGCAGGGGTCGGGTAGAGCAGCGACGCCAGGGTTGAGGGGAGCACCATCGACGCCGGGGTCGGGGTGACCAACAGTGACGTCGGGGTTGCGGTGAGTAGCACACAGGCTAGGGACGGGGTGACCAACAGTGAGTCGTGGTTGTTGTGAATAGTAGAGACACCAAGCCGAAGTGAGCAGAAGTGACGCTAGGATTGAGGCAGACCACTGAGCAGGTGAGATCGGCTGGGGCAGCCGAAGCGCCACAACAGGTGAGATCCATAGGAGGATGCATACTAGGTCTAGGTCTAGTGGGTCTTCATGGGTCCTCAGTCGGAAGATGGGGCTATAATCAGATCCCCAATATTATTGAGTTGAGACCCACTTGACCCATTATACATGGATTGGTTGTTGCGGGGTCACGGTGGGTTTGGGTGTGATGAGGAATTTTGCCATCCCTATCACCTATGAAGAGGAGTCACCCACTATCCTAAGCCCTCCTGTTTAAAGCAAAGGCCTTTGTCTCACACAATAAAAGTCAAAAGTGTGATGACCGAGAATTTTCAGCTTTATACCCAACATAGTATTTGAAGTTCAAAAAAGAGTCTTATTTGGTTAGACCCACGTTGAGGTTACCCTTACTCAAAATGACTCCAGCGACCTAAAAGTCTGACTACAATGTCATTAAAGGATTTATAATATTTATTCAAGGCTATTTATGTACATGGATTTGGTTGGTTCAAGTAATATGCCAACTTTTATTACTTATGAAATTAAGTGACCATTTATGTATATATGGGTTCAAATTATTAAAAGATGGATGTTGAGGTGTATAATAGATAGTTAGAACTACATCCATTAAATGGTAAGTATTTGAGGAGGCTTGATGATGAATGTTGATTGTATAAGTTATGAAGACTAGTTGAGGGACTGAGTTAAGATATTAACCAATGTTTGTCTGAGCTCAAAACTGGTCAAAAGCTACATTTGGTAGTACTGGATCTAGGTTTAAAAATTGTAATGATTATAGGTCCATGTTGGAAGTATTTAACAATAGAAGTTGTGACATTTGATTTTAAGAGGTATACAAAACCTTGGTCTTGAGGATAATGCATCTAGGTCTGTAATAAGTACATGTCACGCAACATTGGAGTTGTGTGGTGCTTGGAACGTGAATTCGTGCCCCAATCTCAGCCCTCCATGGGCGGGATCTGTTGGCAAGGACTTCCATCTTCAACCTCCGACTATTGCAGAGGTGAAGACCAAGTCTAGTTGAATGTGATCCCCTCATCTTGGAGAGGTTGGGTGCGTGCTAGTTAAGCGCAATGTTTCATAATGTTAGGATATATTGATCGACCCCTCATAAGGGAATGGATCGCAGGATGAGGGAGTTCTTCTACATTCCCGTATAGCCCTCTCCACGGCACTGCACAACCAACACCCTAATGGAGGGAGGAGACCTATAGGCATTGAGGAATACAAAACAATGGAAGAAAAATGTCGCCACGACCTCTCCATGTCATGGGAGGCTCTAAATGCTACTTGGAAGTGTCCTCACTGCAGCCCGAGCTCGCCACCACCAGCCATGGAGGCTGACCACATGGACTGGTCAGCAGGCATCCCCATTACCTCTAAAGACGCCATTAAGATGATATGGAAGAGGCAGAGCACCCTGAGACGACTAGGAGGGTGATCACATTTGAGAAGCAAAAGCCCCTTCCTCGCCGCCCAATCTTGCTACAACGGCCGAAATAGAGGGGTATGGGGAGGCAGAGCCCCGCTGCACCACCAGTCACCGTTGAGATGGAGCTTCGGCCTGCGTCGAGTCCTAAGCAACCATCATCCTCGACCGTGGAAGCTTGGAGCTCAGTGGAGACCTCATCGGGACTAGACCTTGTGTAAGGGCTAGGAGGCGAAGGGCTTCAAGGAGCGTTGTGCACGCGAGGCTAGAAGGAGGGTGACTAGTCCAGTGGTCTGACACTCAGTCCAGATAAACCGATCTGGTTTATCAGGCAAGATGGTTGGTTCGCTCCTGACCACGCCAGCCAAGTGGGGGACCAGGGGAGGTGAGCCAGCCAACGTGGCCAATATTGGAGCGCCACCTCAGGTAATGGGCTCATCACATAAGGTAAATGAACTTTAATTGCAAGAAATAGACTTAATCTTACACAATTGGTTATAAATAGCTCCTGTGGCCAATAAATCCCCCAAAAATACCCCCAGACTTAGAAAAAATTTCCTCTTTATTACTAGATCCTTAAATCAGGCTTTAGAAGAACACTAAATAATTGTTTCTAGTATAGATGATAATGCTCTTTTTTAGGGTTTGTTTAATGAAAAATCAGCAAACGAGGTATATTAAATTTGAGAAAAATAGTGATGAACACTAATATGATCTGGAAATGGACTATGGACCCTGATCTAAGTATTATGCCCAAATATAAGGGTCTTTCTACATTTATGACTAATTAGATGCTTTTAGCCTCGCATTAATTCTAGAAAAAATATTACAAGCATCAGCAAATTATGAAAATCGAACCTGAATTAAATCATGACCTCTAAATCAGTAGAAATATACAAGACAACTTATAAGATTAGATGGAACCTAGGTTTGGCTAAACCCCAACCTGGACCTAAATATCAGGAATGATGATAAACCATATATTAATTATGGTTAATTCTTATTAATCAGGTGATGACCAGAGATCTAGGTGATCAAGGATATAAATAGAAATCTTTGAACTCAGGAACGTGGGTTTATTCAATTATATGACTATGGTTTTCTTGGTTGAAATTATGAAATGTATGTATGCTCTTTTATTTGCAAATATTGGATGTAGTATTACTATAAGTACTCGGTGATTTGCCACTTGAAACATAAATTATGAGTAGATGTTTTGTAGTTATTTAAGGTGTTCATTATTCCCTTCACGATGGAATGGATTAATGTTGATTAGTACACTTCCCTAGAGCACACAGTGTAAAGGGAGTTTCCCAGAGTACTAGGTACACGAGATAGGGCCCAACATATATGTTTTGGTACTAGTCCACCTTGATAGTGCAACTCGTCTAGAAAAATGATTAAAATCGGCATTTTTCGCTCATTAAAGAGTTGTTTTCTATGATCTTTCTTTCTTTAGGCAAATCTTTTCAAAGTTATAGAATCATAAATATATGTATCATTCTGCCCATGTACACAACACCTTGTGTGTTCAACCAATGTTTCACGCATAGAATTAAATGTCTGATTTCGATGTCGTGTCCGATGGCCCAAAAATAGAAATTTTTTAAAATCTTGCACGAAATTTCGATATTTACGGCCCTAACGATTTCGACAACCAAATAAGCGAATTAAATTATGAAAATTTACCAGGACAATCTAAACGCCAAGATCTACTCAAATATGCAATAATATTTCATATTGGATATGTGGGGTGGGGGTCTCCCACATTTGTAAGTGAAGGAAGCTGAACAATTTCAACAGAATTTCGATGGCAATTTCGATGACAAAATGAAGGAATTAGATTATGAAATTTTGCATACACAATGTTTAGACAAAGATACACTAGATTATATATTAAAGTTTTATGTTTAGAGGTTAGGGTGGGATCCATGTCTTGATGAGTGAGTGCACAAATGATCAGAAATGGCAAGTCTGCTAGACAGTTAAACTGTTAAAAACTTCAAGTTACAGCTAAGAATGTATAACTTAAAATTACAAGTTACAAAGTTACGAACTACAAGTTGTATAAGTCTAGTGTTCGCATTTAACTATACATGGGACATTTATACATAGATACAAGAAAGAACTTTGTTATTTTCGAAGTATTTCTCCATATCTCTATAGAAGTGTAGAAATTGATGAAGGTAATGTATAGGGTCTAGAGATAGCGGAAACATGCCTTAGAATTAAGGAAAATAGGCTTTAGATGCAAGAGATTCAAAAACAATTGCCAAAATACCCAAGATGTAGTATTAGCAGCCTTAGGAACAAATTTCTCGAAATTTAAGTTGTGTTTTTGTACCATTTTGCGAAATTACGGCCCAAACTGGCCTTTTTGCTACAAAATTTCACCCTATTTTACAAAATTTCACACCTATTTTTTGCGAAAATACGTCTCATTCCCTGCATTTCGTGTCCGATCATAGGTTTCAATGTCCGATTGAAAAACAATGAAATTTCGAGCAAAATTTTGCAATTTCGATCGAAATTTTATTCCATGGTTTCACGTATGTTTTAGGTTGAGAGCTAGCATGGGAGAAAAGACGGGAAGTGATTAGTGTTCAGGTTGTACCTATTGTGTAAGGTCCTAGTTAGCATACATGTTCAGACTTCTAAAACTCTTTATTCAATGTAAATGTAAATTGTAAAATGTTGTAATATGTATATGTTGATTGTAGAGACTGTTAATGGTGTAAGTTTATGGTTGAATGTTCATGTATGCGCAATTTGCTTCCACAACGCACTATGATATGATTGTCTAACATTTTCAGATTTTGTCCTCTCAAGCCCTCGGGATTTTGGAGAAGGCAGAATCCGGGGACGTTACGTTTAGTCTAACTCTCATGAGTCTCGTCCCCTTTAAAATGCACGCAAGGTTTTCTCCATGGTTATCAGAACCGAACCGAACCGGACCGGTCGGTTGAACCGGTTGAAGCGGGAACCGGTCACTGTACCGGGTCGGTTCTCTCCCAAAGACGGAAATGAAGTCTGGTCTGCATCAAACCGGTGAACTGACCAGTTGAACCATGAACCAGCGAACCGGTCTGGTTTTAGCCCAACCGACCGGTTCTCTCACTTTACAAGTAAATGTATTTTTGCTGCTAGTTTTTGTTAATGAATATTGAATACAATATAAATGTTGGTATATAAATGTCCACGAATTGAATAATATTTGTTATTTAGTCTGTTTATCAAGTTAATGTGAGCAGTTGTGCTATTATTCATGTTTCATAACTTTTGTAGGGATATTTTCCATGAGTATCAAAGACATTTATATATTTTCAAACTATTAGTGACGTCATGCTGACATCACCAGTTGAACCGGTCATACCACTGGTTGAACCAGTGAACCGTGAACCAGAGCCCTCACCGGTTCACTGACTGGTTCGAGTCTGACAACCCTGGTTTTCTCACATACAAATAATTCAAAACTAGTGCTAGGCATTCTCAATCAAATCACCAACAAGGGTTCTAAAACCCTACCTGACCTAGTAGAACTGGCTAACCTGCCTCCCAACAGGCATAGCTGATCGAGTGGAACTAAACCCACTTTTGACCGAGAATCAGCTCTGATCCACTAACTTGACTAGATCACCCGTCGACCCATAACCTGACTACATCACCTACCATAATGCATTATATCATTCTTTTCAAATACACAGACACACATACACACACACACACACAACACACAAACACACACAGATGCACACACATGCACACAAAACACACACATTTGCACACAGTTTCACACACATTATTATACATGATGATGTCACCAAAGCAATCAGTAGAACTCAAACTACATACTCAAGACCTAGAAGCTTTTTGGGCTCGGCCACGGGGTCAGTTTTAAGATCCTAGCCCACAACAACTAGTACAGATAGCCCAAATCATAAATATGCCATCTGGATCAATGAAGCAAATGTGTGGTTTCTATTCTTTTCCAATGGGCCCTATGATTTATAGAATTCTGATCAAAATAGTGAAAAATCAAGTCGGGCAGCTCAAATGCCATGAAGGAAATTAATTCATGATACGTTACCAAAGAAAATCTATTGGTAAACACACTTATCGGTGGGATGATACCTCATATTGGATATGTGGGAGAGGGTCTCCTACATGTGAGTAAAGAATGTCGAACTATTTTGTAGGGAATCTCAATGCAAATTGTGATGGTGAAATAAACTTACTAAGTTATGATTGTTTGCAAATCATATGCTTGGAGTGGAGGGGTCTTCATGACTCTATGAGTGCACTAAGGCACTAAAGTTACACGTCAAAATTTGAACTTATTGCAAGTTACAAGTTTATAGGAGTCTAAAAGTCCATGGCAAATCACCAACAATTACATAATTGAAACATGTATTTGAATTGAGTACCTATTCTAGAAGTCCTTTTTGCATAAATAACTTGGTTGATTTTAACAACAAATTGGTTAGTTGGTTTTATGCCATTTAATTGTTGATTTGAGTCTATCAATTTGTTCTCTATATGCCTAACTAGTGACAAATTGCATCATCTTTGAAAAATCTTCTACAATGTTTTTTGACATTTGCTTGTGTAGCAAGAGGAGGCGGGAGTGTAGTTGGAACTTGAAGGTGTGATTTCTAATGGCATAACATGCAAGGTATCTCGGCAATCAAGCCAATTTTTCCACCATACAGTGTGGTTCTCAATATAAATGAAACCTCACGAGTCATTGTAGACATAGATACACAATTCTATATCATATCTTTTTTGTAGATCAAGATAGAAGAGGGATATTGAGAAGAGAGTAGCAGAAATAGGCCAGGAAGAAAAGACACATACCTTAGATACACCCCCTAAAATGTCAAGGTTAGTGTGGCCGCGTATGCAGTTCAGCCCACTTGCCACACAGCATGGGTAACATCCTGGTATGTGGGTGCCAGCGCATATAAACCATGTGCGGGGCATATGCAGCTTCCTTTTTCATGTAAGTTTTGCAAACTTTTTTTGATACAATTTTTTTCAGGTTTATATCAAACTACCCATTCACCTACACACCCGTAAGTGCATACACACACACACATATATAGTGATACATCTTGATATTCATACATACATACAATACATACATTTTCAAAGATACAATAATCCATTTTATGTGCATACATTGTGATACATATATACAAGCATATATGACACATATTGGCATGTACATACACACATTTCTACATATATGTTCATACAATATGCAATGTACATTTCGATCATGACCATAGCTCAATTATCCTTTAGCAAAAAAAAGTTGGGAGAAATTTCATGTTGAGCGTCATAAGATCATTGTTGAACTTCATAAATATGTTCCAAGAAAAAATAAGTCATGTATACACAAATTCCAAGATTATTGTCAGTCTCAAAAAGTCACAACTCACAAGATCCTCAACAGATACAAACGCATCCCTATGATTGCATGGTCCTGAATGAATATAAATGTTAAAAGAGTTTTTATATATGTAGTTAGTAGTCCTATATCTAGTCCTACATTTGAGTACAAGAGTGATATCTAATCTATGCTCACATTTATGTAAGTATTGTACTAGCATGTTAAAAATCCAATTATAGCATATATACAATTTTACATGGTACAAAAGAAGGATTGGCCTCCCCTCCCCACTTCTCCCTTCATTACCCTCCAAGGGAATAAGCCTCTCCCTTTCCTTTCTCCTCTCCCATGCATGCCACTCCCTCTCTTCTCCCCCTCCCAACCTATCGTCATAGCACCATCCCTCCCCCTTCTCTCTCTTTCCTTCCCTCCCTTTCCATAGTTTAAATTGTAATGTTACTTCTCATTGCATGAATAAAATTCAGAAGGGATACATGAAATTACTTTGTGGGTTATGGGGGTTGACGCCTTCCCATTTGGAGATTCCAAAGGAAAGTCTTAATTATCAGAGGAGTGTGTGCTTGTTGAATACTCCACCCAGACACCTTGATATTGGAGTGTTTTACCTATTTTGCAGTGTTGATGTGTAGAGAAACACCCATTACTCTAATAGTACTAATTCAATTCTACATCTTGTTTCCGATGCATTTCTGCATGACCTTTGTCATGAAGTGTAAAGAAAGCATGTATATTAGTGATCCCTTTTTCCTCACCTCCTTAAAAAAGTTGTCACAAGCTGTGTATATCGAAAGAGTAAAAGATATGTAGAATATGGGGCTTGTTCTGTTTAATGGGTGTGGAGCCATATCATTTACAAACCCAAGATCTGATTTTTTTTATCATTTCTCAATAACACTTGCATTATGTACTGGAAATTTCTAAAACTTGTAGGATATGCATCTAGCAAGCATAGTCACAAAATTCTCCAAAATTTTGAATTATCCACTAAGAATTCACGAACTGCTCATGTGACGAACTCTGGGCTTGAATTTTGCAAAAAGCATAAACCTTCCTGAATTTCATGAATAATTCTCAAATTTCATAAATTATTCTCAAAATTCATAAACCCAAATGTCACGAGATATTCCTGAATTTCATGAATTATGTGTTTATGAAACAAGAACAAGATATATTATTTGAAAAAATCTGTGTGAATCATGTGTGCATATAAAACTATACATCGATGTCTATATCATGCACATGTAGGTATATGTGCAATCTTTTTACGTATAATACACGCCTATTGCCTACAATTTATCATAAACATTTGACCAAACTTTTATTGATTTTTTGCCGAATTTAATCCAAATGTTCAACAAAATTATCGACTGCCAAATTTCTCAACCTCGCCAAATGAATCCTAATCCCAAAATTGTGAATATGCTAGCAAGACAAGGACGTATTCCATGGTACTAGTGATCATGTGCCTCCATAATATTTGCAATAGGTTTAGTGGTGTGAAGATGGCGGTGATAAGTTTGAAAAGATGATCGCCTAACTACAAAATTTTCTCATAAAAGATGATTCCAAACCCACTAGACCCAATGTTTACTCTTGGATTTCCCTTTCAAACATAGTTATACATGGTCCCCCCTTGGCGGCTGGCGGACACCCAAGACTCCAACCCCTAAGCGCTCTGTCTAATTAGATGGCCGGGGTTTCCGGTTGTGTGCCTGTTGGGCCTAACAAGGCTTAGATTCTAGGGCTTATATTAACTTTTTTTTTCTTATCTTCCCACGATCTCCTACTTTTCTTTTGATATGTATTCTTCCTCCTTAATCTATATTCTTATTGTTTCTTTTCCACCACAATTTCACCAAGAATGTTGCTGCAAGATCCACATCTGTTTCCTTTTTCTTGCATGCTCTATGTTTTTTTCTTTTTACTTTACCAAGCAACAAAATTGTTGCTATGTTGTCGACTTACTATTGCTTCATGATTACCATGTAATTTGGTTTTGCATTTCATTATGCTCCATCCTATGTGGTGTAGGATAGCCTGCTCATCCTAAGTCTGGCTAGGATTTTCCGCCTCATGATTAAGATGTGTTATGAGTTATTTTTTATTTATTTGTGTATTTTAATTTGTTGTTGCGTTTTTGTTTTCATTGAGGGCTTATTATGCGATTGCTTCAGTTTTGGGGCATATGTGTAACATATCGAAACCTAGCATCTCGACTCTGAAAACCCTAATCATATGACTGAGAGGTTTGTATGTTCGATTCATTAGATTTGACAAAACAAAGATAGATATAAACCCTAATGCTCATGATTGTATCCTAATAAATGTTTACCGCATATAACTTGGATAACTCGATGTGACCCTGACCATGCTTTGATTAAGTAAACCCTACAAAGATGATGACTCGAGCATGTGGAACCTAACCCTGGACTTCATACATGTTGATATGGTGTATGTGATGTATAGTGATCATGTTGACCTAAATCTTAAGTTTTAATTGGCTAACCCTAATCTAGAGATGCCTTGTGTCATATATGAATGCATTACTAACCTTAGGTGCTTCTAACCACATAACATGTCTTAATACAATTAATGCAAACCTAATGAGATAAATGTACCTTACTAGGTTGAGCCCAATACGTGTAACACAGTTCACATGGTTCACTATTAACACACATAATGACTAAATGTGCATAATTGGTAATCTAATGTGAACAAGTATAAGTAAATGATTCATGTGGACAATATGTGACTAAATTATATAATGTAAAATGCATGCTCATATAAGTGAATATGATTAATGTGCCATTATATAGGTTAATGTTGAAATTAATGGACATAATGGGACTTATGATAAAATGTCATAATTCGTATAAAATAATATCTTGTGACCTTCATGGTAGAAATATGATGATAAAAGGACTCTAACTAATCAATGTTGATGCTCATGATGCAATATTATAATAAATAAAAACATAATGATCCTAATCCCTAATTGTATTAGAACTAATAAATGGAAGTTTTAAAAGTTACTTCTAACCTTAAAATCAGATTCCTTGGGTGCAAAGTTTGGGATTAATTGCATAATCCTAGCTATCTTGATTTGATAAGAAAAAGAAACTACATCAAATAACCACTAAAATGATTATCAAATGAGTTATGGATTTCATATAGTTTCCCCGATTTTGCATGGCATGCGTCATATTTCTTGGATTTCCTAATGTTTGCATTGTCATGCCTGGGTGTCATGATTTTCCAAAACCGGGCCTTACTGTCAGCCGCTTACTTGGATCAAACAGCGCACGTACCATCTTCTACCTTGCTTAAAAATAGGCAAGTCCGGTTTTCGTTGTTTTAGTGCATCCCGATAGATTTTCTCTCCACCAGATATCTCCCTGTTGTCTCTCGCTCGCTCTGATTCTATTTCAACATGTTCCCAATTTGGTTTCTGTAACTTGTGAGCCCTAACATATGTAGGTTTCCTTACCATGCGCCCAGACCATCTCCGCCTTCCTTTTTCCTATGTTCTTAGTTTTGTTCCCTCTTCCCTTCTCTACGCATCTCCTATCCATCGGACAGACCATCTCCCCTTTCCTTTTTCCAATGTTCTTACTTAGTTTTGTTCCCTCTTTCCTTCTCCTCACATCTCCTATCCATCGGACCCCTATGAAACCTTGCCATTGCCTCCGTAGTAATCCCAAAAATCAATCCCTCATCCTTTCTTTCTTCCGCGCTCGTCGCACCAACCGTTTCCCCAATCTCACCTTGATGTGTGCCCGACTTCGCCGCCCTTCCTCAACCCTTCAGGAGGCTCGTGAAACATCTGTTGTAGTCTCTTGGACAACCACTTTGTCCAAATTTGAGGTGAAACTTGTTTCTCCTTTCTATTTGCTTGTTTTTGATTGATCTAGATCTGGGTGACAATTAGGCGTCAATGCTTTTAGTTTTGTTCGCCTTTGATGTTGATTACTTTGCCGGGATTATATTACAACTTCCCAAAATTTTGGATTCGTGTTCTGTTTTTTGAAATAATAGTCCCTCGGCTGGTTGTTCCTTACCAGCCATGGCGGAAGATGCTTCATGGTGCTTCTGGTCGCGTCACCTCTTCTCCCAGATCTCTTTGAGTTCGTCGAGAAGAGGAGAGGGTGTGCACTATCTGGAGTCCATTGCTTTGCGTTGAATCTCAAGTTTTAGTTCCAGGTTTGACCTCACCCAATGTTGAACTCATCGCGAGTTGAATGAGGAAGGCGATGGCCAACGATATTACGCATAGCCCCTTGAACTTTTTCACACTTATATGGGTATTCCGTCTTTTCTGTTTTCTTAAATATCTGGTCGAGTGAGTTTGGGTTATTGGCTAATGACCGGAAGCTGCTTCATGGTGCTTCTGGTCGCGTCACCTCTTCTCCCAGATCTCTCTGAGTTCGTCGAGAAGAGGGGAGGGTGATGCACTATCTGGAGTCCATTGCTTCGCATTGAATCTAAAGTTTTAGTTCCAGGTTTGACCTCGCCCAATGTTGAACTCATCGCGAGTTGAACGAGGAAGACGATGGCCAACGATATTACGCATAGCCCCTTGATCTTTTTCACACTAATATGGGTATTTCACCTTTTCCGTTTTCTTCAATATCCGATCGCGTGAGTTTGGGTTATTGGCTAATAACTGGTGTGCCCTCGTACTAAGTAATTGATGCATGATGTGGGGGCATCCTAGTTATTGAACAATATATTTTATTTAGTAAATCAATAAACATTAGTGACTAAGATAATCCGTAACAATTAATTTGTAAGTCAAAAAAAATGAAATAAATATGTACTGGGACCGTATGAATTTTCTCTACGTGATGGTATGATTTCCATCACCTAAATCAAATATAATAAATATTTGATTTTTCCATGACTTTACTAATTGGATAGAATTTCTAAAATCCATACGTACGAATGTACAAGTCAGAAAAATAAAATAAAATATGCTATGAACTCAGTAAAATATAATATACAAGAGGGTGTGGTTTCGATAACCTAATTCAATAATAATAAAAGATGACTTATAGGGCCTATAAAATTATTGTGAACCTAACCATAATTTCATATATGCATGTAATAGGTGACTTGAAACCCTGATGAGGATCTAAGATTGACTTTGGACATATGTAGACTCAATCTGAGGTATGTTGCATCCCTTATTATCATATTGAGCAATAACCCATATTCATCCTCTCTCTTGGTCCTTTGGGACATACTATCCTATACACATTCTCTTTTTAGAGAGGTTGACTTATGTGCTTATGTGAATCTTCTGATTATATTAATCTGTTGGATATGCTTGTTAACCTGAAGTTGTAGTTTGTTCATCGTATTTCATCTTATAATCTATTTTGTGGTTTTGAACTAAATTGCTCCAATTATGACATTGATCCCTAACTCTCATTTGGTAGACTTTTATGATCTTATGTTGAACCTTATGAAAAATGTTGAATACTTGTTTATGGGCCTTCTGACCCCACTTGATAATATTTTGATGTTCTCATCCCTTGCTTGAAGCTCGACTAAACTTAATTTTAGCCTCTACATTATGTGCATGTACAGTAGACAAAGTTTATTTATAGTAGTGGGTACCTCTATACCATCATAACATTTGGATGTGCGTATTCCATTCTGAGTGTGCGTATTCCACTCATATATATAAAGGGTGCGCGTATTCCGCTCAGGGTGTGATTTTTCCACCCAGTACTTCGGCTTAGGATTTTATGGGTCTCAACCCTACTTAAATAAAATTAGTTTGATCGTTTGATAAGCATTGTTCATTACATTTTATGATTTTGATATATCATTGTCAGATTGTTTATGGCAAGAAACTTCATTATTGTTTATCTTCTTTACTTCGGCTTAGGATTTTATGGGTCTCAACCCTACTTAAATAAAATTAGTTTGATCATTTGATAAGCATTGTTCATTACATTTTATGATTGTGATATATCATTGTCAGATTGTTTATGGCAAGAAACTTCATTATTGTTTATCTTCTTTACATGTTCTCTTTGATATCCAGTTGGATGATCTTTATCCCTCTTGATTTGAAAGTCTTGAATATTTTATTGATGTCCTTTTTCCCTCATATTGCTCAATCAATATTTTTAAGCACATATCGGCATCGTTATGCTGACAACATCCATTTTGTCTTCTCTTGTGGGGTATGCCTCCAACCCCTTAGGTGTAGACAAGGTGGACCTGACGGGATGAAATGGACCTGGCTTAGAGGCATTGACGCTTGGGAGATAGAGTTGAGATAGTTTGGATATCCCTTTGCTTAGATCTTGAAGTTGTTACTTCCATGTAAGCCCCTAGTGAGAGATTATCTTGTATCTTGTAAAATTTAATATAGTCATTACATTTATTTCTGCTACTATACTTTGGTCTTATATACCATTCATTTGAGAGAGAGAAAATACACCTATTCAGAATACATGTTAGTGTGTTTGGATTAGATGGGTTTAATTCCTCAAATTAAGTGAATGGATCCCCTCTCCGGTCCCACAACTTATACTAAGTGTAATATTACTTGTAAGTTCTTAATTAATTAGTTTTTTGTTCTTGTTTTAAACCCTTCTTCTGTGGAAATAAGTCGATTAGGGCTTCCCGTGTATGCCCGGGTCTTATTCGGACAGTTCAATGATATGAATTAGTTTTTTTTTGCATCAAGTGGTACCAGAGCCTGATATCTAAACCCTAGGTCTAGATCCCAGGACACCCCCCACCCGAGACGGCCAAAACCCTAGGTGTGGCCTAACCCACCTATCCTTCACCACTTGTTGGTCTCCTAAACCCTAGGTTTAGGAGTCATATCCACCATCCACTGGATCCAAACCCTAGGTTAGATCCGTTGATTAACAATCTCAAACCCTAGGTTAGGATTAATCCCACCCATCCACCAAATTTCGACCATCAACCTTGATTGATCCTAAAACCTAGGTCTGGGATTGATCATAGTTGTTAAGGAAGCCAGGAGCCAAACATTTTTGAGGGGGCGCCCAAACGTTTCTAGGCGTTTTGCCTTTTTTATGAAAAATGATGATTTTTTTATATTTAGATTCATATGTTCATATATCTATATGTAAATATTAAATAATATTATTATTATATACTATTATATAGAATTTAGGCTAAATGACACCTAACATGACCTAAACTAGAACTAATTGGCCCTATTTTGAACTCATTTGATCCAAATTTGATCAAATTATACCTAGTTTACCCAAATTTGGCCTAAGCCATACCTAGTTTTGTATAAATGACCTCATCAAACCCAATTTCTCTAAAGTTTTCATGTATTCGCCTAAATGAAACCAAATTTGGTGAAATCAGTCCTAATCTTCCCAAGCTAGAACTATCTCCCCCAAATCATTCTTGTTTTCCCCAAATTAGACCTATTGTGCCCAAATTTGGCATGATTTTGCCTCAATAAAACCCAATCTTGCATATTATGACCCAATCAGACCCAACTTTCCCAAACTTTCCCTATCTTGACCTAAAGAAGATCTCACCAAATCAGACGTAATCTCACCAAATCAAGCCCATTTTCCCAAAATCAAACTTGTTTACCCCAAATCAGACCCAATCTGCTTAAATTTGACATAATTTGGACTAAAACCAAACCTAATTTTGCATAACATGACCTAATCAAACATAACTACCCATGCTTTTCCCTATATTGATCTAAATGAGGCCTTACATGACTAAATCAGACCTAATTCCCCCAAATTAGACCTAATTCCCATAAATTAGATCGAATCCCCAAATCAAGCATGTTTTCCCCCAAATTATACCTAATTTACCCTAATTTGACCACATTTCAGATAAATCAGACCCATTTCAACCATAGCACGACACAACATGATCAAATTCAGACCTAATTTATACTAAATCAACCTTGAAGTGGCTTAATTTGGGCCTACAAGGCCTTAGGCGGCCACTTAAGTCACCTAGGGGGTTGGGGGCCCAGTTTGAGGTGGGTTGTCTTAAGCGTAGACGCCGAGGCAGGCGCCTTGATAACTAAGGGATTGATCCTCTCTTTAAAAAGACAAAAAAAAAGTTTATTGTTGTTTACATGAACATTGCACGTTGCTATGTTCATCCTATAGATGTTTGCCCCCAAAACAATCTTCTTTATCTAAGGATCTCAATCATTGGAGTTTGGTGGCCCTTCCATCTGCCTCTCCAATGCCATAGCAGTTTAGGGAGGACGAGATTCATGCCCCGCAGCCCTTGGCAACATCAAAGTAAGCTCTGGGGGCGGGGACGACAACAGCTGGCTACCATGATGTCTCGACAGCCCCACATAGGTCCTTCAATTGGAACAAGACCAACATCAGCTTCCTCCGCCTTTCAGGGGCCCTAGCGGGCAAAAGAAGCCAAGGCTTAGGTCCTACGGCCCCTGGATAGCGCCCACAAGGCGTTGCCTCCCAACCCCAGCAAGCAGCGACAACATGCCGACCAATGGCCACTTCGGCAGCTGTAGGGGTCCCACTAAGGGGTACCTCACCTCAAAAAAGCACCAATCAGGACACCCAAGCCTCTGGTTCCTCTCTCCAAGTTTCCAAGGTCAATGGAACAGCAAACAAGGAGCGACAAGCTCCGCAATAGTTGACACTCATACACGGTCACAGTAGCAGTGACGCTACAATACGCTTTTGGTTTCAAAATCAAATTTCATAGTAATTCTACCATCTCAAGCTTCATCAAGGACTTTTCTTCTACAACAGATATTAGATTGCTCCCCATACTAATCCATACATCTTCGTGTACCCAAAATCTACAAAAATTGTCTTAGCGCTAAAATGGATCTGCGAGTCACAGGGCTGAGATATACTTCCACAACAGCGAGACAGTCCACCAACGGACACCATGGTGCACAATGAAGATTACAAAGCCAAAGTTGAAGAATTAGAGGACCTCCTGATAGGCCACGATGAGCGGTTCGACCTCTTAAAGGCCTTATTGCAAGATATGCTCCCCCTTCTTGATTGCATAGAAAAACAACCACCGTCACGACGTCCACCACAACCACAAGCTCCTTCCCGCCAAGAACGCCTGCAAAAGATTGATGTTCCAGAATTCAATGGCACTAGCGAACTGACATATTCTAAAACTGGGCCCACATCATGGAATCATTCTTTGATTGACATCAACCGGAAGAAAATCACAAGATCAGTATGTAGAGACCAAGCTTTGTGGCATCGCTCTCACTTAGTGGAAGCGCTTGCGTACAATTTGGCACGTCAACACCTAAACAAACATGAAAGATGACATGGAGTCCTTTGTCTCTGTCAATTACAAACAACATTTATGCATCAAGCTATCAGACTTGCAGTAGAGATCTGATTTTGTGGAAGAGTATAACCGCAAATTCTATGAGTTGATTTACAAGTCAGATGTCACCTAGGATGCTACCACCAAGATCACTATATTCCCTCAGGGGCTCAATTCATCTATTGCCGCAACATTGGCTACGTCACAGATTTCTTCTATGGATGGTGTGATCCATGTGGCTACGCAGATAGAGCATGAGTAGAAACGATGCCCAAAAGACACCTCTTGGCAACGTTCTTCTTCAGCCTTGTCCAATGACTCCGCCACTATTACGCCAACAACCATGCTGACATCTTCTGTTACAACATTATTCAGCCAAATTCAATGCTTTTCACATGGGGGTTGGGCACCGCTCAAACCAATGCCCTAATCGCTTGATGATCATAGCTTCAAAGACTAGGGAATACGATATAGAATATGAGGACGCCCTTCACACAAGCGAGCCTAGCGACGATGAGCCAGATGAGGACACACCTCAGCACACCCTATTCATTGGACATATGCTACCCACGACATGCTATCATGACTTATCACAACTATATCCCCACTCGCCAAAGGCTCGTTTTGTCAACCCGGGGGGATTTGATGTAGGAAGCCTGCTCATCTTGAGCCTGGCTAGGATTTTGTGCTTCTTGATTAAGACACGTCATGAGTTATCTTTTATTTATGTTTGTCTTTTAATTTGTTGTTGGGTCTTTGTTTCATTTAGGGTTTATTATGCAATTGTTTCAGTTTTAGGACGTAAGTGTAAAATTAGGGACTTGTAAGTTCTTAACTAATTAGTTTTAATTCTTGTATTAGTTGGGTGTTCTGCGAAAATAAGCCAATTTGGGCTTCCGGTGTATGCCCGGGGGTCTTATCCAGGGAGTTGAATGATATGAATTAGTTTTGTTTACAAAATGGTTTGCATCACTATGTCACTACTGCTCCACAATTTTTGTTTCTTTCATATTTCCCTCGCACTAATGATTTGTATGTATTTTCTACTTGTACTTTAGTTCCTATATATGTGTGTTTTTTGTTGTTTTTTCCATTCAGTGATTATGTGTGTGTGCGCGCGTGTGTGTTTAGCACTATATTTGTTCATAAAGTCCACATAGGTTGACACACACATATAATGTTAAACTAAATATTAGAAAAACAACTAGGCTTCCTCATGGCTCTCCGAGCACCCCTGAGGTCATGTGGACCGCCTAGATAATGTAGATTTCAAGAGAAAGCCACTTCTAATATATATATCAGCTTCAATTTCTTTTAGAAAACCTTTCTATCATTAGAGTTTAGAAATGTAGATATAGAAATAATGTGTTATTTACTTATTCAGTTGTGTTTTTCCTCCTACTGCTTTATTGTATTATTCCCATATTGCTCGCTTGTATATGTGTCTCAACTCTCTGTAGCTATATAAGAGAGTACCCTGTAAACCTTTTTACTCACTGAATAAACAACTCCCTTACTTTTTACATGGTATCAAGAGCAGGTTCTCCTTTTCCCCACCCATCAACCCACCCATGACGTGAGCATCCCCCCCCGCCACCGCCCCTCCCTCCTCCTTCCACCCCCACCGCCACCGCCCTCCTCCGTCCTCCCTCCCTCCCCACCGAATCCTCTCCTCCCACCGCCGCCTCAACAACCCACTCCACCCGCAACATCCTTCTTCCTCCAGGCTTCTAGCCTTTCGGTCGGCTGCCACTGGTTTTTACCTCCTGTTTCCATCTACGTCCGGGTGCTCTTCGGATCTACGATCGGACATCCACTGGCTGGCTAAGTTGAGAGTCCTTTCGTCTCTCCATTCTATCTGCATGCGCCTCATGAAGGAACGTTGAGTTTTCCTCATGACGGCGTAGGTTTCTCTATGCATATTCTGCCCGATACGGGTTTTCTGATCTGACGCGTCAGATCCTTGCTGCTGCTATCTGCCCTTTGTGGGTCTCTACTCTGCTACTGCACCAACTCCTGCCTCTGCTATGGCCTTCCCTGAGCCTCCATGCTCCCTGTGTCACCACGATGAAGCTCGACGGCGGCTCCAACTACCATCTCTGGTCGACGTCCTTTGTTCTATATGTCAAAGCACAAGGACGGTATCACCACCTTACGGCAGAGCCTCCTGTTATTCCTACTGCTGATTCGGATGACAAAACCAGACAAAGCTATGCCCAATGGTCCAAGGATGATTCCGGCGTCATGTCTTGGATCCTCAATAGTACCAAGGCTCGCATCAGCCAATCTCTTCTCTGCCTTCATGATGCTAAGGCTATGTGGGATCAACTGTCCCATGTCTATTCTCATCAGGAGAATCCCAAGCGTGTCTTTGAAATTTTCAAAACTCTGACGAAGGAGTTCTCTACTGATACTTCCATTGATGACTTCTACAATCAATGCTCGGCTCTATGGAATGAGTTTGAACTCTACCACCCTTTGACGGCGGACATCAAAATTGCTCAGAAGCAGCGCAACGAACTGCAATTGGTGCAATTTTTGGTTGTACTTCCTGCCTCTTTTTCTGGAGTGGTTAACCAGATCTTGTCAAGTGACCCGCTGCCAACCGTTCAAGATGTTCTGAAACGTGTCCAACGCCTGCCGTCCATGACTCCTACACCTGTTGTTGAGCATCATGCGCTTATTGCTTGCTCTGTTGATTCTGGCTGTGGTCGTGGTCGCAGCCGTGGCCGTGGTGGTCGCCCTCCTTCAGCAGGTCGAGGCACATCTACTCCTAGACGTGGTACTGCTCCCGGCTCTCGCTACTGCAACTGGTGTGGCCGGGACAATCATACTGAAGATCGTTGCTGGATTAAGCACGGCAAGCCAGCTTGGGCTAACCAGGCTGCTACAGAAACTGCTGCCGACTCTACCCCTGACACACCTGCTGCTCCAACTAACATAGACTGGTTACGTTCGGAGTTCGAGAAGATGTTCCAACAACGTCTCGCACAAATGTCATCCTCGTCTACACCATGAGCCTCTGCCATGCTTGCTCCTCCATCATCTGGAAACTAACAGTGGTTCATTGACTCAGGTGCATCCACTCATATGGCTGGTGATCTTCATCTTTTTTCGAGTCTCCATAAAACTACTCCTATATCATCTGTTACTGTTGCAAATGGATCCAAAACTGTTGTTCATGGCACTGGCACGATTCCGCTTTCACCAAAATTGCACTTGAATTCTGTTTTATATATTCCAAAGTTTCCTGTTAATTTATTGTCCGTCAGTAAGATGATTAAACAACTCAAGTGCTCTATTAAATTTGATCCTTCTGGTTGTATTTTGAAGGATCTTCGCACGAAGACGAGGATTGGTTCGGGCTGTGAAGGACCAGATGGGTTGTATTATCTGGATGGACCTCCTACTGCTGCGGCTATGCTATCTACTTCAGTGACGGGATTACAGTGGCACTTTCGCCTAGGCCATCCATCTGCTGCCAAATTAAAGCATTTATTTCCTACTTTATCTGAGAATAATTTTTCCTGTGAAACTTGTGTTTTGGGCAAACAAACTCGGTCTGTTTTTCCTGCTAAGTTATTGCTTCTAAAGAAATTTTTTACCTGGTTCATGCTGATATTTGGGGACCGTGCTCTGTATCCAGTCACTCGGGTGTGAAATATTTTATGACCTTTATTGATGATTATTCTCGCACCACATAGTTGTTTTTGCTTAAAGGTCGAGATACTGTGTTAGATACTATTCACACCTTCTTTGCTGAAATTCACACTCAATTTAATCGACCTATTAAAAATGTTCGTACTGATAATGCACTGGAATTCATGCAACAATCTGTTACATCCTTTTATGTTGCCCAAGGAACCATACATCAGTCCACTTGCCCTTACACCCCTCAACAAAATGGCGTCGCTGAAAGAAAAAACCATCACCTTCTTGAGGTTGCTCGCACCCTTCTCATACACTACAAAGTACCCCATCACTTCTAGCCTGAAGCTGTCTCTATGGCATGCTATCTTGTCAATCGCATGCCTTCTTCTGTTTTGAAAAATCAGGTCCCGTACGCCATTTTGTTTCCTGATAAACCCTTATTTTCTCTGCCTCCTCGCATTTTTGGGAGTACTTGTTTTGTAAAACATCTTCGTCCTGGCCTCACCAAACTTGACGCTCGCTCAGTCAAATGTGTGTTTCTGGGATACTCCCGTACTCAGAAAGGCTACCGTTGTTTTGATCCTGTTAAAAAACAGTGGTTTGTTAGTGCGGATGTGACCTTTTTTGAGCATATGCCTTACTATTCTACTGATGGTGACAAATTGCCGGCTGATATTATGGCTACCACACCATTACCATTGGTTGTTGAGGAATTACCAGCTCCTGATGTGCCTCAAGAATGCCCATTGCAAGTCTATCGGCGCCGGTCAAAGAACATCAATGCTTCTGAAGCCCCGGCCGAACCAAATCCTGCGTCTGCGGTTGATCCACCATCCACTGAGGTATTTTCTGGCTTGGATCTTCCTATAAGTTTAAGGAAAGGTGTTCGTTCATGTACTCAGCATCCTATCAGTAATTTCTATTCATCTGACAATCTCTGTGGTAGCTTTGCTTGTTTCACTTCTGTTTTGTCTGTTGTGACAATTCCTAAATCAGCCGAAGAGGCACTTCGCCATCCTGCCTGGAAACATGCTATGGAGCAGGAAATGCATGCACTTTGTGATCAACAGACATGGGATCTGGTTGATCGTCCCTCTTCATGCCATACTGTTGGATGCCGCTGAATTTTTACTATTAAATATCAACCGGATGGTACCATTGAACGCCTGAAAGCTTGATTGGTTGTGAAAGGATATACTCAAACATATGGAGTTGATTATTTTGAAACTTTTTCTTCAGTTGCACGCTAAAATTCTATTCGTATTCTGATATCTACTGCTGTGAATAAAGACTGGCCTCTGTTTCAACTTGATGTCAAAAATGTTTTTCTATATGGAGATCTACAAGAGGAGGTCTACATGGAGCAACCTCCGGGATTTGTTGCTCAGGGGGAGTCTGCTTCTTAAATCTGTAAACTAAGAAAGGCAATCTATGGTATGAAACAAAGCCCACGTGCATGGTTTGACAAGCTCAGTCATATCTTAATTACCTTTGGCTTTCGGCATTCACAATCTGATCATTCTGTATTTATTCGTAAAACTGTAGCAGTGCTGGTCATCCTTATTGTGTATGTTGATGATATTGTCCTATCTGGCAGTGATAGTGCAGGGATACAGGCAACCAAAAAGTATTTAGCACAACACTTCATCACCAAAGACCTAGGGAAACTACGATATTTTTTAGGCATTGAAGTTGCTAGATCTTCTGCAGGACTATGCATGTCACAGAGGAAATATGTTCTTGACCTTTTGCAGGAGACAGGCATGTTGGGTTGCAAGCCAGCCAACACTCCTCTGGATCCCAATATGGATTGGGATCATGATACTTCTCCTCCTTATGTTGATCATCTACAGTTCAGGAGATCTGGTTGGCAAACTTATCTATTTGACTGTTACTAGAGCTGACTTGGCTGTTGTTGTAAGATTTATAAGCCGGTATCTTGATAAACCCCGGCAATGCCATTGGGATGCTATTTGTCACATCTTACGATATCTCAAAAGCTCTCCAGGGAAAGGTCTTCTGTACAAAAAGCATGGTCATTGCAATTTATCTGGATTCTCTGATTCTATGCAAGAAGTCGGTCTGACAGGAAATCTACATCTGGATATTGCACCTTTGTGGGAGGAAATTTGGTTACATGGCGCAGTAAAAAGCAAACAATTGTTACCCGATCTAGTGCAGAGGCAGAATATAGAGCCATGGCTCATACTGCATGTGAGCTCCTGTGAGTCTGTGGTCTTCTGAATGAGTTTGATATCACCTCTTCTAGCCCCATTCCTATGTTCTGCGACAATAAGGCTTCCATTTTCATTGCGAGCAACCCCACCTTTCATGAAAGAACAAAACATATTGAGGTTGATTGCCACTTCGTCAGGGAGAAAGTTCTACCTAAAGCTCGCTTCCAGACTCTGATTGACAAGCTGGGCTTATTCGACATCTACGCTCCAGCTTGAGGGGGAGTATAGAAATAATGTGTTATTTACTTATTCTGCTTTATTGTATTAGTCCCATATTTCTCGCTTGTATATGTGTCTCAACTCTCTGTAGCTATATAAGAGAGTACCCTGTAAACATTTTTACTCACTGAATAAACAACTCCCTTACTTTCTACAGTAGATATGGCATCAACTGTCAACTACCAAATATAATGGATCTTCCTATTTTCATCCATTCTTTGGCATAAGGATGATGACCATGCAACTCCTACATCTCATTAACACTTAGTAGCATACTTGTGCAGGTGGCTAAAAAGTCCTCACTTTTTTTAATATTTTACTTTTACTTATATTTGGTTGATTAATGTACATCCATTCAGCTATATTCTAATATATGATAGTATGCATATATATTATTTGTTTTTGTAAGAGCTTCGTCAACCCACAGTCGACCCAAAGCCCACATTGACCTAAATTTGACCTAACTGGCCCTAATTTAACCTAACTTGACCTAGACTATACCTTATCAAACCTAAATTATACCTAATTTGTCCATATCAAATCGAGTTTGCCTAAATAATACTTAATTTGGAATAACATGATCCAATCAGGCCTAACTTCCCTAAATTGACCTATATTAGATCAAATTTAATTAAATCAGGGATCCAATTTTGGCAACACGGGACGAATTTGGAAAAATCACACATGTTGAACCCTAAGATGATTTATGTTGATCTGATTTAGCCTAATGTAGGCATAAATCATGTGGATTTGGCCTTAAAGTGGCTTCAATTGGGCCTAAAAGGCCCTAAGTACCAGTTAATTCACCAAAGGACCTAGCCGTCCAGGTTTGCCCCTGCCCAATGCCTAGTGTGTATTGATAACTATGCTTGGTAGAAGGATTTACTACTTTGACATTTATCAACTATTAATTAAAAAAATCAGTGCAAAGCTGCATGTTATTGTACAATTAGCTTAAAGTTGGGTGTTAGAAACAATATATTATGCATGTCATCTTTTAAAGGAGATAGGTGTGGGCCGTGTGGCACTATATATTTATGCATTTTATCTAGTACTATAATAGATTTGATCTGTTTCCAAAATTCTCATTGCAGCCCACAGTTGCCAATGCATATAACACCTACTTGTTTCTAACAAGTGGAACGGCTGGCAAACACTTAAAGGCAATCTTCACAGACCAAAAAAATCACATATAAAATTTAACTACAAGCATCAAAGTGGGTTTTGCTGACAGCATGAAGGAATGAATCCATAATAGAATTTTAAGAAATCAAACCTCTAAAACTTTAGAATGCAGTGTAGTAAATACTTGAAAACCGACCAAGTGAAACAAGGCTTACCATGCTGCCAAACCCTATGTAAATGGGCCTAGAGCCTCTTTGAATCCATTCCACAATTTCTTTTTGAGGTTTATATTTTATTCCAAGGTTTAAGAAGCAATAACCAACAACTTCCACCAAGGCACCCCAATCTGCAAGAATTACCGAAAACTTGTTGAGTTGAACTTCCAGATAGTGCCTAAATATTTCGAAAGAGGCTGAGAGTGTTCTTTGCGAGAAGTCATAGGATAAACACTTTTTAGCAGAATCGAATGTACTATATACCGGATAACTGAACATGAAGTTTTCAAAGTACCATTGGGTTTTGGAACAAGGTGCGGACTCCACATATAGCCTGTTGGTAAATGAGATATAGACCCGTGGTATGTGCTGAAGTATGCAATTGGAGTTAGCTTTAGTTTCTTTTTCCGGAAATCATTGATGAATCCCCTTATGCCCCACCATACTATTAAATCAACAACAAGGTATGAAAGCTGCAATTAAAAAGAAAAGAAATGAGGTATCCTGCACTTTGCCAAAAACTAACAAAATAACTTGAAGCTAAAAAATAGTGATACCCGGTAGCCAGCACTTTGAGGTACACGGGCCAATGGATGAGGAAACGCATGTGTTGGCCTGGCTATTAGCTTGAGAAATTAGCAGGTGCATCAAAATATTAAGGTTGTACGAAGTATTAATAAAAGTGTTGACTTATAAAGTAAGAAACACCAAGATAATTAAAATATTACTAGAAAGTCATAAATGAGCCTGTACCCTACAAAAACACGACTGACAGACAATCTCCAGATATTTTATTTTACTACAAAATTTGTACACGTCACTATACCACTATGAGGAAATCAGTTATTTCCGGCATGTTAATCAAATCGACCAACACGGTGACCCTTGACAGTATTACACGATTAATAGGATGCTCAAATTAGTCGGTGAAAATAACACCAAACCAACCGTCGAACTAAACCAGCCAGAAGTTCACACGTTCTCTTCTCCCCCTCTTTTTTACTGTCAACCTCCCCTGCGTCATCTTCCTCTTCCTCTTCCCGTCTCCTATTGTTTTCCATGGCCTTGTCCCCTATCCTCTACTCTTCCTCTTCCTCCCCCCCCTTCCCCTTTTCCTTCTTCATCTTTCCACGTCCTCCTTTCCCCCCCTTTTCTGTCAACCTCCCCTGATCCCCTGCTTTTTGTTATAATTTTTAACTAGTCACTGGTATTCAGACTTCCTCCTCCTTCCTTTTCCCATGTCCTCCTTTCCCCCCTCTTTTCTATCAATCTCCCCTGCTCCCCTGCTTTTTGTCTTCTTTTTTAACTAGTCACTGGTATTCAGACTAGAAAACACCCATATTGTATGTATAAAAAATGTAAAAAAAACTCCCAGGAACACCTAGGCGGACTATACAACCATGATGTAGCTATACGTCATTATGCACTGCACTGTGCTGTTGGCACATCGTTATCTAAATATCACTTATAATTCTCCAAGGTTCAAAATTTCGGTTGAAATCTCGAAATTTCGGTTTCGACGGGAATCAGACATAGAAATGCAACGGTCCAGAATAATTAAGTAAAATTTCGAAATTTCACGGGGAGGGGGGGGGGATTTCGACAAAATACAACAATTTCGTTGAAAAAAAGGCCAGTTTGGGCATGCATTTCGCGAAACACAACCGAAATTGGTTTACAATTTCAAAAATCAACGGTCCAAAGCCTGTTGTACTTGGAAGGTTATTTCTTTGGTTTTTTTTCATTCTCTTGCTCTTAAAGGCTTTGTTCTTCGGATCTAAGGTAAGTTTACTTTCTCCTTCCCATCTACATCTATATCTTCCACTTTTACCCCAGTTTAATCAAAAGATTACTACCGAACTGCAAGTTACAAGTGATAGTCTACAACTTATACTGATGATTTATGAAATTATGCTATAAATTACATATAACTACAATGATTTTGCAAATCTAACTTAATGTGTGTGTTTATATATATATATATATCCTATTCGTCATAACAATGGATAAAATAGTTTTCAAATGAGCTTTTTTTGAAGTTTTTGTAACGTTATATTCATATATATTATGTAACACTTAACAAATGTTCAATTTATAAATAAATATCTTATATTAAAGATGAATTTTGTAACAATAATTTACAACTATGTAATACTTTGAATATTAATTATCTATAATTTAGACTTTTAAAATGAAAATAAACTAAAACAATTTAGAATTGTTGTGTATAATGTTTTGTTACATACATCAAATTTCAACTACTATTGGGAATAATATATAGTTAAATGTATTCAATTGATATATTCAATACATTAGACTATTAGTATCAGCAAATTTTAGTAATTTGTTCCAATTTTATGAATAATTTTAGGCCTAGATTAAGAATACTTTTAGTATTTTTACTCTTTGATAATCCATAGTGTAAGCTAGAAAGTATCAATTGAAATCGATTATTAACGTGATGACCTATAAACTAATTCCTTCATTATATTAAAAAGTCATCGAAATCTCATTCGAAACAGTTTTTGATCTTTTCACACATGTAGGACCCCTCACCAAGATCAATATATGATGTTATTGCATAAATAGGTGTATTTATGTTTGTACATCATCCTGATAAAATTTTGTGACTTAATTCCTTTATTTGGTCGTCGAAATCTAGTGTCGAAATAAGCGTAAAATCTAGAAATTTCCATCGAAATTTCTGTAAATTTCTGTTTCTGAGCCATCGGAAATGGCGTCGAAATCGAAATTTTAAACCATGATATTCTCCAATGCAAGGAAGAATTTGTCCGATTTCGATGCCATTTCGGAGACCCACATAAACAATAATTTACCGAAATTTCGATGGAAATTTCAACAAATGCATTCCTCATGTTTCGATGGCAAATTTAACAAATTAATTTATGAAATTTTAGCAGAATTATATACTAGTGCAGATCTACTCAAATATGCAATAATATTTCATATTGGATGTGGGGATGGAGTCTCCTCATTTGTGAGTGAAGGACCCTGAGATGTTTCGATGGGGATTTCGATGGAGAATTTTGATGTCAATTTTTTTATGGTGAAATCAATGGATTAAGTCATTGTCGTTTGCAAGCACAACATATAGACATAAAGACACAAAACTATGCAAAAAATATGCTCTAGGTAGTCCATAACTCCATATAGTACATTAAAAAGAAAGAAAACTTTCGATGGTCAGTGCATTTCAACCGTGCATTTCGATGTCCGATGGCCATCGGTATGGAAATAATTGTCGACATTTTGACAATTTCGCTGAAATTCCAAACTATGTTCCAATGTTCACATATGTATTTAAGTATAAAATGCATAAAAATGTATCAAAATTTAACTGCCTACTTTTTAAAAAGTCGATGCTTAAGTAATTGCAATGTCCCATCCGCTCGCCTCCTGCTTCGCATTTTCTAAATCATTGCCTATTGCTCAACCCTAGTATTCCATATACTGAAATATTCACTTATTAAGATAGTTATAACTTGTTATGAGCATTAAAAAATGATTATTTTGTGAGTGGATGCTTGATTTTCTTTCTTTGATGTTTCATAATCCATCATCTCATGCTTTCATTTAATCATATACATACACAGACATATATACATATACTATATGTATTACATTATATATTTGTGTGTCATTCTGAAATCATTGAGTCAACTGGGCCAACCTGATGGTTGCACCAGAGACCCATTATCGAGAAGCTTGTCAGGTCAAACTCCTAATCGAGTCTAAAAACATTGATACAACTTTGACCAGATTGTCCAACTGATTGAACCGGAAACCGGTG
This sequence comes from Alisma plantago-aquatica, assembly GCA_963693085.1. Taxonomy (NCBI): domain Eukaryota; kingdom Viridiplantae; phylum Streptophyta; class Magnoliopsida; order Alismatales; family Alismataceae; genus Alisma; species Alisma plantago-aquatica. Next base: position 1,103,286,325 of record OY856409.1, read on the forward strand.
GCCAACCACATGGATCACCCCCACACCCGTTCTTTCAAGACTGGGTCATAGGTGAGTAGCCTAGTCAAAACAAATATAGGTCACAATTTCCTCAAACTGATTGTGTCCTAAAATATTGAAAGATGTCTTCTTTTTAGCTGCTGGTAGCAATCGCGATCTAGGTTCTCCCTCCGCGCGGCGTCCCGGCTTGGGGGAGGGGTCTGGCAGCCGTCACTCGCCACCTTCTCCCCCCAGGCCTCTTCCTCGACCCGCTTCTTCTCCTTCAGGCGCAGGCCTTCCTTTGGTCTCTCCTCTTGGCGGCGGCCGTGGAGGGTCCGGGTCTCCGATCTGGTTTCTCTCGCTGCAGCTGATCGGAGTGGCTAGCTGGGGTGGTTGGCGAGCTGGGGTTCTGCTTCTGGCTCTGTCTGAGGCGGCGCTCCTCTCCTCCGTCTTGGTTTCCTCTTTTTCTTGTTTGCTTTGGTCGCTCTTGGTTAGGGCAGGTTCATCTGCCGTCTCTTTTTCTTTTTCCTTCTTGTTTCTGTCTGGTCTCGGTCTGTCTTGGTGTCTCCTTGGTCGGGCGGCGGGCTCCTGTGCCCCTGTGTGCGCAGCAAGGGTGGGTGACAAGCAGGGGTCCTCGTTTTCCTTGGATTGGTGCTCCCATCACCGCTGCCTGGTCCTTTGCCACTCAAGCCGTTGCTTGAGCTTGGAGGGGGTGCGGTGGTTGTTGGGAGAGGGGGTGGGGTTCCCTGTGTTTTTTCTACTCTCCTCCGTCCTCCCATCTAGGTTTTGGCTGCTCTCTATTTGCATTGTCGGGGTTTGGGTGCCCTGTCTGGCGGTTCCTTGGAGACACCCCCTGCATGTTTGTGTCTTTTCCTGTGTGAGTCTAGTTTGTAGGTGGGCTGCTCGCCCTGGTCTTTCTTTGGTTTTTCCTTTTTTTCTGCTCTTTCTTCCGGTCCTTTTGTCGCTGATCCAGGTGCATTTCTTGCTAGTGGTGCTTTGGCATGTATGTGATGGTTCTCGCTGTTGGAGGTGTTGTTCACTTTCTATCCGGACAACTCATGGGATCACATAGATTGAAGGTATCTCTTGTTGATAGCTGCTTTGTTCAGCCACTACGTTGGGAGATCTATGCTGAAATTTACCTACTGCCTCCCAATCTGAGCTTGTGTGTTGGGTCGGACTCAATATGGTGTGTTGGTCGTTCCTCCTGTGTGACTTATCCTTCTTGTAGATGTCGTATGGCTTTTTAGCAATGATATTGTTCCTTTCAAAAAAACAAATAGTGAATAATATATATGTACTGAACTACGAGTGAAGCAAACAAAAAAAATCCAAATTCATTAAAAGTTGGATACAGCAAGGCAAGCTTCAAGTGGGTTATATAATCACAAGCTCACAACACAATTCATATATATACGTGTGTATTCAAATTATAAGACAGTGCGAGTAATGGATTTTCCCATAGCTGAGTTTTACAACAATACATCTCACTATTATACAAACTATTTGAGGTTTTCAAAGCAGATTTCCGATTAAATAGCCTCCCAAAATTTAAGCCAGTTTGATAACTTCCAGCTATGTAAAAGTACTTTGATCCTAGAGCATATGATAAAACTACTTTGTTTCCTGTATATATAATGGATTCTATATTTCACAATTCCCGCAGCCAAAATTTTCTCAGTTTTCTCAAAGTTTACATCTTTTGTCTTGGCTACGCTAATCCTGACAGCAATTGGTTATTGGTGGGTTAGAACAAAGATTAAAGTATTGCTATCAGCAGTCAAAAGATAAGCTGCTGGATGAAATAAAGTACTTGATCATTATAGATTGAGAATGTTTCATCAAACAAAACACAAAAAATGGATAATAAACAAAAGATTTACTAGTTCAAATAGACAAAAACAAGAAGCCATTGCTCATTACATGACAAAGCAATTAAGAAAATAATAATTAGAAAGTCAACTTACGTCCAAGGCATAGTGAAAAATATATGGAGCGGAATACCAAGTGCTTCAGCCACATGAGCATGTCCTGACAATTTAATAAAAAAAGGTCAAATTACTCCGATCAATAAAAAACCATGGACAGAAGACAACAACCTTAAAAACTTAACTTTTGGGAGATTGAAATTCTTTATAAACAATGAAATTGTGATTGGATTCCGACTGTGTCAGATAACCATTAGTGAAGTAGCATAAACTCCCAACATTAAACTTCATGGCAAGTATAATATACATCTGTATGGAATGCTTATGGTCAGCATGGACAGTATTGCCAGTAAAACAGTGAGGATACACCATAAATCTGTGAGCTTGCGATTCAGTTGATGTGGTATGAACTGAGTACTTGTTTCAGTGAAGTCCTTATTGGAATCATGAGCCATGTATGTTTGATACCAAAAATGTTCCTACAAGTTATCCCAATTTAGCAGTGTTTTGGGAACAAGACATTGTAGCCGTTTAAGCGCCATGTAGGCACAAACAGACAATTTTGAAAAGGTGGATGATATCAATATAAAATTCATCGTATATATTTTAACTTTTATAAATTAATAACAATGTTAGAATAATAAGAATTTATTACTTCTATTATTATCTATCCCTTATTTCATATTCTTACTCTGTAATTCTGTATATCTGGGATTAGTCTCATAGTCATATATATATATATATATATATATATATATATATATATATATATATATATATATATATATATATAGTCAGGCTAGTGTACACTCGAGCGTACCGGAGGCACCGTACACCTCAGTCATTTTTAAAGATGCAGTAACTTTTTGAAAAATCTAAACCGTTGATCTTCTTAAATATCTTAAGAACATACTATATAACAAAATTTCAGCTCATTTGGACACTTTTAGGTGTTTCATCTAGAGGAGGCAAAAATTATGCATTTCAAATTAGTTTTGTGCGTCGATTTTGTTGTCCTTGGATGAGTGACTTGCACTCATCCAAATGAGCTCAAATTTTGTATGTGACCTATTATTATTGTAACCATGAAGATCAATGGATTAGATTTTGGAAAAATATGGTCCAGATAGGCAAACACCATTGAGGTGTGCGGCGTGATCTTTACATTCGAGTGTATTCTAGTCTGACTCTCTCTCCCTCTCTCTCTCAATATATATATATATATATATATATATATATATATATACATACACACACACTCAAGTGTATCCGGAGCGGAATACACTCCAGTGTATATCAAGACTATTTTTTTGCAAAATGTAAACCAATGATCTTCATTGTCATACTATAATTAGGCTACATACAAATTTTGAGCCCATTTGGATGAGTGTAAGTCACTCATCCTCGGGCAACAAAATCAACGCGCAAAACTAATTTGAAATGCATAATTTTCGCGGTCTTTATAACATTGACCCATAAATGTCCAAATGGGCTCAAATTTTGTATATGTATTCACAAGATGTTTAAGAAGATCAACGGATAAGATTTCAGAAAAAAAAATGTTGCATCATGAAAACTACTTGAGTGTATTCTTCTCCGAATACACTCGAGTGTATTGTAGCCTGACTCTCTCTCTCTCTCTCTCTCTCTCTATATATATATATATATATATATATATATATATATACTCCGATGGTGTTTTCCTATGTAGACCATGTTCTTGAATATTGCAGTCGCCGACACCGGCCATTCTCAATGCTAGTTGCATGTAGCCATCGTCATCTCCACCAACTCATGCAATCGTCTTTGTCATCTTCGTGGTGGAAGTCATATCCACAACTTGAACAACCATGTCCTTCGATGGTGTTTGCCTATGTAGACCATGTTCTTGAATATTGCAGTCGCCGACACCGGCCATTCTCAATGCTAGTTGCCTGTAGCCATTGTCATCTCCACCAACTCATGCAATCGTCTTTGTCATCTTCGTGGTGGAAGTCATATCCACAGCTTGAACAACCATGTCCTTCACATCAAGGTCAACTCTCTCATCTTCTTTGAGAACCGGTGGTTATCTTCATCACCGGTCAGGAAGCTTTGTCCAAATCCATATTCTAGTTTGCTCTCATCTCTATCTCTTGTCATCTCCAAGGCTGCCTTTAACTCTAAATTTGCTCTCTGAGATAGCGTAGAAGTTCCCAGACATCTGCCATGTAGTGTAGGCCGCGTCTCTTGGTCATACATGTCTTGGCGACGGTGAACTAATTATAAACTTCGCCAAAGCTGAGCGAAATTTCACTGAAACATTGAGCTTCGATCATGGGCGATGTTGAATCCCCAAAACTTCGACCTCGTCCAAACTTCAAGGTGAAGCTTCCCTATTGTCGACGAAGCTGACTTTTTGTGTGTATTTTCATCCCAAATTCCCCGAAGTTGTCAATGTTGCCGCAAAGTTGGCTAAGTTGGGGTGAGGTTAATACGGCCCAAAACATTAATTCTAATCATTGCCCTAAAGGCCATATAAGGCATAAGTGTCACCTCCAAGATACACAACTTCTAATATCAAAGTCTGTGTTTATTGGTTGTCACTCTTTCCTAGAGAAGGTGTTCTAACTGCTTATGACTATATATGGTATAGAATACATACAATAGACTGTATTTCTATATTTGCATTGCATATTTGACACTTACAAGTAGCAAATTGTATTATCAACATACCTAGGGCTAGAGAGTCGTCAATTGAGTTATTGTGTTAAATTAACATATATAAGATAGAGGTATAACATAATTAGAAGTTTTCAATTGATGTTTCCTTCAAATTCACTTCATTTTTTTCAAAAAAGGGCATCAAAGTTTGCATCTAAACTTCCAAGTTTCCACAAACTTCCACCTCCACACCTAGCGTTGTCAACACAAAGTCGAAGTCTGCATGTTACATGGACCTATATAGAGAGGGGGGGAGAGAGAGTAAAGTTGGAGCACACTCGAGTACAGGAGACGATATACACCTTAGTCATTTTCCATCATGAAGAAATTATTTTAAAAATCCAAACCGTTGGATCTTTTTAAATATCTTAAGAACATACTACATAATAAATTTCAGCTCATTTGGACACTTATAGGTCATGCATCTAAAGGAGGAAAAAATTATGCATTTCAAATTAGTTTTGTGCGTCAATTTTTTTGTCCTTGGACAGTGACTCACACTCATCCGAATGGGCTCAAATTTTCTATGTGACTCACTCATCCGAATGGGCTCAAATTTTCTATGTGACCTATTATTATTGTAACCATGAAGATCAATGGATTAGATTTTGCAAAAACATGGTCTACATAGGCAAACACCATTAGATTTTGTACAATCTAGTGTATTCTAGCCTGACTATATAGAAAGAGAGAGAGAGAGTCAGGCTAGAATACACTTGAGCATACAGATCGCACGAATACACTCAAGTGTGTTTGCATATCAAGACTATTTTTTGTAAAATGTAAACCATTGATCTTCACTGTCATACTATAACTAGGCTACATACAAATTTTGAGCCCATTTGGATGAGTGTAAGTCACTCATCCAAGTGCAACAAAATCGACGAGCAAAACTAATTTGAAATGCATAATTTTTGCGGTCTTTATAACATGACCTATAAATGTCCAAATGTGCTCAAATTTTACGTATGAGCCATAAACACGATGTTTAAGAAGATCAACGGATGAGATTTCAAAAAAAATATTGCATCATGAAAAACTACTTGAGTGTATTCTGCTCTGAATACACTCGAGTGTATTCTAGCCTGACTATATATATATATATATATATATATATATATATATGTGTGTGTGTGTGTGTGTGTGTGTGTGTGTGTATAGAGAGAGAGAGTCAGGCTGGAATACACTCGAGTGTATCTGGAGCAGAATACACTCAAGTAGTTTTTCATGATGCAATATTTTTTTTTAAATCTAATCCGTTGATCTTCTTAAACATCTTGTGAATAGCTCATATATAAAATCTGAGCCCATTTGGACATTTATAGGTCAAGTTATAAAGCCCACAAAAATAATCCATTTCTAATTAGCTTTGTGCGTCGATTTTGTTGCCCTCGGATGAGTGCTTACACCGATCCAAATGGGCTCAAAATTTACATGTAGCCTAGTTGTAGTATGACAATGAAGATCAATGGTTTACATTTTGCAAAAAAAAATCTTGATATGCAAACACAACTTGAGTGTAGCGTGTGATCTGTGCACTCGAGTGTATTCTAGCCTGGCTCTCTCTCTCTATATATATATATATGTGTGTGTGTGTGTGTGTGTGCGTGTGTGTGTGTGTAAAATATAGAGAGAGAGAGATGTATGTATGTAAGCAAGTACACACATATATATACTACCGTGTTTCACACAGCTTTGGATAAAATCAAGATTCTCAATCCTCATAAAAGTTACAATGTGAGTCATGTCAACAGAAAAGCATCATAGGTCCACTTTCAGGTCTAAAGATCATATGATTGCTAAGTCAAGTCTTGATATCATACGTACAGATATCTAGGGACCCATGTTATCAGAACCGAATCGGACCGGCCGGTTGAACCGGGAACCGGTCACTCTACAGGGTCGGTTCCCTCCCAAAGCCGGAAATGAAGTCTGACCGGCATCAAACCGGTCCGGTTTCAGCTGAACCGGCCGGTTCTCTCACTTAACAAGTAAATGTACTTTTGCTGCTATTTTTGTTAATTAATATTGAATACTATATGCATGTTGGTATATAAATGTCCAACAATAGAATAATATTAGTTATTTGGTTTGTTTATCAAGTTATTGTGAGCAGTTTTGCTAGTATTCATGTTTCATAACTTTTGCAAAGACATTTTCTATGAGTATGAAAGATATTTATATATTTTTAAACTATTAGTGACGTCATGCTGACGTCACCGATTGAACCGGTCAGACCACTAGTTGAACCAGTGAACCGGGAACCAGAGGCCTCACCAGTTCGCTTACCGGTTCAAGTCTGACAACCTTGCTAGGGACCTTGTCAAGTTCCATCAAAGTTAGGTCATTAATATATTATCTCTTTCATTGATGACTATTCTCTAGTAACATGGATGTATCTGATGAAAGACCGTTCTGAAATTTTATCTATAATACAAAGTTATAATCATGAAATTAAAACCCGTTTGCTTGATGTGTTTAGATTTTTTGTAAAAATAATGGCGAGTACTTTAGTTATGCTCTCACCCAGTTTCTATCCGCCAAACAAGTGATCAAGCAATCCCCATGCCCACATATACCCCAGCAAAATGGAGTAGCTAAAAAGAAGAATCGGCAGTGTTGAAACTATCACAACCCTTCTTCTCCATATAGAAGTTCCAAAGGTTTTTTGCGGCGATGTTGTCCTTATTGCCACTTATCTCATTAATTGCATGCCAACCAACTTTAAACTAGAACCCTTTTCAAATCCTCTACCAAAGCCATCATATATATATATTGCTCCTCCTAAAGTGTTTGGGTGTGCCTTCTTTGTTCGTGATGCTAGGCATGGTCACCAGTGTTTTCGTTGGTTACTCTAGAACCCAAAAAAGGTATAGATGTTATAATCCAAGTGAACACAAATTTCTTGCGTCTGAGAATGCTACCTTCTTTGAAGATACTCCATTCTATAAAGAAACTAAATCCTCTCTTGAACTTGAGGAGTGTCCCCTGATTCCTATGGTCAATGAAGTCGATATCTATGGTCTCGAAGTGCTCTCTACTCACGTGGTTCCCCCATCATGTGTCCTTTGCATCTATTACGTCTCAGAACCCTCCCATCACGCATGTCTACAAACGTCGTGAGAAGGCAAGTATTGTGACACATGTAGCAGGTGATGCAAGTTTCAACCTTCCTTCAATCACCACTCAGTCTGGAGGTCCCACCAGCATGGACAACTCACTTGATCTACCTATTACGCTCAAGAAAGAAAAACAATCATGTATCTTTCATCCTACTTCTAACTTTGTATCATATTACTATTTATCTTTATCACATAAATCCTTTCTCTCTTGTTTATCTGACACTGCGATACCTAGTTATGTATTTTTACAATGGGTCATCCAGGATGGCGACAAGCTATGAGGATGAGATGATAGCTCTTCTCAAGAATCATGAATGGAGTTTTGTTCCTACTACTGATGGCAAAGCTATAGCCAACTGTCAATGGGTGTTCTTTGTGAAAGTAGGCCTAGAGAATCGGTCAATCCGCGCTTGAAAGCTCGCTTGATAGTTAAAGGCTACACTCATCTATATGAGGAAGATTATCTAAATAACTTTTCCCTTGTTGCCAAAATGTCCTCTATTTGGATATTTCTTATTGGTTGGCCATTTCTCATGGCCTCTATATCAACTAAACAACAGAAATGCATTCCTCCACAATAACTTATCAAAAGAACTTTACATGGAGCAGCCTCCGAGGTTTGTTGCTAAAGGGGAGCCTCATCTTGTCTACAGACTCCCCAAATCACTCTACGGTCTTAAACAGTCTTCAAGAGCTTGGTTTGACAAGTTCAATCATGCGCTTCTAGAGTTTGGTCTTTTGCGATCTACACTTGATCATTTTATCTTCTATCAATAAGGGCCCTCATGAGTTGTTCTCCTTACTGTCTATGTTGATAATATTGTCATCATGAGAGATGGTAAATAGGAAATTCTTCAACTCAAGCAGTTTTTAAAAGCAGATTCCACGCTAAGGATTTAGAACACCTAATATACTTTCTTGGTATTAAGGTGGCTAGATTCCCAAATGGAATTGTCATCTCACAACAAAAGTAGACACTTGATCTTGTTGAGGAAATGAGCATGTTAGGGATAAGGGCAAAACCTACAGATACTCCAAAGAACCCAAAAGTCAAGCTTCATAGGGATTCGGGAACCCACTCGAAGATTAGTGGAGGTATAGAGGGCTAGTGTGAATCTCAATCATCTCATTGTCCTTGTCCAAATATATCATGTGCAAATATCTTGGTTCGTCAATTCATTGACAAACCATGACACATGGAGATTGACATTCGGTTTCTTCAATACCTCAAAAGGAGTCCAATTGATGGAATATTATATTCTAATCATGGACAACTCAAGGTTCATAACTTCTCTAATGTTGATTGGGCAAGTTGTATCATTGATTGACGGTTTATCTCAGAATATTGTGTATATATAGGAGGCAATCTTATGTCTTGGAAAAGGGAAGAGCAGATATTGGTGGCTCAGTCTAGTACATAGAGTATCGATCCATGGCCCATGCCACCAATGATCTCTACAGGGTCAAAACATCTTAGGAGGAACTTGGATATAATCAGTTAGATGCAATGGAGTTACACCGCTATAATCAAGTGGCTGACCACATTGCTTCAATCCAGTTTTTCACAAACAAACAAAACACATAGAGGTTGATTGTCATTTAAATTGTGGGAAAAAAATCCAAGATCAACAAGTCAAGCTTATTCCTATCTTATAAGAAGACCAAGCAGCAGATCCTTTTGCATACCTTTTTACTAAGTCCCTAAATGGGTGTTTGGTCAAGTTTATATGTAACAACCTAGGTGCATATATTATATACACCGACTTGAAGGGGAGTATTAGAATACTAAGCTCTAATATTTATTATTCTTATTTCCTTTTTTATGTTCCTATTCGTTGCATATATGAGAATAGTACCGTACCATGTAATTGGGTTGTTAGCCGCCACCCAATCTATATAAATAGGTGTGCCATGTCGATAATACAAACATAAGTTGCTCCACCTCCATAACCTCTTAGTTAACAAAACCCATGTAATAGTGAAAAATGCAACTTGCAACATACACACCAAGATAAACAGCCATCTGGTACTATGTCAGTACAACATAGTAGCCAATGAAGAATAGTGTGGTTGGCAAATTTTGATGGTCCTCAATGAAGGAACTGTATTCAAGCCACACGGACAAGCATTTCTTCATTTACCACCCTCCCAAACTTCTGACCTCCGCCACAGGCTATAGGAGAGGGGGGGATCTTTCTCTTAATCATGTTAGTACAACATTGTATTATACAATATTGATAGTACATGCAGTGGTAAAAAAGTAAATTTTTAATATACAAGTACATAGTTGTACACTACAATATTATAGTAGTATCATCGTCACTACATAAATAGTAATTTTCAGTAGTACACTACTACATTCTCAGCATCATGCAGCGGTTTAGTATTACATAATAGTTATATACACATTAACATAGAAATGCATACTTAGTTATATGACATCATATTAAATAGTTAGTATTATAGAATAAGAAAACCTTTGTTTGATGTGTCAAAAACAAATACAAGGCACTATCTTTTATAGGATAAGAGAGTAAATGAGAAATAAAGCATACAGCATAAAGCATATATACAAATACCCCCCCCCTCAAGCTGGAGCATGGATGTCAAACATGCCCAGCTTGTCCAACAATGTAGCAAAGCGAGTCTTAGGAAGTATTTTGGTAAAGATGTCAGCAACCTAATCTTATGTTTAGATAAGGAATGCAGATGCGACCAGAGAGAATAAATCCTCTAACAAAGTGGCAATCCATCTCAATATGCTTGGTGCGCTCATAAAAGTGGGATTGCTAGCAATAAAAACGGAGGCTTTATTGTCACAATGCATGGGAATAGGATCAGAATCAAAGATATCAAATTCCTTTGAGTCATCAGACCCACATCAATTCACAAGCAGTATGAGCCATAGCTCTGTATTTTGCTTCAGTACTAGACCGAGCAACCATGGTGCTTCTTACTGCACCATGTAACTAGATTCCCTCCAACAAAAGTGTAGTAGCCAGAGGTAGATTTCCTGTCACATCTACTACTAGCATAATTAGAACCGGAATATCCAGTGAGTTTAAAGTGCCTATGTCTACGATACAGTAATCCTTTTCCTAGAGAATTTTATAAATATTTAAGGATATGACAGACAGCATACCAATGACACTTTCAAGGTTTATCTAGATAACAATTGACAAGTCCAACAACAGTAGTAATATCAGCTCTAGTCACAGTAAGATAAATAAGCTTACTAATCAATCTTCTATATTGGTGGTTATGAGGATATGGTGGTGAAGATTCATCATCCCAATCTTGGTTGTCTAGGCGGCCTGGTGGCCTGCTAGGGACGCCCAGACAGCCTAGGCGGAGGCCTAGGCTTTCCTAGGCTTTTTTTTTGTTTGTTTTTTATTTGTATATTTTAACATATATAGACATACATATAGAGAGAATGGGAATTGTGTATTAGATGATTTAACAGGTGTATAATACAATCTCTTATATAACAGAAGAGAGTAGAGACTAAAGCAGAGGTGAGCAATATAGGACTAAACTACTGAAGTAAAAACATAAGTGAGGCACATGCTAGGCACATGACACTCAACAAAACACAACATATCTCTATAATACATATACATAAATACATATATATTGATAGTTATATATTAACCTATGAATCAATAGGAATTACTAAGAGAACAAAAAAGGAAAAAAGATTATTGGTCTACTTGAGGAAGAATAACAAATTTTAAAAAGAAACCAATAGGATGTTGGGAAAGACGGTGAACAAAGAAAGAACGAAAAAAAGAAAAGAAAAAGTAGAGCATCATGCAGCAGTATGGAGAGAGAAAAAAGCAGAAGATTGGTAGAGGAAGAAGAACAAATAAAAAAAATGAAAGTAGAGAGGAGATCCAATATATGAGAAACAATATAGTGATTGTATGTATAGATATGAATAATTGAATCTAATATAGGAACGCTAGAGTAGAAAAAAGCAGAAGATTGGTAGAGGAAGAATAACAAATAAAAAATAAATAAAAGTAGAGAGGAGATCCAATATATGAGAAACAATATAGTGATTGTATGTATAGATATGAATAATTGAATTTAATATAGGAACGCTAGAGTAGAAACCGAATATGCAAGCAAGAAATTAGCATTGTATTAATGTGAGTACATTCATACAAGAGATTTATAAACAAATTACAGAAAGAGGAGGATGAAGAAGAAATGAAATCATTGTAGTATATGGTAAATCAGTAAGTGGAGCAGCAGTAAATGGATAACATCATAATAGTGCAGCAACAGTAACTTCATAACATAACAGCAGTAAAACACGAATTTTTAAAAAGTCACGTTTAAAACACGATTTTTTTGCTAAACGTATCAAACTTCCAAATAAATTCCAATCTCCGAATATTACATTTTATTCCCGTATTATTTACGAACTAATCATGTTCAATATTTTTTCCCGTTTTATACATTCTTTTCCCATATCATACTGATTAAGACTCTAACTTAGTTTGAGTGTAGATATATGTGTGAGTATGTCATTGTACATGCATATATGTGTGTGTATGTATGTAATATATGTATGTATATGTAAATAATAGTTATAGATATATGGATGCAATATATATGTATATGTATATATACATAACTATATATACATATGGATGCAATATATATATATATATATATACAGAACTATATATACATATATTTGTTTGCAATATATGTATATATACTCCGATTTTTTCCCGACTTTTTCCCAAATAGTTGATTGTGCTTTTACCATATGTTGACAGGTTTTTACCCGAATTTCCCACATAATTGCCGAATTCCGAATTTTTCAACTCAACGGAATGTATCCGGAATATCGAATTTGTGACTATGACAACAGCCAATAGTAGGGCAGTTTCAAGGGTGATCAACCAAATCCCAAATCTTGCGGTCATGAAGAGCAGTCATTTCAGTTTCCATAGCTTGATGCCAAGTAGGATGCTTAAGAGCTTGTGTAGCAGTCTTTGGTATAGAAACAGCAGAGATAGCAGTAGTAAAACAGGAAAAGCTAGCACCAAGATTAGTTGTAGAGTAGAAATTACTAATCGAGTGCAGGAACCAACACCTTTCCTTTGACTAATGGGAAGATGTAGGTCAAAAGTTACTTGGGAGGTTTGCTTGGGAGGTGTTGTGATATGCCGACAAAGGAGTAGGTTGTCGGGGGGGCATGGAGGGGACTATAACCTTGGGTCTTCTCTTGTACACCTTTAGATGAGGAGGAAAAACTGCAGTTACTTCAGTGGGATCATGTTCTACCACTAGAGGCAGGGGAGTGAGGTCCAACATATCACTCGATAAAGCAGACCTCTTGTCAGAGTAAGGCATTTATTAAAAAAAGACGACATCCACACTAACAAACCATTTGTCTTTTGACAGGAACATAACACCGATATCCTTTTTGAGTTCTTGAATATCCCAAAAAAAACACTTTAGAGCGGAGTTCAAGTTTAGATGTCCCAGGGTGGAAATTTTTAACAAAACAATTGTTGCTAAATATGCGCGGTGGTACAGAAAACAAAGGCGCATTAGGACACAGTAGAGAGAAAGGGATTTGATTGCACAGCACTATAAAAGACACGTGGTTAATTAAGTAGCACGCAGTAGAAACAACTTCAGGCCAAAACTTTGTAGGAACATGATAATGAAGAAGAATAGTGTGCTACTTTAAGAAGATGATGATTCTTCCTTTTTGCCACACCATTTTGTTGTAGTGTAAGAGCAGGAAGTCTCATGAATGGTACCCCGAGCAGTAGTTTATTAGAAATTTCAGGAAATAGACCTCGTAGTTTAGCAACAGAAGGATGTCCTAGACAGTAGTACCATTGCAAACCAGTCACATAAGATGGTAGCAAAGCAGCAACATATTGCAACACAGCCAGGTAATACAATTTGCCAGGTCTCTCATGACCCAAATCAATCCTCATCCTCGTGCGGAGATCCTAAAAAACACAACCCTCGGTATTAAAGTGATTGAGCATTGAAGGCTCTAAACAGTTCTACTGACAAATAAAAAATTAAGTGAAAATCCTAGAAAATATAAGACAGAATTTAATGGCAGACTTTTAGATAGCGATATAGTTCCAATTCCATGTACTCCAGACTGAGTCCCATCAGCCACTATCACCAGGGGGACCTGAGTCATTTTCGATAAGGCAGTAAAAAGGTTAGAACAACCAGAGATATGAGTTGTTGCTCCTGAGTCGATGACCCATTTATTTTTACCATAAGTAGCAGGAGATGCAAGTAAAGCAGAAGAACTTCTATCTGAAGTAGGTGTTTACGAGGATAGACGAGCCTGAAGAAGGTTTTCAAACTCCGGGCAAATCCACTCAACTATGGGTTCAGAAGCATTAGAGGTGACCCAGTTCACCCATGCATGTGCACCTTGTTTTTCCTAACGGTCCTCATTGTGGTTCGTGCGCCCACAGAAGTTGTAGAAGTTGTTGGTAGTAAGAGGTTGAGGTTGTCCTCATCTAGGTCCAAGGGGAAGACCACGTCCAAGAGTACCACAAGCACAACCACCGCGACCGCGGCCACGTCCTCAACTAGAGTCATTGGAGCGGACCGCAAAGATCGAGTGATCTGAAAAGTAGCAGGTAGGGAAGACATAGAAGGCATTGAACGCCCTTGAGAACATCCATCAGTGTCGGTAAGGGATCACTAGATAAGATCTGATCGACAACATCAAAGAAAGAATGAGGAAATCCATCCAGGAACTGAACCAACTGAAGTTTGTTGTGTTGCCCCTGAACTTCTTTGATGTCAGAAGAGAGAGGATGATATACTTCGTGTTCATCCCACAGTGTTGAGCATTGGTTGTAATAGTATTTGATAGATCGATCGATCGAATACTCTTTCTTCGCCAGATTCTTTAAGATCTCGAAGACCTTCGAGTTCTGTTAGTAAGAGTACACATGAGATAGTTGATCCCACATGGCTTTGGCATTTTGAAGGCGGTAAAGAGACTAATTAATCTTCAGTTTGGCATTGTTCACCATCTGCGTCATAACTCTGAAATCATCTTTAGAGCACTGAGCATAGGCTTGCTTGGCTTTTTCATCAGTTGCAGCATCAGGAGGGATTTCAGCATCAGTAGAGATATGAGAATAGCGCCCTTAGACTTTGACAGAGTTTAAAAGACGTCGACAAAAGATGAGTTTGATCCGTCAAGCTTCACGGCCGCAACACATAAAGACCAAGGAGGATTTATAGTCGTCATAGGAAACAGAGCGATGATGTGCACATATAAGAAAAAACTGCAGCAGCAATAGTAGCAGATCTGGATTAGTAGATCAGAGAAATCAGCATAAGTGTAGCAAAGAGCAGTAGTAGATCTGGTTTCAGCAAATTGGAAAGACATGCATAGGGGCAGTAGAGAGCAGTAGCAGATCTGGATTAGCAGATGTGAGAAACTCACATAGGAGCAACAGAGAGGAAAAAGGACCTACGCCACCACGGTGTGAGAGTTACTCCACCATGTGGCAAGATGCTACTTTTAGATCAACATGCTATTTTAGAATGTGTCAAGAGACGAAATGGAGGAAGGTACTAAGGCTTATTAGTGGAGGAGAGGTGGGTGGTGGGTGGATGTTGGCGAAAGGGGGTTGGGGGTTGTTGGGTGGGATAGTAGGGCGATGGAGTGGGAAGGCGGGTGGGCTGGTGGCTAGATGGGGATGGTTTGCGACGGGCGGGATGGTTTCGGCGGCAAGTGGCTGGTGGAAGCATTAGGATTGGTGGGAGGGATTAAGGAGGATCATAGCCGTCTGATGTCCTATAGAATAAGAAAACCTTTATTTGATGTGTCTAAAACAAATACAAGGCACTCTCTTTTATAGGATAAGAGATTAAGTGAGAAATAGAATTAGGCATATGAGATAAAGACAAGTCTAAAGCACAAAATAAAACATAAAGCATAAAGCATATATACTAATAAGTATCATATGGTAGTATTATATTACAAAGTATAATCTCGTAACAGCACTACAATAATAGACAATAGTTACAACATATTTAAGTACATAATTAACATAATATATAAGTACATATATACAATACAATAGTGCTATATTGTTTATTTTTATGTTGTAGCATTACATAAATGTCATTGCATAGCAGTACATACTATATCGTACTATAAAGGTTGGCTGTACCTCAACCAATTAAGCTTGGGCGGAAATAGGGGCCTAGTCCACACTATATAGCAGGCGGGCACCCATATTACAGCAGGAAGCGGGTGCTTAAGCACTTTAGGCTACCCTCAAGCATGCACCT
This sequence comes from Alisma plantago-aquatica, assembly GCA_963693085.1. NCBI lineage: Eukaryota > Viridiplantae > Streptophyta > Magnoliopsida > Alismatales > Alismataceae > Alisma > Alisma plantago-aquatica. Next base: position 1,103,302,373 of record OY856409.1, read on the forward strand.
TTGGGTAGACGTGCTTAGACCGGCGCCTAAGTTTTAGGGGGGCAGTGGGTTAGATGGCTTAAGCGGCTGCTCAAACAGCCGCCTAGGACACTTTCTAAAACACTGCATTTTCGTAATTAGTTTTCAAATTTAGTTGGTATGCAATTTTATTGCGAGTTTTTATGTAGCAAATTGAGTTTAGAATTGCTATCCCGTTTAAAAGACATTCTTGATGATTGTTCAAGACTCCAAGGTAGAGTTCAATACTGATTGAATTTGATGAGGATTTTAGATGAACCATCAGTCCCATCTTAAAAGATATTTGTTATGTTAGAGCACAGTTCCATCCATGCTCTACATTCAAAAGACACCCCCACACACAAAACAAAATAGAAAAACTATAGACACACACACACTTAAAATGTATTTTCTATTTGTTCCTCTTCAACAGGAAAACGGAAGAAAAGGCATGGCAGGATTTATTGTGTCAGCAACCTTTCCCCCAAAGTGCAGAAATCAGCTACTTTCGCAACTATTTCACCACCCCAACTGATGTGTCCTCTAAAGATGCATATACATTTTACCTGACTTTTCTCAAATCCAACCTAAACGTTTGCCTGGGTACATTAATAGCGGCAGATTACAACACATGTTTAAATGCAGACACTTCGACTTGTTGGGGCATAAGTCCTCCAACTCCGACACTGGTAGAAGAATAACAAGTGAGCATAATGCTAAGCAGTAGGAGCCAATTGAGAAATAAGGCAGCTGGTCTACTCTCCATGTCAACCCAAATTGAACTCTGATCCTCCTGCTGGCTGTTTTCAGTTTGGAATCAACACAGACATGCAATGCACAGCCAACACGAGGAGAAGCACTACTGGGCACTGTGTCAAATTTCTAATAGCAAAAAGTATCCACACCTCACCCTGTTCCACAGCTCGTCCAGCTCCTTTAGTGGCAACAATAAAGGAAGCTTAAGCACTAGAACAAATAGATCTCACGGCTATTAGAAACAAGCCTAACGGTTGATCAAGCTAGTTGAACCTGTGGCTGGCATGGTCCAGCAATCACATCTGAGCAGCCAAAAATTAGACTACTTTAACTAGTCAGCGGTTCTATCAAACAGTCACCGGCGCAACCACGCCAACTGCCTGACCCCAAAAGGGAAGACAAGAAAGAAACTAGGGTCCAAAGAGGTAAGGATCTCTTCTACAAAATGCACATGACCTATGCTAGGCAATTCGGATTGACAAATTCTGGGAAAAAAAATGCCAACCTGCCCTTTCAGCTCCTACAGAAGGAGTAAGGAACAGACACGACTATCGAATGATACCCAAAGTTCCCCTACTCTGACCAGAGAAAAAGCAAGAGACCAGCCATACATAGGGCCATTAGTAAGAGACTATGGAAGTCCCTATAGACACAGCTCGGCATCCAGACACCATCACAAAATGGAGAAGAAGCAGTAATGGCCAATGGACTAGGTTGCAGCAGCTAGATGAGGCAACGAGGCTCACCAGGTTTCTAGGAGAACTAACATGGCACCTTTTAATGCTCAATGGAGCTACAGACCCTTGCTGGGAGCTAGGGCAGCCGTCCATGATATCAGCAGGAGGGCATGATGAGTAAGAAATATAGCTGTGTAATCTCTGAACAATAACATCAAGTATGAGAAGCAGAGGAAGCAGTATTATTTGGTCGACTTTCCCTTTGCAGTTTTACCATATTGATGTGAAAAGAATGGTACACGGAAAAAATGGAAAATAGAAATAATCCCATAGTAGTAGCTCCTAACCTCCTAAAAACTTGGTTTAACGTTTCTTACATGCATGCATTAGTAATTTTCTAACTGCACCATCATTACGATTTTCCAATAGAAACTCACACTGGCATTCGTAATTTTCTTACATGTATGGTAATTTTCTAACCTTTTTAAAGGAGTTTTCTCATAACTACACTAGTATTGTGGATGAAACCAATAAAAACTTTATATATGAAGTTTCAATTCCTGCCTTAATTAAACTTACCATAAGCAGGAGGATTTGCAATTATTGCCTGAGCTCTAAAGGGATCTCCAGAATCCATATCCGGTTCAGTACATGCTGGAAGAAGGGAATAAATAATTGCTTTCAGTTGCTTCCTTTGGTTGGATATCTCTGTTGGCCCAGAGAACAGAAAACCCTTTGTTTTAGCCATATCTGAATTGAAATTATATAGAATTAGTACTCTAACTGGTCCACGGAAAGCATGCATGAACACAAAACAAGGGGAAATGAAATTGAAAGATGATTGAAGCTGTTTCTTACATTTTACCATATTTAGCTAAGAACTTCAATCAATAAATATATAATCTTTCTCCAATTTCAAATATATAAAGAAGAAATCTTTGGAGATGGATGAAGAAACAGTGAGGATAACAGAATATGAAAGGCTTGTCTATCCCGAATTACTCTTACTCAAGTACTCAGGATACATGCAAAGGGAGGCACTAGTAAATTTAAAAATTCAATACAAATTGAAACATGCAGCAATTGAATCGAATTGCTTCTATCACATCTTTTGTCGTATCAGAGGCTATGTGACTAAGCCTTTGACCGGTACCAAGAAACATTATTCAAGAACAATAAACTGAAAAAAAAAATTATAAGAAGGGCGGAGGAAAGTCTGTATATTTACTGATGGCGGGCATGTCTCGCACTATGAGGGCCTTACTGACTTTGAACCGGCTTGGGTTGAAACTGGGGTGGAAAAGGGTCTGCCCTGGGGTTTTTATGAACATGGAAGGTTTTGCTGACCTGTCATTCTTCAGCTTTAGGAGGTGGGCTCCTTCAGAATCTGGATCTTTTCATGTGGGCTTATCTTTTATGCTTGGTGGAGCAATGGATGAATAAAATCACCCATGTCTAAATTATATGCTCTCAGTTACATTGAAAGATTATTTACACTTACATTAAACTAGCTACAATTCAAAGACCAATTTGAAGACATTAACACAAGAGGATAAGGCATGAACAGTAATACAATGCAACATTTAATGAAGTGGAAATAACTTAAAACTTAAAACTTGCAATAAAGCAGACATCAACAACCAAAAATAGCTCTTACATCTGGCCATAATCCGAGGATCACCACCCAATGGATAAAATTCTATACCAGCTGACTTAACAAAATTGCGGAAGTTAGCATGAGTTGCCAATCTAACACGGTGGCCAAACTCCTACATAGAAAGGGGAGAACTATGAAGACTAAACATATACATTAAAAAATATACAAACTACTAACAGCAAGAACATATATACCTGTAGGGAAAGTAACACTTCTAAAATATAATTCAATCTAAACTAAAATCTTAATAAGAGAAACAAATCAACCATTCTTGCAAAAGAAACCACATTACTCAACAACGTTGATATATGATCTGTATTTTTTTCCAAAGCTAAACAGTAGAATATGATATGAGTAAAGATATAAGATTATTTGCTATACCAAGTCTGTGATCTAAGTTATGAAAAGTGTGAATCGGGAAGCGAGCGGCCGAGCCTCCCTGGAGGCTAAAGCATAAAGCGGACGATTAAGCTGTCGCTCTTTACAAAGCGGTTAGAATAGTGAAAAAATGCATATATTTGTATTTTAGTAATAGAGCTAAATTACAAACAACCACTCAATAACCAAACAATAGAAATACTTTTATCTAGATCAGAGTATGCAAAAATAAAAAAGTAAGTATTAGTACTTATTACAATTTTATGGATTTTTGATGTAAAAGCAAATTATTTTACTACTTAAATGTATCTTTGTCAAACAATACTTATACGATAATTATATAAGTATTAGATTAGATTAAGGTACCCTGTAATAGACTACGTAATCAGCCAACAATATACATATACATTTGTTTATACTATATAAAATAGTTGAATACTATATAACCCACATATCATAATGGTATACATGATTTGCATATTACTCGAATAGATTTATGGTAATTCTGTAGAACTTTTGCAATACTTATACATAGTACTTCCAAGTAAGTAACATAATATTCTTAATATTCTGGAATCAATGTAGGTCTCATAGGATATTATCATTAGATACTAAGTAATATATTGATAATAGGTGGTTATTGATAGTAATACGTACAACAATGACACGCCAGTTCAACATAGGTAAGATGAGCAATTTATATGCCGGTAGCTTTGAATACGTGCAGGGCATCGACATATTCAATTTTTCTCTTTTATATATTGTTGTACCAATCTACACTTTATTTAAATCAAGCGGTTCTAAAAGGATCGTAAAGCGGGCCACACGAAGCGGGATAAAGTGGACAGAGGCGCCTGCTTAGCAACAAAATGCTTTGCCAGCTGTGCTTCACCGAAGATTCCTCAGGTACATGTTGCAAACCGCTTAAGCAGCTGCTTTTAAATCACAGTCTGTGATTGATAAGAGTTGCGAGTTTAGAAAAGCAAATAACAACTGCAATTAAAACTTACAGTATCCCATACCCTTAGGACTCTTTGGGGCACATGATTTAAGGTATATCAGACAATTGGGTTTTTTTTGTCTACCCAACAATCCACAACGCCACCAGTCCGCAATAATTTGAATGGTCCCCGAAATTACAGAACCTCAAACAACCTTCAAATTCTTACACATTGGAGGGATACATCACCCAAGTGGAGTTTTTTGGTTTAAAAAAGGCATTATCAACGTTATGTAAAATTTGTATTTCAGTTTTTTATAATCTAGTGTCTCGTGTCTCGGTTGTAAAATTAATAGAAACGATCTGTTATTAAGTTTAGAAAATAATGATGTCAAATCCAGTTTTATTCATCTCAATAACAAATTTCCACTGATGATTAACGCACAAAAATTAATATTGTATTGGAGTAGTGTTACTTGAGTTTGGGTTCAAAGCTAAACAAATGCATATGTTTGGGCACAAATAGTCCTTATGCTATCACGAGAATGCAAAGAATGTCATGTCGCATGTAGTGGCACTTGGGTCATAAGGTTTGGATTTATAAATTATGATAATGTCCAATATGCACGCCTCTAGACACTTCAAGATCTAACCTAAATCACATGGATATAGTAGGTGAATATGGGTACTCGAGCAGGAATACGAGAGTTTAAAGATTACAGGACGCATGGATACGGCAACACACATTTATTCAAAATAATGCACAAGGCATTGTCTGTTTGTCACCCCGTCGTAATGTTGATCTAGCCTTTCCATAGGTATCCCAAATCCCGCAATGGGAGTATATAAAGGCCCTGACACAGTATATGGTCCAACTTAGAGTTTCTACAGAGTATGGCATCTACATATACCAAGGAAGACACCCTACAAAATTTAAGGAATAGATCCCTCAACTAGTGAATGGTGATAGTAACGCCTATTCCTATTCTGCATCAGACAGTGCCCACATTACACATTCAATAGAATTTTTGTTATTTCCTTTTTAGTTTCCATTTTTGAGAGCTTTGTGCACGTAGGGAATCGAACTGCTACTACAGTTATCATCCTCACCAACGTCATCATCAAAGCCTCAATCCCATCAAGTTGGGGTAAGCTACATGGATCCTCCTTGTCCAGCACTGATATATAATTCGCTAACTTTAAATTAACCTGATTGAGAATGAGAAGTCACTGGAATATGTTATAAATTAGTGCCAAGGGAATAATTTTGAGCGCACTCTAGCTATCATTAGGTTAGTTTAGTTCTATATCAGCTTGGTTTCAAAGCTAAACTACCATTAAACCTGCAAAATGGGTGGCTGGTACGGGTTTGCAGGTGTAGATATAATGGATATGGGTCAAACTGCCCAGTTACAAGTGGGTGGTAAAAGTATATACACATACCCCACAGTAGGTCATATGGTATGACAGACCCACCCCCCTCCAAAAAAAACCTTGGCTGACAAGGCTGGTGATTTTGCTAATCATACATCATCTAGCAGAGGATTCATCCAGCCTTCATCACAACCCCCCCCACGTGTTTCACGGTCTTGGTTTGGTCGCCTACTCATCAACCCCCACCCCAACTTGTTTCCCCTCTCTTTTGTTCTAAGCCCTCTGGAATTTGATCTTAGTCTGTGCTTTAGATGGGATATAATCATATAACACTAAACAAACAACCCGAACTGTTCTTCTTAGATATGACGCAAGTTATATATAGTAGTAGGAAACAACAAATTCAGGAGACAGAACGCTACTGATGGTTTCCATGACCATAGGCTCGACAGACTTAGAAAGAAAAAGAGGACAGCGCCTAGACTAGAGTGGTTATCTACCTAGCATAAACCTCTAACAAAACATCAAAGCAATCTTATAAGCTCAATCGTTGCACAAGGTATACTGAACTTAGATGATTTATTCCATTACCTAAACATAATAAATAGCTGAGCACGAAACTCTGAGACTTTAAATTCCTTGTAAATTAAATTCTCAGGTTCAATAGTCCTACAGGAAACCATAGCAAGCATATCAGTTGCATACTTGCATATGACTTGCATCACTATGGGTTTGTTAGTTACTAGATATTGTTGAATACTACCCTAGTTCGGCAACTAATGTCCTCATTTTTTGGATTACAAAGTACTCACTCTGTGGTTGTATTCTTCGGTGTTTTTTTTTCATAACAGGCTTGTTTTTGTCAATCAGCTCTTGCATTGTTAAGAATTCAAGATTAAGGAAGTCTTCACTTGTGTCTACTGGTGCTTAAGCAACTCTAGATTTTAAGTGACAATAACAAAGCATACATGCCTCTTTGGTGCAAAAAGGAAGAAGAATTAACACATGTAGTTAACAATGTAGAAGGGGGCAATATCACCCATCAGCATACCTGTAGCCTCTTAGAGATTGCAATGAATGGTTGGACGTCTCCTCTTGTTCCAACAACAAGAATGGCGATATTCAGTTTGGGAATCGACTTGTTAAGCTCGGTGGCATCTTCCATCGCAGAGGGCGCCAATGCGCCGGCCGCATCTATCTCTAGTAACTCTGATGCTACAGGGGCACTTTGGTCGACGTCGACTTCCAAGGTGCCATCCCTTTTTATCTTGATCAGGTTCTCTATAATTTTTTTCTGATTCAAGGATGGAGTAAAGCATATATCAGTCTGACTCAAACATTTGTTTCTTGTGAAATAAGGACAGTTAATACAAAATTCCACTATAAGTTTTAGACCATAATAAAGCACATTGTATAAAAGCATTGTAAAAAGATCCCAGTGTTGGGAATACACAGGGAGTGGATAGCAGGTAGAGTTATCATCATTCAGAAACTCTTGTGGAAATGTAATGCATGGAGAGAAGAGCAGCAGGACAGAAGCACCTTTTCAGTATCAGAGAGCTTGTCCAGTCTGGAGTCGTACTTGGAAGCTTCCCTCTTGTCAGTCCTGCATCTGGAGAAAGTGCCGCTAAGGAATTGGCTCCCACTGTTTGAATGCACCGGCGCAGTTTTGCAATGTTCTAGAACTGCAAAAGTCAGGCTGGTGAATGAGGGATGATAAAAATTGCTAAAGGCAAATTATGAAGGTTGCCAATGCTGGACAGAGGAGACAAAAGTAGGGAGGAATGAGGGACGGACATGGACGAGGGGACGAGACGGCATCGTCAGGATGCTGTGGGCGATGCCGCGGCGGGGCATCATCCGTTTGGTATCCAGACGCGATGTCCTTGTCATCCGGTTGCAGCAGGGGCACGCGTAATTCTGCCATTGTCGGGTTTCCACGATCATAAGAGCCGCCGGCGGCGGGAACTTGGGTTTGGTAGCCGGAGTTGACGGCGCCGGTGTCGGCCGAAGAACCAGAAGCAGCGCGAGCGGTGGAGGCCGGCACGGCTCCTGGCGTCATGTTGTGGACCCCTGGAGATGCAGAAGAGGGATGTGTGACCGTGGCGGCGGATAGAGGGGCAACTTAAGAGCAACTAAAATGTACCGCTAACGAGAAGAGAGAGTAGCAAATAGAAACCCTAGACCCTCAGTTATCTCCAAGCGAGAACTCAGAGTCACACCGGGCTCCTCCACCTCCTCCGGTGGGGGAACAATAGAAGCGTGGGACGACGATTACGACCCCTAAATCAGGGAACCCGATAGCGACGCGTGCTGTAGAACGCGGTTGGCGCGTAACCGGTTTCCCCACTCTCAGAACCCGTCGAGGATGTCAGTCACATCAGTCGCGGAGTTCTGCCGGGATCGTAACCCTCGCGACAACTCTTTTAGCCCCAAGGAAAACATGGAGATATAAGATCCGGTAGACGGACAGCCAATCTGGGAAGACGACCGATCAACAGCTGGTACCGCGCTTCCCTCCCCTGCCTGATCGGCGTGAAGAGAGAAACACAGCAAGGGCGGGCCGGGCGGCAAACTGGTAGCTGTGGCTCGTGCTGCCTCGTGGTTTCCCTCGTGGTTCTTGTTTGGGTGGTTGGTTGGCTGCCCGCCGCAAAGGATGGCACAGTTTTAGTTAGCGATACTGCACTCTGCACGCACGGACGTGGGAGCCCATCCGTCCATTGCATTCGTCCCCCCTTTATTAGGGGAAGGGGGGTGACATTATAAACAAGACTGTGGTTTGCTGGTTGCATTTTCATATTTGAAAACTCTAGAACCCTGATTTTCAACGTTTATTAGGGCCCGTTTGGTTGGGCTGCACCGGAACGTGTGCGGATCCAACCCACACCCTTTTACAAATATTTCGTTTGGTTGGGCGTAGGCCCAACCCACACTTGAAAAACGAACTCACACTTGTGTTCAGCCCAGTATGAAATTGGGGAGTAGGAACCGTCCCTTTTTTGGACGCGGTTCGTTTTCCTCGGCTGTTAGGGCTACCGCTGTCCTCCTTCCCGACTCCGTCCTCCTTTTCCTCCTCAGCTGGGATTCCTCTTTCTCCTCCATACTTCCAGCGACGACAAAGGTGTTTGTTCACCCAACGGCGACAACGACATTTTTTTACCTGGCGGCAGTGAGACTTCCTTCTCCGGTGGCGGTTGTTCGTCCCAAGTCGCCTTCTTCTTCTTCCTCCAGGTCCTTTTCCTCTTCTATTTGTTCATAGTTGTATTGGGTTTCTTCGTCTTTCTCGGTTTGGATTTCATGTGGGAGTCGAGGGTTTACTCACGGCCGGCGGTGCTCTGGTTTTACACTGTGTGAATCATATGATCGAAAATGGGTCGTTTCCAATATTTAAGCTCCATTTATTTGGTTTCCAACACTAACCGCTGTGAGCTATCACCCTCTACGGCTTCAGTGGGAGAGCCTTTGGTCGGTTCCCAGCCGGCACATGCTCCTGCGAGAGTGGTTGTTGATGTAGGCGGAAGAAGAAAAAGGGAAGAGGACCCATGGTCATCTCGAAACATTCTGATCATCATTGACAATCTCTAGAAAAGGGAATCGAACACTTGCGTTCGTCCTGCTAGTTGTTTGTCATTTATCTACTAGGTTTCTTCCTGTATTTTGGACCCCAATGAATACAATGAAAATGTAACAATATGTACTGGTCCCCAACTGTCCCTTAGTCTTTTCAGCACTTCTGTGTTGTGAACACTGAAATGGATCTAAAGAAACATATATGTGTTTGTTCTCTTTATCTCTTTGCTCCTGAGCGTGCGAATATTTCTATTTGTGTAACATCCCCTATTCATCCACCTGATTTTCTACCTTCGTAAATCAAGTAGCTAAATCTGAGTCGTTAATGTGGCACCAAGAATCAAAGCACAAGAGTGAGATAGTATTAGAGCAACAAGATGAGACCTTAGCCAAGGAAAATTATAGAAGTATAAACTTAAAACTTGAGATAATATAACCTTAAGTAGAATAGACTAATATAAGTCATAACCTAAATCTTATAATTTTCGAGGACGAAAATTCTTTGAAGGAGTGGTATATGTAACATCCTGATCTCTAGCCCAAATTAAAACTCTTTATTAGAGCTATTCATAAAAACAAGCTTCTTTGAGTATTTTTTTGTAAAATCAATTTTAATATTAAAATAATTCATTTTGATTAATTGAAAATATAATTGTGGTACGTTTTTTCAATTTTGAAAAATATCATTTTGGTGGGTAAGCACACAAGCAGGTAGCTGGGTGGCATGCAAGTTGCTTATGGAGGCAAGCATGTAGTTGTGTAGCAAGTAGATAGCTTGAGCAAATACACTACTTGGTCAAGCAAGAAGCTTAGTGTCATGCTCCTCTTTCAAACACCTAACACATCTAAATGTTTGACACATATCCTACCATGTGTCAGCTAATCCTTGATAGATATCTTAAGATGACACATGTGCATCCATGTGTCATATAGCCACAAATTTATCTCTTATAAGATGACACATACACATCCATGTGTCACTTAACTACAAATCATCTCTCTTTTGATGACACACATATACCCATATGTCATCCACACACTTTTTGCAATTAGGACCATGCTACCCTCCACCATTCCTATAAAAGGAGCCCTCATTCACCCCACCATAATCACAAGTTCTCTCATCTTCATCCCAAAGCAAAGGTGAATGTCCCTTCTGCCTCCTTTCCCATCCCCTTCACCATAAACCTCCAATCTCTGTCTAGATTAGCAAACCACTCCCTCTTTCTTTATGTTAGTGAATAGAACCACTTCCCAACAAATCCTCTCTATATATAAACCTACTATCTCCCTCCTCCATTGTAGTAAGATAATCCAAAAACTATATCTTCCACATATGTCATGATGATTTAAGCCATATCTCTTTTACTCTAGTAAGATAAACCCTAGAAGTTGTTCTAGTTAGGGATGAGGATCAAGGTGATGGAAAATGCGACATAATGTTGCCGAAAATATATCAAGACTGGATATATTTAATGATTCTATGGTCTTCTTGTGGAACTATGTATCAATGTACATCTAAAGGTATGGTTCCCACATTTTATCATCCAAAAAGTACAGTTATATTAATAGTGTCTTGCTGCTTATCTCTATTTTTCCATACTTAGACATTTGTCTAACCCATACTCTCCCACTTGGGCTGCGACATATTCTTCCATATTGCAGATATATTATTTATAGGACTTTTCCTTGTGGAAGACTCATATTGAAAAGACCCTGAAGGGCGTCAAGAATCAAAGACGGATCCAGCTTAATTTTAAACTCATGTATCATTTTTTTATCGATATAGGAGATAATGTAAAAATACCTTTTGTAAGGATGTAATCTTTTGAAATAAAATATTTCTTATCTCACTCTTGTGCTTTGATTCTTGGTGCCATATTAACGACTCAGATTTAGCTACTCGATTTATGAAGGTAGAAAATCAGGTGGATGAATAGGGGACGTTACAATCTGTGTCTTGATTTTGAGGTCCTATATGCTCTGGCACACATACACACCACCTATGTATTCTATCAGTCTGTAATGGGTACGTGAGGCTTCAGATTATGTGGCGGCATATTAGCTCGTGCTTGTAACAATCTAACAATCTACATTATGACACACAACATGATTTCAATCAAAATTTCAGAATGAACTTTTCTTTCAGATTGACGTTGTGTCCTTTCTACGGATTGGTGCAAAGTCAGAATGTTAATGCCCATTATTGTATGCATTTCTTAAACAATGCGTCTGAATTTGAGTTGGTCTATCGATTTATTTGCTAGGAGGTAATTTCTTCTTGTAACATTGAACCGCGATCCTTTATGATTACATTTTTTTATTACATAATGATCAGACTATTTAAAAACATTTGTTGCGGTGAGTGTTTCTTTTCTATGATTCTTGGTTTTCATAATGTTGGGGACATGACTGATAGGAATTTATGAGTTCAGAGATTTACGTTGTTGTTGGTGATGTGTTACAAAGCTTGCTGTTTAATTTGGCAGCCGTTGGTTTAATTTTGTATTGGATATCTACTCTATTTTAGGGTCCCATAAATATACTTATTGTGTTCATTTTCTCCTCAATTTGAATCTCAGGTCCCACAAATTCAAGGACCCTAAATACGGAGAGAATTCTTTGGTGACTGAAGTCAAGAAGTTAAATGAGGATCCCACGGCTGGGTCTAGGAATCCTGAAGACAATGCACTGATGAGATGTCCCATTTGGCTTCAGATTTTTGTTGTTTATCCGAAATTTTGATTGTATACACACTTTTGGTCTCAAATTTTTGTCGTGTGTATCTATACATGGTACAAATATGAATGGTATTTGCTGTGTTTGTGGTGAATGTAAATGTTAGTTGAATACTGGAACGAATGTATGAATCATTGTTCAGAAGGAAAAAAATGTACGATACTGGAAGTTCCATTTTTATTTTATAATTTTGTAATTTCACCTTGGTTATATTTCCCGTTCAATTTTTGATTTGCGATCAGAAGAATTTAAAACTCTGTAGAAATATAGCAAACAGTAATAAAAAATATTGGGTGGTAAGTTTACCTCTGGTGAATGGAATCTGCAACTGCAGGGAACCGAACGGATGCAAACGAAGTAGTTGGGTTGCAGCTACTTCCAACCAAACAAAGTAGTTGTGGTTTCAACTCATGTAGTTCTTTTTCCTGGTTTGAAATTACACAACGTGTTGCACGGGAAACCAAACTGACCCTTAGTTGAGACTCAGAGTTCATGTGCCGTGCTGAACCCTTCACATGTTTTTATTTCCCAATTTTATTATCAAGTCGCTTTTTACTTCCTAAAAAAATAAGGTCAAATTCCCCCATATCTGTTGTGGCTTTCTTATATCAAAGGTCTCCTTTGACTGATAGAAGTTTGTATATGAAGCTCAGATATCAAGCTTTTCATATTGTTTAGTGTCATGTAATGTGGGATGTTAGTAAGCGAGCAGCGTCCAGGGCGTCGAAATTCATGAACGACATCCTGAAAGAATTTATGATGTTTCCAACTTTATTTTATTGTTAAGAAAAGTCCTAAAACTTGTCTTTATGATGCACATTTTGGAGTTTGTGTGGTTATTTGGGCAACAACAAGGGGTCGTCTGTTGCAGTATTTAATAAGTAATGGGATTTTGACTACCTAATTAATGAATCCTACAATCCTTAATTTCTATGTTTGAATGACTACATATTTATGAGTATTATCCAATTTTCATCGGACTCCAAACATGAGCGGCTAGGATCTGACACGAAGGAGATGATATCCCTGGATCTGGAAACATCTTCCGCCAGCAACTTCTCTACCAACGTCAATACGACGGGTTCTCCAACGTTGACAGCCTGGCCTTGCCTCGGTCGGGCGTCACGGATCTGAGCCCAGTCGCGTCCGTGGTGGGGTCAACGGACAAGGACATGGACGCCAGGGAGGAGCGCGACCGGCCGTTGGGGGAGGACTAGTTAGACAAGAACTGCGACGAGGACAATGGGAGGCGCCAAATAGTGGTCTGGTGGCCAACAGGGGACGAGGAGCTACTCCGGCCGTAGGAGCACAGGGCCGCTAGTAGCAAACTACGACGGAACCTAGTAGCAAGACCGGTTACATGGATGATGGAGAGACGGCCAGGGAGGAGCAGTGGTGGCGGCGCGAGTGAGACAAGGAGGGCGACAGAGGAGGAGACGCTTACGAGAAGAGACAATGGTCAGGGGAAAAGAGTGGGCTTGGGAGAGAAGGAGGTGTCGGAGGGGGCAGAGTGTTCCTTTGCAGTCGCAAATGTCGCCAATATCGGCGTACTTTGCGAGGACCGTGGAATATAAAGGGACGGGAACGCCGCATTCTAACTACGACATTGTTGAAATCACAAGCCACAACCCAAACGACATCATGATAAATTCGACAGTTAAAATACAAGATGTAAATACAGTACCGCTCCCAATTACAGCGCCCAAACGACTCCCAAGAGTCACCGCCACCTACTATTTCAAACAAACAGAATATTGCTATGAAGAAAATTTTGTTTTGTACCTAATTCGAGGGTGGTCATGTATTGCGCACAACAACAGCAACAGATGATGTTGCCCCAAAACTAAGCAGCGGCAGTTTTTTTGTTCTTTTTGACATGATCACCGGATCAAGTCGTTTGTCTCTTTCTTATTTTCTCATATTTACATCCATCTGTTCCATGTGAAGTCCACACAAAGCATCATGGTGCCGTACACGTCATCTTTTATAGGAGTTATGCGCGTCAAATTGATTAAAGGAAGTGTTTGTGGTGTTCAGAGTACACCACCGGATGAAACGTACATATATAACATAAGCATGTGGTGGCACATATGGGTTTGATATCGACTCCACATGAGCCAATGTGATGAGTCCACTTCATAAGTTTGCATGTTGGCATGTTGGCAATGGATGAAGGATCCGGGTTTGAACTCATCGAAGGTACTTTAAGAACGGCAATCCACGTTGATTAGGCGCGGAGGGGATAACTGGACCACACCCTTTCATACCTCGAGGGTTTACTATGTCGGCTTCATCCAGGATGGATTCTCTCGGTCATAAAAAAGAGAGCATGAGCCAATGTGATGATGCCACTTCATAAGTTTGCATGATGGCATGTTGACAATGGATGAAGGATCTGGGTTCGAACTCTCCGAAGGCACTTTGCGAACAACAATTCACGCTGATTAGGCGCGGAGGGGGTGACCGGACCACACCCTTTTATACTTCGAGAGTTTACTGTGTCGGCTTCGCCCGAGATGGATTCTCTCGGTCATAAAAAAAAAGTGAGAGCAGCTCTCACAAGAAATGTGTGTGTGTATTCTTCGTTTGTGTTACAATAAATAATTTGTCAAAAGTAATCTACTTAGAAGAATATCTTTAAAAAAAAACGTTGGAGAGACAACATCAATTCGCATACTAGGAGAAAGGAAAAAATTAAAACTATGCATGAGTTGTTTCTCAATTTTCGCATCATGCGGCTCTTCTTTGCCTCTATGAAAAACATATAAATACATTTTGCGTATTATGTGTTTTTTATGCCTCCCTCTTTTTATATTATCCCCTCTCTCAAGTCATCTTATAAATTATATCCTCAACTACACAAATTGATGTTAGTAAAGAATGGCGTGATTAAACGAAGGTAGAATCGCAAAAAAATCATATT